>CM035093.1:30058515-31268515 GCA_020205505.1 Panax japonicus | reverse complement strand
CTTAAAAAAAATGAAAATGTTTAAATTAAAAGTCTTTAGCTGTTACCAGGCCATGAGAAAGAAAGAGTCTTCGTTTGTAGACTTGTAGTTGTTTGATGGAGAATAATCCAGTGTTTAGTGACACAGTTTATCAAGGAAATTCCTTGATATTTGCCCATCTTAAAATAATACTACATCCGTTCCTAAAAGATAATTGTTTAAAGTTTTTACACATGGATTAAGAAATTATCATTTATCAAATAAAATTTATTTAAAATTTCATCACTATTCCTTTATGAAAAGTTCAAAACTATTAATACAAGAGAGAAAAATTTGTTGGGACAATGAGATAATATAAGGGTAATATAGGAAAGTAAATAATTTATTTTCCTCGAAAGTTGTAAACCACAAATTTTACCTTCTAAAACGATAATCTTTTAGGAACGGAGGGAGTATTTCACGACTCACTCACATATAAAATACTAATTAATTACTCCCTCCCCCGTCCAGAATAAAAATTCTAGTGAACTTTTCACGCATATTAAGAAGAGGAATAATGTAAAATTCTAAATTTTATAAATAAATATTTAATTTTTTCGATTTTTTTTTATATTATGGTGTGAATTTGAGATAATGTTATAGTTGTTGGTAGTATTTATAAATTTTGTAAAGTACGCAAGTTGTTATATAATATTCGATTGGTCGAGAAATATTCGTTTTAGCAGAGAATATTCGTACAACGGCGCAATCATTAGTGGACCCCACAACGGAATTATTGTCAAAATGAGAAAACGACAAAAATATATTTATGAAAATAACGGCGAAAGTTTTTCCGTTAAAACTGTTGAATTACCCGGTAGTAACAATACAGTAATACGCGTGGTTGCATAGTAGTACACGGTATTGATTATTGATGCTTACATGAGAAGTCACTCAGTTTTGTTCAATTATTGCTACAGTAGTTGCTGCATAGTATCTCACGTTATTGGATTCAATTATTGTCGATTGTCGATTGTCGATTTATATATATATATATATATATATATATATATATATATATATATATATATATATGTGAGTTTTATTTTATTAGTATTATTAATGTAATAAAACAGAATTTTTTTTTATATAAAACAGAATACTTTTATAAAGTTATTCGTTTTATTAGACAATAATTAGAATATATTATATTTTATTATGCATAGTATTTGCATAGTGTTTGCATAGTAAAATCTTTTTAAAAGTTATTCGTTTTATTATATCATAAATAGAATATATTATATTTTATTGTAAACCAATCTGGACCGTCCGTTTAAAGTAAATCGATCTGGACCGTTCATGAATTGGTTACTATTCAGTCCATTCTTCTATAAATAGAAGCTCATTCCTTCATTATTTCTTACGAATTCACTGAAACTCTAGAGAGAGAAACTGTATAAAGAATTATTCTTCTATCTTGAGCGTATTTATTTAGCGTTTAAGAAAGCTTTGAGCGTAGTGCAAGTTTCTTCAAGTATATCCCCGCCCTACCGTCGGAGTACTCTTCTTTATAAGGTAAGGGGTATTATTTTTTTCATATTCATGAAGAGAACTTCTGTTATTCCATTCTTTATTATTCTGTTAGAATAATTTGTATACGCGGTTTACCCTATACTTGGTGATTTCTGTTGTTATTTTATTCTTTATTATTCTGTTGTAATATCCTGTCTGTGCGTTTTACGCCGGACTTGGTTCAGTTATTTATTATTCTGTTGGAATAACCTGTCTATGCGAAGTACCGCATGCATGGTGATTTATGTTGTTATTTCATTCTTTATTATTCTGTTGGAATATCATGTCGGTGCGTATTACGCCTGACCTGGTTTCGTTATTTATTATTCTGTTAGAATAACCTGTCTATGTGAAGTACCTCATGCATGGTGATTTCTTTTATTATTCCATTCTTTATTATACTCAGTTGGTTAAAGTTTTGACTTCTATACTCCATTAAATTGGTGGAATATCCTTGATATTTGCGCTTCATCCAGTATCTTTTCGTGAAAATATTTTTCTGAGCATTCTTAAATTTTACTCTACAAAGAAGTATCATGTTCGTAATTTGGATATTATTAGTTCCTGAATAAATTAATTCTTGAACTTGTTTTATTGAATTCTTATATCATTGTCATCATCCTTATATTTATATTTTGTTGAAAGTCATTTGTGGCCTGTAGTGCATAGATGGACTTGGTATGATTATGACCAAGAATTATTCGGTGTAATCATGACCGTAATGTTACAAATGATGTGGTAAAGTTCTTATTGGACCGTAGTACATTGATGGACAGTTGTTGGCATGATCATGACCATTGATGAATACACGAATATCCTTGGCCCGTAGTGCATGAATAATTTGTGGTTGTGATACTAATGAATATCATTGGCCGTAATGTAAGGATGATGTGGATTATTTATTAACCTGAGTCCCAACGATAAAAGTGATGACAACTTTTTTAAATCATAAAAGATAGTAGATTTTATTCTCTACTTGACTCTTTTAATGAATTGTATGTTCCGCTGCAGTTAAATTTGATGTCTATTATATTTTATCAGTTTAACATTGTTGAAGACTAATGATAATTTATTCTGCATTATCTTAGTCATAATATTTCTTACTGGGCTAGTTGAGCTCACCTTTTCTTTCACTGTTCTCTTCAGGAAATGAGAACGTAGCCGGGACTAGTCGGGGAACGGAGTGATGGTCCAAGATGGTGTCTTAGTAGTCCTCACTATTCTGTTAAATAGCGTGATAATAAATGTAAAAAATGCTCAGAATGTTCATTGTAGAGTAAAATTCAAGAATGCTCAGAAGAATATTTTCATGAAAAGATACTGGATGAAGCGCAAATATCAAGGATATTCCACTAATTTCATGGAGTATAGAAGTCAAAACTTTAACCAACTGAGTATAATAAAGAATGGAATAACAAAAGAAATCACCAGGCATGTGATAGATAGCACAAGCAGGTTATTCCAACAAAATAATAAATACGGAACCAGGTCCGGTGTAAAACGCACAGACATGATATTCCAACAGAATAATAAAGACGGAATCAGGTCCGGCGTAAAACGCACAGACAGGATATTCCAACAGAATAATATATACGGAACCAGGTCCGGCATAAAACGTACAGACAAAATATTCCAACAGAATAATAAAGAATGGAATAACAATAGAAATCATCATGCATGCGATACTTCGCATAGACAGGTTATTCCAGCAGAATAATAATTAATGGAATAACAAAAGAATTTCATTAAGTATAGGGTAGCCCGCGTATACAGGTTATTCCAACAGAATAATAAAGAGTGGAATAACAAAAATTCTCTTCATGAATATGGAATAAAAAAATAATACCCCTTACCGTAAAGAAACTGGATATCGAAGTTGTGAAGTAGTAGAAAACTCTTCTTCTTTCTCTCTATAATTTCTCTCTCTAGAGTTTCAGTGAATTCGTAAGAAATAATGAAGAAATGAGCATTTATTTATAGAAGAACTGAGAGTGGCTCTTGGTTTTAACGAAGGGTTAAAATGACTCTTGGTAATATTGAAGAGACAACTACTATTTGCGAAGGGGCAGTTAACTCTTGGAACACCGAAGAGACAAATAACTCTTGAAAAGTTGAAGGGTCAAATAACTCTTGGAAATCCGAAAGGACAAGTTACTATTAAAACTCGTGAATAGTAATTCGTGAATAGTAACTCCGACATGAAAAGTTTTTTGAATACTCGATTAAACAATATAACCTCTAGACATCAATTATCATCAGGATAGATGTCGATTTCTACTAACACAAATAATTCCAACATAATGAAACTATCAAATTCATCTTTAATCAACACGAACTTATTCATCATTAATATTATAACTCACAATATTTAGCAACCAGGTTATTCCCACGAAAGAGGGGGCTTTACAATAAGGATTTCTCCCTATTGGCGCGCAATTAGGTGACCAAATCTCTCCTTGACATAACTTCTAGAAATTGTAAATATTATAATTTAATAATATGAATAACTTTGTCGTCTCAATTATTGATTTAATAATATAACATATAATGCAGATGATACTGTGACAATAATTGAATCAATAATATGAGAGATATGATGCAGCAATAACTGTAGCAATAATTGAGTATAACTGAGTGACTTCTCACGTAAGCATCAATAATCAATACCGTGTGCTACTATGCAACCACGCATATTACTGTACTTTTACTGTCGGGTAGTTCAACAGTTTTAACAATAACACCTCCGCCGTTATTTATAAAATATTTCTGTCGTTTTCTCAATTCGACAATAATTCTATTGTGGGGTCCACCAATGATTGTGCCGTTGTACGAATATTCCTGACAAAAAGAATATTCCCCTACCAATCGAATATTTTATAACAACTTGCATACTTAGCAAAATTTATAAATATTACCCACAACTATAACATTATATCAAATTCATTCCATAATATTCAAAAA
This sequence comes from Panax japonicus, assembly GCA_020205505.1. Taxonomy (NCBI): domain Eukaryota; kingdom Viridiplantae; phylum Streptophyta; class Magnoliopsida; order Apiales; family Araliaceae; genus Panax; species Panax japonicus. The sequence goes on along the minus strand of CM035093.1, from coordinate 31,264,024 downwards.
TGATAATTATAGAAAAATTTTCTTTATTCAAAAATTTGGGGTCTTACAGCTTTCTTCTTATATATTAAAGATTGTATTTGTAGTCTGTACCATGTATTTGACGACTCAAAATAAGTGATGTATACCTATTTTGGGGGCGTCACAGTTGGTATCAAAGCTTAGGGATATGATCCCTGGCTGAGATGTGAGACAAGAACTAGGAGGGGAGAGAAGGGAAATTCCTTCGCTAGTATGACCTACCTAAGTTTATTTGGTATTTAATTGGTCGGTCAGAGTATAGGGATAATATGTGATATGTTATTTAACCCTTGTTTTGTTGTAGTATTTGAAAATGGCATCACAAAATGTTGAGAATAACAATGGAGCACAGGAGACCGTTGAGTCTCCACAGATCAATAATTAGGATAATGTGCAACAAGAAGGCGATAATCCTCCTGTAAACAATAACACTGATCAAATGACGAACGATGGTACGTTTAGGAGCTTTTTAGAATACATGCAACACCAAACGAGAGAGACTTTTGTTTATAATGCAGGTGAAAACAATGGCAACCCACGGTTGGTCACCGCTAAACAGTTCAAGGAGCTGGGACCACCGGAGTTTTTGGGAAATCCAGGCCCACTTAAGGCAGAGACATGGATTAAGTAGATCACCAAGATATTTGATATCTTGGAATGCTCAGAGGAGCAAAAAGTTCCATTCGCCACCTTTATGTTGCGTGAAGAAGCAGATTATTGTTGGGAATCTGTAAAACGTACTCAGCCTGACGCACTCAAGATGTCTTGGGAGAAGTTCCAAAAGTTGTTCAACGACAAATACTTTCCCGAAAGTATTCGCCACATGAAGGACGTGGAGTTCATCAAGCTGGAGCAAAATAATATGACCGTGTTGCAGTACGAGGCTAAGTTTGCTGAGTTGTCTCAGTTTGCATCCCATTTGGTTGATAATGAGGAGCAAATGACGCGAATGTTTCTAAGAGGTTTAAAACCCAATATACGTCAATACCTCATTTCTCACAAACTTTGTTTATATTCAGATGTTGTGAATAGGGCTCAGTAATTGGAGCGCGATAATGAGTCAGCACAACCAAAAGGCAACAACCAACAACACAATAATAATTGTACTGGTGGCAACAGCCATCGGAACAATGATAACCATCGTGGGGGAAATTATCATGCCAAGAATGGTAACCACTTCGGTGGTAATCATGGCCAAGATAATAGAAGTGGAAATTTCAAGAGGAGAAGGTTCAATAATGATGGAAATACAGCAGCACCAGCACCCGTTTCAAAGGAAGAAGAACGACCACCGACCGTATGTTTCAAATGTGGACAGGAGGGACACATCCGTCCTAACTGTACGCAGCAATCCAAAGCGTGTTTTAATTGTGGAAGAAAAGGTCACCTAGCTCGATTTTGTCGTATGGTGAAGTCAAGTCCAGCTGGGATGGTGATGCCAAAGGATGTCCCAGACAAGCCAAAACCGGTAGTATAAGAGAGAGCGTTTTTTTTTGTGACGAGGAACCTGAATAAAATTATCATGGGTAAGTTAATCATAAACTCTTGCGAAGTCTATACCGTGTTAGATACCGGTTCTACTCACTCTTTTATTTCACCTAGTTGTGTTCAATGTTTGAATTTAACTCCGGAGAAGTTAGACTCATATTTATCTGTTGAAACTCAGTTGGGAGAAACCTTCGTTACCTCCACTATTTATAAATCTTTTTTGATTCAAATCAACACTTTCACGTTACATGTCGATCTTATCTCTTTGAAAATACTTGTCTTTGATCTGATTTTAAGAATTGATTAGTTAACTACTCATCATACTTTTAGTAAGGTTGTTAGCTTTCATATTCCTAACCAACCTGTTATGCGAATTCAAGCAACCAAACCACTAAAGTCAATCATTGTCATATCAAGCCATAGGTAAAGAGCCCCGATCCTTTCGTTGTTGATTTTCTTATGTGGAATGCACCGAAGCCAGACTTTCTGTAGGGGATTTGTGAATAACGATGACAAGTTGATAGGTATTAATGTGACGTGTTATCCAAGTCTTGGATGAGAGTCACAGTTGTGAATGATATTTCTATTGTTAATAAATTTCTTGACGTATTCTTGAAGACTTCTTGGCCTACCCCAGAGCGTGAAATCAAATTTTGTGCTGACCCCAGTACAAAACCTATTTCTTCAACCAAAACGAACGTATAATGCGCCAAAGACGTTGGTTCGAGCTGTTGAAGATTACGATCATACCATTCAATATCATTGTGGAAGAGAGAACGTGGTAGCTGATGCGTTGAGTAGAAGATCGTATGCGTTTACGAGTGCGACGTTGTTAACACAAAAACTCATTTCGTATAACTTACAAATGCTGAAGATAGAGTTAAAGACTCTAGTGACCCACGTGAAGATAACGAATATACGATTAGAATCGACTTTTGTAAGAACCCAACTTATTATAAATAAAATTAAAATTTCTCTATTCATTATTCTAAATTAAATTGATATAATGCTTTGGTTATGGGTGAAATGTGCAAATTTTACAAAATAAGCAAGTGGTTATAAAATATTCATTTTTGTCGGGGAATATTCTTTTGGTCGTGGAATATTCTTTTTATCGGAGAATATTCGTACGACGACGCAGCCATTCGTGGAGCTCATATCAGAATAACTGTCGGATGAAGAAAACGACAAAATATGAGTTTTTATAAATAACGGCGTAATTATTATCGTTAACACTGTTGGATTACCTGGTGGTTAAAATACAGTAATACATGTGATTGCACAGTAGCACACGGTATTGCACAATATTGTTGAATTATTGATTCTTACGTAAGAAGGCACTACTCAATAATTGTTACAGTGGTTACTTTTCAATATTTTATTTTATTGATTAAATAATTGTTGCGTTGATATTTTATATTATTGTTGTTTCAATAATTGTCACTGCACGGTATTTCCCATTATCAAATCAATAATTCATATTATTTGAATAATATTATTAGATAGCATTATTGTCAATGTCTAGAAAGTTCTGTCAAGTAGAGGTTTGGTCACCTAATTGCACGCCAGTAAGGAAAAATTCTTATTGAAAAGCCCCCTCTTTCCTGGGAATGGCTTGGTTGCCATTATTGTGATTCTGTAATATTATTTGTGAATAATTAATTAATTATTTATATGATAAATAAATATTTATTTAATGCAGATATAAATGATGGATTTATTTATGTGGTTATAAATGAAGAAATTAATGTTGAGGTATTTTATCAGTATTTTGTCGGATTGGAGGTATTAAAAACTCAAATCGGTGTTCATAAAGATTTATTGCGTGAGTTATAATTTTAATCCGATCGTTGGATCGTTGTATTTTTGGATATGTTATACATATATGAGTTGAGTATATGTCCACAAATTTTGAACCGTTGAAAATTAACGCATGATTTGTTATGAATTTTGAAAGGTGTTGAAAATCATCCGTTTGTGGATTTCAGATATTTTCTGTTTGGAATTTTGAAAAACTCAAAGCTACAAAGTTGTAGAGAATTCGATTTCATGCGGAATGGACATAAAATCAATATTTTTCTGATAAACGGACTATTTTCTATGAATTACTGAAGTTTTGAAAAATAAAATAAATTTTTAATTGGGTGAGACCTACTTTGGTTGGTGTTGAATGCATGTGGGCTACTGGGAATTTCAGAATTGGCATGCCTTGACAAGTCTTGGTCTTGGAATGTGTAAAGAAAATAATAATAATAATAATATTTTATTATTTTAGTCTCCTATAGTGTTCTAGTATTTTCCTATAAATAGGCGCTTAGGTTAGAATTAAAAATCACACCCGAAACAAGTTTTCTTTCTTTCAATATTGTCGAGCGTATTTTTGTGAGTATTTAGATACTTTAAGAGTTGCTATTCAGTGCAAGTTTTCTTTTGCAATACATTCGATATTCCGAACAGAAGTACTATTATTTTGAGGTAAGGGATGTTATTTTCTTCTTAAATGATATTATTTTCTTCAATATCATTATGCTGAAATATTGGTGAACTTTGTAATCAAATTTGGAACTTTTTGTGTCAGGGTTACTATTCACATATACGGCACTATTCACGAATACGACACTATTCACAAAAAATAAAAAAAAATTATCTAAGATGTCTATTTTGGCTACTATTTTTGATTGTATCCATATTTTGATCGTTATTTTTGAATTCTGCTTCAAAATTTGTTATTATGAAGTATTAGTGATCTTGGATAAACTGTAACACGAATCCCTAATATTTGTCCTTTTGTCTCACTGGCTTCGTTCTCTAAAATGTTTTTCATCATCCTCAGTCCTTAATGATGATATTATTGAATATCTTTGGCATGTAGTGCAAAGATGAATGATATATTAACTGATGAATATCTTTGACCCGTAGTTCAAAGATGAACAGGTGTTGAGATGAACATGACCAACTGGTGATACAAATGAATATCTTTGGCCTGTAGTGCAAAGATGAATATTCGATTAAAGATGTATATTGATTGTTGTTATAGGAATAAAATATTGATGATGGACTTTTAAATCTTAGAAGATAGTAGAACTCATTCTTCACTTGACTTTTCTAATGGATTGCTGTTTCCGCTACAGAATATTGATCTAAAACTTGTTGTCTATTATATTTTATCAGATTTTTCTCTGTTGAGGACTAACGATAATTTGTTGTATATTATCTTAGTCATAATATTCTTTACTGGGCTAGTTGAGCTCACCATTTTCCTTTTTGTTCTATTTTTCTTCCCAGGAGGTGAGAACATAGCAGGATCTAGTCGGGGTATGGAGTGATGGTTCTAGAAAGATGTTTTAGCAGTCCTCACTATTTCTGTAAAATAGTGTTTGAATAATTATAATGAGGACTTATTTGAGTGTGGATATTGTCTAGAAGACAATATTTGTATTTAAACTCACAATATGTGTTGTCGTATTTTGCACGACAATTGTATTATTGAAGTTGTAGTTTGCTTTCTGTACCATGTATTTGACGACTCAGAATGGGTGTTGTATATCTATTTTGGGGGCGTCACAGTTGGTATCAAAGCTTAGGGATATGGTCTCTGGCGGAGATCGGGGAATAGAACTAGGAGGGGAGAGATGAGTAAATCCTTCGCTAGTGTGTCCTATTTAAGCTTATTTGTTGGTCGGCCATAATATAGGGATATTATTTTATATGTTAATTTGTTTAATTAACCCTTGTTTTATAGCAGTATTTAAGAATGGCTGTTGAGAACGTTAACAATGGAGTGTATGAGACTGTGGAACAACTTTTAGTCACAAACCAGGAGAACGTGCAACAGGAAGGAAATATTCCTCCTGTAAACAACGTTACCGAGCAAATGATGAATGATGGAATGTTTAGGGGCTTTTTTCAGTTCATGCAAAATCAGACGAGGAAGACTCGTGTACAAAATACGGGTGGAAGTGATAGCAACACGAGGTCTGTCACAGCCAAGCAGTTCAAGGAGTTCGGACCACCAGATTTCTGGGGAAAGCCCGATCCGATTAAGGCGGAAACATGGGTCAAGCAAATCGCCAAGATATTCGATGTCTTGGGATGCACGGAGGAACAGAAGGTTCCATTCGCCACCTTTATGTTCCATGGTGAAGCGGATTTCTGGTGGGAATCAGTAAAGCGTACCTAGCCAGCTGCACTCAACATGTCTTGGGAAAGATTTCAGAAACTTTTCAATGACAAGTACTTTCCTGAAAGTATTCGTCATATGAAGGAGGTAGAGTTTATTAGACTAGAACAGAAAAACATGACGGTGTCTCAGTACGAGGCAAAGTTCGCAGAGTTATCCAGGTTTACACCTCATTTGGTGGAGAATGAGAAACGTATGACGCAGATGTTTCTGAGAGGTCTAAAACCCGAGATTTGTCAATACCTTATCTCTCATAAATTTTCTCTGTATTCAGATGTTGTCAACAGGGCACAATTATTAGAGAGAGATAATGAGTACACTCAACCGAGGGACCACAACCAGGGTCATACCGGTGACAGCAGTCATCAGAGCGATGATAACCAGCGAGGAGGGAAAAATACGGACAAAGGCGGTAACCACTCGGGTGGTAATCGTGGCCATGATAATAGAAGAGGTGAGTCAAGTGGAAATTTCAAAAAGAGGAGATTCAACAATGACGGGAAGACATCAACAGCAGCACCAGCACCAACAACCAATTCTAGGGGAGGAGAACGACCGCCGGTTAGATGTTACAAATGCGGGAAAGAGGGACATATCAGCCCAAACTGCCCACAAAAATCCAAGATATGTTATAATTGTGGAAAGGAAAGACATATCTCTTGAGATTTTACTATAGCAAAACCAAGTTCAGCGGGGATGGTGACTCCAAGGGCTGCCCCGAATAAGTCGAAATCAGCGGTTCCTGGAAGAGCGTTTGTTGTGACTGGCCAAAACGTGAGGAACCCAAACGAGGTGATCACGGGTAAGCTAATCTTGAACTCTTGCGAATTTTATACCTTACTAGATACCGGTTCTACCCATTCTTTTATCTTTCCTTCTTATGCTCAACGTTTAAACTTGACTCCGGAGAAATTGGACTTTGACTTATCTGTTGAAACTCCATTGGGTGAAACCTTCGTTACATCTACAATTTATAAATCTTGCTTAATCCAAGTTGGCACTATCACATTACCTGTTGATCTTATCTCTTTAAAGATACTTGCTTTTGATGTGATTTTAGGAATTGATTGGTTAACCACTCATCATGCCAAAATTGATTATTTTCGTAAGGTTATTAGTTTTCATATTCCTAACCAGCCTGTCATATGAATTCAAACAACTAAACCACTAAAATCAGTCACTGTCATATCAAGTCACAAAGTTATTCATTTATTGAAAAATGGATGTCAAGCTTTCTTAGCCCATATTATGGATTTGAATAAAGACAAGTCAGATTTGAATAATATTTCTGTTGTTAAAGAATTTCCTGATGTATTTCCTAAAGAACTTCCCGGTCTACCCCCAGAACGTGATGTTGAATTCTTTATTGACCTTGAACCAGGTACAAAGCCCATTTCTAAAACCCCATATCGAATGGCTCCTATTGAACTTCAGGAGTTAAAAGTCCAACTACAGGAATTATTAGACATCAGCTTCATTCGTCCTAGTACATCTCCTTGGGGTGCTCCTGTTTTATTCGTAAAGAAGAAAGACGAGAGTATGCGACTTTGTATTGACTACCGAGAATTAAACCATGTAAGCATCAAGAATAGGTATCCGCTACCTCGCATTGATGACCTGTTTGACCAGTTACAAGGAGCACAATTCTTCTCAAAGATCGATCTTCGTTCTGGATACCATCAGCTGAAGATTAAAACTGAGGATATTCCAAAGACTGCCTTTAGAACTCGGTACGGGCATTATGAATTCTTAGTCATGTCTTTTGGATTGACTAATGCTCCTACTGCTTTCATGGATATGATGAACTGAGTATTCAAGGAATATTTAGATCAGTTCATTGTTGTCTTTATTGATGACATCCTAATCTATTCCAAAAGCCGTGAAGATCATGAGCACCATTTGAAGCTGATACTTGAAAGGCTTCGTGAAAACAAGCTTTATGCCAAGCTGAAGAAATGCGAGTTCTGGCTTGAGGAAGTAGCATTCTTTGGGCACGTGGTGTCAAAACATGGAGTATCTGTTGACCCGACGAAGATTGAAGCAATACAAAGTTGGGAGCAACCGAAGTCGGTGACCGAAGTACGCAGCTTTCTGGGCTTAGCTAGTTATTATCGGAGATTCGTGGAAGGATTTTCTCGAATCGCTACTCCGTTAACTCAGCTGACTCGGAAAGATACAAAATTCGTATGGAGCAAGGAATGCGAGAAGAATTTCAAAGAGCTCAAGAGGAGACTCATTTTGGTACCTGTTCTGGCAATACCATCTGGTTCGGATGGATTTGTTATCTACAGCGATGCTTCAGGCAAAGGGTTAGGATGTATTCTCATGCAACATGGGAAAGTCATAGTCTATGCCTCGTGATAACTCAAAGAATATGAAAAGAATTATCCTACTCATGATCTGGAGTTGGCAGCAGTCGTATTCGCGTTAAAAATTTGGAGACACTACCTGTATGGGGAGAAAGTTGAGATTTATACGGACCATAAAAGCCTCAAATATTTCTTCAACCAAAAAGAACTCAACATGCGGCAACGACGTTGGCTTGAGCTGTTGAAAGATTACGACCACACTATTCAATATCATCCTGGAAAAGCGAACGTAGTAGCTGACGCATTGAGTAGAAGATCATATGCGAGTATCGGAGTATGAGTGTGATATTGTCAACGCAAAGGCCCATTTTGTATGACTTGCAAAGGATGGTGATAGAATTAAAGACTCCCGGGACCCACGTGATGATGGCGAATATACGAGTAGAAACAACTTTAATCGATAAAGTTAAAGCTGCTCAAGCTACGAACCTGGGGCTGATGCGTATGAAGAAGAAAGTGCAAAAAGGTGATATTCCAGGAGCAAGAATCGATGAAGAAGGAATACTTTGATTCAACTCTAGACTTTGCGTTGCTAACGATTCTGACTTGAAGTATAGAATCATGATGGAGGCACACAACACCCCGTTTGCAATCCATTCTGGGAGTACCAAAATGTATCATGATATTCGACATACATTTTGGTGGAACAATATGAAGAGAGAGATCGCGAAGTTTATCTCGAGGTGTTTAACTTGTCAACGTGTAAAGGCGGAGCATCAAGTACCAAACGGTCCATTGTAACCACTTGAGATTCCAGAATGAAAGTGGGAACACATTAATATAGATTTCATTACGGGTCTTCCCAAGGTTTCTCAAGGCATAGATGCGATTTGGGTTATTGTTGATAGATTAACCGAGTCTGCTCATTTCTTGCCTATACGTGAGACTTATTCCCTTGAATGTCTTGCTCGTATGTACGTGAATGAGATTGTGAGATTGCATGGCATTCCAGTATCCATAGTTTCGAATCGTGACCCAAGTTTCACTTCAAGATTTTGGGTTAGCCTACAGAAAGCTATGGGCACGGATTTACGATTCAGTTCAGCATACCATCCTCAAATGGACGGGCAATTGGAAAGGACTATTCAAACCCTTGAAGATCTATTAAAACTCTGTGTCTTAGATTTCAAAGGAAGTTGGGATAAGTACTTGCCACTGGTGGAATTCTCCTACAACAACAGTTATCAAGCAAGTATAGGCATGGCTCCGTTCTAGGTGTTATATGGACGAAAGTGTCATTCTCCAGTATACTAGGACAAGGTGGGAGAATCAACGTTGTTGGGACCAGAATTAGTACGCATGACTACAGAAAAGATCCAAATGATTCAACAACGTATTCAAACCTCACAACATCGACAAAAGAGTTATGCTGATCTTCATCGAAAGGACGTGGAATTTAATATTGGGGATCATGTATTATTACGTATTGATCCATGGAAGGGAGTTACAAGATTTTGAAAGAGAGGAAAGCTCAATCCCAGGTTTGTTGGTCCATTTGAGATTCTTGACCGAATAGGAAATGTGGCTTATAGACTCGTGTTACTTCCAAGTATGTCTCGTGTTCACAATGTTTTCTACATATCTATGTTTCGTAAATATGTGAAAGACCCGAACCACATTATTGCGTTAGAATCAGATGAGATACCCGAAGATTTAACGTATGAAGAGGTACCTGTTAAGATCTTGGATAGGAACGAGCATGTCCTACGCACCAAATACCACAAGTTAAGATTTTGTGGAGGAACCATGTTATTGAGAAAATGACCTGAGAGTTGGAATCGAAAATGAAAGTGAGGTACCCTCACCTGTTCGAAACACCAGGTACGTACGTCAATTTTGAGGACGAAACTTTATAAGGAAGGGAGGTTGTAAGACCCCAACTTATTATAAATAAAATTGAATTTTCTCTATTCATTATTCTAAATTAAATTGATATAATGCTTTGGTTATGGGTGAAATGTGCAAATTTTACAAAATAAGCAAGTGGTTATAAAATATTCATTTTTTCGAGAAATATTCTTTTGGTCGTGGAATATTCTTTTTGTCGGGGCAGCCATTCGTGGGGTTCATATCAGAATAACTTTCAGATGAAGAAAACGACAAAGTATGAGTTTTTATAAATAAAGGCGTAATTGTTACCGTTAACACTGTTGGATTACCTGGTGGTTAAAATACAGTAATATGTGTGGTTGCACAGTAGCACACGGTATTGCACAGTATTGTTGAATTATTAATTCTTACGTAAGAAGGCACTACTCAATAATTGTTATAGTGGTTACTGTTCAATATTTTATTTTATTGATTCAATAATTGTTGCGTTGATATTTTATATTATTGTTGTTTCAATAATTGTCACTGCACAGTATTTCCCATTATCAGATCAATAATTCATATTATTTGAATAATATTATTAGATAGCATTTTTGGCAATGTCTAAAAAGTTCTGTCAATGAGAGATTCGGTCACCTAATTGCGCGCCAGTAAGGAGAAATCCTTATTGAAAAGCCCCCTTTTTCTTGAGAACGGTCTGGTTACCATTATTGTGATTCTGTAATATTATTTGTGAATAATTAATTATTGATTTATATAATAAAGAACTATTTATTTGATGCGGATATAAATGATGAATTTATTTATGTGCTTATAAATGAAGGAATTAATGTTGAGGTGTTTTATCAGTATTTTATCGAATTGGAGGTATTAAAAACTCAAATCGGTGTTCTTAAAGCTTTATTGCGCGAGTTATAATTTTAATCCGACCGTTGGATCGTTGTGATTTTTGGATATGTTATACATATATGAGTTGAGTTTATGTCCACAAATTTTGAACAGTTAAAAATTAACACATGATTTGTTATGAATTTTGAAAGGTGTTGAAACGGTGTAGAAAATCATCCGTTTGTGGATTTCAGATATTTTCTGTCTGGAATTTTGAAAAACTCAAAGCTATAAAGTTGTAGAGAATTCAATTTCATGCGGAAAGAATATAAAATCCGTATTTTTTTGATAAACGAGCTATTTTCTATGAATTACTGAAGTTTTGAAAAATAAAATAAATTTTTAATTGGGTGGGACCCACTTTGGTTGGTGTTGAATGCATGTAGGCTACTGGAAATTTTAGAATTGGCATGCCTTGACAAGTCTTGGTCTTGGCATGCGTAAAGAAAAGAAGAATAATATTATTTTATTATTTTAGTCTCCTATGGCGTTCTAGTATTTTTCTATAAATTGACTCTTAGGTTAGAATTGAAAATCACACCGGAAACAAGTTTTCTTTCTCTCTATATTTTCAAGCGTATTTTTGTGAGTATTTAGATACTTTGAGAGTTGCTATTCAGTGCAAGTTTTCTTCAGCAATACATTCGATATTCCGAACAGAAGTACTATTATTTTGAGGTAAGGGATGTTATTTTCTTCTTAAATGATATTATTTTCTTCAATATCATTATGCCGAAATATTGGTGAACTTTTTAATCAAATTTTGAATTTTTTGTGTCAGAATTACTATTCACATAAACGGCACTATTCACGTATACGACATTATTCACGAATACGACACTATTCACCGAAAAATAAAAATTTTCTTTTTTTGTCCAAAATGTCTATTTTGGCTACTATATTTGATTGTATCCATGTTTTGATCGTTATTTTTGAATTCTGCTTCAAAATTTGTTATTATGAAGTATTAGTGATATTGGAGAAACTGTAACACGAATCCCTAATATTTGTCCTTCTGTCTCACTGAATTCGTTCTCTAAAATATTTTTCATCATCCTCAGTCCTTAATGATGATATTATTGAATATTTTTGGCTTGTAGTGCAAAGATGAATGATATATTAACTGATGAATATCTTTGGCCCGTAGTTCAAAGATGAGCAGGTGTTGAGATGAACATGACAAACTGGTGATACAAATGAATATCTTTGGCATGTAGTGCAAAGATAAATATTTGAATAAAGATGTTTATTGATTGTTGTTACAGGGATAAAATATTGATGATGGACTTTGAAATATTAGAAGATAGTAGAACTCATTCTCTACTTGACTCTTCTAATGGATTGTTATTTCCGCTGCAGAATATTGATCTAAAACTTGTTGTCTATTTTATTCTATCAGATTTTTCTATGTTGGGGACTAACGATAATTTGTTGTATATTATCTTAGTCATAATATTCTTTATTGGGCTAGTTGAGCTAACTCTTTTCCTTTTTGTTCCATTTTTCTTCTCAGGAGGTGAGAACATAACAGGATCTAGTCGAGGTACGGAGTGATGGTTCTAGAAAGATCTTTTAGCAGTCCTCACTATTTCTGTAAAATAGTGTTTGAATAATTATAATGAGGACTTATTTGAGTGTGAATATTGTCTAGAAGACAATATTTGTATTTAAACTCACAGTATGTGTTGTCGCATTTTGTACGACAATTGTATTATTGAAGTTGTAGTTTGCTTTCTGTACCATGTATTTGGCGACTCAGAATGGGTGTTGTATACCTATTTTAGGGGCGTCACAACTTTAATCTATAAAGTTAAAGTCGCTCAAGCTACAGACCTGGAGCTGATGCATATGAGGAAGAAAGTAAAAGAAGGTGCTATGCCGGAAGCAAGAATCGATGAAAAAGGAATACTTCGAGTCAACTCCAGACTTTGTGTTCCTAACGACCCTGAGTTAAAGTATAAAATCATGATGGAGGAGCACAACACACCATTTGCAATCCATCCTGGGAGTACTAAAATGTATCATGATCTTCGACATATATTTTGGTGGGCAATATGAAGAGAGAGATAGCGCTGTTTATCTCAAGGTGTCTAACGTGTCAACGAGTCAAGGCAGAGCATCAAGTACCAAAAGGTCCATTGCAACCACTTGAAATTCTAAAATGGAAGTGGGAGCACATTACCATGGATTTTGTTACTGATCTTCCCAAGGTTTCTCAGGGTATAGATGCAATTTGAGTCATTGTTGATAGATTGACCAAGTCTGCTCATTTCTTACCTATACGAGAAACTTATACACTTGAACGTCTTGCTCGTATGTACATAAACGAGGTTGTAAGATTACATGGTATGCCAGTATCCATAGTTTCTGATCGAGACCCAAGATTTACTTCACGATTTTGGGTTAGTTTGCAAAAAGCTATGGGCGGATTTACGATTTAGTTCGGCATATCATCCTCAAACGGACGGACAATCAGAGAGAACTATTCAAACTCTTGAAAATTTATTAAGACTCTGTGTCCTTGACTTCAAGGGAAGTTGGGATAAGTTCTTACCATTGGTGGAGTTTTTCTACAACAACAGTTATCAAGCAAACATTGACATGGCTCCATTCGAAGTGTTGTATGGAAGAAAGTGTCGTTCTCCAGTATGCTGGGATGAGGTAGGTGAAGCAACGTTGTTGGGACCAGAGTTGGTATGTATGACTATGAAAAAGATTCAAACGATCCGACAACGTATAAAAACCTCACAAGACCGACAAAAGAGTTATGTTGATCTTCATCGAAATGACGTGGAATTTGATATTGGAGATCATGTGTTGTTACATGTTGCTACATGGAAAGGAGTTACGAGATTTAGAAAGAGAGGAAAGCTCAATCCTCGATTCATTGACCCATTTTTTTAATCCTCGATCGAGTAAGGACTGCAGCCTATAGACTTGCTTTACCGCCAAGTATGTCGCATATTCATAACGTTTTAAATGTATCAATGTTACGTAAATATGTGGACGACCCGAACCACATTATTGATTTAGAACCGGACGAGATAGCGGATAATTTAACGTATGAAGATGTACTTGTTAAAATCCTGGAATGTATTCAACACTCAAAGGTTATATCTCAAGAGTTAGAATCGGACGAAGTGTCCTCATCTGTTCGGCATACCAGGTACGTACGTAAATTTCGAGGGCGAAATTTCATAAGGAGTGGAGATTGTAAAATCCTAAATTTTACGAATAAAGATTTAATTTGCTCAAAATATTTTTTTTATATTATGGTGTGAATTTGAGATAATGTTATAGTTGTCGGTAGTATTTATAATTTTGCAAAGTACACAAGTTGTAATATAATATTCGATTGGTCGGGGAATATTCGTTTTAGCAGAGAATATTCATACAACAGCGCAATCATTGGTGGACCCCACAACGGAATTATTGTCGGAATGAGAAAACGATAAAAATATATTTAAGAAAATAACGGCAAAAGTTTTATCGTTAAAACTGTTGAACTACCCGGTAGTAAAAGTACAGTAATGCGCGTGGTTGCATAGTAGTACACAGTATTGATTATTGATGCTTACGTGAGAAGTCACTCAGTTTTGTTCAATTATTGCTACAGTAGTTGCTGCATAGTATCTCACGTTATTGGATTCAATTATTGTCAATTGTTATATATATATATATATATATATATATATATTATATATGAGTTTTGTTTTATTAGTATTATTAATGTAATAAAATAGAAAAAAATTTATATAAAACAGAATACTTTTATAAAGTTATTCGTTTTATTAGGCTAATAGTAAAATCTTTTTATATAAAACAGAATACTTTTATAAAGTTATTCGTTTTATTAGACAATAATTAGAGTATATTATATTTTATTATGCATAGTGTTTGCATAGTGTCTGCATAGTAAAATATTTTTAAAAGTTATTCGTTTTATTAGATTGTAAATAGAATATATTATATTATATTGTAAATCAATCTGAACTGTCTGTTTAAAGTAAATCGATATGGACCGTTCATGAATTGGTTACTATTCAGTTCATTCTTCTATAAATAGAAGCTTATTCCTTCAATATTTCTTACGAATTCACTGAAACTCTAGAGAGAGAAACTGTAGAGAGAATAGTGTTTAAGAAAGCTTTGAGCGTAGTGCAAGTTTATTCAAGTATATCCCCGCCCTACCGTCGGAGTACTCTTCTTTATAAGGTAAGAGGTATTTTTTTTTCATATTCATAAAGAGAACTTCTGTTATTCCATTCTTTATTATTCTGTTGGAATAATCTGTATACGCGGTCTACCCTATACTTGGTGATTTCTGTTGTTATTCCATTCTTTATTATTCTGTTAGAATATCCTGTCTGTGCGTTTTACGCCGGACCTGGTTCCGTTATTTATTATTCTGTTAGAATAACCTGTCTATGCGAAATACCGCATGCATGGTGATTTATGTTGTTATTCCATTCTTTATTATTCTGTTGGAATATCCTGTCGGTGCGTATTACGCCTGACCTGGTTCTGTTATTTATTATTCTGTTGGAATAACTTGTCTATGTGAAGTACCGCATGTATGGTGATTTTTTTTATTATTCCATTCTTTATTATACTTAGTTGGTTAAAGTTTTGACTTCTATACTCCATAAAATTGGTGGAATATCCTTGATATTTGCTCTTCATCAAGTATCTTTTTGTAAAAATATTCTTCTGAGCATTCTTAAATTTTACTTTACAAAGAAGTATCATGTTGACAATTTGGATGTTATTAGTTCCTGAATAAATTAATTCTTGAACTTGTTTTATTGAATTCTTATATTATTTTTATCATCCTCATATTTATATTTTGTTGAAAGTCATCTATGACATGTAGTGCATAGATGGACTTGGTATGATTATGACCAGAGATTATTCGGTGTAATCATGACCGTAATGTTACAAATGATGTGGTAAAAGTCCTCATTGGCCCGTAGTGCATTGATGGACAGTTGTTGGCATGATCATGACCATTGATGAATACACAAATATTCTTGGCCCGTAGTGCATGAATAATTTGTGGTTGTGATACTAATGAATATCCTTGGCCGTAGTGCAGGGATGATGTGGATTATTTATTAACCTGAGTTCCAGCGATAAAAGTGATGAAAACCTTTTTAAATCATAAAAGATAGTAGATTTTATTCTCTACTTGACTCTTTTAATGGATTGTATGTTCCGCTGCAGTTAAACTTGATGTCTATTATATTTTATCAATTTAACATTGTTGAAGACTAATGATAATTTATTCTTCATTATCTTAGTCATAGTATTTTTTACTGGGCTAGTTGAGCTCACCATTTCTTTCACTGTTCTCTTCAAGAATTGAGAACGTAGCCGGGACTAATCTGGGAACGGAATGACGGTCCAGATGATAGTATTAGTACTCATCACTATTCTGTTAAATAGTGTGACAATAAATATAATGAGGACTTATTCTGAGAGTGGATATTGTCTAGAAGACAATATTTGTATTAAAACTCACAGCTTTCTTATTGTATATTAAAGATTATATTTGTATTCTATACCATGTATTTGGTAACTCAGAATAGGTGATGTATACCTATTTTAGGGGCGTCATAAATAGTATGATAAAATTACTCATAATAATATGTCATTAATTATTTTTAATGTAGGTGAGAGAATGACTTTTTAGCTATTCAATTCAAAATATTCTCTCTTCATACTTATTAAATATGGAGAGAGAATTATAATAAGAAAAGTATGAGATATTTAATGCTACAAATATAATAGAAAAAAATATGTAAAAATTTGGTTATTAAAGGAAAGTGGATATTTAACATGAGACTACCCAAAATAATAATAAAGACTTTTATCATGAAACGGAAAAAATATTTTATTATATAAAAATATCAAAAATATACGTGACAATATATTTAGCTTTGACTTGTCTAGCTACAATTGCAATTACAGATTACAAATACAATAGTTGACTATGTAAAATTATTACTCCACTATTAGGATATTAATTTTGTTTTTTATCCAACATTCTAGAGTTAATGCATAACATTATATATTGTTTTTGAGATCTAAAATCTAAATATACAAATGATTATGAAGCTTTATCTAGCTAGCTATAAGATTTCAGTTTGTGAAATTGTATTGCGATACAAAGAGAGATCAGATTCTCTATTCCCAATTTCTCTGTTCTCTTATATCCTTCTACTTAAATTTTGACACTTAATTTTTTACTTAACACTAATTAATTCTAAAATAAAATAAAAGGACATGTATCAAAATTTAAATGAGGGAACATAAAAGCATTCACAACAGATTCTCCAATAGATTTTTTATCTCCAGATTTGAAGAATATATCAACAAATCAATATCCAACAGTTTCTTTATCCTTATATAATTCTCTATTTTAATCCCTATATATGATTTGACTCCTCAAGGTGAGGGAATCAAAAGAGCGTTCTCTATTTATGTAAAATGACATTTCACACCATATTTATTGCGATTTTATGTTGGTTAAAGGATCTTTATCTCACTTAATTGCTGATTTGGGTATGCATGCCTATCAAATTCACTCATTTTTATTTTTTAAACAGAGAATTTAGAGAAGAAAGAGAACTATAAAAAAATTAAAAATCAGTCAAATTTTGATTTTGATCATTTTTATAAAAAATATTACTACTAATTATAAATTTTATTATTTTATAATTAAAATAATATTGTTTTAGTTCTCATAAATACATAATGATCGTTGCACATTTTGATTTCTAGCAATATTTATTTTTAAATTAAAATAATTGCAATTTTTAAATTCAAACAACCATTACTTTTAAATAAAAAAAATAGTTACAACGTTCAAAACATGATTTGACTGTTGGAATTTTCAAATTTTAACTTTTAAATTTTAAATTTCAAAATTTAATATTTAAGGAATCAATATAAGGAACCTGTTGGGTATATAGTGAAAAAATTGAATCCCTATTCTATAGAATGACTCAATAACACTACAAAGTAGGGATAGAGATAAGAAAAGGTAGACAGAAAATTTGAAAACAGAGAATCTGCTCTCATACAAAGAGTATTTAGGAGAATATGTATTGTCACTCTATCGCTTAGTAGTATTTCCGTCAATGGCAATTAATGTTTTTTTTTTTGTAAACAAATTAGTTATCTTAATTCATAAAGGAGATGATTTTACAATTGTAATAATTATTATTGTTCTAGCTGATTTAAGAAAATCATTTCGTGCTACTTTGACACATCAGCTTCACATATTGAGCTAAAACACGATAGCAACAAGAGCATAAATCATACAATTAACTTCTTACCTGTGATTTATTTCTATATAAACTTGTGTAATTTTTATTTAAGAATTTTTAAATAATTATTTTGGATAAATTAATTTATTAAATTTCTTTCGCTCTAAAACAACAAGAAGGTTCACTTTTAAAGCAGATTCATATTCGTATTAATAAGTAATCGTTAATTACAACCTCAAGCCATATTTTTAACCTACAACACAATTAAATGAGTAAACAAAAACAAAATGAAGAAGAGAGCTCAGAAATTTTTATAGAAGATCAACATCAGAAAGTGGACAGACTCTCCCTGTGTGCGCCTGAGAGATGGGGTGGTTATGCAACAGCCGACCTGGTAATATATGAAACAACAACAGTGATGTCGTCAAGCTTTCCACCATAATATCGGAATCCAGCTTCTTGGGCCGCGGATGAGAAAGGTGACTGCCGGTTTTTATCCAGCGCTCGTTGGCGTGCCAATGCCGCTATCTTCTGAGCGGTCACCTGAGGCCCAAAGCCAGTTCTCATGGCATGAACCACCACAGCGGTAATATCATTGTTGTACAAATTGTCAAAAAGACCATCACTCCCAGCAATTATAACATCCCCAGAAGCGACAGGAACTGTAAACACCTGCACCACATGTACCCAATCTATCTAGTCAAAATGTGTAAATGCTTAAAACAGGAACTGTTTTATGTGCAGCGCTATTAAATGTTGAACTCGAGCACAAGAGATGACATCAACTTACCTCACCAGAGCTAGGCAAGTCACTATTGCTACCGTTCTCCAATTGATACGTAAAATTGAAATCATGCTGTTGTGCAGGGGATCTGAAAATGGTGTGTCCATCTCTGACCACCATAAACCCACTATCACCTAAATTAATGGCATGAAGACCCTGCATAGAAAACGTTCATTGAATCCAATTCTACTGGGAGAAACTAAAAATTTCATTGCAAATGCTTGAAAAAAGGGACAAAATATTTCACTGGCAAATATCAACGATTTGAATAATGAATATAGAGACAAATTAGAAGGACAGTGGTTCCTTCAAACCAGGAAAAGTCATTGGTATACATTCGCTTGACAATATAAACAGACCTTACCAAAAATATAAAAAAGCAAATACAAACAGCCATTGTCAAGCGAATGTCTAATGAAGTTGATATTATATTATTACTGCCTTTTATCTTTTGATACACCTAAACGGAATGTTATTAATAGGCCAGAACAATATAAGCAACGAAGCACTATTAAAAGAGGCAGGTACCAGTAGACTGGAAATAGTTTACCTGCTCAGTGAGTGCAATGATGCAAGCAGTTGAGGACCCTCTGGCCTTCGTGCTCGAATAAGCTTTCTCCAGAACCCGGAACGGGTCAACAGAACCCTTAGGTTCATCTTGAATTGCATTAACTGAATTTGACATTAGTTCTCTAGCATAAAGGCCTGCATTAACACCAAGATCAGCCCAACCACCAACACCATCTGCCACACCAATTGCTTGTTCATCCAAACAGATAAAGTGAGCATCCTCCCCACCAGTTTCTTCTTTATCAGGATGGGGAAGGTAACAAGATCCTGAATTTAGCTTCAACAATCTGCCTGCTAGGATGTTCCTGCAGTCAATACAAGTAATGATATGATTTATGTAAACAAATCCTCCAAAGAATTTATAGAAGTATCATATGTTGGTATGGTAGGCATTTCCTGTGAATTATTTTAACTCCGCTATTATTTCTTTTTACTTGTTTTATATCCCGATTATATGACTAGCCCTCAGTAGAATATAAATGCCAAGACACATCCATTAAACATGAGTCACACTTGAGTAGCATTTGAATGGGCACTGCAGTAGTGAATTCAACAATATTGACAATTTAGTTATCTTAAAGAATTCAAGCAAGAACATCACATTAAAAAAGACAAAAACATACTGTTCAGAAGAATCAGCAGAATTTGCAACCTGTTCCTCATGAACAGGGTTGTCAAAGGACGCATCAGAAGGAGTACCAGCAGAGAAACAAGCGGGTGCTGAGATGTGGAAACTCCTCATTCCGAACCCCAAGGCCGGATTGGAGTTGCCACTCCTCCTCGCAACATGATATATGAAGTACCCATAGAGCAAATAATTGTTCGGTTGTTCTTTATTTCTAAAACTCATGCTGGCTTTTCTGCAATAGTCGAGACTTATATTGCTGCAAGCAGTAATAGAACCACTTATTGGCCCTACAAGATGCTCACGCCTGGAAGTTACATTATGTACTGAACGGTTACCAAGCAAAGCTCTGCAACCACTTATAGCCATAGGTGCCTTCCGCAGAGAAAAATGACCAGACTCAGATAGCAGGCGATCAACGTGGTACCCACAGACCTGAAATGAGGGTCCAGACACAGATGGAATAGAAAATGTACGAGAAAGTACCCCGACAACTGAAATATTTTTCCTCCGATTAACTAAATGCAAATTTGACTGAGCGGCAACAAGAGTACCAGGCTGTAAAAAGACATTCAAGTTAGTTGATGATGCTCTTGGTACAGAATGGAACAGCCTAGAGTTGCCAAACAACAGTTTCCCTTGGCCAACTAGAACATCCACAGAGCCATGGAGTCTTTGTTCTGGCCTAACAAATGATCTCTCAATTCCCTGACAGAATGCACTTCTCAGTTTTGATATATAATTAGATGCCATCTTAGCCTCTCACATGCAGAAATTTTTCTTCAACTACTTTATCAGAGAGGACACAAGCACTGGCACAGTCTCTGAAGAATAATATCATAATTCCATACAAAACAAGAGCTCCTACATTTGATTCCACAAATAAAAGGACTAAGATTTGAAATCCTGAAAAGCAATAACAGAAAACTGAGAAAGAAAAAAAATAGTAGTGACCCTACTACAGTGTGTGTAGACAGAAAGATATATACACCAATAGAAAACGAAGAAATGAATTTTTGTAGCAAACCCCTAGTTGTGGACTTGTTACCTAATTATATGTTTGTTATGTTTTGATAAGTTACCTAATTGTTTGTTGACTCCATCCAACCCAATTTGTTGTCTCCTTTACCCTTTTAGATGTCCCAAAAACTTTGCTGGCTTAGTTCTTAACCTAAGCTACCATTACCATTCGACATTGTGCATGAAAAAAAGAGAACTTCGCTTTGATGTCCAATAAAGCTTAATTTCATTGGAACTCATTACAACCTTTACACTAATCTCAGCAACTCTATACAACCTTGTACTAATCTCAGTAGTCATGGGGACTATTAAACTGGGAGAGAGGGAGTATTATGCTTATTTATTTTTATTAAGGAGCTACCAAGAGAACAACACAGAGCCAACTTCTCAGCAGGTATCATTAACTGATAGTACTCCACTTAAAGCAAGAACAGGAATAGGAACAGAAACAGATATGAGATACCACTTGGTTCCAGGCAAATAGAAACCTAGCTTAATCAATATCACCTCAGAAATAATATCATTAATACACAAAAGAATATAATACAATTAAAAAAATATATACAACCATAGTCATAACAAATATTAACTCAGTTTAACACCAATTCTCATTGCACCGCCGAAATACTGACAGAGAATAGTGAATACCCATACCCAACAGCCAAACAAACTTCTAGAAACTTAATAGCTCTGATACAAGCTATCAAAAGGATTTGAAAATAATTTTTGAAAAAAATCGGACCTTTACGTTGCTGAAGGGATGAAAACCCTAAAATTGCAGTGTCGTCATAATCTGTCTCAAATTCGCAAAATCCAAATCTGATAATATCCGGTGAGTTAGAGCAGAGCCCTTTCACTTTCTCCCACTAGCTTTCTCTCTCTGAAAACTTAAGTTCAGAGGTAAAACAGCTAACCCTAATAAAAGACGCATAAATTGGTTTGGTTACATTTTAATTTATAATAGAAAATAAAAAATAAAAAATTAGTAATTTTTTATGTTGTTATTGAGTTTATAAAAAAAATTAAAAAGAAAAGAAAACTTAAGTTAAACTAAATGATATAATAAAATATGATCTCATTTTATTTAGCTTTTCTTTCAAATTAATTTATTTTTGGACGAAAAAGTTTGACAAGAAAAATGATCGAGTTTTCTATTCATTTGTTTTATCGTTCATTAAAAAACTCAACAACAGAGTAATTGATAAGTTGGGTTAAGTTCAGATGACCACCTAGGATTTGAGCGGTTTTCACTTAACCACCTATAGTCAGTAAAGCTACATTTAAACACCCGACCTTTTGAGTTGAAGTGAAACCGTTACCTTTTCCATCCAAATTAACCGGGCGTGCATGTCAGACGCCAAAAAAAGCGTGATAAGAGAGTGTAACAGTAAAAAAAATAAAAAATGTCTAAAATACCCTTCTTCCTCAAACCATCACTCCTACATTCTCTCTCTCTCATTTATCCCTAAATCCAATTTTTTGCGAATTTTGGGTTTATCCCTAAATCGAGATCAAGAGATGGAGAATCCCTAAATCGAGATCAAGAGATGGAGAATATGAAGGATCAATTGAAATTTCGGAAGAGTTCCTTCAACACCAGCTACACAGCTCAATCAAACGACCTCTATCGCAGACGAGATTGAAGGCTACCCTATCATCGATTCTCGCTTTAAGGAAATGAAATCGACCGGGAATTTGTATGCCGGTTGAATCGAAGCTGGATGGGATCGCACTTTGTCAAGGGCTTGAATGTTTGTCGATTAGGAACGTGGCTGACTTGACGGATTTGGGGCTAATTGCTATTGCTAGGGGGTGTTCGAGGTTGGTTAAGTTTGAAGTTCAGGGTTGTAAGAAGATTACTGTGAAGGGAATGAGGACTTTAGAGAATATCTTTGGCTTTTATCCACTTTTTCTACTGTGGAATGAAGCTGTAGTTAGAGTTGCTGTGAATTTTTTTCATACTTGTAGATTCTAAGGTTATTAAGCCATCTTGGATGCATGTTTTTCTTTGCTTGGACTGGCAACTTTTCTATTCATTCTGTGATTTCTCTCTTTTCTTTTCGCCTAGGTACACGCATTTTGATTAGAAAGGTTCATTAGACCTGTGGGCTCGGTGGAGGTTCATTAGTTAATGCAGGAGTGATGATACCGACCCCAATTCGTGCAAGAAGGAATCCCAAATGGCCAAAAGATTGGGAAAAAGATTGGGAAATGGGTTTGAAGTGCAACAAAAAAGTGAAACCCTAGATTTATGAATAAAGAATTAATTTTTTCGAAATAATTTTTTTTATATTATGGTGTGAATTTGAGATAATATTATAGTTGTGTGTAGTATTTATAAATTTTGCAAAGTATGCAAGTTGTTATATTATATTCGATTGGTCAGGGAATATTCTTTGTGTCAGAAAATATTCGTACGACGGTACAATTATTGGTGGACCCCACAACGGAATTATTGTCGGATTGAGAAAACGACAAAAATATTTTATTGAAAATAACGGCGGAAGTTTTACCGTTGATACTGTTGAACTACTGGGTAGTAAAAGTACAGTAATACACGTTGTTGCATAGTAGCACACGGTATTGATTATTGATATTTATGTGAGAAGTCGCTCAGTTTGATTTAATTATTGTCGATTAATAATATGAATTATTATAGCGATGATGACGTTTTGTTTTATTCGTATTATTAACGTAATAAAACAGAAACATCTTTTTATATAAAACAGAATACTTTATTAAAGTTATTCTATAAATAGAATATATTATATTTTATTATGCATAGTGTTGCATAGTATTTTGCATAGTGTTGCATAGTGTTTGCATAGTAAAAATCTTTTTATATAAATAGAATATATTATATTTTATTTAAAAGATTTTTCTTTAAATATGGACCGTCAGATTAAAGTAAATCAATCTGGACCGTTCATGGATTAGTTACTATGCATTCCATTTTCCTATAAATAGAAGCTCATTCCTTCATTATTTTCTTACGAATTCACTGAACTCTAGAGAGAGAAACTATAGAGAGATAGAAGAAAAGCTTTTTGCTACTTAACTTTTCTTTTCCTATATCCAGTTTCTGTTACGGTAAGGGGTGTTATTCTTTCTTATTCATGAAGAGAACTGTTGTTATTCCATTTCTTATTATTCTGTTGGAATAACCTGTATACGCGGTCTACCCTATACTTGGTGACATTCTTCTATTATTCTGTTGGAACATCCTGTCTGTGTGTTTTATACCGGACCTAGTTCCGTCTTTATTATTATTCTGTTGGAACATCCTGTCTGTGTGTTTTACACCGGACCTGGTTCCGTCTTTATTATTATTCCGTTGGAACATCATGTCTGTGTGTTTTACACCGGACTTGGTTCCATCATTTATTATTCCGCATTTATTATTATGTTGGAACATCCTGTCGGTGTGAATTTCACCTGACCTGGTTCCGTTATTAGTATTCTGTTGGAATAACCTGTCGATGCGAAGTACCGCATGCATGGTGATTTCTTTTGTTATTCCATTCTTTATTATACTCAGTTGGTTAAAGTTTTGACTTCTATACTCCATGAAATTAGTAGAATATCCTTGATATTTGCGATTCATCCAGTATCTTTTCATGGAAATATTCTTCTGATCATTCTTGAATTTTACTCTACAAAATATAATCATGTTGACAATTTGGACGTTAGTAGTTCTTGGACAAATTAATTCTTGAACTTGTTTTATTGAATTCTTATATCATTGTCATCATCCTCATGTTTATGTTATGTTGATAGTCATCTGTGGCATGTAGTGCATAGATGGACTTGGTATGATTATGACCAGGGATTATTCGGTATAATCATGACCGTAAGGTTATAAATGATGTGAAAATTAAAAGTCCTCATTGGCCCGTAGTGCATTGATGGACAATTTTTGGTATGATTATGGCTATGGATTCTCTTTGGCCGTAGTGCAAAGATGAATTGTTTTATGGCATGATCAGGACCGTTGATGAAAACACGATTATCTTTGGCCCGTAGTGCATGGATAATTCGTGGTCGTGATACTAAAGAATATCCTTGGCCTGTAGTGTAGGGATGATTTAATGATGTGGATTATTTATTGAGCTGAGTCTCAGCGATAAAAGTGATGAAAACCTTTTTAAATCATAAAAGATAGTAGATTATATTCTCTACTTGACTCTTTTAATGGATTGCTTGTTGCGCTGCAGTTAAACTTGATGTCTATTGTATTTTATCAGTTTAATACTGTTGAAGGCTAACGATAATTTATTCTGCATTATCTTAGTCATAATATTTCTTACTGGGCTAGTTGAGCTCACCCTTTCTTTCACTGTTCTCTTCAGGAAATGAGAACATAGCAGGGACTAGTCGGGGAACGGAGTGACGGTCCAGAGGATAGCATTAGTAGTCCTCACTATTCTGTGAAATAGTGTATTAATAATTGTAATGAGGACTCTTTTTGAGTTTGTATAATCTCTAGTAGACAATAATTGTATTCAAATTCACAGTTATGTTTTGTCGTATTGTACACGATAGTTGTATTAGTAAGTTGTATTTGAATTTTGTACCATGTATCTGACGACCCAAGATGGGTGATGTATACCTAATTTTGGGGGCGTCACAAAAAATATGTTAAGAGGATCCCATTTGTACCAGGCAGAGTGGTGATGATTTTATTTTGCAACTCATTACTAGCTTTTTGAATGAATTGTATGTTAATTCCTTAGCAGGAGGCTTTCACATTTCACAAAGTTTAGTTGATTTTATGTACTGAGGCGATTTGAAAGGGAATATCAGACTCTTGGGTGCATTTTCCTCCAATCTACTGAATGAAATGCAGAATGCAGTCATCCAATATATTCCGTCCATTTTATTGTTTGCTTGTTGAGATTATACAAATTCGTTCTTGTGTTTTTCACTTTTTGGTTATTAAAACAGGTTTTACCCAAGTGTGGCTTTTGGGTTTTGAAATGGGGGAACCAATGGTAATTGATGTGGAGAACGAATATGTTCTATTTGCAGAGTCTCCCTCCTTCTCTCTCCTCTCTGTTCTCATCTACAGAGATTTAGAGTTCTGTGCATTAATGTTTGTTGTTCTTAGCGTGGGGAGTTTTCTGACAATGCCATTAAGAATGTACTTTTTTGGTGTGGCAGGCTGTAAGTTGATTAGAAGAATCCGATTAATGTGCTTTGAGAAAGTGGTTCATATGGAGATAAGTTGGTTTGACAAAACAGAGAACTCGAGTGGTGCAATAGGTGCTAGGCTTTCTGCTGATGCAACATCTGTCCGAGGCCTGGTTGGGGACACATTAGGTTTGCTGGTTCAGAACACCACAACTGCTATTGCTGGTTTTGTTATTGTTTTCGAAGTAAGTTGGCAATTGGCTCTTGTAATTCTTATCATGCTACCTCTAGTAGGACTGAGTGGGTATTTTCAAATAAATTTCACAAGTGGAGTTACTGATAATGCAAAGGTTAGCTTCAAACTTTGGTTGATGGAGGAAAACAAAATTGGTAAATTACAAATTAAAGTAGATGCATGAATTAATGGCTTTCTTATCTGGAAAGAGGTTTCGCAAAATTTGAATATATTTTTGAGTTTTCTGGATCCACATGGAGCTTTAAGGTACCATGCATCATTTCTTAACTTGAGTATGATGTTATTAATTAATTTCATTAATATGGAAATGCTTACAGAAAATTGTACGAGGATGCAAGTCAAGTCGCCAGCGATGCAGTTGGGAGTATTAGAACAGTTGCATCATTTCATGTATTTACATGTATTTACTGAAATTAAGGTGTTTACTCTTAAGGTGATTAAGGTGTTTACTCTGTTTTTTGTTTAATAGAAAAATTTGTTTGTTAGAAAAACAGAGAGAGAGAGAGAGAGAGAGATGAACAAGAATCTCTCTTTTATATATAACGAGGGTAATTAAGTCTTTAACCTTTTAAAGTAACAGAGTTATGACAGAAAGCAGTTTTTCACTTCAACTCAAAAGGTTGGGTGTTTAAATGTAGCTTTACTGACTATAGGTGGTTAAGTGGAAAATCGCTCAAACCCCAGGTCATCTGAACTTAACCCTTGATAAGTTTTATGTTCATTTCTCTTTTTTTTCGTTCATTTTAAAACTCAGTAACTGAAATGGACGGAAAAGAAAAAAAAAGACGAAAAAATAAGTTTTTTATTCAACTGAATTTTAAAATAATGAAAAACTTATATTTTCTATCCAATTCTTTTGTTATTGAGTATTTTAACTAACGAAAAAACAAAGAAATTGACTAAAAACTTAATTTCTTTTTATGGACGGAAACACACAAGTCCAATTCTTTTGTTACCGAGTTTTTTAATGAACGGAAAAACAAAGAAATAGACGAAAAACTTAAATATTTTTTCTTGCCAAATTTTTCTATCCAAAAGCAGATAGATTAGGATGAAAAAACTATATAGCATAGTTTTCTTCTATATTAACTCTTCTATTCTTTTCTTTTCCATTATAAGTTAAGTTTCTATTCTTAACTATTAATCCCTTTATGTGTAACAAGTTTTCTATTATTTTCTTAGTTAAGGTTATATTTATTTGTAAGTATTATAATCCGAGTATTATAGATTATAATTTTAAAATTATTAATCTTAGAATTATAATCCCTAATCTCAAGACTATAAAACTATTTTATAATTCCTTAAATCTAAATTTTAAAACAAATAAAATACTTAAAATTAATATTTTTATCCCACACAAAACATAGCCCAAGTTTCTATTATTATTTTTTTCCGTCCCAGACTCAATGGAGAGCAGATCCTCTATCCCCAAATTTTCTGTCCCCTTGTATCTTTCACTTAAATTTTAACATCTAATCTCTTACTTAACACTAATTAATTTTAAAATTAAATAAAAGGATATGTGTCAAAATTTAAGTAAAAGGACATAAGGAGAACATAGAATTTGGGGACAGAGGATATGCTCTCAACTCAATGTATTATCTGTTTCATGGTAATATGAGGCATAGTACGGGGTTAATTTAGTCATTGTCAATATAAAACGACGGTCCTGGTCTGTACGGTACTATGGTACGTTAAGCTTCCAACTTGTAAAGATAGATTCCTGGACCTCACATCCAATAGGACCAATAGTAACCTTTGCTTCGGATAAAGTTACAAACTTTTCGTTATTACCCTAAAAAGATGGCTCATTAAATTAAATGAAATTAAGCTATATTTGGCAATTTAATTTTAAGATTTATAATTAAAACGTTATGAAAATTTTATTTTCATAAATTAATTCAACTTTATTTTAGAACTTGTACTTTTATTTGTTTTAATAAAATCAAATTGAATTATCAAAAATATTAAATTGGGGCGTCAGATTACTTTCTGCAAATTGGGTCCTGTGAAACAATTAATTATGTAATCAAATTTAAAAAATAACGATGATTATTAGAGCGAAATTAGTTGAATTTTATTTAAATTTGAATTATAACATAGTTTAGTTTAGACTGACCACATTCATATTTTATTATGCTAAATAATTCATGTAATTAAGTTCCAATATGGCCGTTAACTTTTAACACACTTGATATTTTTTTCCTTCCAATTTTTATATAAAAAATTGTAATTCAATTACTTGACTAAAAAAATCAGTTCTAAAAATTAAATTTAATTCGAGATTTTACTTTCTCATCATAAAAATACAAGGAATGTGAAAAGTTGTTGAAAATGCAAGCTAAAAACACTTAAATAGTTTACAATTTTTATAATTGTATTATCTAAAATTAAATTAAATAACATCAATTTTAAATTTTAACAACATATAAATTGTTGGAAACTTGTGACTCATAATATGGAAACTGCTGAAAAAGGCTAGTGCGGAGCTCGGGTCGAAGGTCCCGAGCGTAGCGGAGCGGAGCGAAGCGACGTACTAGCCCATCAGGGTTGACCCGAAGGTCGTAGGGGGGTGTGGGGAACCGGTTATTTTATTAGAGGGACATTATGGGTAATTGAGACATAATGTGAAGTAGGGTTGGAATAGGATTAGTAGTTATAAATACTATCTATTGTAAAGCCCTAAGGAACTAAGGAATCATCAATAAACAACCAGCCGCCTTTGGAGTACCCAAATTGAGGAATCACGTAAATCTCTTGTGTTTTTTCTTAATTCTCTATCGTTTGTGTGCGTGTGTGTGTGATCTCATATTCTAACAAATTGGTATCAGAGCTCGGGTTTAACACGTGAAGAACGATGACATCAAATTCATCGGTGACAAAGTTTGATGTGATGAAGTTTGATGGGACTGGGAATTTTGGGCTATGGCAATAGAGGGTAAAGGATCTGTTGGTGCAGCAGGGATTGGTGAAGACGTTAAAGAAAAAACCAAAATCCATGACGATTGATGACTGGGATGAACTCCAAGCGAAGGCAGTGAGTACAATTCGTTTGTTCCTGGCAGACGAGGTTATGTATCACGTGATCGGAGATGAATCGACATCGGGTGTATGGAGTAAATTGGAATCCTGGTATATGTCAAAGTCATTGACAAATAAACTGTTTCTGAAGCAAAAACTGTTTGGGTTAAAGATGATTGAAGGCTCCGAACTTATTCAACACATTCACACGTTCAATCAAATAATTAGTGACTTGCTAAGGATTGAAGTGAAATTCGAGGAAGAAGACTAAGCGTTGATGTTACTGTGTTCTCTACCAGGTTCCATAGAGAATCTCGTGACAACTCTCCTATGGGGAAAAGAAACTCTGAAGTTGGAAGAAGTCACGTCTGCTCTACTAATGTTTAACCAACGGAAGCAACAATTCGAGGGTATTTCAGGTGAAGGGCTAGTGGTAAAAGGTGGAGAGAAACGGGGCAGAAAATTGGATAGAGGTAAACCAGGAACGCAGGGGAAATCGAAGTCGAGGGGCAGGACTCCTAAGCCTAAGGAGTATAAGTGTTTCAGATGTCGCGAGACAGAACACTTCAAAAGGGAATGTCCATACAAGAATAAGGGTGAAGGAACAGGGAAGCAAACAGAATCTACAAAATCGGCAAACGTCGTGGAGGAATCATCGGATGATGGGGATATGTTGTCAGTTTCAACAAATACGAACATGACAGACTCGTGGATTTTGGATTCAGCATGTTCGTTTCACATGACGCCTAACAGGGAGTGGTTTGACACCTAAAAATCGGTGAACTGTGGAATAGTTTTGATGGGTAACGACGCTTCTTGCAACGCCATTGGAATAGGCACAGTGAAGATAAGGATGTTTGATCGCGTTGTGAGAACTCTGGCTGAGGTGAGACATATCCCAAGTTTAAGGAAGAATCTGATTTCATTAGGAACCCTGGACTCTAATGGTTGTGAGTTTAAAACTGGTGGTGGAGCCATGAGAATGACGAAGGGTGCTCTGGTAATAATGAAGGGTTCTAAGTTTAACGGAAATATCTATCAGATGATAGGGAGTACAGTTGTTGTAAGACCCCAAATAATTAATAAATGAAATTTAATTTCCTCTAATTATTATTTTGAAATAGTAAGGGTTGATGTGATTAATGTGGATAGTTATGGGTAAAATACGTAAATATTTCAAAATAATATAAAATATTATTTGTTGTCGGGGAATATTCGGTTGGTCGTGGAATATTCGTACTGTCGGGGAATATTCGTACGACGGCGCAGCCATGTGTGGGCCCCATAACGGAAAGCGATTGAAGGAAGAAAACGACAAATATAAGTTGTTTAAAAATAACGGCGTAGTTGTTACCGTTCACACTGTTGGAATACCCGGTGGTTAAAACACAGTAATACGCGTTGTTGCACAATAGCACACGGTATTGCACCAATTATTGACTCTTACGTAAGAAGGCACTACTCAATAATGGTTACAGTAATTATTGTTCAATATTTTATTATATTGGTTCAATAACTGTTGCGTTGATATTTTTATATTGCTGTTGTTTCAATAATTGTCATTACACAGTATTTTTCATTATCGAAGCAATAATTCATATTATCTGAATAATATTATTTGATAACACTATTGGCAATGTCTAGAAAGTTCTGTCTAAGGAGAGGTTTGGTCACCTAATTGCGCGCCAGTAAGAAGAAATTCTTATTGGAAAGCCCCCTCATTCCTGGGAACGGCCTGGTTGTCAGTATTGTGATTCTGTAATATTATTTGTGAATAATTAAATTATTGATTTATATGATGAGGAAAATATTGATTTTATGTGGATATAGATGGAGAAAGTTTTTAATGTGACAATTGTTGAAAATTAATATTTTATCTTTTTATGATAAAATAATTCATTTAAATATATTATTATATTTTAATAATATAATAATGATGGTATTTTTACGATGAATGTGGGATATATGAGTATATGTGGAGGAGGAGTATTTTTGTTACCAAAAATATTTAAAACATGTTAAATATGTCGGTAGACCCTATTTCTTGACTGAAATTTGATTATAGCCTGTAAAATCGCTCGTTTGTGATTTTTGGTCAATTTCTGTTTGGAATTTGGAAAAACTTCCTTCTGCAAAGTTGTGCAGAATTGAATTTCCTATAAAAACTCGCGAGATTCGAATTTTCTGACAAAAGGGCTATTTATTATGAATTATTGAAGTTCTGAAGCTCCGAAATAATTGATTTTTGGAAGTTTTAATTATTTATTTTATAAAAAACGTTTTTTGTACTTCTTCTAGAAGGGAGCATGTGGTTTGTATTCAAATTTGCAGATTCTAAATGGGCGTAGAAAATTTTTATATATATTATTATTATAATAAATTTTCTGTTTTGGTGTTCTAAGCAATTTCCTATAAATAGGTGCTTAGGTTAGAATTGAAAAACACACCAGAAACTGAAGTTTTCTCTCTCTATATTATCGAGCGTATTCTTGTGAGTATTTTGAGTATACTTTGAGTATTGCTATACGGTGAAAGTTCAAGTTATAGCCGATATCCAGTATTCTAGTTAGAAGTACTGTCTTTCCGAGGTAAGGGATGTTATTTTCTTCTAAAATGATATTATTTCTTCAATATCATTATGCTGAAATATTGGTTGAAACTTTTTATCAAATTTGGAACTTTTTCATGTCGGGGTTACTATTCATGAGTTACTATTCACGAGTTACTATTCATGAGTTACTATTCACGAGTTACTATTCACGAGTACTATTCACGAAGCGTGAAGATGTTTTTTTTGTGAAATTACTATCTTTTGGTGTCGGAGTTATTATTCACGTATACGTCACTATTCACGTATACGACACTATTCACAAATACGGCACTATTCACCGAAAAATAAAATTTCTTCTTTTTGTCTAAAATATCTATTCCGGATACTAGCTTTGATTGTATCCATGTTTTGATCATTCTTGAATTTTACACCACTATGATTATTTTTGAGGTATTTTCGGTTGTGAATAAAACAAAGTACGAGTCCTTAATCCTTAATTCTTGTCATTTTGTTTCACTGGATTCGTTTCTTTAAAAATATTTTTCATCATCCTCAGTCCTAAATGATGGTGTTACTGAATATCTTTGGCCTGTAGTGCAAAGATGGTTGATTTTGTTATGAATATCTTTGGCCTGTAGTGCAAAGATGAACAGATGTTTAGATGAACATGACCAACTGATGAATATCCTTGGCCTGTAGTGCAAGGATGAATATATGATTCAAGAGGTGCATTGATTGATGTTACAGGGATAAAAATACTGTTGATGGACTATTAAATTCATAGACATTAGTAGATTTCATCCTCTACGTAACTCTTCTATGAATTAATATTTTCCGCTGCGAATATTGATTTAACATTTGTTGTCTATTGTATTCTATCATATTTTTCCCTGTTGAAGACTAACGATATTTTGTTGTATATTATCTTAGTCATAATATTCTTTACTGGGCTAGTTGAGCTCACCCTTTTTCCTTTTTGTTCCATTTTTCTTCTCAGGAGGAGAGAATATAGCGAGTACGAGTCGGGGTATGGAATGAAGGTTCTAGGGAGAGTTGTTTAGTAGTCCTCACCATTTTTGTAAAATAATGTATCAATAATTATGATGGGGATTTATTTGTATGTGGATATTGTCTAGATGGCAATATCTGTATTTAAACTCATAGTTTACATGTTGTAATAATAAAGTTGTAGTTGTTTCTGAACCGTGTATTGACAACTCAGAATGGGTGATGTATACCTATTTTGGGGGTGTCACAGTTGGTATCAGAGCTTAGGGATATGATCTCTGGCGGAGATCGGGGAATAGAACTAGGAGGGGAGAGACGAATAATTCCTTCGCTAGTGTGTCCTACCTAAGCTTATTTGTTAGTTGGTCAGTATTTAGGGATATTATGTGATATGTGATTTGATTAATTAACCCTTGTTTTATGGCAGTATTTAGGAATGGCAACCGAGAATGTTAACAGTGGAGTTAATGAGATCGTGGAGATGCCTGTACTTACCAACGAGGAGAACGTGCAACGGGCTGGCAATGTTCCTCCTGTGAACAACACCACTGATCAGACGATGAACGACGTAATGTTTAGAATCTTTTTGCAGTTCATGCAAAATCAGACGAGGGAGACTCGTGTTCAAAATACAGGAGGAAATGATAGCAATTCACGAGTTGTCACAGCCAAGCAGTTCAAAGAGTTGGGACCCCCAGAATTTAAAGGAAAGCCAGATCCGATCATGGCGGAAACGTGGGTCAAGCAAATTACCAAGATATTCGATGTCTTGGGATGCACGGAGGAGCAGAAGGTTCCGTTCGCCACCTTTATGTTCCGTGGCGAGGCAGACTACTGGTGGGAGTCTGTGAAGCGTACCCATCCAGCCGCACTCAGCATGTCTTGGGAGACGTTTCAAAAACTATTTAATGACAAATACTTTCCTGAAAGTGTTCGTCATATGAAGGAAGTGGAGTTCATCAGATTAGAACAAAATAACATGACGGTGTCTCAGTACGAGGCAAAGTTTGCAGAGTTATCCAGGTTTGCACCTCATTTGGTGGAGAATGAGGAACGTATGACGCGGATGTTTCTGAGAGGTTTGAAACCCGGCATACGACAATATCTCATCTCTCATAAATTTTCTCTCTATTCAGATGTTGTTAACAAGGCTCAATTGTTGGAGCGAGATAACGAGTGCGGTCAACCGAGGTACCACGATCAGGATCATACTGGAGATAGCAGTCAGCAAAACAACAATAACCAGTGGAGAAAGAAAAAGATGGACAAAAATGGTAACCACTCTGGTGGTAATTATAGCCACGAAAATAGAAGAAGCGAGTCAAGAGGAGATTTTAAAAAGAGGAGATTCAACAATGACAATGTGAAGACGTCAGCGCCAACAGTAACTAGTTCTAAGGGAGGAGAACGACCACCGATCATATGCTATAAGTGCGGGAAAGAGGGACATATCAGTCCAAACTGCCCACAACAGTTCAAGTTATGCTATAATTGTGGAAAGGAAGGACATATCGCTCGATATTGTACGGTAGCGAAATCAATTCCAGCGGGGACGATGACTCAAAAGACTGTCCCAGAAAAGTCAAAGTCAACGGTTCCTGGAAGAGCGTTTGTTGTGACTGGTCAAAATGCGAGGAACCCAAATGAGGTGATCACGGGTAAGCTATTTATAAATTATTGCGAAGTTTATACCTTACTTGATACCGGTGCTACCCATTCATTTATCTCTCCTGCTTGTGCTCAACGTTTAAACTTGACTCCGGAGAAATTAGACTTTGACCTATCTGTGGAAACTCCGTTGGGAGAAACTTTCATCACATCCACTGTTTATAAATCTTGTTTGATTCAAGTTGGCACCATCACCTTACCTGTTGACCTTATCTCTTTAAAGATACTTGCTTTTGATGTGATTTTAGGGATTGATTGGTTAACAACTCATCATGCCAAAATTGATTGTTTTCGTAAGGTTGTTAGTTTTCATATTCCTAATCAACCTGTTGTTCGAATTCAGGCAACTAAACCATTAAAATCAATCACGGTCATATCTAATCATAAAGCTATTCGTTTATTGAAAAACGGATGTCAAGCTTTCTTAGCCCATGTTATGGATTTAAATAAAGACACGTCAAAATTGAATAATATTCCTGTTGTTATTGACTTTCCTGACGTATTTCCTGAAGAACTTCCCGGTCTACCCCCAGAACGAGAAGTTGAATTCTTTATTGATCTTGAACCTGGTACAAAGCCCATTTCTAAAACCCCATATCGAATGGCTCCTATTGAACTTCAGGAGTTAAAGGTCCAACTACAGGAATTGTTGGACATCAGTTTCATTCGTCCTAGTACATCTCCTTGGGGTGCTCCTGTTTTATTCGTAAAGAAGAAAGACGGGAGTATGCGACTTTGTATTAACTATCGGGAATTGAACCATGTCACTATCAAGGATAGGTATCCTTTACCTCGTATTGATGACTTGTTTGACCAGTTACAAGGAGCACAATTCTTTTCAAAAATCGATCTTCGTTCTGGATATCATCAGCTGAAAATTAGAACTGAGGATATTCCAAAGACTGCCTTCAGAACTCGGTATGGGCATTATGAATTTTTAGTCATGTCTTTCGGATTGACTAATGCTCCTGCGGCTTTCATGGATATGATGAACCGAGTATTCAAGGATTATTTGGACCAATTTGTTGTTGTCTTTATTGATGACATCCTCATATATTCCAAAAGCCGTGAAGATCATGAGCATCATTTGAAGCTGGTACTCCAAAGGCTTCGTGAAAACAAGCTATATGCCAAGTTAAAGAAATGTGAGTTCTGGCTTGAGGAAGTAGCATTTCTTGGGCATGTGGTGTCAAAACATGGAGTATCTGTTGACCCGGCGAAGATTGAAGCAATACAGAGTTGGGAGCAACCGAAGACGGTGACTGAAGTTCGTAGCTTTCTTGGCTTAGCTGGTTATTATCGGAGATTCGTGGAAGGGTTTTCTCGAATCGCTACTCCATTAACCCAGCTAACTCGGAAGGATACAAAATTCGTTTGGAGCGAAGAATGCGAGAAGAGTTTCCAAGAGCTTAAGAGGAGACTTATTTCGGCACCTGTTCTAACAATACCATCTGGTACAGATGGATTTGTTATCTATAGCGATGCTTCGGGCAAAGGGTTAGGATGTGTTCTCATGCAACATGGGAAAGTCATAGCCTATGCCTCGCGACAACTTAAAGAGTATGAGAGGAATTATCCTACTCATGATCTAGAGTTGGCAGCAGTCGTTTTCGCGCTAAAGATATGGAGGCACTATCTATATGGGGAGAAAGTGGAGATATATTCAGACCATAAAAGCCTTAAATATTTCTTCACTCAAAAAGAACTCAACATGCGGCAGCGACGTTGGCTCGAGCTATTAAAAGACTATGACCACACTATTCAATACCATCCTGGAAAAGCAAACGTGGTAGCTGACGCGTTGAGTAGAAGATCATATGCAGGAACAAGTGCGATGATGTCAAGTATATGCATAGAGCCAACTTTAATAGAAAAAGTTAAGGTTGCTCAAGCCACCGACCCGGAACTGATGCGTATGAAGATGAAAGTACAAGAAGGAGCTATTCCGGAAGCGAGAATTGACGAAGAAGGAATACTTCGAGTCCACTCTAGACTTTGTGTTCCTAACGACCCTGATTTGAAGTACAAGATTATGATGGAGGCACACAATACACCATTTGCAATCCATCCTGGAAGTACCAAAATGTATCGTGATCTTCGACATACATTTTGGTGGAACAATATGAAGAGAGAGATTGCAAAGTTTATCTCAACGTGTTTAACTTGTCAACGTGTAAAGGCGGAGCATCAAGTGCCTAAAGGACCATTGCAACCACTTGAGATTCCGAAATGGAAGTGGGAACATATTACTATGGATTTCGTTACGGGTCTTCCCACGGTTTCTCAAGGCATCAATGCTATTTGGGTTATTGTTGATAGATTAACCAAGTCTGCTCATTTCTTGCCGATACGGGAGACTTATTCCCTTGAACGTCTTGCTCAAATGTATGTAAATGAGATTGTGAGATTGCATGGCATGCCAGTATCCATAGTTTCGGATCGTGACCCAAGATTCACTTCAAGATTTTGGGTTAGCTTGCAAAAAGCTATGGGCACGGATTTGCGATTCAGTTCGGCATACCATCCTCAAACGGACGGACAATCAGAGAGGACTATTCAAACTCTTAAAGATCTATTAAGACTCTGTGTCCTAGATTTCAAGGGCAGTTGGGATAAGTATTTACCATTGGAGGAATTCTCGTACAACAACAGTTATCAAGCAAGTATAGGTGTAGCTCCATTTGAAGCATTATATGGACGAAAGTGTCGCTCTCCAATATGTTGGGATGAGGTGGGTGAAGCAACATTGTTGGGACCCGAGTTAGTACGTATGACTACCGAAAAGATCCAAATGATTCGACAACGTATACAAACGGCACAAGATCGACAAAAGAGTTATGCGGATCTTCATCGAAAGGACGTGGAATTTAGTATAGGAGATCATGTATTGTTGCGAGTTGCTCCATGGAAGGGAGTTACAAGATTTGGGAAGAGAAGAAAACTCAATCCACGATTTATTGGCCCATTTCAAATTCTTGACCGAGTAGGAAATGTAGCCTATAGACTCGCGTTACCTCCAAGTATGTCTCGTGTTCATAATGTGTTTCACATATCTGTACTGCGTAAATATGTGAAAGACCCGAACCACATCATTGAGTTAGAACCGGACGAGATAGCCGAAGACTTAACGTATGAGGAGGTACCTGTCAAGATCTTGGATAGAAGGAGCATGTCCTACGCACAAAGATCATACCACAAGTTAAAGTTTTGTGGAGGAATCATGCTATAGAGAAAATGACCTGGGAGATGGAAACAGAAATGAAAGCGAGGTATCCTCATCTTTTCGAAACACCAGGTACGTATGTCAATTTCGAGGACGAAATTTCATAAGGAGGGGAGGTTGTAAGACCCCAAATAATTAATAAATGAAATTTAATTTCCTCTAATTATTATTTTGAAATAGTAAGGGTTGATGTGATTAATGTGGATAGTTATGGGTAAAATACGTAAATATTTCAAAATAATATAAAATATTATTTGTTGTCGGGGAATATTCGGTTGGTCGTGGAATATTCGTACTGTCGGGGAATATTCGTACGACGGCGCAGCCATGTGTGGGCCCCATAACGGAAAGCGGTTGGAGGAAGAAAACGACAAATATAAGTTGTTTAAAAATAACGGCATAGTTGTTACCGTTCACACTGTTGGAATACCCGGTGGTTAAAACACAGTAATACGCGTTGTTGCACAATAGCACACGGTATTGCACCAATTATTGACTCTTACGTAAGAAGGCACTACTCAATAATGGTTACAGTAATTATTGTTCAGTATTTTATTATATTGGTTCAATAACTGTTGCGTTGATATTTTTATATTGCTGTTGTTTCAATAATTGTCATTACACAGTATTTTTCATTATCGAAGCAATAATTCATATTATCTGAATAATATTATTTGATAACACTATTGGCAATGTCTAGAAAGTTCTGTCTAAGGAGAGGTTTGGTCACCTAATTGCGCGCCAGTAAGAAGAAATTCTTATTGGAAAGCCCCCTCATTCCTGGGAACGGCCTGGTTGTCAGTATTGTGATTCTGTAATATTATTTGTGAATAATTAAATTATTGATTTATATGATGAGGAAAATATTGATTTTATGTGGATATAGATGGAGAAAGTTTTTAATGTAACAATTGTTGAAAATTAATATTTTATCTTTTTATGATAAAATAATTCATTTAAATATATTATTATATTTTAATAATATAATAATGATGGTATTTTTACGATGAATGTGGGATATATGAGTATATGTGGAGGAGGAGTATTTTTGTTACCAAAAATATTTAAAACATGTTAAATATGTCGGTAGACCCTATTTCTTGACTGAAATTTGATTATAGCCTGTAAAATCGCTCGTTTGTGATTTTTGGTCAATTTCTGTTTGGAATTTGGAAAAACTTCCTTCTGCAAAGTTGTGCAGAATTGAATTTCCTATAAAAACTCGCGAGATTCGAATTTTCTGACAAAAGGGCTATTTATTATGAATTATTGAAGTTCTGAAGCTCCGAAATAATTGATTTTTGGAAGTTTTAATTATTTATTTTATAAAAAACGTTTTTTGTACTTCTTCTAGAAGGGAGCATGTGGTTTGTATTCAAATTTGCAGATTCTAAATGGGCGTAGAAAATTTTTATATATATTATTATTATAATAAATTTTCTGTTTTGGTGTTCTAAGCAATTTCCTATAAATAGGTGCTTAGGTTAGAATTGAAAAACACACCAGAAACTGAAGTTTTCTCTCTCTATATTATCGAGCGTATTCTTGTGAGTATTTTGAGTATACTTTGAGTATTGCTATACGGTGAAAGTTCAAGTTATAGCCGATATCCAGTATTCTAGTTAGAAGTACTGTCTTTCCGAGGTAAGGGATGTTATTTTCTTCTAAAATGATATTATTTCTTCAATATCATTATGCTGAAATATTGGTTGAAACTTTTTATCAAATTTGGAACTTTTTCATGTCGGGGTTACTATTCATGAGTTACTATTCACGAGTTACTATTCATGAGTTACTATTCACGAGTTACTATTCACGAGTACTATTCACGAAGCGTGAAGATGTTTTTTTTGTGAAATTACTATCTTTTGGTGTCGGAGTTATTATTCACGTATACGTCACTATTCACGTATACGACACTATTCACAAATACGGCACTATTCACCGAAAAATAAAATTTCTTCTTTTTGTCTAAAATATCTATTCCGGATACTAGCTTTGATTGTATCCATGTTTTGATCATTCTTGAATTTTACACCACTATGATTATTTTTGAGGTATTTTCGGTTGTGAATAAAACAAAGTACGAGTCCTTAATCATTAATTCTTGTCATTTTGTTTCACTGGATTCGTTTCTTTAAAAATATTTTTCATCATCCTCAGTCCTAAATGATGGTGTTACTGAATATCTTTAGCCTGTAGTGCAAAGATGGTTGATTTTGTTATGAATATCTTTGGCCTGTAGTGCAAAGATGAACAGATGTTTAGATGAACATGACCAACTGATGAATATCCTTGGCCTGTAGTGCAAGGATGAATATATGATTCAAGAGGTGCATTGATTGATGTTACAGGGATAAAAATACTGTTGATGGACTATTAAATTCATAGACATTAGTAGATTTCATCCTCTACGTAACTCTTCTATGAATTAATATTTTCCGCTGCGAATATTGATTTAACATTTGTTGTCTATTGTATTCTATCATATTTTTCCCTGTTGAAGACTAACGATATTTTGTTGTATATTATCTTAGTCATAATATTCTTTACTGGGCTAGTTGAGCTCACCCTTTTTCCTTTTTGTTCCATTTTTCTTCTCAGGAGGCGAGAATATAGCGAGTACGAGTCGGGGTATGGAATGAAGGTTCTAGGGAGAGTTGTTTAGTAGTCATCACCATTTTTGTAAAATAATGTATCAATAATTATGATGGGGATTTATTTGTATGTGGATATTGTCTAGATGGCAATATATGTATTTAAACTCATAGTTTACATGTTGTAATAATAAAGTTGTAGTTGTTTCTGAACCGTGTATTGACAACTCAGAATGGGTGATGTATACCTATTTTGGGGGTGTCACAGTTGTAGGTGGAGTTGCTGCCACTACAACGGAGGATATTGATGATACTACACTTTGGCATATGCGGTTGGGGCATATGGGAGAACGTGGGATGCTGGAATTACATAGAAGATATCTGTTGAAAGGGATAAAGTCGTGCAAGTTAGATTTTTGCAAGTTCAGTGTCTTGGGAAAACAGTGTAAGGTACAGTTTAAGAGTGTGGTGAACAAAACGAATGGAAAACTTGACTATGTGTATTCTGATGTATGGGGGCCAGTGAGAGTAGCTTCAAAAGCGGGATCGCTGTATTTCATGACTTTCATCGATGACTATTCGAGATAGGTTTGGGTGTACTTCATGCGACACAAGTCTGAGGTTTTTAAAAAATTCAGGGTGTGGAAAGCTGAAGTGAAAAATCAAACAAGGAGAAAAATTAAGTGCCTCAGGTCAGATAATGGGACTGGGTACAAGTACGAGCCATTTGTGAAGTTTTGTGAGGAGCACGGGATACAACATCATTGGACTGTTAGGAAGACTCCACAGCAGAATGGGGTGGTAGAAAGAATGAACAGAACTATAGTAGAGCGGGCACGGTGCATGAGGCTAAATGCAGGGCTTTCGAAGGATTTCTGGGCAGAAGCAGTGAGCATGGCAGTTTACATCTTAAACAGGTCGCCGAGTACTGCTTTGGGTAATAAAGTGGCACAAGAGGTGTGGACAGACAAAGAAGTAGATTACTCGGGTATGAAAATCTTCGGATGTCCAGCCTACGTACACGTTCGGGTGATGAGAGATCTAAGCTTGATGCCAAGTCCAAACTGTAAGACCCCAACTTATTATAAAATTAAATTTTCTCTATTTATTATTTTGAAATAGTAAGAGTTGATTTGATTAATGTGGTTTGTTATGGGTAAAATGCGCAAATATTTCAAGTATACAA
This sequence comes from Panax japonicus, assembly GCA_020205505.1. Taxonomy (NCBI): domain Eukaryota; kingdom Viridiplantae; phylum Streptophyta; class Magnoliopsida; order Apiales; family Araliaceae; genus Panax; species Panax japonicus. Next base: position 31,222,341 of record CM035093.1, on the reverse strand, counting down.
GTGGTTATAAAATATTCATTTTTATCGGAGAATATTCGTTTGGTCGTGGAATATTCTTACTGTCGGGTAATATTCGTACGACGGCGCAGCCTTGTGTGGGTCCCCATAACGGAAAGCGATTGGATAAAGAAAACGACAAGTATAAGTTGTTTATAAATAACGATTGGATGCAGACTTTTCTTCTTCTTTCTCTCTATAATAATTGCTTTAAAGCTTGAGTCAATTGGTGAAGAATAATGAAAAAATAAGCTTTTATTTATAAGAAAATATAGTTTTGATTATTACACATTTTGGGGCTCAGAATATTACAGTATAATACCTTCAACTTTTTTTTTTCATTTTTAATTTAGTCCTGCAAGTATTATCAAATTTGCACCACCTCCCTTAATAGTAAATAATATGAATCAATAATTCAATCATGTGAATCAATAGTTATAATCATGTGAAAATACGAATTACAGTATAGTACCTCCATCTATATCTCCATTTTTAACTTAGTCATGCAAGTATTATCAATCTTGCATCAACTCCCCTAATAGTACAAGAATGTGAATCAATAGTAAACACATGTGAACAAATAGTTATAATCATGTGAATTAATAGTAATTAATTGCTCATTTATCCGGTTAATTACCCGATTGGTCAATATAATCTCCAGACATCAATTATTATCGAAATAAATGTCGATTTCCACTAACACTAATAATCACAACACAATGGAACTATCAAATTCATCTTTAATCAACACGAACTTATTCATCATTAATATCATAACTCACAATATTTAACAACCAGGTCATTCCCAGGAAAGAGGGGGCTTTCTGATAAGAATTTTTCCTTATTGGCGCGCAATTAGATGACCAAACCTCTCCTTAACAGAACTTCTAGACATTGTAAATATTGCAATTTAATAATATGAATAACTTTGTCGTCTCAATTATTGATTTAATAATATAACATATTATGCAGATGATAATGTGACAATAACTGAATCAATAATATGAGAGATATTATGCATCAATTACTGTAGCAATAATTGAGTATAACTGAGTGACTTCTCACGTAAGCATCAATAATCAATACTGTGTGCTACTATGCAACCACGCGTATTACTGTACTTTTACTACCGGGTAGTTCAACAGTTTTAACGGTAACACTTTCTCCGTTATTTTTATAAAATGATAATTCTGTCGTTTTCTAACTACGATAATACTTCCGTTGTGGGGTCCCCAATGATTGTGTTGTTGTACGGATATTCCCCGCAAAAAAAAATATTCTCCGACCAATCGAATATTATATAACAACTTGGATACTTTGCAAAATTTATAAATATTACCCACAACTATAACATTATATCAAATCCACACCATAATATTCAAAAAAATATTTCGAGAAATTTAAATCTTTATTCATAAAATTTGGGGTCTCACATGGTGACTTCTTACATAAAAATCAAATCAATACCTTACTATAAACAATTTAAATTCTATTAAAATTAGGGATCAACAACAAATCATATGTATCTCGAATAACATATAAATCAACTAACAATTCATTCTTCATTCAAATTATCTTTATTTATCGCATAAAATCATTATTCATAATCCAAAAATTTAGAAGTGAATAATAAAACTTGAGAAATCTAAAACCTCATATATGACAATCCATTATTCTAATATTATTACCATTTTTACTTTAACAAAAATATTATTTTTGATTTTATCATAACTCATTTGTTACTAGTGCGTTTACATCCCCATACTTCATGAGTTTACTAACACTTCTAAATATTTAAAAATATGATTATGAACTTTCCAAATAATTTTTACATTTTTCAGATTATCCAACAATTTTCTATAATTATTTCTATTTATAAAAACTATCATTTAATAGCTTCAAAATAGAAATACTAACTTCACATACTTTTACTTCATTAAAACATCATCAATATTAATCTTATATTATTATAATATTTTTCAGCAAAATTCATAATTTTTCACCATTCATAGAATTTTCTATGAATTTCCTCTATTTTTAAACTAACCATAAATAGCTTTAAAATACAATAAATATTTTTGTTATTCAATAATTTTCCAAAACTTTCCAGAAATTATAAAATAATATTATAAGATTTTTCACCAACTTTCATAATTTTTCATCATTCAGAGAATTTTATATGAATTTCTTCTATTTTCAAACTAACTATAAATAGTTTAAAAATATAATAATTACTTTTGCTTTTCAATAATTTATTAAAAATTTATAGAAACTCTAAACTAATATTATAAGAATTTTGTAAAAATATCTCAACCCAAATAATTTTTTTGATAATTTAATTATAAACTCCAATATTAAGAAATTTTAATAATTCATAATAATTATCCTTTTATTAGAAAAATAAGGATCTTATGCCCTTTTCATGTAAAATTTAATTCTCTACAACTTTGTAAAAGAAAATTTTTCCTAATTTTGACTCTAAAACAGAGAAATAGTCTTACCAAAAATTTCGCTACAAAATTTCTGGATCAGTCACCTTCTTAAATTCATAACAAATCATACGTTAATCTTTAACGGTTCAAATTTTGTGGACATGTACTCAAGTTTTATATGTATAACATATCCAAAAATCACCACGATCCAACGGTCAGATTAAAAATTATAATTCACGCAATTGAGCTCAAGAACATTGATTTTTTGGACTATGAGTCATTCAGACCAGTTTCACTCAAAAAGTCACCACGGAAAATCCACAAAATTTTTTTGGGTGATTCAAATTTTTACAGTTATCTTACTTCCAGGGCTTTCTTTTGATATATGTCTCGTCTCCTAACTCATTATACACAAAGAGTTATGGATTTTATAAAATCAAGTAGTAAACTAATTTTTATGAAAATTTCCAGATTTCGTTTTTCACTTGATTTCTTGATATCTCTCGTTTGATCCTTGTTTATACAAGTTTAAATCATCTAAATCAAATATGAACAAAATCTCTTCATATAAAATTCATGAAAACTTAAATCAAAAAATAAATTAAGAATGTTAAAATTACCTCTTTATCAAATTCATTTTCTTTCATCCTTCCTTTCTTCTTCTTCATCTTCTTCAGATTCTCTCTCTCTCTCTCTCTCTCTCTCTCTCTCTCTCTCTCTCTCTCTTCTTCTCATTTCTTCCAACCGAGAAGGGAGAAAAATATAGAATGGGTGGAGGAAGTCTCCTCCCTTATCTTCATTTTATTTTCTTTATCTTTCTTTTCCTCTTTTATTCCTCCATTTCTCCCTTTTCCTCCTCTTTTTCTTCCTTTCCCTCATCCTCCCACATTCCATTGTCCCCCCCCCCCCCCCCCCCGTGATGTAAATAAATCAGGCACCCATGTGGCTCACCCAATCATAGATAATTTTTTTCCTCTTTTAATAGCTCATTTATCCGTTTAATGTTCGTTTGACCATCTATCAATTTAAAATTTTAAAATAATCATCATAAATTAAATTAGACTTTTATTTCATAAAAGTCGGGGTCTTACATTCTAAATAAAACGAAACTTAAATTTTTTTTAAATTCAATAAAATCCAAATCCATTGTAAAAATAGAGAGAAAGGAATAAGAATAAAAGTGATACCAGTTGGCAATGTTTATTTGTTGTTCCTTGGTTAGAAGAGATTGATTTCTGTTTCCCCTTAAGTTTGGCATTCGCCAAAGCATCAGGCCTTTTTTTCTCCTTCTATGTAAGAACACGATAAAAAAAAGGTAATATTAAATGAGACAAACCAAAAACATGTTGACAAATCAAACATTCTACATAAAACGAAACTTAATTTTTTTTTAAATTCAATAACATTTAAATCCTTTGTAAAAACAGAGCGAAAAGAATATGATTAAAAGTGATACTAGTTGACAATCTTTATTTTTTGTTCCTTGGGTAGAAGAGGTTGATTTTTGTTTCCCCTTAAATTTGGCATTTGCCAAAGCATCAGACCTTTGTTTATCCTTCTGTGTAAGAACATGATAAAAAAAATAAGTTGTACATAAAACGATACTTAAAATTTTTTAAATTCAATAACATCCAAAACCATTGTAAAAACAGAGAGAAAATAATAGGATTAAAAGTGATACCAGTTGGCAGTCTTTATATTTTGTTCCTTGGCTAAAAGAGGTTGATTTTTCTTTCTCTTTAAATTTGGCATTCGCCAAAGTATCAGACCTTTTTTTCTCCCTCTATGTAAGAAAACGATACTTAAAAGCAAAAAAAGAAAAGAAAAGGAAAAATAAATGAGAAATAGGTGTGAGGATACACTACATCGTGTATACGGAGACAATTTAGTTCATACTCATTGCGAATTACCACTCCTACATTATTATGACGAAGTCTTCGAACCTGTAGGCCAAAAAAACGTTGAATAGTAAATAAGCTGGTAAAAATATAAGATAAAAAGTAAGAAAATAATGACTAAGAAAAAATTATCATACGGTATTTTCTAGGTCGTCATCCATCTGTCACGACATTAATGAAAATAAATTAAAATAAATAAGTTATTAAAAAATTCAATAAGATTTATTTATAAAGAGTTAATCAGATGATATACTTACACCGCCAAATATAACAACATCATCCATTGGTCGATGATTGTGCAGTTGAAACGGTTGTAGCTACACAGTAAATTTCATAAGCTATGGATAATGAACATCAATTCCATAATACATACACAAAAGTTGATACACATCCAATTTTTAGAACCAAAATTAAGGAAAAAGATAACCTAAATTAGCCTACAAATTTCACAAAATGAACACTCAATAATAACCAACTCAACATCCATTCCATCCTAACATTCATAATAAAAAAACCTATTTCATCATAACTATAAACATATTTTATAATAAAAATAAAAACAGCCAAATTAAAAGACATCCAATTTAAAAAACAACTTAACATTTGTGTGCAAATGTGTGTATTTTGTAGGTTGTTGTGTGTGTGTGTGTGTGCTACTGCTGTGAAAGAGAGAGAGGGGGATAGAGTGAGAACACAAATTAAACTCCCATTGTAAAAAAAACAAATTTAAAACACCCAAATTAAACACCAATATTCAAAAACTGAAGTTTTCGTCGACTTTATAAGAAGACTTGTGATGAAATAGATAAGAATTTTTAACTAAAGATATTTAGAAACTTAAGTTAAAGATTTCAAGGTATAACTAATGCTAATGGTTGATTCACTTGATAAAAAATTCATGATAAAAACAATTTTAATTTAAACTGCATCTCAGTTGATTCGTACAATTTAATCCGAACAATTAAAAAAGAAAAATTAGACCCAATACAATTAAAACTCCTCGCAAATAAAAACTCCATTGATATATTTCGATAGTAAATGCAAAAAACATAGATCAAAATCTTGGCGAGGAGTACTTGAGATTTGACAAATGTTGAAGATAGCCTTGGAGAGGAAAGAACAGAGAGAGAGAGAAGGAACTATAAAGTTGAGATTGTAGATGTTATAGAGAAGAAGACTACTATTATTTTTTTATTTGTGAAGAAAAGTTTAGTGGGGTGGGTAGAAGAAAAACTGTTAAGAAATTGCATAGACTTGTATATTTTGATGTTGATTATTCATAAATGAGCCTTACTCTCCATTTTTATCAAGTTTTATTTTTCTTCAAATTTCAGTAATTAATATTGAACATACAAAAGAAAAGGACCCTTTTGAGTTAGGTCACAATATTAGAAAGGATTAAAAATAAAATACTCCTAATTTTAACAACCTATATCAAAACTCCTCGTCAACCTAATTTTAAGTACACGGATAACTATAAGAACTATTGGGAAATGGTAGAAGTGATACCACCAAACCTTTATCATGTTTTTGTTTTTTCTTTAGAACGAAAAGAATCATAAACGACTTCGAAGATTTGTGTACAGAAATAGATTTAAGCAGTTGAAATAATTCAACACGTTCAGGACTAATAAATGACAGTACCCATTTTAGTTCACATTTTAAATTCAAGTCCAATTAGTTTTAAAATGAGCACACATATTTTTGTAGTTATTCTCTCATAGTCCCTGCTTTCCCATGTTTAAAATGAATTCAAAAGTATTTGTCTTTCTATGCAACGTACACGCTCTTATTAATCTTTTTTGCTCCAGAGATCATAAAAAGATGTAATCATAGCATTCTCCTCTCTTTGGTAAGCTATCGAGAATGCAAAATTCCGACAACAGAGTAATAACAGCTTCAGTACTGCAGTAGCAGAACATATGATCTATATGTTGAAATATATCATTTGATTTTTACCTAACTTCGTATGAGAAAGCGTAAGTAGATTGTATATGCTAGTAGGTTTTCTCCAACTTGATCAAATAGATAAATGAGCACGCTTTTTTTAAACTGAAAGTGTATAGGCACTTAAAAACCATAAATATAGGAACTTAAAAACCCCAAGAAAAACGTGGGAGATATTATCAGAAGAACTATATGAAATTAACACACTTAGAAAAATCAACATCTAGTATGAAACAATTGAGACCTATCAAAGAATTGAAATTAGTATGTTGCTGAATTAAAGCTTCTATCTTTGAGTTGGTGACAAATCTCTCAACTGGATTTAAAAACAGTCAAGGCTCTCAAGTACACAGAAAAGAAAAAATATAGGCACTTAAAAACCCCAAAAAAATATCGGCACTTAGAAACCCCAAAAAAAATAAAAATCATAAATTAGCTCTCAAACACAAACCCAGTAGAAATTCTCAAACATCAATGCTCAATACTGAAAATTGTAGCTTAATCTAAACCCACCAGAAATTCTCAAATGTTATTCTACATACTAAAATTCTTTAAAATAAAATCAGATAGAGAAAAAGAACCTTGCTTCTTGCTTCTTGTTGCCTCTGCCGCCGCCCTGTTTCAGGAAGATGACCCCTGCGATAGTTATCGAAAATGAAGAATCCCAATCCGAAAAAGACTTGATTTGGGGGGGAAATGGATTGAAATAGACAACTTTCTCTCTCCTCAAAATGAAGGAGACGGAATGAGAAGGGGCAGAGGTAAAAGACGGGACTTGGTAAAGTGTAAGGAGGGTTTTTGAATTGGAGGAGTGTCTCAAATGAAATCAGAACCATTAGATTAAGTTAAAATAATTGAGATTAAATCTGAGCTGTTGTTGTGGTTTGTCAAATTTTAAAGTGGGAATAGATTCAAATTTGGTTGTATTTTATTAAGATAGATAACATTTTACACCCTCATTTAAGTGGACAACTCATCATTCATACTCATCTTGACATTTTTTACTACTTCATTTCAAATTATAAACTTAATATTGACTTTTTTAAAAAAATTAATTTCAAACGTATTAAAATTTAAAATTGATATAAATTTATTTAATTTATGTAAATATAATTATAAATATTATAAAAGTACTATTAATTATAAAATTTATTATTTTTAAAATTAAATGAATCATATTAAATTTAAATTTAAAAATATCACAAATCAATCCATTTCAATTGCAACCAAACATAAGTTTTTTCATTTCATATAAATGAGTCATTTCATTAATACCTTCATTACTTCAATCCAAACGTAACATAAGAGTAGTATTGTATATTACTCCCTCCGTTTTAAAATAAAACATATCATTTTTTTGTCTATTTCAAAATTAAAAATATATTTCTAATTATAAACTATAAAGTAATATGAATTTCATGTTTTGCTATTACTTATTCTAAGTAAATTGTGCAATATCGATTTCATATAACCATTATTACATATAAGCTAATGTTAGAAATCAAATCGGAAAGGCATCGTTTTAGAAGTGCATTTCTAATTTTATAATACCCGCATAAGAATAAATAACTAATAATAAGCCCATATCAAAAATTAAATAAATATTACTCTAATCGTTGTGCAAAAAAATTTTATTTTTACTTTTTAAAGTCAAATGACGCATATAAAACTTTAAAATTGATGTGAATTTCAAATATGACATCAATTTTAAATGTTAATATGTCGTCAATAGACTTTCAAAATTAAAACGACTCTTTTTGTAGAACCAATGAAGTATTATTTAGCTCCCATTGAAGGAAAATTCTGTGTCCGCCACTGCTCAGTCCCATTAATTTGTTGACCAGCCCCTTAACAACCAGAGCATTATAAATATCAGGTAGCTCGCCCTTTCATGCCAAATTCAGAATTTTATACAGTATAGATTGTGTTGCAACTTCAATGATACAAATACAAGGGCACTTCTCATACAGTACTCTTCACTCAGAAATTCTCCTAAGGAGAATCTGTGCACCAAATTGAGGTTGCATGGTTAGCAACTGCCTTGGAGCATGAACATATGACGGTGACATCTCAAAATAATATTGCCGAACGATCATAGCTAGGATAATTTTTGCCTCAACCACAGATAAATTTTGACCAACACAGATTCTTGGGCCTAACGAGAATGGGAAAAAGGCGGCTATATGCTTTCGAGACTCGGCAAATCTCATTGGATTGAACTCCTTTGCATCCGCTCCCCATATCTCGGTGTCATGATGAATAGCAGTCATGGGCAAAAAGAGTTGCGTGTCAGCTGGAATGTCCAAGTCTCCTAGCTTCACATTTTTGCAGGTTTCTCTCATTATCATCACAGCAGGGGGGTAGAGTCGAAGTGATTCATTCAATATCATGTTTATCTGTCAATGAACACAGATCAGGTATTTTATTTATGTTTTTTTATAATAATATCGTGCATGCATGCATGCATATCCAGTAAAGCATGAAAGGAAGTGTGTCAGCATTGAATATGCTGGGAGCTGTACTGAGAGAAGCCAAGTGTTGGTGTCAAATAGTTACCCTGCACTTGGATGACTCTCAAATTTAGAGTCTCAGCTTTCACACATAGTATTTCAGTTTCAAAAGCTTATCTATAGATTTGAAGAAATGCTAGAAATCTCAAACATGACCTATAAAATACTTCCTCCCATTTGAAAAAAAATAAGAGCATTTTCCTTTGTATTTTGCATATCATATTCTCTTATATTTTGGAGTACTTATTTTTCTCATTTCACGGAAATATGAAGGTATTAATGATGAGTGTGGGATTTATACCCGCGAATCGGATATTTTATTGCTTAAATGGTTGCTTGATCTACGTAGATTTTATTTATTTTTTATATGATTATAGTATTATTTTGCTTAACCGATATGTTGCAGGGGTTAATAGGTCTTTTCTAGCTTTCAGGGGGCAAAACAATCATTTTCTATACACCGGCACTGCAAGCACGAATTCCAAGCTCTAAGCTCGCGCCGCAACGCGACTCCCCGTGTCTAGCTGATGTCATACTGGCGCTGCAACACCACAGTTCCTTCTTGAACTCGCGCTGCAGCGCGACCTCCGAGTGTTTTGATGTTGATGCGCCGCTGCAGCGCCACCCTTAGCCTTAGACTTCGCGCCGCAGCGCGACCTCCGATGCCCAGGCAGAGAAGAGCTGGTTTTGACCTAGCTTAAAGGAAAGACTGATATATAATGAAGGAGGAGCCTCTGCATAGGAGATAATCAAATAGAATAGCATAGTTCCCCCTCTGGGAAATAGCTTTTGTAATTTTCCTCTCCATCTCTTAGATAATGTCTGTAAATATAAATTAGGTAGTTTGGATTCCTTAAAGCAACAAGAGCAGTGAGCAATCCGGATTGGGAAGCTTGAAAGGAGCGGAATGCTTGGAGACTGAAGAGCCTCGACAGAGTTTATTCTTATCCATTTATTTCCTCTGATCTTGTAATCCATAAATGTTGTCTTATTTGCTACTTATGTTTTGTTCAAGAGCTATGAACTAAGTATTGGCTCTAAGGTTAAAATGGAACCCTTTGTTATTTAAATTGAATGTCTTATCTCTTTGGTTGGCACCATATAGTTTGGTTTAATATATTCATGCTTAATGATTCTCGCTAAGACATTAGTGATGATTTTGGTAATCTGTATGATATTGAAAGAAGGATTGTAGATTTACACCGTAATATATTGGCATGTGATTATGTGTTGTCGATTTGATTCGACTGCATAAGTTGTGTGTAGAATAGACATATATTTGTGCGCCACGTGCGGCCTATTGAGAACTTAAGCTTTAAATTCTTGTTATGGTTAATTCGCATAGACATATGTAGGATTATCACCTAGCTTGGATGTTCTTTTCTGTTCTATTCCCTATCGGGTGGATCTAGAGAGGATATGTTTATACATACCTTGACAGAAGTGTATGAGCACTTGTGTGTTCTCGGTCGACAAATTGTCGTGACCATTAAAACCAAAGAGAGAAGGGTAGAAAGTTTGATGAAGCATAGCACACCAAGTGTTTGACAAAATGCCTGTGTGGGGTGAAGTTATGACCTTAGCTTGTAGTTCTTTCGATACCATTCGTTATCCATTTACTTGCTTTGATAATTAGTTAGAACTAGATTAATCACACTTCTATTAGTCTGCTGTTCGAATAAGACTTAAACAATACAAAGTCGGTATTTGGTAAATATTAGTGATAGTTCTTCGTGGGTACGACACTTTCCTTATCACTGTATTACTTGTTAGACCGCGTATACTTGCGCGTGTTTAGTGATCGGTTTTCCGACCAACAATTAACCACGCCATAAGAAAACTTTGAAGCCAATGTTATGACAACAAAGCCAACTGGTAACTTATTTCTAGTGCTGCAGCAACATATATCAAAGTTATTACCAATTCTGTTGTTCTCACTATATATATTTACATGCATGACAAATGAAGTCTCTCACTACTTATTAATTTATGTTGACTAGTGGCATGACAAAATGATAAACTAGTGAAGTTTTAAACTTTACATAATAAAACTTTGCAATTACGATACGAATTTGGACTTACAATCTTGAAGTCCGTTAAATTGTCAGCCGTTGGAATTTCACCATCTCTGCAGACTTGAAATACTTCTTCCCTAGCCTTTCTCTGCCATTCTTGGTGCAATGCTAAAAGAAGAAGTGTCCAAGTCAAATGATTAGCAGTTGTTTCCTTTCCTGCAAAGTAAAATGTCTTGCATTCATCTATGACTTCTTCTGAGCTCAATCTCTCCTCTTTATTTTCCTGATTCTTATACGGAGACATTAACAAAGTAAGTAGACATTTCGATTTGTCTTTTGTTTTGGAACTTTTTTCAATTAAGGTCCTTATTGAGTGTCGGGTTTCCTTATCCAGTCTCCACCTCATTCTGTTCTTCTTGGTGGGCAGAAACCTGTTCAAAATTAACTTCTCAAACAATGAAAACAAATCAAGAAATGTTTAGCCTGATTTATATTAGTGACAATTAGCTATTATATTACTTCAACTTAAGCTCTTGTTTTATGCCCTGGATGAAGTCGAGTATGTCTGATGAAGAAACTTAATTTATCATTCTAACAATGCTGTTTATAGAGGCCAGACAGCAATTAAAAATCGATTCTGCCATGCCCATCCATGTAGGTTTCACACTGACTTAAATTCTATGAGAACACCTGTCAAAATCATTTTCAATTATGCTACTCGGATAAAGGCATTTTTTCTGCAAAGCAACTACTGGGAACTTCTCTATAGTTAAGCTAATTTATAGTGAGCACAATAAATAAAGTTACTGTTGAAAATTTTAAACAAAGTAGTAACTGTTTGTAGTTAAATATCTAGACTCCATACCCACCTATAACACAAGAAATTTGTTTGTGAAAAAGACAATACCTTGACTCAGTTATGTGCATATTCTTCTGATTCAAACTTAAAGAGTAATAGCAGCAAAAGCAAGCACGTAAGTAAATCTTTTTGTAATTAAAAATTTAGTAACTTGAATCCTGGAATATAGACACTTCGAATGGCCTGCAAAACAAAGCCTGTTTGTTGATCTTGTAATTCAAAAATGTGTTTTCCCTCCTCAAAATTGCTCCCAAAAGCTGTTCTTGAAATAATGTCTGCAGAGAGTTTATGAAGTTCTTTGTGCATGTCAACCTCATAATCATCTCTCCCTCCTCTTTCTTCCTCCCACTTGTCCAACATTTTCATAGTACTAACCACCATTTCTGGCACCCAATCCTGCCCAAGAATACAAATAAGGCTATGCTGGATTTGAGTTGCTCTAGATTAGTTCTTATAAATTATGTTCAAGTGAAGTCCCGATGGCCGATTATTTAGCCAAAACCAAACCTTAAGACAACCAGAAAAAATTGAAGCGTTGAGTATATAAGAGGGTTAAGCATTAAAGGCTACATGTAAGATGGGACACAATACTTACAATTGTGCATGACAAAATTTTCACTTCTACCCAATTGGATGCGAATTGTGTGCTAAGTGGAGTACAAGAATCGTGCCCCAAAATAATATGCTCACTTTTATTTTTGGAACATCCTAAAAATGAGAGTATATTCATCTTCAAACTCAATGTATTCCCTCCATCCTAAAAATAGTAACTTTTTTTCAATAATTAAGGTTTATCTAGGAAACGCTAGGATATAAGTTATTCAATGATCTTTTCTCAATTTCAAACTTTATGACTATAATTCATTATTGGGGAAAAAACATCATGTCAAAGTTGGCCTTATAAAAAAAACTTAATAATTGTAAAAATAAAAAATAAAAACCATCAATAGAAAGTACTAAAAGATAAATTGCCTTATGGATTTGTCTCTTCATGTTAACATGTGCATATAATATTGTAATACATAGGGAGATAGGAGAGAGAATGACCTTAACCCTCTCCATGTTAAAGGCTTGGCTAGCGATCCTCCTATGAACAGACCATTTCTCACCCATCAACCCAACAAGTCCATCTCCAAACAGCAACCTAGCCAACGGGCTTAAACTCAATTTTCCCAAAAGCGCCATTGGTGTTCATCAAAATCTCTTTAATCAAAACTGGATCAGCTATAGCCAACCTAGGCTTTGGTCCAAACCAATACAAGAAACTCTTGCCATATTCCATGGACCAGTTGTAGTAGTGGGGCATCACCCTCTGTACTATATGATGGTTGAAATCAATTGGGCTTGATTCAACTTCGGCCATCATCCGCCGTCGGATCTCCGCCGTGTTCCCGAAGAAGAGACGGTAGCTTGGGCCTTTAATACCTTGTCGCCGGAAGTGATTTTGAATTCTGAGTGGAATCCATATGAATTTGTGTATGAATTTTAAAAGTAATATCACAAGGATTGACAAGATTAGAAGCAAGGGATTCATGGTCAAAGTCAAGATCATGGAGAAGGAGAGAGAGTGTTATTATTTATATCTACACTACACGAAAAAGAAAATTGGTTTGAAAAGATGGTCTTGTTTGCTGGTCAATTTTGAAGTAATTTTCAGTCGTCTATAGACTTTTTCGGAAAAATGAAGCGTTAACTAATTTATTTTTAAAAATAAAATACTAAAATCTCCAAATTATTTATCTTAATTATTCTATTATCATCTTCTTTATTTTAGTTAATCTTCTAATATTTTTTTCTTCCTCCTTTTTATAATAATAAAATTGAGAAAAAACATGATTGTGCTTCCGATATCAAAGTTAATAGTATTTTTTCTTTTAGTAAACAAAATTAATAGCGTTACATTACTCTTTTCAATGTATGTTATGCTATTTATCAATGAATTTTTTAATAGAGTTAATGTATAGCATTAAAATAAGATTAAAAAAGTAATAAAATAGAAAGAGAACAAATAGATTTAGATAAATTAAAAAGAAGATTAAAACAAATAAACTTAGACGAAGAGAGTATTATTTATATTTTTTGTATTACAGACTTGCAACTCGTACAAGGCACATACTAGTTTTCAAAACAAATTTAAAAATAGACTCCTTGTACTCCATCTTATTAAGTCTGTCAAATTTTTAATGTTACGTTTGGATTATAGAAATGTAATTGGTGAAGGAATGTAACACTGAGTGAAGGAATGTTACGTTTGGGTTGTAGAGCGTCAAATAAGGAGCGGTCGAAGAGTGCCAAGATGGTAACGAATGGTTCGTCGGAGGGGTTGGACGGTTTAGCTGACGACATTAACGACATGTTCCGTTGAGTACTGGAAAGAAAATTATAGGGTGGGTGGTCTGCATGAACATCATCTTCTTCTAGGATAATAAGATTCAGGATAATTATAGGTCCTCATGTTTTACGCCCCAAATTACATTGCAAGACCGATGGTTTGAATGATTCCGCCGACATCATCTTCCAGGATAATAAGATTCAAATAATTAAGCTATGCTATGCTATTGAGGCAGTTCATTAAGGCGTCTGTTTGCTCAGGCTTACCAACAGAGACACGAACATAACTACTCAATTCTTTATTGTTGTAGTGACGAATCATCACACCCATTTTCAAAAGATCTTCCTGTAATATATATATAAATTACAATTAGTATGTTATTAGTCAAAGACTGCAACAGAGTAAGAATTATACCTTCAGCTTCTTAGCATCCATTCCAGAGGTAACCTCACAAAGAATGAAATTCGAGTAGCTTGGATATGGATTGAGAAATGCTACTTCTTTTAAAAGCCTATACAACCTCTCTCTTTCTTGCACCAAAGCCACTTTAACATTCTGTTATACTTTGTTCATGAGCAGTTAATTTGTTAAGAAAAATGTAAAACCAGAAGCAATGAATAATAAAATACCTCCAGATACGTGGGATTTTTTAATGCTGCACATGCAGAAACTTCAGCAGCAACAGACACATTATAAGGTTGTTTTGCCCTCCAAAGGTACTCGATAATGCTCAGCGGAAACGCTCCATACCCCACACGAAGTCCAGCTAACCCTAATGTTATATTTATTCACAATTTAAGAATATAATTTTGTATTTAAAGTGACCGTTAAGTAAATACATTTGAGGTATGCTATAGTCCATATGAGAATTGATTTATGTGATAATATCCGTCATCTTTGTAATAAAAAAAAACTCCAATCATCATTATAAATTTATGAAAACACTCGATCTTAGCCGAAAGGCCAAGAAAGACTTTAGCAGTTGCTCAGGACAATAGAAACTAGCTCCAAGTTGCAGACTTAACTCTTGTGGAATATTACGATTTTCTACAGAAGCAACAGAAAAGAAAGACCAAGATTTTCTGTTTTACCAGTCCTACAGTTCTAGTTCACTTGCTGATGGACACAATTTTGACACCTTGCAAATAACTAGTAGTACGGGTATTGCGTAGTAAGTGTCACTCATAAAAAAGGATTGCAGGAGGCTAGGAGCTCATGCAAGGTTAGCTGTATTGTCTTATTTGACCATATTTAAGCATCTTTTTAGTACTAGAGGAAGGGTGCCCTTTTCTTCTACATTCCTGACCATTTAATTTTAATAAAGTTCTTGTATCCCAATCAGCAGACCAGCTATGGGTGGGGGGAAAACAGTTGACAATTTCTTTTTGCTGGACAAAAAAGAGAGGGGGTGGCAACCAGATTGTCCCAATCAAAATAATTTGTAGCTCTGTAAAGCAAGGGCTTATAAACATACCAGCTCTTTTACTGAATGTCCGGAGGACAATCAGGTTCTCATGCTTCTTCACCCTATCCCATTCTGGAGTTGATTCCAGAGAATTCAATGTATGCTTCATCCAGAACAACCAGTACTGGAAGATCAAGTATCTTCAAGAGAGCCTCGTCATGGATTATACTGTCAGATTAGGTGGCAATATTCACATATTAAAACAAAACCTACTAGAAATCCCAATGAAGCATGACACATTCAGTCCCATATTTCATGTTCAAAGTAACTGTCTGCACAACGAAATATTTATGCATAATTGTGTTCCAAATTTAAAAGTCACTTGACCAAAAGCATCAATGAGCTGCATGTGGAGGCAGATAGATTAAATATCATTATAAGAGTTCTTTCTAGAGACATTCAAAGTGATGCAAACTGTTAAAGGTCCAAGAAAAGAACATTATTTGAAGAAAAAAAATGTTTGATTAATAGGTCAGACACGAGAGAGCTGAATTTTAATTTATTTCAGTGTCATTTTTCTGTTTTAATAATATACTGTTACTAGATTAAAGTAAACATCAAAAAATGAATGGAGTACAAATTACCTCCCATCTGGGTTGTTAGGAGAAGTTAGAAAAATGCACTTTGGTTTCTCCTGCTCAACAACTTTAGCAATCATTTCCACATCCAAGCTAAAATCTGACTTCCGGGGTACTGCTAATTAGATTACAGTAAATGACGTTATGCACGTTAGAGAAAGTATGACAACAATGACATAATGCATATAAAAGCAAATGTACAAGTCAAATATTGAAGATGGAACTTGAAGAATAAAACCAGAAAACCATTCAGTTAAGAGTAAAAACTGTGTTGAGAATTTGAATGGAGATGAAATAATGAAGTAGAAGAAGAGATCTTTTACCCTTGATTACAAGTGCACCATTAACAGCTGCATCAAATTCATACATGGTAAACGTGGGAGGACAGTCCACAATTTTGTCACCTAGATCCAGTACGCGCATCTGCAATATAGACAGACCAAAAACAATTGAAATATCAAGCCCAAGATTGTGCAAGAATAAAAGTTAAGAGCAGTGCACTTTGCAATCTAAGCCCAAGATACTATATCGCTGACCTCATAATCAAATCAATGAGCTCATCTGCACCACAGCCTGCAAGAATATATTCAGACTCAAGGCCAGAATCCTCAGCAAGGGCTGCATGCAGTCTACGGCTTTCAGGGTCAGGATATATAGATTGGAATTTCATTGCACCCAAAGCCTCAAAAACCTACATGCATTTCAATAAGGACATCCAAAAGGAAACATTTACTTTAAGGGTCAAAATTGTGTGTGCAGCTAAAAGGGGTTGATTTTGTTATAAATAGTCCAAGAAGTCAAGAACATCTCTGATACTAATGACATAAGTTACATTCATATAAAGGAGTATTCTGGAAGCTATGACTTGCCTCTGGAGGTGGGCCATATGGGTTTTCATTTGCGTCCAACTTTATGATATCCTCAGGCTTTCTACCAAGACGAGTTGACAAAACCTGTGAAGAAAACCAAAAATTTCATATGGAAAATAATGTGAGTTTAACATGATTATCTATGCAATTATTCATGTAATGGAGGCTGCTAAACCATGCAGTAACAATTTTCTATAATAAATTACTAATATGCAAAGCTGAGCTACTGCTGCTCCTTGCATCTAGTAGCTACTGAGCTACTGCTGATCCCTTATGTATAAGCTGAGAAACATTCCATTATGCATATATTTTATGGTGCAATTTATAGGGAATTCTGCCTAATAAAGTCATTAATTAACATAGTCATTGATCAAAGCTGCATATAAAAGTAGAATTAAACCAATTAGAATAAAGTAGAACTTCTTTTTATACACAAAAAGTGGAAAAATCAAGTCTTTTTATCAACCCCATTACAATAAGCATCCAAGTAGTAACAAACTGTAAATCCCATCCATTCAAACCAAAAACTACTAACAAAACTAACAAATCCACATGATTAGAAAGTCAACTAGCAGCATTGCAATGTTTATCACCAATAAAAGGAAAGGTAACATACCTATCTCATTCAACCAATTCATCTAAGCACGGTACTAAACAGTAAAAAACTCAGATTTTTACTTGCAAAAACTAATCAATCATCTGAAACAATCGATACAAATCAAAAGTGTCAAAATCAATTTACCTCAAAAGACAAAATGGGCTGGTATGGAGACAATTTTCGGAGATGTGCTCGGATAAAAGAATCCCCGGTCAACTGTTGTGGTGCCTGTTTGACATGGTTTACTGGCTCAGTGGAGGCCATACAAGAGACCCAATTCCTCTGTTTTCTTTCAAATGAAGAACAATTAGGTCTATCTGAAGGGACAAAGCTAAGTCCAATTTGGGGTTTGATCATGCAAGACGAACTATTGCAAATATCAATCGCACCCATGAATCTGCATGGTGAAATTCAAAGTTTCAAATGCATTTCCATGTCCATTAACAACAAAAATATTGATTACTTTTATGGATGTAAAATTAGCCTATAAAGCAAGAGTAGTTGACCAACCTCCCAGGAAGATTTAGGATAATGAAAACAGGAGAGAATAGAGATGGAGAGGAACAAGTAATCTCAGAAGGAATTGGGGGAGGGGGAGGGATGAAAATCGACTCCTAAACCCTAAAACCCAATAGTTAAGTAGGAGCTGAGCTTAACGTACCAAACCGGTTACCGAATCCACCCGAAATTGGATACCGGTACTGGTATACCGGATCGGTACCGAATCGATACCGGTTTTTACCTATTTTTGTACCGATTGTGGTATTATATATATTTTCCCATTAGAAGCAACTTACTGGTGCAAACTAATCTGAAGTTAAATTAATGCTGAAATCATCAAATTTAGCTAGTAATAAATAAATAGCATAATTCTGCTGCTAACTCCAGAGTAGATTCAAAACTGATTCAGTAATCCTTTCCATACATTCCAAGTAAACAAACAACAACATAACGTTTACTTCATACAATTCAAATAGCTTACTATAATATACTCCAAGCTAATTCTGGATGTGGTTCTATCAGATTTGTGTGGCTAGTTTTCATTCTAACAGTAACAATACATGAATGATTTATGTTTTTCATGAATTAAGTGTCATGAATTCTATTTTAGTAATTTAGTTAAGACTTTTTAGTATTTTAGATATATTTGTATTCATATTTAATCAAACAATTGAACTTGTGGTTGAATTTTCAAATTTGAATGTATCCTAGAGATGTTTAAGTTTATTTGTTGTGTTTGTTTTTATCACTATTGAGTTATGAATTATGATCATGATTTAATATCTTTCTTTTCATATTGATTTGATATTTATTTGAAATGTATAAAGTAAACATTATACAAATAGGTTTAGTTTTTTTTTGGTAGATAAATTGATTAATTATATATATTTACTAAATATTATAAAATATATATAATATATAATAATTAATAATTAATTTATTTAATTATTTATTACATATTAATGACGTCACTGGGTCAATAACGGTTCCACTGGGTCACTGACGTCACTGGGTCAATAACTTTAGAGATACAATTACAATAAACAAAAGTCTTATCATAATTCTAAAATATTCTTAAACTTCTTAAACAAAAATATCTTCCGATCATCCACAAAAGTGCCATAATGCTCGGCTCTTAACAAGTATCCTGTAAAAATTATGCCAGGGTGAGTGATGAAGCCCAACAAATGACAATCTTTACTATTTAGGTGGATCAGGTACAATTTGCAAAACAAAATAACTTTTAGAATTCAATATAAACAATAAACATACTTTTCGAAAATAATTTTTTCTTGTTTGATAACAATAGTCAATAATCACAAAACATAATTCGAAAACGATTTCAATATGTTCAATATATTCAATGTATCTTTTAATCCACAACCCCGATGACTAAGGTTACAGCAACTTTGTAACACAACCCAATGGTTCGATAATGTCAATGATACGCCCTCTACTAATTAATGTATCTTATCATGCACGCACTAACAGGTTTTGTACATAGTCGGACTGAGGTTTCTAAAAATACTTTCTCAATATTTTCGATATTGAAAATTATACTTTTTTCATAGTTCAATATCACATAATTTCATTATCTAAATCAAGAGTCTATTTTGATACTTGATCTGGGTTGGTTTTTAACAAAATACAAGTGTAACATTTTCATTCAAATGAAAACCTTAAATAAAGTATAACAATTTTTGAAACAATATATTTAGACATTCGAATAATTACTAAAGCATACATAATTATAAACAAAAATTTCAAAATACTAAATAACTCAGAAAGTCACTTACTTCGATATCACTGAACACAAATTTAATAGCCGAACAATTTCGTAAATATAAATTTAGAACCAATAAATATCATAAGGATAACTACAAGTATATTTACAAAAATATTCTTTCAATATTTAATCCTTTTTCAAACAAACATTACAATTATGCAAAATAATAATCGAAATACACAATATTAATTAAAGGCAATAATGTTATTCCAAAACTATTAATTAATAAACTATCTACTGTTATATTCATGATTTTACAAATATATTTTAAAGCTCAATATATATTTTGTTGGTGTAGAGATATGGGAACGTTTATCGAATCGGACAACGATGTTATACTTCTGTGCAGATCAATCGTATCTCTGTCAAGTGTTGTCAAGTCAATGCCGCTTCAAAATCTTAATCGGTCAACCCTCTTTGTTGATGTGCTCTCGATTATAGAACACCCGTGACAAGAGTTGTTGCAAGTCGTGCCGGAGGAATCAGACTTGCTATGGGCCAAAAAGCGGGAGTGAGGGCTGGAATGTCCTGTATTTTATGTACGATAGAGTTCGGATAAGGGATGAAGATACGTGCTCTACTTTCCTCAACATTTTTCAAAGTGAGGTGTAGAGATGTATTTTTATTTTAAAATTATAAAATGATATGAAATTTTTTTAATTTCCACATTACTATTTTATTATTATTTTTAACTGATTATCATCACAACTAAGAAATTTTAAAAATTTAAGGTTCTACATAATAATAACAATGCAAGATACTAATTTCTAACAAAATATACCAAAATATCAAACTAAATACAATATTTAAAATAATAACTATACAGAAAATTACTTAAGAAACAACATACCCAAAAATACGAATTCCACACAGATTGTCTACGCACTTGAAGCCAAAATTTAACCAAAAAGAATTTTTTTATAAAAAACCCTCCCACAACAAAACTTTTCTCAAAAATGGAGGCCTTATTGTTAGTGAATGTGAGACTTGGGTCATTACACCAAGAGTCGCACAACTGGATTCTGCCTTGAGAAATTAGCAGACCAAATGGTGCTATTTGTATTGTTCATAAGCGAAAGAATTCCTTTCTCATTGAAGGTAAGTACTAAAGCTAGTATTGCTTTGTATGAAAAACTGAATGCTGCATATTCAAAGATAATACGACAATCCTCTAAGTTTAAATAAATACATGTGGCATAGATACTCTTTGTGTGAGATTGCTAATTCACTTGATGGGAACAAATATATTTGCTGTAAATAAACCCCTACTTGATTGACATCAATAAAGTGAAATTGTGTAAGGAAACCTTCATGCTGTTATGCTGATAGAGTTAAGGTTATTGTTGTCTTTTCCTTTATTGTAATAAGGCTAATATAGCCTTTTCCTTTAACAGGAGTGAGTCATGTCTCAGTATTATATACTCAAGAGATTGTAATTGCTGGGTTATGAAATGATAATGAGTTGTTCTCTCTATATATTCATCTGATTCTCTCTACTTCTTCCCAATATTCTCTCTCCCTATTTTCTGAATCTTCTTCCTAACTCACTGTTTTCAGAGATTAGAGCTGAATTTGAGCTCTGTAATTGATTTGATTAAGTCAAATCATTACAATTGGTATCAAAGCCACTCGATCCAACTATGACAACTAACAATCAACGATTGATGAATCTCGAAACTCAAATGGCTGAGCACTCCAATTTAATTGTTGGATTGGAGGATAAAATCGAGCAGAAAATGGAACAAAAATTGCAGCAGATGATGAAAGGAATTGAAGCTCTTCTTGCTGTGAGGGGACCACAACCAAAAGATATACCAGGTAATACGCAAGGCTCAGATTCGTCAATTTTGGGATCGTTTGAAGGAGAGATTGGTAATGAAAAGTCTAGTAACAACATCTTCAGAACTATTAAGTTTGAATTCCCTAAATTCGATGGATCTAACCTTAGAACATGGATTAGGAAATGTAATAAGTTGTTTGCTTACCATATGGTTGCTGAAAGTCAAAAATTATATCTAGCTACTATAAACTTAGAAGGTGAGGCAAAGGAATGGTACTCTGGATTTGTGAATGAAGGAGAGGAGCTTACCTGAAAAGGCTTTATGGAAGAAATTACGGCTAGATTCAGTCCTGAAGTACAGATTAATCCTATTGGAGAGTTAAAAAATCTACAGCAAGTGGGAACTGTGGATGAATACAGAAGAAAATTTGAAGGAACTAAAGAGTTGGGCACCGTTGAGAAATTTTGTGTTGAATGAGTCTTTTTTATAGACTGTTTTGTGGGATGTTTAAAGGAGGAGATAAGGTTAGGTATTCAAGAGCTCAAAATTACCACTCTAAAGGATTTGATCAGATTAGCCAGAGTGGAGGAAGCTAAACTAGAGGCTTGGTTAAAAATGAGTAGAATGGGAATCAAGTCAGTGATGGGAGGTTATCAAAAGACCAGTCCTATGCCTAACACCAAAACTGTTGATGGAGGTTCTGCTATTATACAGACTGTTGGATTTCCAAGCATGGAAGTGGGGAAATCAATGCCTATTAGGGGCTTAACTAGGGAGCAGATTGCTGAAAAAAGGAGGAAGAAATTATGTTACTCATGTGATGAACCATACACTATGGGACATCAATGCAGAAAACCACAACTTTTTATGATCATTCCATCCTGTGAAGACATTAATAAGGATGAGAATGAGAATGAAGATGAATGTTGTGAGTATAATGAGTCAAAAGGAGTTGGTAGGTATGTTACTCAACAAGAAGCTCATATCACCCTTCATGCCTTGTCTGGGCAAAGTGCTAATAATACGATAAGAATTCTGGTAATGGCTAATGGGAAAGTGTTGAGAATTTTAATTGATAGTGGAAGCACTAATAATTTCCTAGACCCCCAAGCAGCTAAGAAAGCTAAGGTTGTGTTGCAAGATACCAAACCTGTAGCAGTGTCTGTAGCTGATGACTTTAAAGTCACTAGTTTTCAGGAGTGTAAGTCTTTTAATTGGTCAGTCCAAGGAGAACCATTCACTACTGATTTTAGAATCTTGCCATTAGGGGGAATTGATGCAAGTATTGGGGGTACAATGGTTGAGGAGTTACAACCCAGTAACCTTTGACTTTGAACAATTACAACTCTCAATTAACAAAGTAAGGAAGTGGTTTTACAAGGAGAATTTGATATGGTCCCTCCTGCAATACAGCTCATGTCTTCTAGAGAATTCAAGCAGACCCTAAATAGTACAACTCATGGTTATTTTGGATTTTTGTTTGGAATGGCTCAAGGAATCTGCAGAGAACATTGTTGTTGTAAAATCAGATCAGGATGATTGGTAATATAAATGAGAATAATCAGCCTTTTTGTCAAATAGAGGAAGTATTGCAGACATACTCAGAGGTATTTCAAGAGCCAAAAAGTTTACCTCCTACAAGGTCACATGACCATCACATTACATTGAAGGAAGGAAGTCAACCTGTTAATTTGAGACCTTACAGATATCCATATGTGCAGAAGGAAGAAATGGAGAAAATAGTAGTGAGATGCTGGTTTCTGGGGTGATACAACCAAGTAATAGTTCTTATGCTTTTCCAGTGTTATTGGTCAAGAAACATGATGGTTCTTGGAGAATGTGTGTGGATTATAGATCTTTAAATGATATGACAATCAAGGACATATTTCCCATTCCAGCCATTGATGAATTGTTGGATGAGCTACATGGCTCTAGATGGTATTCCAAACTAGATCTCAGATCTGGTTACCACCAAATTAGGGTGCATGTCCCAGACATTCCTAAGACTGCATTTAGAACACACACAGGTCATTTTGAATTGTTGGTGATGCCTTTTGGACTCACTAATGCACCAGCTACCTTCCAGTCATTAATGAATCAAATATTTAAGCCATATCTCAGGAAGTTCATTCTAGTCTTCTTTGATGACATTTTGGTCTACAACAAAACCTATGAAGAACATTTGGTACATTTGAAGCTAACATTGCAAATTCTTAAAGACTAATTTACTTTTTGCCAAAAGAAGTAAGTGTGAGTTTGGAATTGAGCAAGTCAAATATTTAGGACATGTCATTAATCAACATGGAGTATCTATTGATCCTGACAAAATAGAATGTATGACAAGTGGCCATTGCCTACCAACATTAAAAGCCTCAGAGGATTTTTGGGATTGACTGGTTACTATAGGAAATTTATTCACTGATTAGTAAGCCTCTTACTGAACTGTTAAAAAAAGACAAATTTCAATGGCATGAAGGGCCACTCAATCTTTTCTGAGTCTTAAAGAAGCTATGGTCAAGGCTCCTGTGTTAGCTATGCCTGATTTCACTATGCCCTTTGTTTTAGAGACTGATGCTTCTCATACTGGTTTAGGGGCAATATTAATGCAGCAGGGCAAGCCAATAGCCTATCTCAGTAAGGCTATAGCAGCAAAACATCTGGGTTGGTCTACCTATGAAAAAGAGTTAATGGCAGTCATCTATGCTACTACTAAATGGAGGCCCTACTTGCTTGGCAACAAGGTACTCATCAAAACTGATCATCAAAGTTTAAAATACCTCTTAGACCAAAGAGTGACCACTACTAACCAACAGAAATGGATTACTAAATTGATGGGATTAGACTATGAAATAGTATACAAGAAAGGAAAAGAAAATGTGGCTGCAGATTGTCTCTCTAGAAAATCTGAGAATGGAGAAACAGCTTTTAACTGTGCTGCTATATCTACAGTCCTTCCTCAATGGATTACTGAAATAGCTCAGTCTTGGGAATCAGACCCTGGCTTAAAGGACCTTATTATCCAGTTGCAAGTTGATCCTCAATCACTCCCTGGTTATTCCTTCAAGCATGGAAGACTAAAATTCCAAGACAGGTTAGTGATTGGTCCAGATATCCCTTTGAGAACCAAACTGTTGACTGAATTTCATGATTCTCCTATGGGGGGTCATTCTGGAATTAAAGGCACTTATGAGAGATTGAGGAATTACTTCTTCTGGACTACTATGAAGACAGATGTTGTCAAATTTGTTCAGGAGTGTGATATTTGTCAAAAACATAAGCATGAAACTAAGGCTTTACCTGGGCTGTTACAGCCCTTGCCTATACCAGAAGGACCATGGATTGATATTTCCATGGATTTCATTGAAGGGCTACCCCAATCTAAAGGATGTACAATTATATGGGTGGTGGTAGATAGACTCACTAAGTATGATCATTTTATACCCTCCATCATCCTTTTACTGCTCAAGATCTAGCCCAAATTTTCATCAATAATATCTACAAGCTCCATGGGTTTCCATCTACAATTGTTTCTGATAGAGATAAGATTTTTGTAAGTTTGTTCTGGCAGTCACTTTTCAAACTAGTTGGCACCAAATTACAATTGAGTTCTGCATACCACTCCCAATCCGATGGACAGACTGAAAGGCTTAATCAGGTCTTAGAATGTTATTTGAGGTGCATGGTCTCTCAAAGACCTAAACAGTGGCTTAATTGGCTTCCATTGGCTGAATGGTGGTACAACACTCATTACCACAGTGGACTGAAAACCACTCCTTTTGAGGCTTTATATTGTTATAAACCTCCACATCTCAACTTCCATCAATTTGGCCAAGTCCATGATCCTACTACTAAGGCCTTTTGCAAAGATAGAACTCAAACACTTCAACTCCTTAAGCACAATTTAGTAGCTACTCAATCTAGGATGAAGCATTATGCAGATAAAGCAAGGAGTGAAAGATCATTTGTGGTTGGAGATCTTGTCTATCTGAAAATCAGGCCTTACAAGCAGTCTACTTTATCTCAGAATACTCTTGAAAATTAGCTCCAAAATATTTTGGCCCATTCCTTATACTAGAAAAGATTGGAACTGTGACTAATCGACTTCAGTTACCCTCCCATGCTCGAGTCCATCCTGTTTTCCATGTGTCACTACTCAAGAAGAAAATTGGTTCTAATTGTTCAAGCTCTGCAGACCTCCCTTTACTGGATGTTCATGGTCAATTTCTGGTAGAGCCATTAGCTATACTGGACAGGAAGATAGTTAAGAAGAATAATGCAGCAACAACTGAAGTTTTAGTCCAATGGTCCAACACTTTATCATCTGAAGCTACTTGGGAAGATTGGGACAAGTTCCACAAGCAATTTCCTCAATTCCAACCTTGAGGACAAGGTTGTCCTTATGGAGGGTGGACTGTAACGACACCTTCATGCTGTTATGTTGATAGAGTTAGTTTGGAGATCAAGGTTATTGTTGTCTTTTCCTTTATTGTAATAAGGCTAATATAGCCTTTTCCTTTAACAGGAGTGAGTCATGTCTCAGTATTATATACTCAAGAGATTGTAATTGCTGGGTTATGAAATGAAAATGAGTTGTTCTCTCTATATATTCCTCTGATTCTCTCTATTTCTTCCCCAATATTCCCTCTCCCTATTTTCTGAATCTTCTTCCTAACTCACTGTTTTCAGAGATTAGAGCTGAATTTGAGCTCTGTAATTGATTTGATTAAGCCAAATCATTACAAATTGCACCATAAAGAACTCGAATATACGATATAATTCTGAAGATTTGCAAAGCATGTATGACTACATCTGATACATTCTAAGACGGTTTATCTTCAGCATTGTAACAGACATGTTGATAGTTGCACTTTACAGTCTTCTTGATTTGCACCCACATAATGAACTTGAGTAGTAGAAAATCAAAAAATCAAAATTTAACCTTTGATGATGACAGACCAAAACAAAATAGAAAAATCTGGGTTTTGTTCACTTGTCAAAAAAAATAATAAATAAAAAGTCTGGGCTCTGCTCAATCAATTGTCTAAATAAATTCAAATTATTCATTTTGGCTTCCGGGTACTGAGTAAATTTGTAGATTTCCTTTATATCTCATCCCAAGAATCAGTATATCTAAAAATCAAAACAGAGTGTTACACACAAATAAAGGTTAACACCAGCTCAAGAACAGGAGCAAATTTTGACAATTATGAAAGAGAGAAGGAAATACAATGAAAAGGAATACATAAGTGTGGAGAGGGAAGAAAGAACCTGGTGCGGTAATTTAGTGGGAAGATGAGGCCGCAATCTGAGAGGAAAAAAGAAAGCCCTCAAATATTAAATCTCTCAGTTTGACCAGCAGAAGCAGAGAATACACTGAATAGATGATTATTTGAGCATAACTCAAGAAATTCAGATGGAAGAGAGAGAGTTGTGGGTGTACATGGACGGGATGGGGATAGAAAGAGTAGGAGAGCCTCAGCTTTGAGAAGCAACGGATCACTAATCTCAACCGTAGCTTTTGATTACTTTCTTGTGCTCCAATGTTTTCTTCTGTAATACTCAAATTCATACTCACACTTAAAAAATCAGTTAGAATTTTACCTCCTTTCTTATTTAATGTTAATTCATCAAATTTATTTTTTTATTTTCTTCAAAAAAAGTTTAAAAACTTATAACCAATTTACCCTTTGTAAATTTTACGCTATTTTTTTTTTATAAATTTATGTAATAATGGTAACAACAATGTCAATTGCATATTGGAAACTAAGTAATTAATATTTATTTAAAATTCTAAAATGTCATATATTAATGAACAAAAAAACTTCTCTAAAATGTCTTATATTAAGAGACAGAGGGAGTCTGTCCCTCTAAGTCTATCTACATATTCATTTACATTAATTTATCCAAATTTCATTCATGTGAGGGATTGTTGAATATATATATATATATATTATTAACGATAATTTTATTTAAAATAAAATCACTAGGTGTAACCTTTGGTTCATATCTTTTTTAAATTGGAAAGGCACATTTTCAAAGGGATGTACCTTTTTAAAGGGATGTAACCTTTCAAAGGAATATAACCTTTCAAAGAGATGTAACCTTTTAAAATAATGTAACATTTCAAGTGGATGTATATCTTCAAAGGGGTATTTGGAAACCTATTAATAGGTTCCAAATCTACCCAAAATAATCCGTGACGCCCCAAAACAGGTATACATCACCCATCTTGAGTCGCCAAATATATGGTACAAAATTCAAATACAACTTAATAATACAACTGTCGTGTAAAATACGACAAAACATAAACTGAGAGTTTTAATAAGAATATTGTCATCTAGACAATATCCACACTCAATGGAGTTCTCGTTACATTTATTATCACACTATTTAACAGAATAGTGAGGACTACTAATGCTATCATCTGGACCGTCACTCCGTTCCCCGACTCGTCTCAACTATATTCTCATTTTCTGAAGAGAACAATGAAAGAAAGGGTGAGCTCAACTAGCCGAGTAACAAATATTATGACTAAGATAATGCAGAATAAATTATCCTTAGCCTTCAACAGTATAACAACTGATAGAATACAATAGACAACAAGTTTCAGATCAACAACTGCAGCGAAAATAAGCAATTCATTAGAAGAGTCAAATAGAGCATAAAATCTACTATCTTCTATGATTTAAAAAAAATTTAATTAACTTTATCGCTGCGACTCAGCTTAATAAATAAAATCGAATCATCCATGCACCACGGCCAAGGATATTCATGTAATCATCAATGGTGTGATGCCCCCAAAATAGGTATATGTGACGCCCCCAAAATTAGGTATACATCACCCATCTTGGGTCTTCAGATACATGGTATATAATTCAAATACAACTTACTAATACAACTGTTGTGTACAATACGACAAAACATAACTGTGAGTTTGAATACAATTATTGTTTACTAGAGATTATACAAACTCAAAAAGAGTCCTCATTACAATTATTAATACACTATTTTATAGAATAGTGAGGACTACTAATGCTATCCTCTGGACCGTCACTCCATTCCCCGACTAGTCCCTGCTATGTTCTCATTTCCTGAAGAGAACAGTGAAAGAAAGGGTGAGCTCAACTAGCCCAGTAAGAAATATTATGACTAAGATAATGCAGAATAAATTATCCTTAGCCTTCAACAGTATAACAACTGATAGAATACAATATACATCAAGTTTAACTGCAGCGGAACAAGCAATCCATTAAAAGAGTCAAGTAGAGAATTGAATCTACTATCTTTTATGATTTAAAAAGTTTTTCATCACTTTTATCGCTGAGACTCAGCTCAATAAATAATCCACATCATTAAATCATCCCTGCACTACAGGCCAAGGATATTCTTTAGTATCACGACCACGAATTATCCATGCACTACGGGCCAAAGATAATCGTGTTTTCATCAACGATACTGATCATGCCATAAAACAATTCATCTTTGCACCACGACCAAAGAGAATCCATAGCCATAATCATACCAAAAACTGTCCATCAATGCACTACGGGCCAATGAGGACTTTTTCCACATCATTTGTAATATTACGGTCATGATTATACCGAATAATCTATGGTCATAATCATACCAAGTCCATCTATGCACTACAGGCCACAGATGACTTTCAACATAACATAAACATGAGGATGATGACAATGATATAAGAATTCAATAAAACAAGTTCAAGAATTATTTTATCCAGAAATTATTAACGTCCAAATTGTCAACATGATACTGTTTTGTAGAGTAAAATTCAAGAATGATCAGAAGAATATTTCCATGAAAGGATACTAGATGAAGCGCAAATATCAAGGATATTCTACTAATTTCATGGAGTATAGAAGTCAAAACTTTAACCAACTGAGTATAATAAAGAATGGAATAACAAAAGAAATCACCATGCATGCGGTACTTCGCATAGACAGGTTATTCCAACAGAATACTAATAACGGAACTAGGTCAGGTGAAATTCACACTGACAGGATGTTCCAACAGAATAATAAATGCGGAATAATAAATGATGGAACCAGGTCCGGCGTATAGCACAGACAGGATATTCCGACAGAATAATAAAGACAGAATAATAGAAGAATGTCACCAAGTATAGGGTAGACCGCGTATACAGGTTATTCCAACAGAATAATAAGAAATGGAATAACAACAGTTCTCTTCATGAATAAGAAAGAATAACACCCCTTACCGTAAAAGAAACTGGATATAGAAGTAGTAAAGTAGCAGAATACTTTTCTTCTTTCTCTCTATAATTTCTCTCTCTAGAGTTTCAGTGAATTCGTCAGAAAATAATGAAGGAATGAGCTTCTCTTTATAGGAAAATGGAATGCATAGTAACTAATCCATGAACGGTCCAGATTGATTTACTTTAATCTTACGGTCCATATTTAAAGAAAAATCTTTTAAATAAAATATAATATATTCTATTTATATAAAAAGATTTTTACTATGCAAACACTATGCAACACTATGCAAAACACTATACAATACTATGCATAATAAAATATAATATATTCTATTTATAGAATAACTTTAATAAAGTATTCTGTTTTATATAAAAAGATATTTCTGTTTTATTACGTTAATAATACGAATAAAACAAAACGTCATCATCACTATAATAATTCATATTATTAATCGACAATAATTGAATCAAACTGAGCGACTTCTCACATAAATATCAATAATCAATACCGTGTGCTACTATGCAACAACGCGTATTACTGTACTTTTACTACCCAGTAGTTCAACAGTATCAACGGTAAAACTTCCGCCGTTATTTTCAATAAAATATTTTTGTCGTTTTCTCAATCCGACAATAATTCCGTTGTGGGGTCCACCAATAATTGTACCGTCGTACGAATATTTTCCGACACAAAGAATATTCCTTGACCAATCGAATATAATATAACAACTTGCATACTTTGCAAAATTTATAAATACTATCCACAACTATAATATTATCTCAAATTCACACCATAATATAAAAAAATTATTTCGAGAAAATTAATTCTTTATTCATAAAATCTGGGGTTTCACAATCTCCCCTCCTTATGGAATTTTGCCCTCGAAATTTACGTACGTACCTGGTATGCCGAACAGGTGAAGATACCTTGACTTCACTTCAAATTCTAACTCTTGAGATATAACCTTTGAGTGTTAAATACGATTCTTCTTATCCAAGATTGTAACACGTATCTCTTCAAACGTTAAATCATCCGCTATCTCGTCCGGTTCTAAATTAATAATGTGGTTCGGGTCTTCCACATATTTATGTAACATCGATACGAAAAAGAAATGTTCTGAACACGCAACATACTTGGCGGTAAAATGAGTCTATAAGCCACAATTCCTACTTGATCAAGGATTTCAAATGGGCCAATAAAATTAAGCGTTTAGACTTCCTCTATTCGTCAATTTTTGCTTCTAGAATAACGCCCTCTTGAACCTTATTAATTCTTCACATTCATCAGATTCGGGTATGTAGCTTGAGCGTCTTTAACTTTATCGATTAAAGTCAATTTTACTCGTATATTTGTTATCTTCACGTGGGTCCCTAGAGTCTTTAACTCTATCTTCATCATTTGCAAGTTATACGAAATGAGTCTTTGTGTTAACAACATCGCACTTGTAAACACATACTATCTTCTACTCAACACGTCAGCTACCACGTTCGCTCTTCCACTATGATATTGAATAGTACGATCGTAATCTTCAACAGCTCGAGTCAACGTCTTTGGTGCATGTTACTTTCGTTTTAGTTGAAAAAATTATTTTGAGGGTTTAAGAAATGGGTTTTGTACTGATGTCAATACAAAATTTGATTTCACGCTCTGGGGTAGGCTAAGAAGTCTTCAGGAATACGTCAAGAGATTTATTAATGATAAAAATATCATTCAAAATTGTTACTCACGTCCAAGACTTGGATAGTACGTCACATTAATACCAACTGTGACTTCTATCCCTTAACCTAGATAGCACCTCACAATGATACCTATCAACTTGTTATCGTCATTCACGTCGTCGCCTACAAAAAGTCTGGCTTCGGTGCAATCCACACAAGGAAGTCATCAACAAAAGGATCGGGGCTCTTTACTTATGGCTTGATATGACAATGATTGAATTTAGTGGTTTGGTTGCTTGAATTCGCATAATAGGTTGGTTAGGAATATGAAAGCTAACAACCTTACGAAAAACATGATGAGTAGTTAACCAATCGTTTCCAAAAATCACATCAAAGGCAAGTATTTTCAAAGAGACAAGATCAACACGTAACGTGAAAGTGTCGATTTGAATCAAATAAGATTTATAAACAGTGGAGGTAACGAAGGTTTCTCCCAATGGAGTTTCAATAGATAAATCAAAGTTTAACTTCTCCGGAGTTAAGTACAAACATTGAACACAACTAGGTGAAATAAAAGAGTGAGTAGAACCGGTATCTAACACGATATAGACTTCGTAAGAGCTTATGATTAACTTACCCGTGATAATTTTATTCAGGTTCCTCGTCACGAGAGAAGAAAAAAACGCTCTCTCTTAAACTACCGGCTTTGGCTTGTCTGGGACATCCTTTGGCATCATTATCTCAGCTGGAATTGACTTCATTATACGACAAAATCGAGCTAGGTGACCTTCTCTTCCGCAATTAAAACATGCTTTGGACTGCTGCGTACAGTTTGGACGGATGTGTCCCTCCTGTCCGCATTTGAAACATACGACCGATGGGCGTTCTTCTTCCTTTGAAACGGGTGCTGGCGTTGCTGTCTTTCCATCATTATTGAACCTTCTCTTCTTGAAATGTCCATTTCTATTATCTTGGCCATGATTACCACCGAAGTGGTTACCATTCTTGGTATGATAATTTCCCCCGCGATGGTTATCATTGTTCCAATGGCCGTTGCCACTGGTATGATTATTATCGTGCTGCTAGTCATTACCTTTTGGTTGTGATAACTCATTATCGCGCTCCACTAATTGAGCCCTATTCACAATATCTGAATATAAACAAAGTTTATGAGAAATGAGGTATTGACGTATATCGGGTTTCAAACCTCGCAGAAACATTCGCGCCATTCGCTCCTCATTATCGACCAAATGGGATGCAAACTGGGACAACTCCGCAAACTTAGCCTCGTACTGCAACACGGTCATATTGTTTTGCTCCAGCTTGATAAACTCTACCTCCTTCATGTGACGAATACTTTCGGGAAAGTACTTGTCGTTGAACAGCTCTTGGAACTTCTCCCAAGACATCTTGAGTGCGTCAGTCTGGGTACGTTTTACAGATTCCCACCAATGATCTGCTTCTTCACGCAACATAAATGTGGCAAAAGGAACCTTTTGCTCCTCGGAGCATCCCAAGACATCAAATATCTTGGTGATCTGCTTTAACCACGTCTCCGCCTTAAGTGGTTCTGGCTTTCCCAAAAACTCTGGTGGTCCCAGCTCCTTGAACTGCTTAGCGGTGACCAACCGTGGGTTGCCATTGTCTTTACCTGCATTATGAACAGGAGTCGCATTCGCCTGATGTTGCATGAATTCTAAAAATCTCCTAAACGTACCGTCGTTCGTCAATTGATCAGTGTTGTTGTTTACAGAAGGATTATCGCCATCCTATTGCACATTGTCCTGATTATTTATCCGTGGGGACTCAACGGTCTCCTGAGCTCCATTGATAATCTCAACATTCTCGGATGCCATTTTCAAACACTGCCACAAAATAAGGGTTAATTAACATATCACATATTATCCCTAAACTTTGACTGACCAATTAAATAGCACATAAACTTAGGTAGGTCATACTAGCGAAGCAATTCCCCGTCTCTCCCCTCCTAGTACTATTCTCACATCTTAGCCAGGGATCATATCCCTAAGCTCTGATACCAACTGTGACGCCCCCAAAATTAGGTATACATCACCCATCTTGGGTCGTCAGATACATGGTATGTAATTCAAATACAACTTACTAATACAACTGCAATACGACAAAACATAACTGTGAGTTTGAATACAATTATTGTCTACTAGAGATTATACAAACTCAAAAAGAGTCCTCATTACAATTATTAATACACTATTTTATAGAATAGTTAGGACTACTAATGCTATCCTCTGGACCGTCACTCCATTCCCCGACTAGTCCCTGCTATGTTCTCATTTCCTGAAGAGAACAGTGAAAGAAAGGGTGAGCTCAACTAGCCCAGTAAGAAATATTATGACTAAGATAATGCAGAATAAATTATCCTTAGCCTTCAACAGTATAACAACTGATAGAATACAATATACATCAAGTTTAACTGCAGCGGAACAAGCAATCCATTAAAAGAGTCAAGTAGAGAATTGAATCTACTATCTTTTATGATTTAAAAAGTTTTTCATCACTTTTATCGCTGAGACTCAGCTCAATAAATAATCCACATCATTAAATCATCCCTGCACTACAGGCCAAGGATATTCTTTAGTATCACGACCACGAATTATCCATGCACTACGGGCCAAAGATAATCGTGTTTTCATCAACGATACTGATCATGCCATAAAACAATTCATCTTTGCACCACGACCAAAGAGAATCCATAGCCATAATCATACCAAAAACTGTCCATCAATGCACTACGGGCCAATGAGGACTTTTTCCACATCATTTGTAATATTACGGTCATGATTATACCGAATAATCTATGGTCATAATCATACCAAGTCCATCTATGCACTACAGGCCACAGATGACTTTCAACATAACATAAACATGAGGATGATGACAATGATATAAGAATTCAATAAAACAAGTTCAAGAATTATTTTATCCAGAAATTATTAACGTCCAAATTGTCAACATGATACTGTTTTGTAGAGTAAAATTCAAGAATGATCAGAAGAATATTTCCATGAAAGGATACTAGATGAAGCGCAAATATCAAGGATATTCTACTAATTTCATGGAGTATAGAAGTCAAAACTTTAACCAACTGAGTATAATAAAGAATGGAATAACAAAAGAAATCACCATGCATGCGGTACTTCGCATAGACAGGTTATTCCAACAGAATACTAATAACGGAACTAGGTCAGGTGAAATTCACACTGACAGGATGTTCCAACAGAATAATAAATGCGGAATAATAAATGATGGAACCAGGTCCGGCGTATAGCACAGACAGGATATTCCGACAAAATAATAAAGACGGAACCAGGTCCGGTGTAAAACACACAGACAGGATGTTCCAACGGAATAATAATAAAGACGGAACCAGGTCCGGTGTAAAACACACAGACAGGATATTCTGCATTATCTTAGTCATAATATTTCTTACTAGGCTAGTTGAGCTCACCCATTTGCTTTCATTGTTCTCTTCAGGAAATGAGAACGTAGCAGGGACTAGTCGGGGAACGGAGTGATGGTGCAGATGTTTGCATTAGTAGTCCTCACTATTCTATGAAATAATGTGATAATAAATGTATTGAGGACTTCCTTTGAGTTTAAATATTGTCTAGGAGATAATATTTGTATTAAAACTCTCAATTTATGTATTGTCGTATTATACACGACAGTTGTATTATTAAGTTGTATTTGAATTTTGTACTATATATCTGACGACTCAAGATGGGTGATGTATACCTATTTTGGGGGCGTCACAGTTGTATACCTATTTTGGGGGCGTTACAGTTGGTATCTAAGCTTAGGGATATGATCCCTAGCTGAGGTGTGAGGCTAGAAATAGGAGGGGAGAGACGGGTAATTCCTTCGTTAGTATGACCTATCTAAGTTTATTTGTTATTTAATTGGTTAGTCAGAATATAAGGATAATATGTTGCATGTTAATTAACTCTTGTTTTGTGGCAGTGTTTAAAAATGGCAACCGAAAATGTTAACAATGGAGTGAATGAGACCGTTGAGACACCTTTAATCACTAACCAGGTTAGTGTGATCTCACACGAAGAAGAAATTAGAGATATCTACGT
Source organism: Panax japonicus (assembly GCA_020205505.1). Lineage (NCBI taxonomy): Eukaryota > Viridiplantae > Streptophyta > Magnoliopsida > Apiales > Araliaceae > Panax > Panax japonicus. The sequence continues at coordinate 31,186,760 of CM035093.1, read as the reverse complement.
GGTGAGTGAAGAACTAATAGTTGTAACCGAGCTAGTTGCAGAGGTAGCAGTTGAAAGTGAGGAAGAAGAGGAAGAAGAGGAACCTGAGGAGAATTTATTAGAAGAATTTTATGATCTAAATTTAGAATTACAAAATCGTATTCATGAGTTGGAAGAGTAGGCTAAAGAACGGTAGACGGTCGTGGAGTAAAGAGATGTAACAATTCAAAATTGTGTTACCCGATGTGCGATGCTTGAACAGAAGCACTCTTTGGCAGAGTATAAGATATTAGAGCTGGAATCTGAGAATGCTATGATCAAAGTTCTGATGAAAGAAGAAGCAACTGAACGAATGAGAATAGATGATGCATGGGTAAAAGCCGCACAACGCGTAGATATTGTAGAAAAAGACTGTCCTGATCCAATAAAGTCAAAATAGATGAAATGGATTTTACTTTTTAGACAACAATTGCGAGAATCCAACATCGAATTCGGAATTACCCTGTGCAGAGCAGCCAAACCCAATTCGATATGGATCAGAGAGTAATGATTCGAATCATGGATCAGGAATGTGATGAAGCAATTAAGGGTGGAATGTACTCTATAGCAAAGTCAAATCCGGTAGTTTAAGTGAGAGCGTTTGTCGAGTAATCCGAACGTAGTTATTACGGGTAAGTTAATTATAAACTTTTACAAAGTTTATACCTTATTTGATACCGGTTCTATCCATTCTTTTATTTCTCCTACTTGCGCTCAACATTTAAATTTGACTCCAGAGGAATTAGACTTTGACTTATCTGTTGAAACTCCGTTGGGAGAAACCTTCATTACATCCATTGTTTATAAGTCTTGTTTGGTTCAAATCGGTACCCTCACATTACTTGTCGATCTTATTTCATTGAAAATACTTGCATTTGACGTAATTCTAAAGATTGATTGGTTAACTACTCATCATGCAAAAATTGATTATTTTTGTAAGGTTGTTAGCTTTCATATTCCTAACCAACCTATTATGCGAATTCAAGCAACTAAACCATTAAAATCAATCAATGTCAAACTTTCTTAGCTCATGTCACGGATTTAAACAAAAATACGTCAGTTTTGAATGATATTTCTATTGTTAATAAATTTCCTGACGTATTCCTTGAAGAACTTCCTGGCCTACCCCCAGAGCGTGAAATTGAATTTTTTATTGACCTTGAACCTGGTACTAAACCCATTTCCAAAGCCCCATATTGAATGGCTCCTATTAAACTTCAGGAGTTAAAGACCCAACTGCAGGAATTGTTAGACATCGGTTTCATTCGTCCTAGTACGTCTTCTTGAGGTGCTCATGTTGTATTCGTGAAGAAGAAAGATGAGAGTATGCGACTTTGTATTGATTATCGGGAGTTGAATCATGTCACCATCAAAAATAGGTACCCATTGCCACGTATTGATGACATGTTTGACCAGTTGCAAGGGGCCAAATTCTTTTCAAAGATTGATCTTCGTTCTGAATATCACCAATTGAAGATTAGAACCGATGACTTTCCAAAGACGACTTTCAGAACTCGGTACGGGCATTATGAATTTCTAGTCATGTCTTTTGGATTGACTAATGCTCCTGTTGCCTTCATGGATATGATGAACCAAGTATTCAAGGAATATTTGGATCACTTTGTGGTCGTCTTTATTGATAACATCTTCATATAACCAAAAGCCGTGAAGATCATGAGCAACACTTGAGGCTGATACTCCAAAAGCTTCGTGAAAACAAGCTTTATGCCAAATTGAAGAAATGCGAGTTCTGGCTTGAGGAAGTAGCATTCCTTGGGCACGTGGTATCAAGTCATGAAATATCTGTTGATCCGATAAAGATTGAAGCTATTCAAAGCTGGGAGCAACCTAAATTAGTGACCGAAGTACGTAGCTTTCTCGGCTTAGCTGGTTATTATCGGAGATTCGTAGAAGGATTTTCTCAAATCGCTACTCCATTAACTCAGCTGACTCGGAAAGATAAAAAATTCGGTTGGAGTGAGGAATGTGAAAAGATTTTTCAAGAACTCAAGAGGAGACTCATTTCAGCAACTGTTCTGACAATACCATCTGGCTCGGGGGGATTTGTCATCTACAGTTATGCTTCGGGCAAAGGGTTAGGATGTGTTCTCATGCAATATGGGAAAGTCATAGCCTATGCCTCTCGACAACTCAAAGAATATGAGAGGAATTATCCTACTCATGATCTAGAGTTGGCAGTTGTTGTCTTCGCACTTAAAATTTGGAGGCATTACTTGTATGGGGAGAAAGTGGAGATCTTTAAGGATCATAAAAGCCTTAAAAATTTCTTTACTCAAAATGAAATCAAAATGAGACAACAACGTTGACTTGAACTGTTGAAAGATTATGATCATACCATCCAATACCATCCTGAAAAAGCGAACGTGGTAGCTGACGCATTGAGTAGAAGATCATATGCGAGTACGAGTGCGATATTGTCAATACAAAGGCCCATTTTGTATGACTTGCAAAGGATGGAGGTAGAGTTAAAGACTCTAGGGACACATGTGATGATGGCGAATATACGAGTAGAACCGACTTTAATCGATAAAGTTAAAGCTGCTCAAGCTACAGACCTGGAGCTGATACGTATGAGGAAGAAAGTGCAAGAAGGTGATATGCCAAAAGCAAGAATCAATGAAGAAGGAATACTTAGAGTCAACTTCAGACTTTGTGTTCCTAACAACCCTGATTTAAAGTATAAAATCATGATAGAGGCGCACAACACACCGTTTGCAATCCATCCTAGGAGTACCAAAATATATCATGATCTTCGACATACATTTTGGTGGAGCAATATGAAGAGAGAGATAGCGGAGTTTATCTCAAGGTGTTTAACTTGTCAACGAGTCAAAGTGGAGCATCAAGTACCAAAAGGTCTATTGCAACCACTTGAAATTTCAGACTAGAAGTGGGAGCACATTACCATGGATTTCGTTACTGGTCTTCCTAAGGTTTCTCAAGGCATAGATGCAATTTGGGTCATTGTTGATAGATTGACCAAGTCTGCTCATTTCTTACCGATACGAGAAACTATACACTTGAACGTCTTACTCAGTATGTACATAAACTGAGATTAGTAAGATTGCATAGGTATATCAGTATCCATAATTTCTGATCGGGACCCAAGATTCACTTCACAATTTTGGGTTAGTTTGCAAAAAGCTATGAGCACGAATTTACGATTTAGTTCGACATATCATCCTCAGATGGACAGACAATCAAAGAGGACTATTCGTGATCAAAAAGTATGGGCATGAATTTACGATTTAGTTCAGGCATATCATCCTCAGATGGACGGACAATCAAAGAGGACTATTGCAATCCATCCTGGAAGTACCAAAATGTATTGTGATCTTCGACATAGCATTTTGGTGGAACAATATGAAGAGAGAGATTGTAAAGTTTATCTCGAGGTGTTTAACTTGTCACCGTGTAAAGGCGGAGCATCAAGTGCCTAAGGGTCCATTGCAACCACTTGATATTCTAAAATTGAAGTGGGAACACATTACCATGAATTTTTTATGGGTCTTCCAATGGTTTCTCAAGGCATAAATGCTATTTGGGTTATTGTTAATAGATTAACCAAGTCTGCTCATTTCTTGCCGATACAAGAGACTTATTCCCTTGAACGTCTTGCTCGTATGTACGTAAATAAGATTGTGAGATTTTATGGCATGCCAGTATCCATAGTTTTGGATCATGACCCAAGATTCACTTCACGATTTTGGGTTAGCTTGCAAAAAGCTATGGGCACGGATTTACAATTCAGTTCGGCATACCATCCTCAAACGGATGGACAATCAGAGAGGACTATTCAAACTCTTGAAGATCTATTAAGACTTTGTATCCTAGACTTCAAAGGGAGTTGGGATAAGTATTTACCATTGGTGGAATTCTCCTACAATAACAGTTATCAAGCAAGTATAGGTGTGGCTCCATTTGAAGCATTATATAGACAAAAGTGTCGCTCTCCAATATGTTGGGATGAGGTGGGTGAAGCAACATTGTTGGGACCCGAGTTAGTATGTATGACTACGGAAAAGATCTAAATGATTCGACAACGTATAAAAACAGCACATGATCGACAAAAGAGTTATGTGGATCTTCATCGAAAGGACGTGGAATTTAGTATTGGGGATCATGTATTGTTGCGTGTGGCTCAATGGAAAGGAGTTACAAGATTTGGGAAAAGAGAAAAGCTCAATCCACGATTTATTGGTCCATTTCAGATTCTTGACCGAGTAAGAAATGTGGCCTATAGACTCGCGTTACCTCCAAGTATGTCCCGTGTTCATAATATTTTTCACATATCTGTGATTCGTAAATATGTGAAAGACCCGAACCACATTATTGAGTTAGAACCAGACGAGATAACCGAAGATTTAACGTACGAGGTATCTGTCAAGATCTTAGATAGAAAGGAGCATGTACTACGCATAAAGGTTATACCGCAAATTAAGGTTTTGTGGAGGAACCATGCTATTGAAAAAATGACCTGGGAGTTGGAAACATAAATGAAAGCGAGGTATCCTCACCTTTTCGAAACACCATGTACGTACGTCAATTTCGAGGACGAAATTTCATAAAGAGGGGAGGTTGTAAGACCCCGAATTTTATTTTAAATAAAATGGAATTTCTTTTATATATTATTTTTGAAATAGTAAGGGTTTATTTGATTAATGTGTTTAGTTATGGGTAAAATGCACAAATATCATAAATAAGCAAGTGGTTATAAAATATTCATTGTTATCGGGGAATATTCGTTTAGTCGTGAAATATTCTTACTATCGGGAAATATTTATATGACGGCGCAGTCTTGTATGGGCCCCATAACGGAAAGCAATTGGATGAAGAAAATGACAAGTATAAGTTGTTTATAAATAACGGCGTAGTTGTTACCGTTAATACTGTTGGAATACCAGGTGGTTAAAACACAGTAGCACACGGTATTGCACCAATTATTGATTCTTACGTAAGAAGGCACTACTCAATAATTGTTACAGTAATTACTGTTCAATATTTTATTTTATTGATTCAATAATTGCTACATTGATATTTTATATTATTTTTGTTTCAATAATTGTCACTGCACAGTATTTTTCATTATCAGATCAATAATTCATATTATTGAATAATATTATTAGATAACATTATTGGCAAAGTCTAGAAAGTTCTGTCTAAGGAGAGGTTTGGTCACCTAATTGAGCGCCAGTAAGGAGAAATCTTTATTAGAAAGCCCCCTCTTTCCTGGGAATGGTCTGGTTGTCAGTATTGTGATTCTGTAATATTATTTGTGAATAATTAATTATTGATTTATATGATAAGGAAAATATTCATTTTATGTGGATATAGATGGAGAAAATTTTTAATGTGACTATTATTGAAAATTAATATTTTATCTTTTCTGATAAAATAATTTATTTAAATATATTATTATATTTTAATATAATAATGGTGATATTTTTACAATGAATGTGTGATATACGAATAAATGAGGAGGAAGAGTATTTTTGTTGCAAAAAATATTTAACACATGTTTTGTGTATTGATGGACCCCATTTTTTACTGAAATTTGATTATAGCCTGTAAAATCGTCCGTTTGTTGATTTTGGTCAATTTCTGTTTGGAATTTGCAAAATCTTTCTTCTGCAAAATTGTAGATAATGGAATTTTCTATGGAAAGGACATAAGGTTCGAATTTTTCTAATAAAAGGGATATTTATTATGAATCATTGAAATTCTGAAGTTCCAGAATAATTGATTTTTGAAGTTTTAATTATTTTTTGTAAGAAAAATGTTTTTCCATTATTGGTAGGCCCCACATGTGTGGTAAATGAGCTGAATTCAGATTCTTTGGTGGTGGGCTTGAAAATTTAATAAATAAAATTATTTTAATAAATTTTCTGCTTTGGTGTTCTAAGCAATTTTCTATAAATAAGGTACTTAGGTTATAATTGAAAATCACACCAGAAACTGAAGTTTTCTCTCTCTATATTATCGAGCGTATTCTTATGAGTATTTTGATACTTTGAGTGTTGCTATACGGTGCAAGTTCCTTCAGCACTATATCCAGTATTCCAGTCAGAAGTACTGTCTTTTGAGGTAAGGGTTGTTATATTTTTAAAAAATGATATTATTTTTTTCAATATCATTATGCCGAAATATTTGTAAGATTTTTCTTGTGAAATTCTTATCTTTTCATGTCGGAGTTACTATTCATGAGTTACTATTCACGAGTTACTATTCATAAATTACTATTCATGAGTTACTATTCATAAGTACTATTCACGAAGCATGATGATTTTTCTTGTGGACTTTCTACCTTTTAGTGTCGGAGTTACTATTCACGTATACGACACTATTCACAAATACGACACTATTCACAGAAAAAATAAATTTTCTTTTTTGTGTCCAAGATTGTCTGTTATGGTTCCTATTTTTGATTAGATCTATGTTTTGATCTTCATTTTTGAATTCTACTCCACAATAGTTTATTATGGAGTATTTTTGAACATGGATAAATCGAAGTACGAATCTTAATATTTATTCTTTTGTCTCACCGGATTCGTTTTCTTTAAAATATATTTTGCATCATCCTCAGTTCTAAATGATGATATTACTGAATATCTTTGTCCTGTAGTGCAAAGATGAATGATTTCTTGATGAATATCTTTGGCCCGTAGTGCAAAGATGAACAGGTGTTGAGATGAACATGACCAACTGGTAATATCTTTGGCCGTACTGCAAAGATGAATATTTGATTCATGATGTATATTGATTGATGTTACAGGGATAAAATATTGATGATGGACTTTTAAATTCTTAGATGATAGTAGATTTCATTCTCTACTTAACTCTTCTAATGAATAGTTATTTCACGTTGCAGTTGTTGATCTAAAACTTGTTGTCTATTGTATTCTATCAGATTTTTTTCCCCTGTTGAAGACTAAGGATAATTTTTTGTACATTATCTTAGTCATAATATCCTTTACTGGGCTAGTTGAGCTCACCCTTTTCTTTTTTGTTCTATTTTTCTTCTCAGGAGGCGAGAATATAACAGGAACTAGTCGGGGTGTGGAGTGATGGATCAAGATAGTTGTTTTAGTAGTCATCACTATTCTGTAAAATAGTGTATCAATAATTGTAATGAGGACTTTATTTGAGGGTGGATATTGTCTAGATGACAATATTTGTATTTAAACTCACAGTATATGTGTTGTCGTATTTTGTATGTGTTGTCGTATTTTATACGACAATTGTAATAATGAAGTTGTAGTTGTTTCTGTTCCAAGTATTTGGCGACTCAGAATGGGTTGGATGGAATAGACTTATTTTGGGGGTGTCACAGTATCCTTTCCATTCTCATATAAATAGGATGCTTAGTTAGAATTGAAAATCACACCAGAATCAGAGAATTCTTCTTCTATAATCTTGAGCGTATTTCTTTAGAGTTTTAGAAAGCTTTGAACGTAGAAAACAGTGAAAGTTTTCTTCAAGAATATCCCCGCTATACCAGTTGGAATACTTTTCTTTTCAAGGTAAGGGATGTTATTTTTGTTCAATATTCGCTTGAAATAATATTTTCTTCCATACTTTGTAGTATGTAAGTAATATTATTTTGTTTCAGATTTTGAATTCTATACTCGTTTTGTTAGAATTTTGGTTTCTATACTCCATGAAATTAGTAGAATATCCTTGATATTTGCGCTTCATCCAGTATCTTTTCATGAAAATATTATTCTGAGAATTTTGATAAGTTTTAACTTTTTCATGTCGGAATACTATTCACGGGGTTACTATTCCCGAATTACTATTCACGGGGTACTATTCACTCGAGTACTATTCATCCGAAGTACTATTCATGATAAAAATTGATTCGTTATCGGTCCAAATTATTTTTGGTACAATAATATTCTTGAATTTTCTCCATAAAGCAGTATCATGTTGACAATTTGGACGTTATTGATTTCTGGATAAATTAGATTATAAATCTTTAAAAATTTATTCTTGAACTTGTTTTATTGAATTCATATATCATTGTCATCATCCTTATGTTTATATTATGTTGAAAGTCATCTGTGGCCTGTAGTGCATAGATGGACTTGGTATGATTATGACTAGGGATTATTCGGTATAATCATGACCGTAATGTGACAAATGATGTGGTAAAATTCCTCATTGGCCCGTAGTGCATTGATGGACAGTTGTTGGCATAATCATGACCATTGATGAAAACACGAATATCTTTGGCCCGTAGTGCATGGATAATTTATGGTTGTGATACTAATGAATATCCTTGGCCGTAGTGCAGGGATGATGTGGATTATTTATTAAGCTGAGTCTCAGCGATAAAAGTGATGAAAAACCTTTTAAATCATAGAAGCTAGTAGATTTTATTCTCTACACGACTCTTCTAATGGATTTCTTGTTCCGCTGCAATTAAACTTGATGTTTGTTATATTTTATCAGTTTAATACTGTTGAAGGCTAGTGATAATTAATCTGCATTATCTTAGTCATAATATTTCTTACTGGGCTAGTTGAGCTAACTCTTTTGCTTTCATTGTTCTCTTCAGGAAATGAGAACGTAGCAGGTACTAGTCGGGGAACGGACCGACGGTCCAAATGTTTACATTAGTAGTCCTCACTATTCTATGAAATAGTGTGATAATAAATGTATTGAGGACTTTCTTTGAGTTTGAATACTGTCTAGGAGACAATATTCGTATTAAAACTCTCAATTTATGTATTGTCGTATTATACACGATATTTGTATTATTACGTTATATTTGAATTTTGTACCATGTATTTGGCCACTCAAGATGGGTGATGTATACCTATTTTGGGGGTGTCACACAATCACTTCAACTTCAATCCTTCTTAAGTTCTTAAATTAAATTCATTCTTCATTCATTAAAAGTCATAAAGAGTATTCAAAATTTTGTTGGTTCGTGGAACTCTTCCATTGAAGTGCTTCTTGTGAGAGTTGAAAACCATTTTATCCTAGGAAGTAGACGTCCAGTGTTCCACCTGTAAGCACCAATAGCGGGGACGAAATCTGTTTTAAGGAGAGACTGTCCAACAGTTGACTTGGTTTTAAAAGTTTATCAATTTCATCTAGTAAGTAATTATTATAAAATTATTTATCTTATACTTCTATTTATATAATTAGGATATAATTACTTTTGGAATAACAACATATACCCATTATGTGGATTAAAAGTGACATTATAATACTGTGTTTGAAATTGAAGAAATTATTATTATTGTAAATATTCGTTCAAATATATACGTGATTATTAAAGTTTGTGTGAGCCCAAGTATAAATTAAGGTTTATATGTTATCTAAAAGAATTGAATGATAAACAGGAAATTCGAAAATAAATGGGCAAGACCTGGAAGAAGCCTCCACGTGTCCCAAGGTAGAAGACACGTGGACACGACTCAATTTTGGAAGTAATTGAGGGATTGAATTAGTGTCTAGAAAGACAGGACGATCTGGACATTACTCTAGTGACTAAGGGTATTTTGAATTTTTCCTCGAGGTCACATGCCTGACACTGTGACCACTTTCCAAGAAACTCTATAAATACGTCTTTCAATGGAGTGGGGGACTTTTTGAAGATTGAAAACTTGGAAATTCTCTCTCAACTCGAAGCACACTCTAGAAGGCTTCCTGGATCCTTGGTACCCTAAGAAGGTTCTCGGATCCTAAAAGTTTTGCCACGATGGGTCATTAGAGCGAGTCATTGGAGTAATTGCTCACCTGTTCTTCTACCCTCTTCAATTCATCAATCAATTTCGTACTCTTCATGAATTTCTCTTCCTCCTAAGTCAACACGAAACCCTTAAGTACTTTAGCTAGATACGATTTCCTTGTCCACAGTTTGTATAGTAATTTCTAAAGCTAACCCGTCCTTTGCACAAGTTATCAAGCTTGTTTTGATCAGCACCAAAATAAGAGAAGTTTTATCATACCTATGTCGACATATAAATCATTTCCTTTATTCATATATCTGAAATGGGTAAAATGCAAAGTCGACCACTGAACTTTAGGGATTTTTGGGTATTGTGCCCTTTTCTTTTGGTCAACGCAAATTAAGCCCCTTTATGTGGACATTTTTAATTTTATTTTACATGTGGATGAGCTGATGTGGCCATTTTTGAAATTTTTTTTTCCCAAAAATATGTACTGCTTGGATTTGAACTCAAAACCTCTAGTTTGAAACTTTAGCCCAATGACCACTCGAGCTACAAGGCTAAGTTATTATTATTTTGCAAGGATTAATATTTATAACTAATTTAGATCTGCAAATAGAATAATGTTGTATCAATTCGAGCAATTAAGGGTTGTTTTGTATTAGACAATAATAATAAAAACAACAACAATAGTAACAATAATAATAATAAAAAAATAATTATAAAATAATAATTATAATAATTATTATTATTATTACTATTATAATAATAATAATTATTATTATTATAACTATTAGTATTACTATTGGTGTATTTACTATTATTATTATTATTATTATATATTATTATTGTTGTTGTTGTTGTTGTTGTATTTACTACTACTTTGCCTTCTCTAGTATTCAACTGTAGGTAGAACTATGTGGTTTCTTTCGATCAACTGTAGCAAAGGAATAATAATAATAACAACAACAACAACAACAACAATAATGATAATAATAATAATAATAATAACAATAATAATAACAACAACAACAATAATAATAATAATAATAATAATAATATTAATATTAATAATATTAATTATACTAATAGTAATAATTATAACAATAATAATAAAAATAACAACAACAACAACAATAATAATAATAGTAAATATAACAATAGTAATACTAATAATTATAATGATAATAATAATAATTATTATTATTATAATAATAGTAATAATTATTATTATTATTATAACTATAATAGTAATAGTAATAATAATAATAATAATTTTTTATAATTATTATTTTTATTATTATTATTATTGTTTTTATTATTATTGTCTAATACAAAATAACCCTTAATTGCTCGAATTGATACAACATTATTCTATTAGCAGATCTAATTTAGTTATAAATATTAATTCTTGCAAAATAATAACAACTAGGCTTTGTAGTTCAGGTGGTTATTGGGCCAAAATTTTAAAAAATGGCCACGTTAGCTCTGATCTGCCATGTAGGCAGGTCAATGCACATGTTGTGAGACCCCGAATTTTATGAAATAAAAATATTTAATTTTTCTATTTTGGTAAATAATTAAATTGATAAATGTTTAAAATTAAGGGCAATATGTTAATTTTTTTTAAAGTAAGCAAGTTGATATAAAATATTCGTTGTGTCGGGAAATATTTAATTAGTCGGGGAATATTCTTTTTGTCAGGGAATATCCGTATGACGGTACAATCATTGATGGACCCCACAACGGAATTATTGTCGGATTGAGAAAGCGACAAAAATATTTTTATGAAAATAACGGCGGAAGTTTTACCGTTAAAACTATTGAACTACTCGGTAGTAAAAGTACAGTAATACGTGTGGTTGCATAGTAGCACACGATATTGATTATTAATGCTTACGTGAGAAATCACTTAGTTTTATTTTATTAGCATTATTAATGTAATAAAACAGAAAAGCTTTTCATATAAAACAGAATACTTTTATAAAGTTATTCTATAAATAGAATATATTATATTCTATTATGCATAGTATTTTGCATAGTAAATTTTTTTTATATAAAATAGAATACTTTTATAAAGTTATTCTATAAATAAAATATATTATATTTTATTATGCGTAGTGTTGCATAGTGCCTGCATAGTATTTTGCATAGTAAAATCTTTTTATATAAAACAGAATACTTCTATAAAGTTATTCGTTTTATTAGATTATAAATTGAATATATTATATTTTATTTAAAAGATTTTGCTTTAAATATGGACTGTCCGATTAAAAGTAAATTAATATGGACCGTTCATGAATTAACTACTATGCAGTCCATTCTTCTATAAATAGAAGTTCATTCCTTCATTATTTCTTACGAATTCACTGAAACTCTAGAGAGAGAAAGTATAGATAGAATTCTTTTTCTGTAATCTCGATCGTATTTCTTTAGAGTTTAAGAAAGCTTTGAGCGTAGAAGATAGTACAAGTTTTCTTCAAGTATATTCCCGCCCTATCGGTCGGAATACTCTTCTTTCAAAGGTAAGAGATATTATTTGTTGTACCTGTAAGGGATATTATTTCTTTTGTATTCATGAAGAGAGTTTCTGTTATTCCGTTCTTTATTATTCTATTGGAATAACCTGTTTATGCGAAGTACCGCATACATGGTGAAATTCTGTTGTTATTTCATTTTTTATTATTCTGTCGGAATATCATGTCTGTGCGTTTACGCATGACCTGGTTCCATTATTATTATTTTGTTGGAATAACCTATTTATGCGAAGTATCGCATACATGGTAAAATTCTGTTGTTATTCCATTCTTTATTATTCTGTTGGAATATCCTGTCGGTGCGAATTTCACCTGACCTGGTTCCGTTCTTTATTACTCTGTTGGAATATTCTGTCGGTGCGGATTACGCCTGACCTGGTTCCGTTCATTATTATTCTGTTGAGAATAACCTGTCTGTGCGATCTATCGCATGCATGGTGAATTCTTCTGTTATTTCATTCCTTATTATTCTGTTGGAATAACCTGTCTATGTGGATTACCACATGCATGGTGAATGATCATTTGTATTCATTCCTTATTAAATTGTGGAAATGATCTGTTTACGTTGATTATGATGAGAGTCATAATAAAAGCATTGGACTGATGAAAATCTTGAGTATATGTAGTATTAGTAAGTGTTATGATGAGTTATGTTGGTTATTATGTGAAAACATGAAAGTTTCTTAGAAATCACAAAAGGTTGAAAAATCAGATTTTGGTGAAAATGGAACATGAAATTTGTGACAACCCCAAAATAGGTCCATTCCACCCAACCCATTCTGAGTTGTCAAATACATGGTACAGAAACAACTACAACTTTTACCACCCATAAGCTGTGGGTTTGAATACAAACATTATCATCTAGACAATATCCACATGCAAATAAATCCCCATCATAATTATTGATACATAATTTTACAAAAAATGGTGAGGACTACTAAACAACTCTCTCTAGAACCTTCATTCCATACCCCGACTAGTACTCGCTACATTCTCGCCTTCTGAGAAGAAAAATGGAACAACAAGGAAAAGGGTGAGCTCAACTAGCCCAGTAAAGAATATTATGACTAAGATAATGTACAACAAATTATCCTTAGTCTTCAACAGGGAAAAATCTGATAGAATACAATAGACAACAAGTTTTAGATCAACAACTGTAGCGGAAACAACAATTCATTAGAAGAGTTAAGTAGAGAATAAAATCTACTAACATCTATGAATTTAAAAGTCCATCATCAATATTTTATCCCTGTAACATCAATCAATATATATCTCAAATCAAATCAAATATTCATCTTTGCACTACAGGCCAAAGATATTCATCAGTCGGTCATGTTCATCTAAACACCTGTTCATCTTTGCACTACGGGCCAAAGATATTCATCAATTGTTCATGTTCATCTCAACACCTGTTCATCTTTGCACTACGGGCCAAAGATATTCATGATAAAATCAACCATCTTTGCACTACAGGCCAAAGATATTCAGTAACACCATCATTTAGGACTGAGGATGATGAAAAATATTTTAAAGGAAACGAATCCAGTGAAACAAAATAACAAGTATTAAGGATTCGTACTTTAAACAATCTGAGTTCAAAAATACTTCATAAAAATCATATTGAAGTAAAATTCAATAATGATCAAAACATGGATACAATCAAAGCTAGTATCCAGAATAGATATTTTGGACGAAAAGAAGAAATTTTATTTTTCAGTGAATAGTGTCGTATTCGTAAATAGTGCCGTATACGTGAATAGTGCCGTATACGTGAATAGTAACTCCGACACCAAAATATAGAAATTTCACAAAAAATATCTTCACGCTTCGTGAATAGTATTCGTGAATAGTAACTCGTGAATAGTAACTCATGAATAGTAACTCGTGAATAGTAACTCATGAATAGTAACCCCGACATGAAAAAGTTCTAAATTTAATAAAAAGTTTCAACCAATATTTCAGCATAATGATATTGAAGAAATAATATCATTTGAGAAGAAAATAACATCCCTTACCTCGAAAGACAGTACTTCAAGTTGAAACACCGAATATAGGCTATGACTTGAACTTGCACAGTATAGCAATACTCAAAGTATACTCAAAATACTCACAAGAATACGCTCGATAATATAGACAGAGAAAACTTCAGTTTCTGGTGTGATTTTTAATTCTAACCTAAGCACCCTATTTATAGGAAATTGCTTAGAACACCAAAGAAGAAAATTGAATATAATAATTTTATTTATAAACAAAATTCCTTAGCCCACACTTTTGGTCTAGACATCTGAACTCAGCTGATTTCCATCCTTAACATGTGCCTCTCAAATGGCCAAAAACGTTTTTCTTCAAAATAATAATTAAAACTTCCAAAAATCAATTATTTCGGAGCTTCGGAACTTCAATAATTCATAATAAATAGCCCCTTTTGCCAGAAAATTCGAATCTCGCGAGTTTTTATAGGAAATTCAATTCTCTACAACTTTGCAGAAGAAAGTTTTTCCAAATTCCAAACAGAAATTGACCGAAATCCATAAACGGACGATTTTACAGGCTATAATCAAATTTCAGTCAATAAATAGGGTCCACCGACACATAAAACATGCTTTAAATATTTATTGCAACAGAAATACTCTTTCTCCTCATAAACTCATATATCCCACATTCATCGTAAAAATATCACCGTTAATATATTATTAAAATAATATATTTAAATGAATTATTTTATCAGAAAAAGATAAAATATTAATTTTCAACAATTGTCACATTAAAAATTTTCTCCATCTATATCCACATAAAATCAATATTTTCCTCATCATATAAATCAATAATTTAATTATTCACAAATAATATTACAGAATCACAGTACTAGCAACCAGGCCGTTCCCAGGAAAGAGGGGGCTTTCCAATAAGAATTTCTCCTTACTGGCGCGCAATTAGGTGACCAAACCTCTCCTTAGACAGAACTTTCTAGACATTGCCAATAATGTTATCAAATAATATTATTCAGATAATATGAATTATTGCTTCGATAATGGAAAATACTGTGTAGTGACAATTATTGAAACAACAGTAATATAAAATATCAATGCAGCAATTATTGAATCAATAACATAAAATACTGAACAGTAATTACTGTAACAATTATTGAGTAGTGCCTTCTTACGTAAGAATCAATAATTGGTGCAATACCGTGTGCTACTGTGCAACAACGCGTATTACTTTACTTTACCCACCGGGTATTCCAACAGTGTTAACGGTAACAACCACGCCGTTATTTATAAACAACTTATACTTGTCGTTTTCTTCATCCAATCGCTTTCCGTTATGGGACCCACAAAAGACTGCGCCGTCGTACGAATATTCCCCGACAGCAAGAATATTCCACGACCAAACGAATATTCCCCGACAACAATGAATATTTTATAACCACCTGCTTATTCGAAATATTTGCGCATTTTACCCATAACTTTCCACATTAATCAAATCAACCCTTACTATTTCAAAATAATAAATAAAGGAAATTCCTTTTTATTTAAAAATTTTCGGGGTCTTACAACCTCCCCTCCTTATGAAATTTCGTCCTCGAAATTGACGTACGTAACTGGTGTTTTGAAAAGGTAAAGATACCTCACTTTCATTTCCGTTTCCAACTCCAAGGTCATTTCCTCTATAGCATGATTCCTCCACAAAACTTTAACTTGTGGTATGACCTTCGTGCATAAGACATGCTCCTTCTCATCCAACATCTTGACAGGTACCTCCTCGTACGTTAAGTCTTCAGCTATTTCGTCCGGTTCTAACTCAATGACGTGGTTCGAGTCGTCCACATCGGTACGTAAAAAAAAACGTTATAAACACGCGACATACTTGGCGGTAAAACGAGTCTATAGGCCACAGTTCCTATTCGATCGAGAATTTTAAATGGATTAATAAATCGAAGTTTTGAGCTTTGCTCACATCGCTAATTCTCGCTTTTGGAATAACAACTTCTTGCACCTGCTTCTTCATATTCACCAGCTCCGGTGTGTAGCTTGAACAGCTTTAACTTTATCGATTAAAGTCGATTATACTCGTATATCATCACGTGGATACCTAGAGTTTTCATCTCCATCTCTATCATTTATAAATTATACGAAATTAGTCTTTGACAATATCGTACTCATACTCGTATACGATCTTCTACTCAACACGTCAGCTACCACGTTCGCTTTTCTAAGACGGTATGGTCAGAACATGTGCCGAAATGAGTCTCCTCTTGAGTTCTTCGAAGCTCTTCCCACATTCCTTGCTCCATTCGAATTTTGTATCTCTATGAGTCAGCTGCGTTAATGGAATAGCGATTCGAGAACATCCTTCAACGAATCTCCGATAATAATTAACTAAGCCTAGAAAGCTACGTATTTCGATTACCGACTTAGGTTGTTCTCAACTGTGACTCATATCCCAACCTTGGATAGCACATCACAATGACACCTATCAGTTTACTATCGCACGAACATGGCGTCCCCTACGGAGAATCTGGCTTCTGTGTATTCCACAAAGGAAATCACCAGATAAAGGCTCGGGTATCAACTTCTACAGTTGGATTTTTAACTCCTGAAGTTCAATAGGAGCCATTCGATATGAGATTTTAGAAATGGGTTTTGTACCGAATTCAAAGTCGATACAAAATTTAATATCACGCTCTGGAGTAAGCCAAGAAATTCTTCAGGAAATACATCAGGAAATTTACTAATAACAGAAATATCATTCAAATCTGATGTATTTTTGTTCAAGTCCATGACATGGGCTAATAAAACATGACATCCATTTTTCAATAAACGAATGACTTCATGGCTTGATATAAAAATGTTTGACTTCAATGGTTTGATTGCTTGAGTTCGAATATCAGGTTGCTTAGGAATATGAAAACTAACAACCTTACAAAAGCAATTAATTTTGGCATGATGAGTAGTTAACCTTAAAATCATATCAAAAGCAAATATCTCTATAGAAATAAGGTTAACAGATAATGTGATAGTGCCAACTTGAATCAAGCAAGATTTCTAAACAACGGATGTAATGAAAGTTTCTCCTAACGGAGTCTCCATAGATAGGTCAAAGTCTAATTTCTCCGTAGTCAAGTTCAAACGTTGAACGCAAGCAAGAGAGATAAAAGAATGGGTAGAATCGGTACCTAGTAAGGTATAAACTTCGCAAGAATTATAATTAACTAACCCGTGCTAACTTCGTTCGGGTTCCTCGCATTTTGACCGGTGATGACAAACGCTCTTCCAGGAACCGTTGACTTTGACTTTTCTGGAACAGTCTTTTGAATCACCATCCCCGTTGGAATTGGTTTCGCTACCGTACACTCTCGAGCGATATGTCCTTCCTTTCCACAATTATAGCATACCTTGAACTGTTGTGGGCAGTTTGGACTGATATGTCCCTCTTTCCCGCATTTGTAACATACGATCGGTGGTCTTTCTCCTCCCTTGGAACCAGTTGCTGCTGGCACTGTCGTCTTCACATGGTCGTTGTTAAATCTCCTCTTTTTAAAATCTCCTCCCGACTCGCTTCTTCTATTTTCATGGCCACGATTACCACCAGAGTGGTTACCGCCTTTGTCCATATTCTTCTTTCTCCGTTGGTTATCGTTATTCTGATGACTGCTGTCACCAGTATGATCCTGGTTATGGTCCCTCAGTTGAACGTACTCGTTATCTCGCTCTAACAACTGAGCCCTGTTGACAACATCTGAATAGATAGAAAATTTATGAGAAATGAGATACTGACGTATGCCGGATTTCAAACCTCTCAGAAACATCCGCGTCATACGTTCGTCATTCTCCACCAAATGAGGTGCAAACCTGGATAACTCCGCGAACTTCGCCTCGTACTGGGACACCGTCATGTTATTCTGCTCTAGTCTAATAAACTCCACTTCCTTCATATGGCGAATACTTTCAGGAAAGTATTTTTCGTTGAAAAGTTTCTGAAACGTCTCCCATGACATGCTGAGTGCGGCTAGATGTGTACGTTTCACAGACTCCCACCAGTAGTCTGCCTCGCCACGGAACACAAAGGTAGCGAATGGAACCTTCTGTTCCTCCGTGCATCCCAAGACATCGAATATCTTGGTAATTTGCTTGACCCACGTTTCCGCCATGATCGGATCCGGCTTTCCCCAGAATTCTGGTGGTCCCAACTCTTTGAACTGCTTTGCTGTGACAAGCCGCGCGTTGCTATCATTTCCACCTGTATTTTGAACACGAGTCTCCCTCGTCTGATTTTGCATGAACTGCAAAAAGCTCCTAAACATCCCGTCGTTCATCGTCTGCTCAGTGGTGTTGTTCACAGGAGGAACATTACCAGCCTGTTGCACATTCTCCTCGTTGGTGAATACAGGCGTCTCTACGGTCACATTAACTCCACTGTTAACATTCTCAGTCGACATTCTCAAATACTGTCATAAAACAAGGGTTAATTAAACAATTTAACAAATCACATATTACCCCTATATTATGACCAACCAACAAATAAGCTTAGGTAGGACATACTAGCGAAGGATTTACTCGTCTCTCCCCTCCTAGTTCTATTCCCCGATCTCCGCCAGAGATCATATCCCTAAGCTCTGATACCAACTGTGACAACCCCAAAATAGGTCCATTCCACCCAACCCATTCTGAGTTGTCAAATACATGATACAGAAACAACTACAACTTTTACCACCCATAAGCTGTGGGTTTGAATACAAACATTATCATCTAGACAATATCCACATGCAAATAAATCCCCATCATAATTATTGATACATAATTTTACAAAAAATGGTGAGGACTACTAAACAACTCTCTCTAGAACCTTCATTCCATACCCCGACTAGTACTCGCTACATTCTCGCCTCCTGAGAAGAAAAATGGAACAACAAGGAAAAGGGTGAGCTCAACTAGCCCAGTAAAGAATATTATGACTAAGATAATGTACAACAAATTATCCTTAGTCTTCAACAGGGAAAAATCTGATAGAATACAATAGACAACAAGTTTTAGATCAACAACTGCAGCGGAAACAACAATTCATTAGAAGAGTTAAGTAGAGAATAAAATCTACTAACATCTATGAATTTAAAAGTCCATCATCAATATTTTATCCCTGTAACATCAATCAATATATATCTCAAATCAAATCAAATATTCATCTTTGCACTACAGGTCAAAGATATTCATCAGTCGGTCATGTTCATCTAAACACCTGTTCATCTTTGCACTACGGGCCAAAGATATTCATCAATTGTTCATGTTCATCTCAACACCTGTTCATCTTTGCACTACGGGCCAAAGATATTCATGATAAAATCAACCATCTTTGCACTACAGGCCAAAGATATTCAGTAACACCATCATTTAGGACTGAGGATGATGAAAAATATTTTAAAGGAAACGAATCCAGTGAAACAAAATAACAAGTATTAAGGATTCGTACTTTAAACAATCTGAGTTCAAAAATACTTCATAAAAATCATATTGAAGTAAAATTCAATAATGATCAAAACATGGATACAATCAAAGCTAGTATCCAGAATAGATATTTTGGACGAAAAGAAGAAATTTTATTTTTCGGTGAATAGTGTCGTATTCGTAAATAGTGCCGTATACGTGAATAGTGCCGTATACGTGAATAGTAACTCCGACACCAAAATATAGAAATTTCACAAAAAATATCTTCACGCTTCGTGAATAGTATTCGTGAATAGTAACTCGTGAATAGTAACTCATGAATAGTAACTCGTGAATAGTAACTCATGAATAGTAACCCCGACATGAAAAAGTTCCAAATTTAATAAAAAGTTTCAACCAATATTTCAGCATAATGATATTGAAGAAATAATATCATTTGAGAAGAAAATAACATCCCTTACCTCGAAAGACAGTACTTCAAGTTGAAACACCGAATATAGGCTATGACTTGAACTTGCACCGTATAGCAATACTCAAAGTATACTCAAAATACTCACAAGAATACGCTCGATAATATAGACAGAGAAAACTTCAGTTTCTGGTGTGATTTTTAATTCTAACCTAAGCACCCTATTTATAGGAAATTGCTTAGAACACCAAAGAAGAAAATTGAATATAATAATATTATTTATAAACAAAATTCCTTAGCCCACACTTTTGGTCTAGACATCTGAACTCAGCTGATTTCCATCCTTAACATGTGCCTCTCAAATGGCCAAAAACGTTTTTCTTCAAAATAATAATTAAAACTTCCAAAAATCAATTATTTCGGAGCTTCGGAACTTCAATAATTCATAATAAATAGCCCCTTTTGCCAGAAAATTCGAATCTCGCGAGTTTTTATAGGAAATTCAATTATCTACAACTTTGCAGAAGAAAGTTTTTCAAAATTCCAAACAAAAATTGACCGAAATCCATAAACGGACGATTTTACAGGCTATAATCAAATTTCAGTCAATAAATAGGGTCCACCGACACATAAAACATGCTTTAAATATTTATTGTAACAAAAATACTCTTTCTCCTCATAAACTCATATATCCCACATTCATCGTAAAAATATCACCGTTAATATATTATTAAAATAATATATTTAAATGAATTATTTTATCAGAAAAAGATAAAATATTAATTTTCAACAATTGTCACATTAAAAATTTTCTCCATCTATATCCACATAAAATCAATATTTTCCTCATCATATAAATCAATAATTTAATTATTCACAAATAATATTACAGAATCACAGTACTAGCAACCAGGCCGTTCCCAGGAAAGAGGGAGCTTTCCAATAAGAATTTCTCCTTACTGGCGCGC
Organism: Panax japonicus; assembly: GCA_020205505.1. Taxonomy (NCBI): domain Eukaryota; kingdom Viridiplantae; phylum Streptophyta; class Magnoliopsida; order Apiales; family Araliaceae; genus Panax; species Panax japonicus. The sequence continues at coordinate 31,165,685 of CM035093.1, read as the reverse complement.
AATTAGGTGACCAAATCTCTCCTTAGACAGAACTTTCTAGACATTGCCAATAATGTTATCAAATAATATTATTCAGATAATATGAATTATTGCTTCGATAATGGAAAATACTGTGTAGTGACAATTATTGAAACAACAGTAATATAAAATATCAATGCAGCAATTATTGAATCAATAACATAAAATACTGAACAGTAATTACTGTAACAATTATTGAGTAGTGCCTTCTTACGTAAGAATCAATAATTGGTGCAATACCGTGTGCTACTGTGGAACAACGCGTATTACTTTACTTTACCCACCGGGTATTCCAACAGTGTTAACGGTAACAACCACGCCGTTATTTATAAACAACTTATACTTGTCGTTTTCTTCATCCAATCGCTTTCCGTTATGGGACCCACAAAAGACTGCGCCGTCGTACGAATATTCCCCGACAGCAAGAATATTCCACGACCAAACGAATATTCCCCGACAACAATGAATATTTTATAACCACCTGCTTATTCGAAATATTTGCGCATTTTACCCATAACTTTCCACATTAATCAAATCAACCCTTACTATTTCAAAATAATAAATAAAGGAAATTCCTTTTTATTTAAAAATTTTCGGGGTCTTACTATAGCTGTTGAGGTTCTCCCTAAATAGTATGAAAATAATTTTATTAAAAACTTTAGATAAGTGTGTCGTATTGTATACGTCATTTGATATTTAATTTTGGTGAACCAAATAGGGTGAGGCGAACGCAACTTTGGAAGAGTGTTTTGTCACTATCATACAAGATGTCTAATGACATACAACCTCGTGTTATCATAAGACAGGGTTGTGCACATCCACTTGTTGATACCTATATGATCTTGGAGTTTATTTGAAATATAATTTTCACTTGGAGACAGTGAAGATAGTTATATGTCAAGAGAAGACTCACCATTGGAAGGAACATGATAGTAATCTTCTCATTTTTCTTTGAAGTCTATTGGGTCAACCAAGGATAATTCTCTGGACATATGATATCTATCATAACTTAGATTCATGGCCTCCTATGTACGAAGGTTTCTTTGAGCACTTCCCAAAGATTTTAATTTCTAAAACAGTTTTTAACTGTACTTTTATATAAAGTACCATTCTAAGGTTGTGATCAAGGCACCATGAGAGTTACATATATTTGTATTAAAACTCACAGTATACTTGTCGTCGTATTCTGTACGACAGTTCAACAGTTGTATAAATGAAGTTTGTATTTGATTTTTATAGTGTGATATTTGACGACTCAAGATGGGTGATATATACCTATTTTGGGGGTGTCAAACATGTGGCGCCTGGGGCTCAAAGTCCAAATTTTTTAATAAAAAATGGCTCAATTTGCGTTGACCAAAAGAAAATGGCTCAATACCCAAAAACTCCTAAAATTCAGTAGTCTACTTTGCATTTTACCCTATCTGAAATTAAGCAAACATGAAGTTGAATTGGGATCAACCTGAGTATATTCTACTTCCTCTGTCCCAAATTAACTGCTCAATTTTGACCTTTTTAAGTCAAATTAACTTTTTTTAGAATTAATAATTAAGCATATATAAATATATTTCTAATATTATAAAAATTGGGATTAGTAATAAATTGTATATACTTTCTTTTGGTTATAATCTCTTCACCTATATTTTAACAAAAATAGTAAAAAGATATTTTTAAAAATGGTCAATTTGACTTTAAAAAGTCAAAACTGAGCAATTAATTTGGGACGGAGGGAGTATAAGATACAATAAATTAGGATGAAACAATTCTTAATTTCTACATATTTTTGTGTATACGTAATTTGATTGGAAACATTCGTAATATATAGGAAGACTATGAATATATAACACTATTTATGCCAAATTCAGAATTTTATACATGATGGATTGTCTTGCAACTTCAATGACACAAATACAAGATACTTCTCATACAGTCTTCACTCGGAAATTCTCCTAAAGAGAATCTGTGCACCAAATTGAGGTTGAATGGTTAGCAACTGCCTTGGAGCATGAACATAAGATGGTGACACCTCAAAATAATATTGCCGGACTATCAAAGCTAGGATAATTTTTGCCTCAACCACAGATAAATTTTGACCAACGCAGATTCTTGGGCCTAACGAGAATGGAAAAAACGAGGCTAACTGCTTTCGAGACCCGGCAAATCTCATTGGATTGAACTCCTTTGCATCTGCTCCCCATATCTCAGTGTCATGATGAATAGCAGCCATGGGCAAAAGGAGTTGCGTGCCAGCCGGAATGTCAAAGCCTCCTAACTTCAGGTTTTTGCAGGTTTCCCTCATTAGCATCACAGGTGGGGGATAGAGTCGAAGTGTTTCATTCAATATCATGTTTATCTGTCAATGAACACATATCAGATATTTTATTCATATATATAATTTTTAATAATATCATGTATGTATGCTTACATATACAGAATGAACTACATGAATGCATGAAAGAAAGTGTGACAGCAGCCAAGGGTTGGCGTCGAAAGTTACCCTGCACTTGGATGACTCTCAAATTAAGATGGTCTCAGCTTTTACATACATAGTAGTATTTCAGTTTCAAAAGCTTATTTATTGATTGGAAGAAAGGCTAGAAATCTCAAGAATGATGTATAAAACACTTCCTCCCCATTTGAGATATAATAGCATTTTCTTTTGTATTTTCCATATCATTTTGCTCTCATATTTTGGGGTATTTGTATTTCTCACTTTATGCAAATATGAAAGTATTAACCACATTATAAGAAAACTTTGAAGACAATGTTATAAGCACAAAGCCAACTGGTAAATTATTTCTACTGCAGCAGAAACATATATCAAAGTTACTAACAAATTCTGTTGTTATATTTTACGTACATGACAAATGAAGTCTCCCAGTACTTATTTATGTTGAAATTTTAAATTTCCTAGTGCTGGTGGCATAGAAAATGATGAGTTAGTTAAGCTTAAACTTTATAATTACCATACAATTTGGACTTACAATCTTGAAGTCCGTTAAATTGTCAGCTGTTGGAATTTCACCATTTCTGCAGACTTGAAATACTTCTTCCCTAGCCTTTCTTTGCCATTCTTGGTGCAGTGCTAAAAGAAGTGTCCAAGTCAAATGATCAGCAGTTGTTTCCTTTCCTGCCAAGTAAAATGTCTTGCATTCATCTATGACTTCTTCAGAGGTCAATCACTCCTCTTTATTTTCCTGATTCTTATAGGGAGACGTTAACAAAGTAAGCAGACATTTCGTTTTGTCTTGTGTCGTGTAACTTCTTTCAATTAACGTCCTTATGGAGTGTCGGGTTTCCTTATCCAGTCTCCACCTCATTCTGTTCTTCTTGGTGGGCAGAAACCTGTTCAAATGTAACTTCTCAAACAACGAAAACAAGATAAAACCAGATCAAGAAATGCCCAGCCTGATTTATATATACAGTGGCAATTATTATTATATTACTTCCAGTCAAGCTTTTGTTCTATGCCCTGGATGAAGTCAAGTATGTCTGATAAAGAAACTTAACTTATCAATCTAACATTGCTGATAATAGAGGCCGGATAGCAATTAAAAATTGATTCTGCTACAACATACCCATCCATATAGGTTTCTCACCGACTTAAATTCAATGAGAACACCTGTCAAAATCATTTTCACTTATGCTACCTGGAAAAAGACGTTTTTTCTGCTATACCAATAACATGAAGTCTGATTAAATTCAAAAGCAACTACTGGGAGCTTCTCTGTAGCTAAGCTACTTCATTGTGAGCACAAAAAATAAAGCTAGTATTTAAAATTTTAAACAAAGTAGTGACTGCTTGCAGTTAAATATCTAGACTTCATACCCATCTATGGCACAATAAATTTGATTGTAAAAAAGAGAATACCTTGACTCAGTTTTGTGCATATTCTTCTGATTCAAACTTATAAAAGTAATAGAAGCGAAAGCAAGCACGTACGTAAAGCTTTTTGTCAATGAAAATTAAGTTACTTGAATCCTGGAATATAGATACTTCGAAGGGCCTGCAAAACAAGGTCTGTTTGTTGATCTTGTAATTCAAAAATTCGCTTTCCCTCCTCAAAATTGCTCCCAAAAGCTGTTCGTGAAATAATGTCTGCGGAGAGTTTATTTAGTTCTTTGTGCACATCGACCTCATAATCATCTCTCCCTCCTCTTTCTTCCTCCCACTTGTCCAACATGTTCATAGTACTAGCCACCATTTCTGGCACCCAATCCTGCCCAAGAATACAAATAAGGCTATGCTGGATTTGAGTTGCTCTAGATTTTGATATAAATTGTATTCAAGTGAAGTACTGACGGCCAATTATTTAGCCAAAACCAAACCTTAAACCGGCTAGCCAGTAAGAATTTAAATGTTAAAGAGTATATAGCAAGATCTAAGTCCTAAAAAGGCTGCATATAATCCAGTCCCACATCAAAAAACTGTGAGATTATTGTGGCGTACATAAGGACCATGACCTTTTGACGAGTTTTGTCACCTTTTTAAATACTAGAATTCATTATTGGAAGAATAAAAAAATCATCTTGCATCTTATGAACAAAAAAAGTACTCCCTCCGTTCCTTAGTATAAGTTGTTTTAGAGAAATATTTTTGTTCCTAAATATAAGTCGTTTGAGAATTTCAAGTAAGCATTAATTGCTTAGTTTCCAATATTACCCCAAGTAATAAATATAACTTTGGTTGTCTCACTATTTTTTGTCCAATAAATAACACTCTCTTTTTTCAATACAAGGGTAATATAAACAATTGATAGTATATTTAATATTTTACAATCATTTCCTTAATACTTGTGCACAACTCTAAAACGACCTATATTAAAAAACAAACGGGGGAGTAGTACAATTTTTTTAAAGATGTAGTACTAAATGAAAAACCGAGTAGAGGGATTGATAAAAGTAAATCTCCCTTATAAATTTTGACTTCTAACAATCACTCATTGGGAATTTTTCTTTTATTTTGGATTTTTTTTTTGAGGGGTGGTGTTTGACTGCTTATAAAAGCTAAATACCCACTTAAGGCCTATGGGATTTGTCGCCCATCAAGCACTGATATAAGATCGATATACAGACAAAAAGAGAGAATTACCTTAACCCTCTCCATGTTAAAGGCTTGACTGGTGATCCTTCTATGAACAGCCCTGTTCGGGAGCATTTTACCGACCTCCATCTGGGCCGAAGGCTTTCTGGCAGAAGGGTTTGATAGACCGATAGGATGAAGTCCAAGAAGGTGTTGGAGGTGTTCGGGTCGGCGTATGAGTCCTTCGGGGTCAGGGCCGAACCCATTCTTGTGATGATGAGGGGTCGGGCCTTCGAGTCTTTTGGGCCGAAGCCCAGACCAGATAATAGGATCGTTTGGGCCTGCGCAGTGGGCTCTCCTGCGCGTAGAGTCTGGACATCAATTCATATGTGCAATACGGCAACTCCAAAGGTAGTGGTAAAGTTGGATTCTACTTGCACCTTTTAAGGAGATTGTGTTGGACCCAAGTTATGGTAACTACCATGCACTAGGAGTCCTAATCCGACTGGGAGAAGGATTCTAAGGTGGTGAGCTCTATAAATACAAGACCTAGGTTAACATTATGAGGTAATACCTACTTTTGAGCACTAAACACTTAGCCTCCATTGTTTACCCTTGTAACGGCCTGTTACTCATTCTCACACCAGAGCTATCCCCCGGCGGCACAAGCCGTCAAGCTTCTGTGTGATCTGTTATTGTGCAGGTTCTAGCGCGTGAATTCTGTGATTGGACGCGCCGACGAAACTTGGCGTTAACATTGGCGCTAGAAGGAGGGGCCTTTAGTGCTTAAACAATCACAATCAAATTCTTTTCCGGCGAGAAACGATGGTGAGTGTGGAATATGCAGTTTTCGACCGGGAAAAGGCCAAGTCGCACCAGACCACTCAGGTGAGAGGGTCGGTGAAGGACAGACTGGGTTCCAGAATCCAGGACGATCAGAGGGAGTCGGCTGGCTCCCCCCGGAGGCGGCTCTTCCATGAAAGCCAACACACCCCCAAAACCGAGAGGCTGTGGGGTCGGTGGCAGAGTTGAACTCCCCACAGGCCTTGGGATTCTTCACAACCGGGCTAGACATCGGAAAATCCAAAAAGCTGATGAAGGATCTGGTGATTAACCCTCCGGCGGACTTAACAGAGGCATTCCACAGGGCCGAGGGTCATATAGCAGTTGAGGAAGCAATGGGGAACTTCAAACCACAGTCCCAATCATACGACAAATCCAGAGATCGGGACAAACAGAATTATCAGAAGTCTGACGTCCAAGGCAGGTCGGACAGCTATAGTAAGAGGAATTATAATGGAGGAGGTTCTGGCAGTGGAAGGCCGCCCTTCCCAAACAAAAATGTCAACAAAGTGTACACTGCACTCACTACAGATCGGGCCAAGATACTGGAGGAGATACGTAGCAAGCCCTTTTTCGAACCATGCCAAACAGTCACCAAACCGGGGAAAAGAGGTCGGGACAAGTACTGTGCATACCACCAGAGTCGAGGCCACACGACCAACGAATGCATCAACTTGAAAGATCTAATCGAAAAGAACGTGCAGAATGGACAGCTGGTACGATATGTAGTCGGCAGAGAAGGATCGGAGGCTCCCCAAGAGGACGTCAGAGAACCTACCCGGGAAGCACAGCCGCAACCGAACGCCCAACCCCGAGGAGTTATTGATGTGATATCAGGCGGGTCGGTAGGGCGTGTAACCGGTCGAAAAAGGAGCGGGCAGCTCGAAGCAGTACTATCATTAGCCGGCTCCTCGCCCCGGAAGGACAGGATATACCCAGACACGACTATCTCCTTTTCAGACGAGGATTACCCTACCGATCACATTGAACCGCATGACGGGGCTCTGGTCATAACAGCTCAGGTCGGGCCGGTTGACATGAGGTGAATGATGATTGATAACGGGTCCTCAGTCGACATACTCTATACACATGCCTACCAGAGGATGGACTTGGGAGGAAAGAAGATGGAATTGGGGGGCGAAGGCCCCCTATATGGCTTCAGCGGAGACCCAGTTCATGTGTCGGGCACGATAGAACTGCCAGTCCGGTTTGGCACGGCCCCACAGCATGCTGAAATCATGGTAAAATTCTTTGTGGTACAAGTAGATTCGGCTTACAACGCAATCCTGGGGAGGCCTACCCTAGCAGCGTTGCAGGCAGTAACATCCATACCCCACTTCAAACTAAAGTTTCCGACACCGAACGGGATAGGGGAAGCAAAAGGAGATCTTGATATCGCCCGAAGGTGTTATCGGAATACTTTAATATCTTCAGGAATTGGGGTCAGTAAACATAAACAGGCGATGACCATTGAGTTAGAGCCATTCACGGAGGGAAGTACCGAACCCATGGCTCTCCCAGCCGAAGAAACAGAGGATGTCGAGCTAATACCGGGAAACCTAGACAAACTGATCAAGATTGGGGCCAGGTTAACCGAACAGTTGCGAACAGGTCTGGTGGAATTACTCAGGGTATACGCCGACATCTTTGCTTGGGAACCCAGTGACATGCCCGGGGTAAGCAGATCAGTGGCACTGCATAGGCTTCATGCCGATCCTAAAAAGAAGCCAGTGATACAAAAAAGAAGGATCTTCGCCCCGGAAAGACAGAGCATCATAGACGACGAGGTTGCCAAATTGCTAGAGGCAGGGTTCATCTTCGAGATCGACTATCCCGAATGGCTGGCGAATGTGGTGTTGGTTCAGAAGCAAAATGGGAAATGGAGGATGTGCATCGACTACACTGACCTGAACAAGGCATGCCCTAAAGACTTTTATCCCTTGCCCAACATAGACCAGCTGATTGATGCCACTTCAGGGTATGGGATGCTAAGTTTTATGGACGCTTTCTCGGGATATCACCAAATCTCGATGCATAAGGAGGATATCCCGAAGACTAGCTTCATCACTCATCGGGCCATATACGCGTATCGGAAAATGACCTTCGGACTACTAAACGCAGGGGCAACCTACCAACGTATGATGAACTTCGTATTCAGAAAACAGCTGGGAAGGAGTATGGAAGTGTACGTAGATGACATGATCGTCAAAAGCATGTCAGCTCGAGATCATCTGGAGGATTTGGCAGATTGCTTCGAGACGGTAAGGCAACACAATCTGAGGCTGAACCCGACCAAGTGTACCTTCGGATTAGGTTCCGGAAAATTCCTGGGATATCTGGTCAGTAAAAGAGGAATCGAGGCCAATCCCGAAAAAATTTCGGCTATCTTAGACATGAAATCTCCAAAGACGTACAAGGATGTCCAGAGGCTGACAGGCCGAATCGCAGCCCTTCGGAGATTCATGTCGAAGTCAGCAGAAAGGTGTCTACCCTTTTTCGACACTCTCAAAGGTTCGAAAAATGACAAAAGCTTCCAGTGGACTTCAGAATGCGAAGACGCGTTCCAAGAGATCAAAAGGTATTTGGGTTCGGCACCATTGTTGATGAAATCGGTTGCCTCTGAACCCTTATACTTATATTTAGCTGCCAGCCCGATGGCAATAGGAGCGGCTCTGGTGAGGGATAAGGGAGGCAAGCAGTTTCCAGTGTATTACGTCAGCCATGTTCTCAGGGACGCAGAGTTGAGATACCCCAACCTGGAAAAGTTCGCTTACGCCCTCATAATTGCTAGCAGGAAACTTAGGCACTATTTCCAGGGTCGGGTGATAGTGGTCTACACCAACCAACCTTTGAAAAAAATTCTGCATAAACCCGAGGTGTCAGGTCGGTTGGCCGCATGGGCGATGGAATTGACACAATTTGCTATAGAATATCATCCCCGAACGGCAATCAAAGGGCAGGCGTTGGCAGATTTTGTAGTAGAGTGCTCCTTCACAGAACCGGAGACGAACATAGTGGCCGAAGCACAACCGGGGCAGACCTCATGGACACTATATGTGGATGGGTCATCAACTTCAGACGTCAGTGGAGCAGGGGTCATTTTGACAAGTCCAAAAGGGTTCAAGGTCCAACAAGCCATTCGATTTGGCTTCAAGGCCACGAACAACGAAGCAGAGTACGAGGCCATCTTAGCAGGGATACGATTGGCCCGAAGCCTCGAGGTGCGAAGGTTAATCATTTACAGTGACTCACAGCTGGTGGTCAAGCAGTTATCGGGCGAATATGAAGCTCGGGGGGCAAGGATGACCAAATATCTGGCCGAGTTAAGAGATAAGCTCACATACTTCGCACCGCACAGCTGCTTGGGGGTGGATCGATCAGAAAACACCATAGCAGATGCCCTGGCACGATTGGCAACTACTGAAGCGAGCTCCTTCGACGGATCGGTATACTTAGAGGTTCTGGAAAAACCCAGTGTCCCGAAGACAGAAATCCTAACTTTGGATCGACTCAATTGCTGGCTCACGCCTTACATCTCATATTTGGCCGACGGGACCCTACCCTCGGACCGAATTCTCGCCAGACAAGTCAAACATCGAAGTTCGAACTTCGTCCTCATTGATGGAGATCTTTACCGAAGAGCCTTTAGCTCTCCACTGCTCAAATGCTTGACTCCTTCAGAAGCAGACTACACACTTCGAGAGGTGCACGAAGGGATCTGTGGGGATCACATGGGAGCAAAATCACTGGCACATAAAATTCTGAGGCAGGGGTATTACTGGCCGACTATCTACACAGAAGCTAAGGAATTCGTCAGAAAGTGCCCCAAATGTCAGCTGAACAGCAACATTCCACATCAACCTCCAGAAGAGTTGTACTCGGTTCTATCCCCAATTCCCTTTGCTGTGTGGGGAATTGACATCCTAGGCCCCCTACCAAAGGCTAAGGGACAGGTTAGTTTTGTGATCGTGGCCATCGATTACATGACCAAGTGGGTCGAGGCCAAGCCATTGCAAAGGATAACCGAGCAGGAGTGTTTAAAGTTTGCCAAAGAAGGAATAGTCTACCGGTTCGGCATCCCGATGGCAATAGTCTCAGACAATGGCAGACAGTTCGTCGGGTCAAAATTCGAGGGCTTTCTGAAAGATCTAGGGATCCAACACCGAAAGACTTCGGTTGCCCATCCTCAATCGAACGGTCAAGTGGAAGTAACCAATCGAACCCTACTCAATGGGATAAAACGTAGGCTGGATGAATTAAAGGGTCGGTGGCCCGAAGAGCTATTATCTGTTTTATGGTCGTACCGAACTACCCCACGAACTACAACGGGGGACTCTCCATTCAGACTGGCATATGGGACCGATGCTCTAATTCCTGTTGAGATCGGATCACCCACCCTTCGGGTCAGCCAATATAAAGAATTATACAATGACGATGGCTTGAGAACAAATCTGGATTTACTGGCTGAAGTCCGGGATTCGGCTGTGATGAGGTTGGCAATATATCAACAGCGGACAGCCAGACACTACAATAAGAAAGTGAAGTCTAGGAGGTTTGCAGTAGGAGATCTAGTCCTCCGGGAATCGGAGGCTTCAACCCCCCAGAACACTGGCAAGTTAATGCCTAATTGGGAGGGTCCTTATGAAGTGATAGGAGTGCCGAAGCCCGGAACATACCGGCTTCGAGCAATGAACGGTTCGGAGGTAACGAATACATGGCATGCTGGAAGACTTAGAAAATTTTACCAGTAATAGTTGTGTTATTCTTACTTTTGTCTATGCAACCGATTCAATTTAAATGATATAAATGAAAGTTCTTATTCCTGGCAATGTTTAACTTCATCTATATTCATATGTTTCATTATTACTCGAACAGACATGCTTCGGGCACTATCCGATCAAGAGGCTTGGGAAGGTACCACTGATCGAGATAAGTCCCGAGTATAACTGTCGGACCCTTCAATATCAGATAAACTCTAAGGGCAATCAGATTAGAAGGTTCAGATGAACATAACTGATCGAGATTAGTTCTAAGTAAAACTGACAACAAACATTCATGGGCCAAAAAAGTATATTTCATTTATACTTATAAAATTTCTTACAACCCGATCGCTTACGAGTCGGGCAATAGTACAAAAAAAAAAACTATTCCGAAGGAGGACCGTCTTCGGCTTCGGAATCATCATCAGAAGATTCAAGGAGGGAGGCGTCGAGCCCGGCAACCATCAGTTTCTCCTTAGCCTTCTCCCGATAAGCTTCATATCCTTCCCCAAATTGGGCTAGGACCTTATCGTTCAGGGCGTCAGATTCTTCATATTCGGCAACGGCTTGCTGTCGGGCCTCGACGACTTTCTCAGAAAATGTATCGACCGTAGCAGTCAAGGTGTTGTTCTCCTTAATCAAGAACATCATCTTGCTGTTTATCTCAGAGTATTTGTCGGTAATTTGGTCAATAGCATTCTCCCGATCCTTGATCTTTTGAAGCATCTGATCCTTTTCGGCCAGAAGCGAGCCCTTCTCCTGCTCCAACTCCTTGACCCTCTCTTCGGCTAGAACCGCCCGAATTTGTGTTTCAACGAGGGCCTCCTGCTCCTTCTTCAGCTCGGACTGCAGCCCCGAAACGTCAGCCTCAAGCAGCTCAATCTCCGTCCCCAGATGAATCTCTTGCTTTGTAGATCTGGCAAGGGGGGGAATGGCTCTGGCTAGGATGGCGTTGGCCTACAACGAGCATGTACATCAATACAAGAGATAAGAGTTATAATTACTAGCAGTGATTATAACACCAAAGAAAAGAAATACCTGAGTCTGAGCTCGAATGAAGGCCACTAAGAATTGCTCCGAGGAATACCCTTTAAACCGCTCGTCTTCACCGGGAAGCTTGAAGTGCTCGAAGAGGGAGAAAGGGAATACTTCCGACGGGCTCTTAGGCCAGCAGGTTGTCGGCGAGCCTTCGGAGGAGCTGGGCCCGGAGGGAGGAGTGGCAGAGTGTGCCGGGCCTGACGCCACCATCTGACCGGCCGAACGATCGAGATCCTCCGACACTTGAGGCCTCTTTGGTCGAGGTTCGGCAGGAACATCTACAGCTTCCCCCGAATCCTCGATGACCTCGGTCGGGAGAGGGGGTGGTAAAGACGGCTCCGGCGCAGGGGGTGGAGGAACTTTTGAAGGCGCCTTGATGGCCGGTTTGGAGGGCTTCTTGGACTTCTTCATTAAAGCCGCCTTCTCCGAACGGCTCATCTTCAGCGCCCCTTTTTGTGTCTTCGGGGGTTCGGGCCCCGACGTGGACCCCAGTGACAGCTCATTGATCGGAACTGTATCCTCCTCAACAGCCTCGTCGGTCACGGGGGGTCGGATGAACCCCGAAGTAATGGTAGCTGGCACAAAGGAGTCGGCGACGCCCTCGGGCCTGAAAATAGTCACTGCACGGAAAAGAAAGGGTTAGGACATGTAGTGCTTGACAGGAAAAGAAATAGAATATAGAAAGATAGAAGGTACTCACAGCCATGTTTGTACAGCCAGGATTCGTCCATTAGAATCCCCACGTTCCACTCGGTTTTCTTCCATCGGGCGTAGAACGTCTTGAAGGCCTCGGTCCGACCCGATGGGAACTTGGAGATCTTGGCCGCCTGGTCGGCAGGATGGGCCCAGGAGGGAAGGAGTTGGAGGTCAGATCCCTTGGCATAGAACCACTGTTCATGCCATCCCTTGTTGCTTGAAGGGGTCTTGATGGGGACCGTTCGGTTGGGGCGTTTGGTGAGCTGGCGAAGCCCGGGCTCTTTCGATCCTCCAAGGGTGAACAGAGCGAAAAAGAGGTCAAGCCCGGGAGTGAGGCCCACCTCGTGACAGACGGCGATAAAAGAAATTAGCTGGATATACGAGTTCGGCACGAGTTGTGCGAACCCGATCCCCACAAAATTTAGGAAGGAGGAGATGAAGTCATGCAGTGGGAACCGAACCCCGTACCTCAAAACGTATAGGGGAACGGCCACCCATTCACCCTCGGGCCTCCAGAACATCTTCTCTCCCGGCCGAGGGATCCTGAGTTGATATTCTTCAGGAATCTTGAAGAGAGTTCGGATGTCGGAAATTTGGGATGGTGTGAGGGTGGAGCGAGTATGGAGGTGAGAGAACTCTTCAGAGGAACAGTAGGCATCTCGAATCTTGAACTCAGCATCCCCTGAACTAGGAAGGTTCAGAGGAGTGGTGTCGGTAGAGGCATCCGGCAGTATGACCTCCAGGAGGTCGCCGGCGGTGACGTTGGTGTGCTCAGAAATGGGAATGATGCTGGAATCGGCCATTTTTTGGTGCGAAATGGTGAAAAGGATAAGACTAGAAGAAAGAAATGAGCAAAAATAGCACACAAAAGGCGGAATAGGTAGAGGAAAATGATGAACACGAGGAGCAGTATTTAGCCGGAAATCGCCTTGCCGGAAAATTTAAATCAAGGGATTTGAGAAAGTGGAGTTAGTAAAGGTGATAATGAAGGGGGTGAGGGGTTTTTATAAGTTGTACGGCACGGAGCCCCAGGGTGGCTAATAAATGTTGAGGTGGGTCCAGGCGTTAAAAGGCGTGCAACGTTTAAAATATCTATAACAGACCGTTGGACTTCCCTAGATGTCTCATCATTAGCTGTCGTGACCTTTCAAGTCTCTAGTCATAAATATGTTATAAACCAGAGACTGGGGGGCAATGTTCGGGAGCATTTTACCGACCTCCATCTGGGCCGAAGGCTTTCTGGCAGAAGGGTTTGATAGACCGATAGGATGAAGCCCAAGAAGGTGTTGGAGGTGTTCGGGTCGGCGTATGAGTCCTTCGGGGTCAGGGCCGAACCCATTCTTGTGATGATGAGGGGTCGGGCCTTCGAGTCTTTTGGGCCGAAGCCCATACCAGATAATAGGATCGTTTGGGCCTGCGCAGTGGGCTCTCCTGCGCGTAGAGTCTGGACATCAATTCATATGTGCAATACGGCAACTCCAAAGGTAGTGGTAAGGTTGGATTCTACTTGCACCTTTTAAGGAGATTGTGTTGGACCCAAGTTATGGTAACTACCATGCACTAGGAGTCCTAATCCGACTGGGAGAAGGATTCTAAGGTGGTGAGCTCTATAAATACAAGGCTTAGGTTAACATTATGAGGTAATACCTACTTTTGAGCACTAAACACTTAGCCTCCATTGTTTACCCTTGTAACGGCCTGTTACTCATTCTCACACCGGAGCTATCCCCCGGCGGCACAAGCCGTCAAGCTTCTGTGTGATCTGTTATTGTGCAGGTTCTAGCGCGTGAATTCTGTGATTGGACGCGCCGACGAAACTTGCGTTAACAAGCCCATTTCTCACCCACCAACTCAATAAGTCCATCTCCAAACAGCAAGCTAGCCGATGGGTTAAGCTTAAGTTTCCTAAAAGCCCCATTGGTGTTCATCAAAATCACTTTAATCAAATCTGGTTCCGCTATAGCCAGCCTAGGCTTTGCCCCAAACCAATACAAGAAATTCTTCCCGTATTCCATAGACCAGTTGTAGTAGTGGGGCATCACCCTCTGTACTACTATATCATGGTTGAAATCAGTTGGGCTTGATTTAGCTTCGGCCATCATCCGCCGTCGGATCTCCGCCGTGTTACCGAAGAAGGGACGGTAGTTTGGGCCTCTAATGCCTTGTTGCCGGAAGTGATTTTGAATACTCAGTGGAATCCATATGAATTTGTGTATGAATTTTAAGAGTGAGATCACAAGTAGCAGCAAGATTAGAAGGAAGGGATTCATGGTGAAAGATGGAGAAGGAAATTAGAGAAGATTCAGTGCACACATTACATGAGAGCGGAGATGAACACTTATAATTAACACAGTTTTGAATATATTAAAAAGAGTAAAAAATTTAAATTAGAATAGAAAAAAAAATATAAAATTTAAATTTGTTTTTTGTGTTATTTTTGAATTTTTAATATAAATAAATAAAAATTTTAAAATTGAGAACATGAGTTGAGTTGTAGTTTAAAATTTATTATATTAAAAGTTGAAGATAATATGGAAATTATAAAAATATTATTTATTTTAATTTTTTTTGTTTTTCTTTTGTTAAACAACTCAGAAACATAAGAATTAAAAAAAATTAAATTTTCCGTCTAATTTTTTTTTTCTATCTATTTTAAAACTCAGATGGCTGGTACAACTGCAACCTCACATCCAACAACAAAAAATGAATATATAAACTTAATGATTTAGGATTATAAAATAGATCCATAATTGAGCTTGGAATCAGCGGTTAATGCTAATAAAAATGCACCAGAGGGCTTTTTTTGTTGGGACCCGACCAAAGCAATTAAACAAAGATTATGTTAGCCTGTCAGAATTTTTGGCTGGAGATTCCTTCGTAAGTCATAATTGAACAACCGTCATAAAAAAAATGGCTATTAAATACTCTTAATTATTAACAAAACAATTATATAACATTAAATATAAGGGAGAAGGTTCAAAAATATCTCTGATTTTTATTACGATGTCTATCGAGCGTTCTATATATTTTTTTATCCAAAAGTACCCTTAACGTTATATTTTTTGGGTCGCCCGTGCCCCTGCCGTTAACAGAAGACAAACGGGGTAAAATTGACTGACGTGACATACACATGAAGGCTTAAAGGGAGAAGGTTCAAAAATACTTCCGACACATGTAAATATGTCATTTAATCAAAACAAAAAATATTAAAATTCTAAATAAAAAAAGCATAACATATTTACATCATTTAATTAAAATACTTAAATTCAAATTATTTCGTTAACTAATCAAAACAACTAATTAAATAAAATAAGTTGTATAACATATTTACATTATTTAATCAAAATACTAAAATATTAAAATATTTTAATTTTTTAAAAAAAACATTAATTTTTTGATATTAAAAATATTAAAAAACATTAATATTTTTTGATATTAAAAAACGTTAATATTTTATTAATATTTTTTATATTAAAAAATGTAAATATTTTAAAAATATTAAATTTTTTTGATATGAGGTTAATATTAAAATATTAATATTTTTTGATATAAAAATATAAAAATATTTTAAAATTTTTATAAAAAACGTTAAATTTTTTATATTAAAAAACGTTAATAATTTTTTTATTAATAAATGTTAATATTTAATTAATATTTTTTGATATTAAAAAATGTTAATATTTAAAAATATTAAATTTTTTTGATATGGGGTTAATATTAAAACGTTAATATTTTTTTATATAAAAATATTAAAATATTTTAAATTTTTTAAAAAAAATGTTAATTTTTTGATATTAAAAATATTTAAAAATGTTAATATTTTTTTTATATTAAAAAACGTTAATATTTTATTAATATTTTTTGATATAAAAATATAAAAAAAAATAAACTTTTTTAAAAAAACGTTAATTTTTTGATATTAAAAATATTAAAAAACATTAATATTTTTTGATATTAAAAAACATTAATATTTTATTAATATTTTTTGATATTAAAAAACGTCAATATTTTAAAAATATTAAATTTTTTTGATATGAGGTTAATATTAAAACGTTAATATTTTTTTATATAAAAATATTTTAATTTTTTTAAAAAACACGTTAAATTTTTGATATTTAAAAACATTATTTTAAAATGATTTTAGTAATTTAAAAATTTTATATCAATTAGTATTTAGTATTATTATTTTAGTATTTTAATGATGTAATTTGAATTTTTGTTGTTTTGATTAATTAACAAACTAATTTGAATTTTAGTATTTTATTATTTTTTTAATTTGATTTTTTTAGTATTTTAGTATTTTTTTAATTAGTATTTTAGTTTTTTTTAATTAGTATTTGATGTGAATATGTTATGTTTTGAAATTTAGTATTGTGATTAAATGATGTAAATATGTTATACAATTTGTTTTATTTAATTAGTTGTTTTGATTAGTTAACAAAATAATTTGAATTTTAGTATTTTGATTAAATGATGTAAATATGTTATGCTTTTTTTATTTTGAATTTTAGTATTTTTTATTTTGATTAAATGACACATTTACATGTGTCAGGGGTATTTTTAAACCTTCTCCCTTTAAGCCTCCATGTGTCTGCCACGTCAACCAATTTTAACCCCGTTTATCTTATGTTAACGGCAGGGGCACGGGCAACCCAAAAAATATAACGTTAAGGGTACTTTTGGACCCAAAAAAAATATAGGGTGCTCGATAGTGTGACGCCCCCAAATCCGGGTTATCTTTAACTCGGGTTTAGTGCTCACGATACTATTATACCCATTTATAATAAAAGAAAACTATCTTAAATCCCAGGTTCTATAGACCTTTACATAACTTACGAATTTAATATCATTACACAACATAGTATTAACAATATTTATTACATTTACTACTTAAATAAGCACATGCGCTTAATAAAAGACTATTCAACAACTTTGCTCTTTCCCTTGTCTTTTCCAGATGGACCAGCAACTTCATTCTTAACTGAAAACATTTATATTTAACGCAAGGGTGAGCAACAAGCTTGCTCAGCAAGGAAATAAGCAGCTAAAGATAATGGAACAAAAATATTCTATCAATGAGGATTCAATAATAAATACTGAACAAGATACTTCTTTAAAAGTGCTGAGTCTGAAAATTTTGACTTTAGCATGCTGTAAGGTCAAATGACCAGTGAACTCTTTGCTAGAATTGACAGTAATAGTACTACAATTCATGGATACATACAGTTTATAAAAGCTGATATATATATCCTAGACTCGTACTTTAGGGGATCAGCCTAAGTACCCTACATTGTGCACAACATAACAGTCTAATGACACTTTACATGTCCTTCGGAATCATATGTCCGGTACAATATGCCCCTATAAAAGGGTTGTTCATTCACAGCATTATATAAGAATCCATACCATAATAACAAAATGGCTTGGAAAGCATTTAACTGATAAATTCATGAATAATATCAATATATCTCAACAATTGTCTAACCGAAGTAATGGTATTGACATACTTTCAATGTAAACTCGTTCAAGATAGAAAAGTTGATATCTATTCTTTTGAAGCTGATTGGAATAAAAAGGCTTTTTATCTTTATATTATTCATAAATAAGGACAGACAGTTCAGAAATTAAAGAACCTGTCCACTGCAGAATAATTTCTCAATAAAGAGTAAGAGTTAGAAACTTGCCTCGTTTGTAGACTACTGATTCAGCTTAATACGTTCTCACAGAGCCTACACAGTCATTTGCATTTTCAAGTTTATTAGCTAATTAGCTAAACCACAGAGCTTGTGTATGATCACACATCACATAATTTTAGTGGTCAAGTTTGTAGTTAGATTCCTATATTTTATACATTTTTCAAATATCTCACCCATGTTGTTCATATTAGTCAATTTTCACTTTGATGGGGTTCGCCATACTTGCAACAAGTAATAGGAATCATATTACAGTTATTATTTGCATTAATCAAGCATGTTAGCCATATGGTTAAGTCATATATCACGTAGTTTCAGTGGTCATGGATAGATTTCTTATATATAATACATTTTTCAAATATCTCATCCATGTTCTTATTTTCACCATTTTTCTCTTTAATGGTGTCATACAACATGTTTATAGCCTACATCTTATTAGGATTTTAAAACATGAGTGTTTTAGTTCTAGCATACAAAAATGCTTTTGTAGCTTATTAAAGGTATTTCCAATATCATTCTATGCCTAATCCTTCACATTTTAATTTCAAGTCCAATTAGCTAATTAAAACAGTCATAACAGTTTCCTGTGTTTTGACAATAAGGATCTTAATGAAGTTTAAGTTATTCTCAGCTTTAACTGAATTTGGCAAGCCTAAAACTGCAATAGCAGTTTATTTAGGCCACTTCTATTGTTTACTGCTAATCAGTCACATAACTTCATCTTTATCACATTTTTCTTCTCAACTTGTAAGCATACTATAAAGTATACTTGTTTACAACACCTACTCAAGTTACATCATTTGATTGCTCTCTTTTTTTTTTTTTTTGAAGATTTCAATTCTCTACCAAGGTGGTTAGTAGACTGCTTTAGCAATCACATGACATCAACTGTCGCTGCTCATAGGCAGCAGTCCCCTTTATTTTGGCCTGGTTTAGATTTTAGCTTCCCTTAAATTTGTTTATCTTACCAACTGCAGTTAAAAAAAATCATATGGAATCAAGCCCAGATAAAATTTTGGGGTCCTGTTGCTGCCATTAGGCAGCAACCCTACTTCTCCTCTCCCATTTTCTAAAAGAGGTTAATCCTAAGAGTTAGAAAATCTTTGAACAAGAGCTTGGTTCTAATTTTGTTGCTGCCTATTGGCAGTGGCCCCTTTCTCCTTTACCAACATACCTATATCCCTTAAAAACTTAATTGGGTTCATTTTTCAACTGAGATTGGCAAGTTTGACACTGCCTTAGCAGTTATTTATTCGTAACTGCTGCCACACATAGGCAGCAGCCCTCCACTTTCATCTTGGCTATCCCTTCATGTTTTCTTAACCTTTACTATGTTCTTATTGGTACACTCTCTTTGGCAGTGGCTCAGGACTGCAGTCTACATGCCAACTGCTCCATAATCTTGGTTACCTTGCAAGCCCAGAACAACAGTCCACAACTTCAGTTTTGCTAAGGTTTTTAGTTGTGTTGTGGCAACCACTGCTGCCATGGACAGCAGTTTTTAAGACCCTAGCCCAGCCCTCAACTTGATATATTTTGTAAACTTTTTGGTTAACCTTGATATCCTATGCTTGATCCACAGATCTAACTGCTAACACAGTGGTTAGCAGTCAACTGCTATCACTGCTACTACCTTGTACAACAGCCACCCTTCCTCAGATTCTTTTTCTTTCAAGTCTTAGTCTTTAAGACAAAAACTTAGTTATACTTGAATTTTAGATATATTAATACCTAAAATTACCTTTAGACTTGCAACACAATCGTGGCAGTCCCCATAGAATGACTCAAATCAGTGTGCAAAGGGGTTGACATACTAACTTTCTTAATTCTTTATTTTGACATAAGTCCGAATTCCTTCTCCTCCTAATAGGCTCAACTTGTAAATTATAAGTATAGGTAATACATGAATAATTTCCAACCTTGTTTGAGTCTAATACTTGACTTTTACTTAAGGCAGTCCACTTGGAACTTACGTCGAGCATGTGATGTGCACAGTTTCAAATTACATATGTCATAGACATCTACTTGTGTAAGAAAGCCAATTTTGTCATCCTTATTACTCCTCAGCCCAACTTATCTCCTTGTGCCTAAGTTCAGTCCATACTATCATAGCCATAGCATAGCAGTCAATTTAATATAACTACTCAACACCTATCATGTTAACAGTCAGTTAAAATAGCAGCATAGCATCCATATAGCAGTCTTTGAGTCTATAATAGAAAATAGGCAAGATTTAATACTATATCATTGTAACAGTCTATATAGAGCATTATAGACATGGTTTAATACCCTTGCATCAGAACAGTACCAAGGAATGAGATCTTTGTATCTCTAAAGCATGGACCTCTTACATATTACATGTTCATGGTTTAAAACACCTCATAGTAAGGTTTTCATGTTTTAGGCCAAAACAGTCCCTTTTTGGTACAAGATAACATGATTTGGAAAGCCTTTAGGTACTAAGGTAACATGATTAGGCATATGGAAATAAGGACTGCCTATAATGAATATATTAGAGGCAAGGCATGATTATCATAATAAAATTCCTAATAACAGCCCATATAGTAGCATTGTCATAACACAGTATTGGATTTAAGATAGAACAGTCCCTCATACCTATTCCAAACTTTTTAGGCAAGGTTTTGACATTAAATCACCACAACATCCATGAAGTTTACCACCCAAAGGTTTCCACATCATGTATATGATATATAATATATATTGATGGTTTAAAGAGTCTACATACAATATTTTCTACTTTAGTTAAAAAGAAACAGTCTTTCACAGGCTTCACATTAATACAAGAAAGCATGATTTGACAATTTTAGTTATCAAAATGACATGATTAAGCAACATGTAAACATAAATTGGTTATTTATATAGTAATTATACTAGAAGCAATTCATAAATATCTTAAGAAAAGCTTCTAATATCAGTCATAGAGGAGCTTACTATTTCAGTTCATTATTACCTACTTTGTCCAAGTGTTTAGCTATCTTAGATTGTCAGTTATTTTGAGACATGTTAAGGTCAAGCATAGAGTATACTCATATAAGAAATTTGGTATTAGCTTGGACTCTAAATCATAGCTAATATTCAAAGTTACAAAGTCAGTCCTTAGCTTGGCAATTTATCAAACACATAGAGGGCAGTTTATATACTTGCGCTTAATACAAAATTTCTAGCCCACTGCCCCCAGCCGTATGGCTTAAACAATACCAAGCATAAAACCAATCTTAGCAGTCCTACTCACAGCAATTCATATAGCAATTAAAACAGGTATTTATGATACTTAGCCACTAACAGTCTAATTGCTAACACTTAAAGGAACATGAATGACTGGAAAAAGGATTGAGGGCCTGAATTGGCTTACCTTGTTCTTCGAATATTAACAGTGGTTGAAGCTGCTTAGTTCTTCTTCTTAACCGAAACTTTTCCCACTCACTCTCTATATAGTTGGTATAGCTTATAGTTTCTGCCAAGTAATGAAGCTGAATTCGGCAATAAGCTTGGCCCTTTTATGGCTGAGCCTGGCTCCTTCTACTGTTAACTACATCATCTCTAGTTGCCCCTACTCAGCCACCCTACCAAGCAACTGCACTCAGTCCTAGCCTAGCTAATTTGGCCTTTACCCAGCCACCCTAGCAGACCTTAGCTTACCTGCTACCTTATCCTCTGCAAGTGTAGCTGACCTGTTGCTTGTTTGTTAGCCAAACTGATCAAGCTAACTAAGAATTTACGTAGAGTCTGCATAAGCTACTAATCACTGCCTAATGTAACTATCTCAGTTAACTACCTTCCTATATGGGCTGATACATGAAGTTTAAGGGAGGCTAGCAAGGAGATTGGGCTGAGTTTTTATGTTTGTTGGGCTAACAAAAATGTAATTCACATATTTTAGATAAGTATTGGCCCTTTATTCAAAATAAAGAAAAGGCTTGCAACATATGCTTGGGCTGGCCCAATTTATGAACATGGTCTTTTATTATTTTCTCTAACAACAATAGTTAGCACATATTATTGATATGACTATTCCAAGTAATCTTAAATATTTCAAGATGGTGCACTATTTCTTTATCCTACATAAATCAAGATGCTAAGTAAACTATTAAATAACTAATAGTTTAGTCACAACAAAAAGTAATGACAAAAATAAAAAAATTATACGCAAAATTTTACCTTATAATAGTTGAATATTACATAGGATTTTCTGAGTCATTACATTCTCCCCTCCTTATAAGGATTCCGTCCTCGGAATCACAAGTACAAGGTTACTCAAAAAGATGGGGGTAACTTTTCTTCATCTTTTCTTCGAGTTCCCACGTAGCTTCTTCAGCACTGTGGTTCCTCCATATCACCTTCACAGAAGGTATTATTTTGTTTCTTAAAACTTTCTCTTTCCTATCAATGATTTGAATAGGAACTTCTTCATAGGTTAGATCTTTTTCAACCTGAATAGGTTCATATTGGATTACATGCTTGTGATCTGGTTTATAAGGTCGTAGTACCGATGCATGAAATACGTTATGGATGTGACCTAGTTCCGGAGGTAAAGCTACTTCATAAGCCACTTCACCTATTTGTTTCAGTACTTCGAAAGGCCCTATGAATCTTGGACTCAGTTTTCCCTTCTTTCCAAATCTGATTTTTCCCTTCCAGGGAGATACTTTTAAAAACACAAACGATCCTATTTCAAAGTCTCTCTTTTGACGGTGCAAGTCTGCATACTTCTTTTGCCTGTCTTGAGCTGCCACCAATCTTGCTCGTATTACTCGGATGATTTCTGCAGTTTGTTGAACCATTTCTGGTCCCAGCAATTTACGTTCTCCTACCTCATCCCAATAGAGTGGGGTTCTGCATTTTCTCCCGTACAATGCCTCGTACGGCGGCATCCCTATACTGGCGTGATAACTGTTATTATACGCAAACTCGACCAATGGTAAGTGATCATCCCAATTGCCCTTGAAATCCATGACGCATGCTCTCAGCATATCTTCCAGTGTCTGAATTGTTCTTTCGCTTTGGCCGTCAGTTTGAGGGTGATACGCCGTACTTAATTTTAACTGTGTCCCCATACGTTCTTGCAGACTACGCCAAAAATTGGATGTGAATCGCGGATCTCGATCAGATACGATTGATAATGGAACGCCATGTCTTGATACAATCTCTTTAACGTATAATCTAGCCAATTGATCTAGATTAAATCTGACCTTTAATTGGTAAGAAATGTGCTGACTTTGTTAATCGATCTACGACAACCCATATAGCGTCGAAGCCTTTCTGTGTGGTTGGAAGTCCCACAACAAAATCCATAGTTATGTGTTCCCATTTCCATTCCGGAATTTCTAACGGTTGTAGCAATCCGCTTGGTCTCTGATGCTCAACTTTCACTCTTTGACAGGTTAGGCACCTACTGACGTATTCTGCCACTTCTCTTTTCAAATTGGGCCACCAAAAGTGTTGTCGAAGGTCTTGGTACATCTTTGTGCTACCCGGGTGAATTGAGAAATTTGAGCTGTGTGCTGCTTGTAAGATTTCTTCTTTTAGGTCTGGTACTGCTGGTACCCATACTCTTCCCTCAAATCGCAATAATCCGTCTTGATTGATTTTGAACTTGGTTGTCTCTCCATCCTCTATCTGTTTTTGCAACTTTTTGCATTCCTCATCTTGATCCTGGGCTTCTTTTACTCTGTCCAACCAAACTGGACGCATCTCTACGTTGTACAGCTTCTCTTCCGGCTCTCTTGGATATTTCACTTCAATCTTCATTTTCTCCATTTCTTTGATGAGATCCTCTTGATTTGTCAGCGTCTCTAATCTTTCTCGTCCCTTTCGGCTTAGAGCGTCGGCGACTACGTTAGCTTTCCCAGGATGATACAAAATTTCGCAATCGTAGTCTTTGATCAGTTCTAACCATCTTCTCTGCCTCATGTTTAATTCTTTTTGAGTGAAGATATACTTCAGACTTTTATGGTCTGTGTATATCTCACATTTTTCGCCATACAGATAATGTCTCCAAATCTTTAGAGCGAATACTACGGCTGCCAGTTCCAAGTCGTGCGTAGGGTACCCTTTCTCGTAATCTTTCAACTGGCGAGACGCATATGCAATGACCTTTCCGTGCTGCATCAAAACGCAACCAAGCCCTTTGTGTGACGCATCGCTATAAACAACAAAACCACCCGTATCGTCTGGTAAGGATAGCACTGGTGCTTCACTCAATCTTTTCTTTAATTCTTGGAAACTCTCTTCACATTTTTCTGACCAAACGAACTTTACGGCTTTTCTGGTCAAATTTGTTAAAGGTCCTGATAATTTCGAAAAATCTTTGATGAATCTACGGTAATAACCTGCTAGACCTAAGAAACTTCGTATTTCAGTCGGCGTCTTCGGTCGCTCCCAGTTAATTACCGCCTCCACTTTTGCCGGATCTACTGATATCCCTTCTTGGTCAATTACGTGTCCCAAAAATTGCACTTTTTCCAACCAAAACTCGCATTTTGAAAACTTTGCGTACAACTTTTCTCTTCTCAAAATCTCTAATACCATCTTCAAATGTTCAGCATGCTCCTCTTGAATCTTTGAATATATCAAGATATCGTCAATGAATACCACCACGAATTTATCTAAGTAAGGTTTGAATACCCGGTTCATTAAATCCATGAATGCTGCTGGTGCATTAGTTAGTCCAAACGACATCACTAGGAACTCATAATGGCCGTAACGAGTCCTAAATGCGGTCTTAGGCACGTCCTCGTTCCTCACTTTCAATTGGTGATAACCCGTACGCAAATCTATCTTGGAAAAATAACGAGCTCCTTTCAGTTGATCAAAAAGATCATCGATTCTTGGTAAGGGATACTTATTCTTGATGGTGACTTTGTTCAATTCTCTGTAGTCGATACACAGTCGTAACGATCCATCTTTCTTTTTAACAAATAATACAGGTGCTCCCCAGGGAGACACACTCGGTTGAATGTACTTTTTGTCTAATAATTCTTGTAATTGAATCATTAGTTCTTTCATCTCTACTGGAGCCATTCGGTATGGAGCTTTTGAAATTGGATTTGTACCAGGTACTAAGTCTATCGCGAATTCGATCTCCCGGTCTGGTGGCAACCCTGGCAAATCATTTGGAAATACATCCAAGAATTCTCTTACTATTGGTATTTGTTCTATTTCTGGCTCCATCCTCTGGGTGTCAACGATATGGGCTAAATAACCAACACACCCTTTTCTTAACAACTTCTTGGCCTGCATCATCGTCAGACAACATGACTGTCTCGGCGATTTACTACCATAAAACACAATTTTGGATTTACTAGGAGTCTGAAGGTTTATGCATTTCCTTTGGCAATCAATTACCGCCCCGTAGTCGTATAACCAATCCATTCCCAGTATTACGTCAAATTCACCTAATCGAATGGGGATTAGATTTACAGTAAAGTTATGACCCCGTATATCCATATTACAATTTTTATGGACATGAGTTACGGGAATAACTTCCTTATTTGCGACCTCGATATTTAAAGGACGATCTAATCTTTCAGGAGTTAATTCTAACCGTTGAGCAAATTCTTCAGATATAAAAGAACAGGTAGCACCCGAATCAAATAGTATGTAGGCATTAACATTATTGACGGAAATGATACCTGACACCACCTCCTTTGATGCCACTGCATCCTGTACTGTCATATTAAATGTCCTGGCAATTGGTCGATTGGATGAGGTTGGTCCCCCGATTGTCAGCTTCCCATCGTTGTTTCCTTTCTTTGGACAATTTTTGATCTGGTGATCAGCAGCTCCACATGCAAAGCATCCTTGACTCTTCCTTGGGTTGGTGCAGTTAGGAGAGATGTGGCCCTCCTGCCCGCATTTGTAACAGACTGTCTTCCCTTTCAGACAGACTCCGAGATGATTTTTCCCACACTTTTTGCACGCTTCAATCTTCCTTCTTGGTTCTCCTTGCTTGTTGCTAAATTTGTTGCTTTTGTTGTTCCACTTTCTTTTGTTAAAATTATTTCCCTTGCTGCTTCCTTCTTGAGATCCTCCAGCTATCTTCTTGGTCTTCTTCTCTTGGTGAAATTTGGCCAATGCTTCAGTTCCTCCTTCAGCGATTATGGCTTTTTCCAGTATGCCTGAAAATGTATTTATCTGAAACATCGAAACCTTGCTGAACAATACCGGCTTCAATCCTTGTTCAAATCTCCGAGCCTTCCGTTCCTCAGTGTCCACTTGGTGCGGCGCAAACCTCGATAGTTCATTAAATTTTGCAGCATAATCAGGTACCGTCATACTTCCTTGTTTAAATTCAAGAAATTCAACTTCCATCTTGTTTTTATGATACGGGGAAAGTAGGCTTCAAAGAATAGTTCTTTAAACCTATCCCACGTCACGACTCCTACTCCAGCTCTACTTTTATTGGCTCCCCACCAGTAGTTTGCTTCTCCTTTTAGCATGAACGTGGCAAAAGCTGTCTTTTGATTTTCAGCAACTCGGACAACTTCGAAGACCTTTTCCATTTCATTTACCCAAGTTTGGGCTTCTATCGGATTGTTGGTTCCCTTGAATTCTGGGGGTCCTACTGCTTTAAAATCTTTAAAGGTAGTCAAACGACCTTCAGGAGGTTTTGGATTTACGGCCGATGCGGTATTCCTTCCTTGAAATGCTTGAGTTAATAAGTCGATAAACTGCTGCATAGGATTTTCAGGTGCTTCCGTGTTATTTACGGACTCTTCTTGTGTTAATGGGGTTGGTGCCCCAAGTCTTCCTCTTCCTCTTCCTCTCCATCTTGGTGGCATTTTCTGTATAATATAAGTTTTTTATATCTTTATCATTTAATCGATATAATAATGCACATTGTATTAAATACACAGGTCTTTCAATAACAAACAACATTCATATATATATATATATATGCCTTTTAAACGTTTTGCCAAACACCTTTCATGCTGTTGCATAAGGCTACACATCTTAATCCCTTGACCATATATAGTCAGGATTTACATTTAACTGCCCTTTTCTACAAAAGACGGCCTCAAAAGTATTATCCCCATAGTATACAAAAGAGGGGTACATCTACCTACTACAGACATAATATTAAAATACTTATAATAAACAGACACATCATAAGAGCTTAGTCCAACTACTAGAGAAGCATGCCCCGCCTTTTGGCGCTGTAAAGCTCCTCATCTCCAATGTCTAACACCCTTTTTCGAGTTAACACCAACTCGCTTCCACCTTCATCTATAGGGTGTAGCTGCACCCTTTGCTTCCAGCGTCCGAAAGCCGATTCAAACGCATAGTCCATTTTGTCTATCTTGACATCTTTGCCCCTAACTTCCATCTCCATCTCATAAGCTCTGCCTGAAACCCTATCTCGTTGTTGTTCAGTCCTCACTAGATCAGCCTTCAGGACTTCCACCTCATGTCTAAGAATAACATTTTCTTGCCTCAGAGCCTCCTTTTGGCAGGCGGAACCATGGAGTGCATGTCCCATCTCTACATTCTTTGATATGGTATATACTACCAATGACTCAAACAACTCTACGGAAGCTTGCTGTTCTTCCTTCTCACCCTCTAATTCTTCAATTCGGTTTTCCAGTTCGAGGTTCTTAAGAGTCAGTTCCATTAGGGTGTCAGCCTCTTCGATAAAGGGTTCTTCAGAGAAACCCCCAATATATTCCTCTGGCTCTTCTTGTTTCACCTCTTCCTTGACTCGACTGGATTCAGCTATTTCAGGCATCTACAAAACATTTAATAAAACTTGATAAGTTTCCATACAACATTATCAAGTAAACATATTTAACTATTTATTTTCTTTAATGAATTTTCCAGAATTCATCTATTATACTCGAAAAGAGTTGACTATTTTTCTCAAGGTCATAATCCTAAGGTGTTTTTCCCCATTCCTAAGGTTTATAACCTAACAGCTTTGATACCAACCTGTGACGCCCCCAAATCCGGGTTATCTTTAACTCGGGTTTAGTGCTCACGATACTATTATACCCATTTATAATAAAAGAAAACTATCTTAAATCCCAGGTTCTATAGACCTTTACATAACTTACGAATTTAATATCATTACACAACATAGTATTAACAATATTTATTACATTTACTACTTAAATAAGCACATGCGCTTAATAAAAGACTATTCAACAACTTTGCTCTTTCCCTTGTCTTTTCCAGATGGACCAGCAACTTCATTCTTAACTGAAAACATTTATATTTAACGCAAGGGTGAGCAACAAGCTTGCTCAGCAAGGAAATAAGCAGCTAAAGATAATGGAACAAAAATATTCTATCAATGAGGATTCAATAATAAATACTGAACAAGATACTTCTTTAAAAGTGCTGAGTCTGAAAATTTTGACTTTAGCATGCTGTAAGGTCAAATGACCAGTGAACTCTTTGCTAGAATTGACAGTAATAGTACTACAATTCATGGATACATACAGTTTATAAAAGCTGATATATATATCCTAGACTCGTACTTTAGGGGATCAGCCTAAGTACCCTACATTGTGCACAACATAATAGTCTAATGACACTTTACATGTCCTTCGGAATCATATGTCCGGTACAATATGCCCCTATAAAAGGGTTGTTCATTCACAGCATTATATAAGAATCCATACCATAATAACAAAATGGCTTGGAAAGCATTTAACTGATAAATTCATGAATAATATCAATATATCTTAACAATTGTCTAACCGAAGTAATGGTATTGACATACTTTCAATGTAAACTCGTTCAAGATAGAAAAGTTGATATCTATTCTTTTGAAGCTGATTGGAATAAAAAGGCTTTTTATCCTTATATTATTCATAAATAAGGACAGACAGTTCAGAAATTAAAGAACCTGTCCACTGCAGAATAATTTCTCAATAAAGAGTAAGAGTTAGAAACTTGCCTCGTTTGTAGACTACTGATTCAGCTTAATACGTTCTCACAGAGCCTACACAGTCATTTGCATTTTCAAGTTTATTAGCTAATTAGCTAAACCACAGAGCTTGTGTATGATCACACATCACATAATTTTAGTGGTCAAGTTTGTAGTTAGATTCCTATATTTTATACATTTTTCAAATATCTCACCCATGTTGTTCATATTAGTCAATTTTCACTTTGATGGGGTTCGCCATACTTGCAACAAGTAATAGGAATCATATTACAGTTATTATTTGCATTAATCAAGCATGTTAGCCATATGGTTAAGTCATATATCACGTAGTTTCAGTGGTCATGGATAGATTTCTTATATATAATACATTTTTCAAATATCTCATCCATGTTCTTATTTTCACCATTTTTCTCTTTAATGGTGTCATACAACATGTTTATAGCCTACATCTTATTAGGATTTTAAAACATGAGTGTTTTAGTTCTAGCATACAAAAATGCTTTTGTAGCTTATTAAAGGTATTTCCAATATCATTCTATGCCTAATCCTTCACATTTTAATTTCAAGTCCAATTAGCTAATTAAAACAGTCATAACAGTTTCCTGTGTTTTGACAATAAGGATCTTAATGAAGTTTAAGTTATTCTCAGCTTTAACTGAATTTGGCAAGCCTAAAACTGCAATAGCAGTTTATTTAGGCCACTTCTATTGTTTACTGCTAATCAGTCACATAACTTCATCTTTATCACATTTTTCTTCTCAACTTGTAAGCATACTATAAAGTATACTTGTTTACAACACCTACTCAAGTTACATCATTTGATTGCTCTCTTTTTTTTTTTTTTGAAGATTTCAATTCTCTACCAAGGTGGTTAGTAGACTGCTTTAGCAATCACATGACATCAACTGTCGCTGCTCATAGGCAGCAGTCCCCTTTATTTTGGCCTGGTTTAGATTTTAGCTTCCCTTAAATTTGTTTATCTTACCAACTGCAGTTAAAAAAAAAATCATATGGAATCAAGCCCAGATAAAATTTTGGGGTCCTGTTGCTGCCATTAGGCAGCAACCCTACTTCTCCTCTCCCATTTTCTAAAAGAGGTTAATCCTAAGAGTTAGAAAATCTTTGAACAAGAGCTTGGTTCTAATTTTGTTGCTGCCTATTGGCAGTGGCCCCTTTCTCCTTTACCAACATACCTATATCCCTTAAAAACTTAATTGGGTTCATTTTTCAACTGAGATTGGCAAGTTTGACACTGCCTTAGCAGTTATTTATTCGTAACTGCTGCCACACATAGGCAGCAGCCCTCCACTTTCATCTTGGCTATCCCTTCATGTTTTCTTAACCTTTACTATGTTCTTATTGGTACACTCTCTTTGGCAGTGGCTCAGGACTGCAGTCTACATGCCAACTGCTCCATAATCTTGGTTACCTTGCAAGCCCAGAACAACAGTCCACAACTTCAGTTTTGCTAAGGTTTTTAGTTGTGTTGTGGCAACCACTGCTGCCATGGACAGCAGTTTTTAAGACCCTAGCCCAGCCCTCAACTTGATATATTTTGTAAACTTTTTGGTTAACCTTGATATCCTATGCTTGATCCACAGATCTAACTGCTAACACAGTGGTTAGCAGTCAACTGCTATCACTGCTACTACCTTGTTCAACAGCCACCCTTCCTCAGATTCTTTTTCTTTCAAGTCTTAGTCTTTAAGACAAAAACTTAGTTATACTTGAATTTTAGATATATTAATACCTAAAATTACCTTTAGACTTGCAACACAATCGTGGCAGTCCCCATAGAATGACTCAAATCAGTGTGCAAAGGGGTTGACATACTAACTTTCTTAATTCTTTATTTTGACATAAGTCCGAATTCCTTCTCCTCCTAATAGGCTCAACTTGTAAATTATAAGTATAGGTAATACATGAATAATTTCCAACCTTGTTTGAGTCTAATACTTGACTTTTACTTAAGGCAGTCCACTTGGAACTTACGTCGAGCATGTGATGTGCACAGTTTCAAATTACATATGTCATAGACATCTACTTGTGTAAGAAAGCCAATTTTGTCATCCTTATTACTCCTCAGCCCAACTTATCTCCTTGTGCCTAAGTTCAGTCCATACTATCATAGCCATAGCATAGCAGTCAATTTAATATAACTACTCAACACCTACCATGTTAACAGTCAGTTAAAATAGCAGCATAGCATCCATATAGCAGTCTTTGAGTCTATAATAGAAAATAGGCAAGATTTAATACTATATCATTGTAACAGTCTATATAGAGCATTATAGACATGGTTTAATACCCTTGCATCAGAACAGTACCAAGGAATGAGATCTTTGTATCTCTAAAGCATGGACCTCTTACATATTACATGTTCATGGTTTAAAACACCTCATAGTAAGGTTTTCATGTTTTAGGCCAAAACAGTCCCTTTTTGGTACAAGATAACATGATTTGGAAAGCCTTTAGGTACTAAGGTAACATGATTAGGCATATGGAAATAAGGACTGCCTATAATGAATATATTAGAGGCAAGGCATGATTATCATAATAAAATTCCTAATAACAGCCCATATAGTAGCATTGTCATAACACAGTATTGGATTTAAGATAGAACAGTCCCTCATACCTATTCCAAACTTTTTAGGCAAGGTTTTGACATTAAATCACCACAACATCCATGAAGTTTACCACCCAAAGGTTTCCACATCATGTATATGATATATAATATATATTGATGGTTTAAAGAGTCTACATACAATATTTTCTACTTTAGTTAAAAAGAAACAGTCTTTCACAGGCTTCACATTAATACAAGAAAGCATGATTTGACAATTTTAGTTATCAAAATGACATGATTAAGCAACATGTAAACATAAATTGGTTATTTATATAGTAATTATACTAGAAGCAATTCATAAATATCTTAAGAAAAGCTTCTAATATCAGTCATAGAGGAGCTTACTATTTCAGTTCATTATTACCTACTTTGTCCAAGTGTTTAGCTATCTTAGATTGTCAGTTATTTTGAGACATGTTAAGGTCAAGCATAGAGTATACTCATATAAGAAATTTGGTATTAGCTTGGACTCTAAATCATAGCTAATATTCAAAGTTACAAAGTCAGTCCTTAGCTTGGCAATTTATCAAACACATAGAGGGCAGTTTATATACTTGCGCTTAATACAAAATTTCTAGCCCACTGCCCCCAGCCGTATGGCTTAAACAATACCAAGCATAAAACCAATCTTAGCAGTCCTACTCACAGCAATTCACATAGCAATTAAAACAGGTATTTATGATACTTAGCCACTAACAGTCTAATTGCTAACACTTAAAGGAACATGAATGACTGGAAAAAGGATTGAGGGCCTGAATTGGCTTACCTTGTTCTTCGAATATTAACAGTGGTTGAAGCTGCTTAGTTCTTCTTCTTAACCGAAACTTTTCCCACTCACTCTCTATATAGTTGGTATAGCTTATAGTTTCTGCCAAGTAATGAAGCTGAATTCGGCAATAAGCTTGGCCCTTTTATGGCTGAGCCTGGCTCCTTCTACTGTTAACTACATCATCTCTAGTTGCCCCTACTCAGCCACCCTACCAAGCAACTGCACTCAGTCCTAGCCTAGCTAATTTGGCCTTTACCCAGCCACCCTAGCAGACCTTAGCTTACCTGCTACCTTATCCTCTGCAAGTGTAGCTGACCTGTTGCTTGTTTGTTAGCCAAACTGATCAAGCTAACTAAGAATTTACGTAGAGTCTGCATAAGCTACTAATCACTGCCTAATGTAACTATCTCAGTTAACTACCTTCCTATATGGGCTGATACATGAAGTTTAAGGGAGGCTAGCAAGGAGATTGGGCTGAGTTTTTATGTTTGTTGGGCTAACAAAAATGTAATTCACATATTTTAGATAAGTATTGGCCCTTTATTCAAAATAAAGAAAAGGCTTGCAACATATGCTTGGGCTGGCCCAATTTATGAACATGGTCTTTTATTATTTTCTCTAACAACAATAGTTAGCACATATTATTGATATGACTATTCCAAGTAATCTTAAATATTTCAAGATGGTGCACTATTTCTTTATCCTACATAAATCAAGATGCTAAGTAAACTATTAAATAACTAATAGTTTAGTCACAACAAAAAGTAATGACAAAAATAAAAAAATTATACGCAAAATTTTACCTTATAATAGTTGAATATTACATAGGATTTTCTGAGTCATTACAGATAGACATCGCGATAAAAATCAGGGGCATTTTTGAATTAATGTTTAAATGCTTAATTTGGATTTTCTAAATGTTTGAGGATCCTAGACCTATATATGTCCAAGAAAATTTAATATGCAACTATGGATATGTATCAAACTTGTTGATCCATCCATTCCATCTTGAATAGATTAAAGGCCAACAGCAAATTAGGAATAAGGATATCTTTATTTTTTTTAGAGAGAGAATGAGAAGTTAAAAAAAACAAATTAATTTATTTCATTGAGTCAGAATAAACTTGAAATTTAAAAAATGAATTGAGGCCCATAATTATTTGATTCCACCCAACCTAACTCATATTAAAAATAGATTATATAAATATGAATTAGTACTCTAAACTATAGGTCATATTCCACTTCGATGATCCACCTTTTAATTTTGTCAATTAGATGATTAAACTATCAATTTTTTCCAAGTGCAACAAATTGAACATGCCACGTTAGAAATTGCTGACGTGGCTAATTGTGTGGGACCTTAAGAAGCTGATGTGGCAAAAAATAATAATTTTTTAATCATTAAATAAATAAATTTGTTTAAATAAGGGACAAAATAATCAAAACCTAATTTAACATTCCAAAGTCGCCCCCAGATCCGACCCACTTCCGACCGATCCGAATCCATTAACCCCAAAACTACCTCACCAGCTCCCAGGCGACCTCCTTCGCCGTCTCCATCTACCTCCCGCGCCAAGCCTTCCCCGGATCGGAGCTTTGGCAAGAAAAAATCTCCCGAAAAATCACTCATTGTCAAAGCCTCGCTTGACAACCCGGATCTCGGTCCGTTCCTCTTGAAACGGATTAAGCTAATGGTCAGTTACGGCGGTAGAATTTAGACTAGGTCTTATGACAAGCAATTCACCCAACTCACCTACGCCGGTGGCGACACCAAGAACTTAATCATCGATCGCAACGTCAAATATATCGACATTGTCACCAAGGTAAATTCCTTATGCAATTTAAACACCCAATTTTGATTGAAGTATCAGTTGCCTGGCGGAGGCCTTGAAGCTTTAATATCACTAATCGACGATGATGATGTCGAGAACATGATGTTTGAATACGATCACATTCACCGGATTTCAACTATATCGGCAAGGCTCCGCCTTTTTTTATCACCGGCGAACCAGTGTGCAACACCGGGTGCATTGTTAAATTAGGTTTTGACTATTTTGCTCCTTATTTAAACAGATTTGTTTATTTAATGATTAAAAAATTATTATTTTTGACACATCATTTTCTTAAGGTCCCACACAATTAGTCACGTCAGCAATTTCTGACGTGGCATGTTCAATTTGTTGCAATTGAAAAAAATTAATAGTTTAATCATCTAATTGACAAAATTGAAAGGTGAATCACCGAAGTGAAATATGACCTATAGTTTAGGATACTAATTCATATTTAAGCCATTAATTAATATAATGTCGGGCCGGAAGGTGATCTCTCTTTCTTCGCGTCAATACTATATTGATCAAATAACCAACTTAATATAAAGTTAACTTCATATTAACCGGATCTGATTCGAGCCTAATCTGCTAAATAAATCAATCACCGTTGGTTCTAGTAATATAGCAAAGAGTTGAAATAAAAATATAAAACGGAGATTGAACCAAAATAAAATAAAATTTTAAAAGTGTTTCGTAACTATTGGTCCAATTTGTGTCGTATGTTATTGGTGAACCTAGCTTTAATTTAATTCAGTTATAATTGTAATAGCTACTAGTTGCAACAAGATAATTTTGTATATTTTTTTTTGAGTGAATTAGCTTTTCTTGTATCGCGTTATATAACAAAGGATCCTGCATTATTTTTTTGGTGTAATCACACAAATTTTGTGTTTTTCATAATTGTTTTTCTTTTATTTTTTTAACCATTCATCCGATCCATTGTTACTTGCTAACATTATATTATATAGCTCGAGATTTGAATATTAAACACCATTTTACGTATGTTTTAACATTGAAAACTGGTATATTCAAACAATTTTACATAATATAAATGTGTGGTCTTTTAACTATTTACTTGAGGCGAATTATGTAAAAATATCAGTTCCGTTAAACATTATATTGAAATATTTACCGAATGCATTCAAAATGACTGAAATAACCCTCAATCCTAAAACCAATTGCATGCATGCAATCAAATCAAAGGCAACTAGTGTTCATTGTTTTCAAGACAATCCCCTAAATCAAATAGTTCATTTCTCTATAATTTAAGACATTGTCATATTAAAAAAAAATCATGATTTTAACCTTTGAATGTGTTTGTAAACCTAAAAGACTAGGTCTATATAATTAATTTCAGGGTTAAAATTTAGGTTCAAGTTCAGGTCTATATAACAAGGGATTTTTGCCATGTGCCTACTTCTTAGAAAGAGGAAATATGACAGTATGTTTTGGTGTAGACAATTACTCCTAGACCAGCACATGAGGAGGCAAGGAGCCATCATATTCCTAACCATTTAATTACTCTATCAATCAAACAAGGACACAAGTTTGGTCTTGCAATTAATTGCCTTCTGCTATGTACTACTACTAGTATTTGACTTGGACCCCAATGCCAATGGTCCCTTTTCCTTTGTAATTAAGTTCAAGATTTGACTGGTACTTTCCCAAGCAGGCACTAACCCAACACCCATTTTCATATCCCTTTGATTTTATACATGTCAAAACAACAAGATGGCCCCTGTTCACACTTGGAATCAACAATCAAACATCAAGCAATAGGCCAGATGGCAAAATATCATAATTCCAAAA
The DNA here is from genome assembly GCA_020205505.1 of Panax japonicus. Taxonomy (NCBI): domain Eukaryota; kingdom Viridiplantae; phylum Streptophyta; class Magnoliopsida; order Apiales; family Araliaceae; genus Panax; species Panax japonicus. Next base: position 31,129,672 of record CM035093.1, on the reverse strand, counting down.
TATATTAGCAAAATAATAATATGTAAAATAAATCTTCTTAAAATTTGAAACTATGAGGCTAATTATCATGAGTCCATGAAGCACATTAATTTTTGTAAGCTTTTTTTATGTTATTATATATTTTTTGGAATTAGGTTAACATTGTTTAGTACTCCTACTTTTTTTGTTTTACAAAAGAATTTCATTTATTATTATTTATTCTATAAAAGAATCTGTTATTTCCCAGAGACACAAAAAGATCTAGAAAGAAGGTTGAATAGATCTTTTAAAAACTTTTGTTTGTTAAAGATGTATTATCAGATTATTAATTAAGCACCGTGGAATATTAGTCTGAAAACCCCTTCAAAGATTTATTGAAATCTCAGCTCTGAATTTAATTCTTGTGAATTTAAGACACAAATAGATATAACAGATAATGACAGAAATACAAATACTGAAAGATAAATAACACAACGGATTTTAAGTGGTTCGGAGTATAAAAGACTCATAGTCCACTCTTCTACTCAACGAGTAGGAAATTCACTAAGGATGTTTGAGGGTCACTAAGACTATATCAATAAGATCTATTATAGAACTGAATCACAAATATTCATTTGAGTCACTTAGTCTCGCAGATGTCACTAAGACCATATCACCTAGATCTCTTCAAGTCACTTAGGCTTGGTACAAAAATCAGTTAGACCATCGAATCACTATTGAAAGATGTTTGTCTTAGGAGCTACTAAGTTGCGTTTAAGCTCGGTTTCTGAAGACTTAGTAGCAGAACTAATTATTTGCTTTTCGTATAGTAGAACTCTTAGAACTTTGATAGAGGTTTAGCTTGATGATTGATGATTCGAGTTGTTGACTTGAATCTCTTTTACCTTTTATAGACCACCTCGAGCCCGTTGGACTAGTATTTAATAATTGGGGGGGAGGTGTTGTACCGGTCGTTAACCGATACAGTGTTATTTTATTTTTATTTTTAAATTTTTTTTAACCACAATTATCAAAATAATAAATAAAAAATAATAAAGCAAGTTTGAACAAAAAAATGTAAAAGAAAGTATATTTTTTATTGTAAAAATACTGTAAACTGTTTATAGTATTTTTGCAATAAAAAATATACTTTCTTTTACAGTTTTTTGTTCAAACTTACTCTATTATTTTTTATTTATTATTTTGATAATTGTGGTTAAAAAAAATAAAAAAATAACACATGTACCGGTCGTTAGTCCGGTACAATGTGTACCGGACGCCCCCCGGACCCAGTATTTAATGCTTTGATCCGAGAAAATCTCTGATGTTGACATTCAGGGAAAATGTGTCAGCTTACTTTCGACTGTGATATGTCATATTAGACTTGTATTTCACCTACCACGTGGGTGTTGTCACATCGCCAAACTAGTTGTTAGACACAATTACCATTTGATCTTCTTTTGAACTTAAGATGAGTGACAAACATCACGAGTTCTTCACTTTGTTAGGCTCTTTATTATCAGTCTTATGACAAATCTGACAAGTTTTACGACAATTTTGACTGATCGTAGAGTTTCATGTAGCTAGATCGTAGAGTTTCATGTAGCTAGATCGTAGAGTAATTAGCTTGATACACTCAATGTTCTGTACTCTATGTTCTACTCTACGATAGCTTGCTCTACGAGTTGAGAGGCACTCTACGATGTATTATCTACGATCTATTCTAAGATTGGCTCTCTACGATACTTGAGCATACTCTATGAAATTGTTGTAGGGTTTGTTATCTTGACTTAACTCTGCGAACTTTCGGCAAACTTTGTAAACTTTCACTCAATGCTCTAAGATAGCATAACTAACTTTGCAATCTTTAATAACTTTACAAAATGTCATAGAAGCTTTACGATCGTTCAACAATAATATACGATCAATTTAATCATATCATCTATACAACAACCCAACTCATAAGATCAAACTAACAAGTTTGATTTTTCTATTATAAGGTCTTGTACATCATATTCTTATTAAGAACTTTACAAAAACTACTGAAGAAATATACATTAATAGTATCTCATCATCAAATTAAACATGCAGTTCCTAACAAAATATATAGAATAAAATATAGTAACACCCCCTCTAAATAATCATTATAACACTCACCTCCCCTCTAGTTTTTTAAGTAACAGTTAGTACCCCTGTAAGTTTTTAGGGTTGACTAAATAGATAAAATTATATATTTACCCTTGTATGTTATCAAATTTTAATTCCTGAATAATATATATGTTTAATTATTCTTTTTTTAATACAATACATTTTGATTATAGTTTTATTTGTAATTAAGACTATCTCATTCAAATAATTTAATTTAATTAACACATATTTTTGGATAAGTGATACAAATATTAAGAATTTTAAATTAAATTATTAATGGAGGTTTTCTAATTAAAGTGATTAAGTATGTTGATAGTTTAGTTTTTGGTGTTTAACAACAAAAAATATTATTTGAATTATTAGTTTCATATTATTATTTTTATATGTTAAATTTTCTTGAGTACATGTCAAAATTTGGGATGTTTATGATTTTAATTATATTTTTTAGTATACAGTAGATGTTGTTTTTATAAAATATTGAATAAAAGAAAATATAATAATATTTATTACTACATCTATCTTATTAAAAGAATTTTTTTAATGTATTTTTCATTTTTTAAGTAATAAAATTTGTCATTTTTATTGTAAATAATTATGCTCAAATGTGACTAATGTCTAGTTTAATATTTGAGAAAAATAATTAATATAATTTTAATACTTTTTTATATGAATAATAAGATTCATTATGTAATAATAAGTTTATTTTACGTAAATTTTAATATTTGGAAAAAATAATTATAATTTTTTTGGCATTAATTTATACTTTTATGCTTATTAAAATTTTACTTTTTAATTACAAAAAATATATTTAAATGCATATTACGTAAATTTTAATCATTAAGAAATTTAATTAGCAAAAAGTGTATGATTTTATATTCTTGATAAAATAAATATTTATTATTTTTTGACATTTATGTTATTTATTGTGCAAATTCATAATTAATTAATTTGATCAAATTAAGTAAAAATTATAACATACAAATTTATATTTAGTGGATATATTAAACATTATAACTTGAATGGTATATTAGATATTATATTAAAAATATTTTTGAATATTAGTTGGTCAATCATATTAAGGGTAGTGAATGTCACATATTATAGACCAGAGGGGTACTGACTTTTACTTAAAAAACTTGAAGGGTGGTGAGTGTTATAATGGTTATCTACAGGGGTGGTTAATGTATTTTATTCTTAATATATAAGGATCCAGTTACTGTGGAGCTAATTTCATGGTAAATTGATTAATTGACCAATACAGTGTTGACACACAGAAATAGATCACTTCCCGCCTGTGTGTCAATACTGTATTAGTTAATTGACCAAAGTTAACTTTATGCTAAATACTCACAATATATAACAACATTAATCTCAAATTTGTATCTCAAGTTCATTACCATGTCATTGTTATCAAACTAACAATTTATTATTTTCAAGCATAAACAAAAATAATAATAAATTTTTAATATTTATAAAATTTGCAAATAAGAATTCTTTTGGTAGAGGAAAAAAAGGGTACATTATTTATACTAATCAATCAAGGGTAGTATGCATATAATATAATTGTATTACCACTACAAATCCTGATATTCATTGCTCCTCCTTATTTATCTGTGTTTTAGAGAAAAATTATAATTTTTATTCGTTAAAAAATAATTAATTTTATTTTATATATTAGCTCTAAACTTTAATCTATTAATTATACTAAAACACAGTACATGACACAATAGCTTGACACACGTCATCCTCAAAATTTAACACATGTCCTGTCTAATTAATGTTCCTTAAGACCCTTAACAAAAATGTCCAACTAACATAACAAATGAGGTTAAAACAAATCTAAATTCATTCCCCTAAATCTGGAATCAACTATTCAAATATGATATCTAAAATAAAATTTAAATAACAAATAATATCAATCATAGCTTACTATGTTGATTTTATAATCCCCAAAATCTACTATTTTTCTAAACATACTTATTATATCCTAAAATCACTATTTTTCTAATATTATATCATTCATAATTATACTATACATTGTGACAACCCGAGAATTTGGAGAATTTATTAAAATATTAAATGATTGATTTAAGGTCAAATAATAGACCTAGACAGAAAATAAGTGTATGGAATTGGCAGTTATGTAATGAAATTCCAAGAATTTCAAAAGTTTTGAACAAAACTTGAATTATGTGATAGACTGTAAGTGTTAGTCTAGTGATGAGGTATAAGATTATGGTAGATTTAAAATTCTTTTGAAAAATTATCAGGGATAAGTATCGAAGTGAATAATAGTCGGTATATTTGGTTACATATGTGAACCATAATGATTTAGGATCAAGGATTGATCAGATAAGTTATAACTTTAGCAAACCCTAAAGTTATGTTAATCATACGTTTATTAAGTTAGAAAAATCTAACGGATTGTTAGAAACCCTAACGGTACGCTCAGAAACTTTAGTTTCAGTTCCGGGAATTCGAAACCCTAAATTCATGATATGAATATGGTGATTAAGTTAGAAAACTCTAACGATATATTCTGAAACCCTAGTTTCAGTTTTGAAAATTTAAACCCTAATTTGGGAATCCTAATGCGAAGTATTAAACCCTAAGGGTTAAAAAGTTGTGTGTAAGGAATATGAACATTAGGTGATGATTTATATTTGTTTATTATATAAACAAACAAAAGAAACTAGTGTAATCCTAATTATATATTAGGAATGAAGGATTTAATAATTTAAGGGTTATGAAAAAGAGAATTTTGATATTTAGAATACTTATTAATTATAGGAGATTTATTTTATATATATCTCAAATGATTAATTTTATAACCTAATTATAGCAAGTTTAATTGGGTTAAGGAAATAAGTGTGCATGAGCAAGGATTGGTGTTTTAATTGGAGAAGTAAAAACCCTAATTAAATGATTTGGGATGGATAAGAATTAAAGGAATTGGACTATGTATATTTTATAGCTCAAGTATTGGTGAATGAAATTGGTTAGAGGACCAAGCAAGACATTAAAAGAATGGCTCAATTTTTAGCCTCAGCGGGAGAGGAATTTTTGAACAATTGTTAAATCAAATAAGCATTAAATCAAAAAGCCAAACTTGAAGCATTTTTTTTAGGCCATGAGGGGCTAGGAAGGGGAGATGAATGTGCATTAATGGCTTTCTTTAGTTGGTCACCAACTCTCACCCACTCCATCCATGTGCCATTCCTTTTATTGTCCAACACTTTTGTCATTTCTTGCAAGCAACTTGGCAATTAAAGAGAGAAAGAAGTAAGGCCATATGGCCGGTTATGGTAGAGAAAAAAAAGAAGGAGCTTGAGATATATTAAGTTTACTAAAGTAAAGTTATGTTATCTTTTTCTTTCTCTTTCATTTTTACTTCCAAGGTTAGCTAAGAAGAGAGAGAGGGAGAGAGAAGAGGAAGCCATGTTCGGCCATCCTAAGAGGAGAAGGAGGAGATTTTGATGTTCATTGATCCAAGATCCATGATCAAGCTATGGAGAAGAAGAAGAAGAAGAAGAAGGAGAAGGAAATCAAGCTAAGGTATAAAAAAATTTCTTCTTGTGTAGGCTAAATTTCCTTGGTAGTTTGATTTGATTTTTGTCAACTTGAAGTTGTGATCTTGAGGTTTAAAACCTTAGATCTATGTGTATATAAGTGTTTCATGTTTGGATATAACCTTTTTAAAGATCAAAAGTTAGATTTATTGCATGAATTGGAGGATGGGTTTTCAAAAGATAGAAAACCCTAGATTTTTTTTTTCTTAGCTTTGATGGTGTTTGAGGCTTGTTTGATGAAATAAGAGACTTTGCTTCTAAACTCAAGAACCATGTATATACATGTGGATGAGTGTATCATGTTTAGATCTATCAATATTGGGTGTTGATTTTGGTTGGAATCAAAGGAATAGAAAAATGGAAATTTTCTAGAAAAGTTAAAGTGTTTTTGATATGGTGTTTTAGATCAAGTGTTGAACTTATGATTTTGAACCATGAAGCTTATGATCTTGAACATGAGAACTATAGATCTACATGATAAATGATATTTTATGGTTAGATCTTGCCATTTTTGGGTTGATAAGCTTGAATAAAGAAAATTAACCAAAACAGTTTGTTTGTTTTAAATGAGTTAGTGGACTGCTGTCCTAAAAGGGGAATATCCGGATCTGTTAAGTTGCTCTAAAAATTTTGGACTTGTGATATGTTGTAGTACACTCAATAAGCTTTCCAAAGACTCCAAAACGGACTAAATCCGGCATCGGAGGAGAGAGTTATGGGATTTCTCCCAAACTACACAAAATTAAGAAAAACTGTTAAAAGGACAGATTTGAACAGTCACTTCCGGGCTAATTTCCGGGAGCTTAGCATGTCCAAATATGGATTGTGATATATGAAAATTGTAGTTCGGAAAGATACGAATCCAAAAAAATTGACGGATCATTAATCGGAGTTACAGAACTCTTTTTATATAAGTTTTAGCAAAGGACTCCAAAACTGCCAAACGACAAAAAGTTTCTGGCCAAAAATTTCCAAGGGATGTTTCGGACATTTAGTTAATGAGAAAAATTCCAGGCTTTTGGGAAATGAAAATATATGGTAATATGTAGCTCCTGTCCAAAAATGAGCTGATTCCGAGTTAAAATGACCAAGTTATGATCATTACAATTTTTGTGATTTTTCGACGGAAATCGCTATAAACGGAGTTCTACAACTCCGATTGCCACGAAATTTAAAATAGAGTATCACGTTAACATATATAAGATTGTGTCAAAATATGGGCATTTCTGGAGTTAAGCACGAGGTAGCTAATTTCTTAAGCTACGCACTAGAATTAATTTTTGAAAAAAATATCTATGGAAGTTAAATAAATTATGGAATAAATAGAATTAATGTTTTAAAAATCATATAGAAATGATTTAAGTGTTATAAAAATATTTTAAGTTATAAAATATAACTTTTGATATTTTGACATGAAAATATTAATATTTTAATATTAATTATCGGATAACGGATTTAAGTGTTGGAAAATCATATAAAAATGATTTTAAGATATTAAAAATATTTTGATATATTATAATTATATTATAATATTTATGTAATGATTTTTATTAATATTTTATATTAAATAAATATTAATGATTAAGGAATTATGTGGTATTTAATTTATTTAAATACGGTTTTAAAATGGTGATAAATCATAAGGGATAGGATATCGTGAATGAATAATTATCAAAAGATTATAATAATATTGATGTGTTAAGTTGTTATCTAATATTTGATTAAGTATTAGATAGTATTATGGAATAAAGCATGTTATACTGATTAAAAGATCAATCTTATAACTGATAGGTCTTTCGTGAGAGATTTAAATTAAATTGCGTTGCGGTAATCTACGGTGCAGGCAAGTTTTCTTATACTTAACTCTAATAAGAGTAGTTTATTCCAGCTTATGGTTAATCATTACTGATTGCCATGAAATTTGTACTCTGTACATCTTGCATGTATAAGTCATGTATGAAAGGCTGATCACCTTCATTACCAGTTGGTTCAGAAATGTTTGTTCATGTAAAATACTTGTTCAGTCAAAAATTTGTTCGTGCTAGTTCTCAATTATATTGATGAATTATAGCAAGCCTTTTATTCATACTCTTCAATCATGATATATCGTTATATTGTTGTAAATAAACTTGCTGGGCAACTTTCATGCTCACCCTTGCTATATCATGATAAAACATTGCAGGTAAAGCAAATGCGTCGTATACAGGAAATGATTAAAGCCAAGTTCAGCTTGAGGTATAAAGTGCGACTAGTTTGTAATAATGTATTTGATAAATATGGTTGTGTAATAGATATTTTATGAAATGTGTATTAAGTTAAGGTTACTCGACCTTGGGTAATAATGTGTAACGTATTGTATAAACAATTTATGTTTATATCTTCCGCAAATAGTGATAGTAATTAGTATACCGGATCCGAGGCGATTCGGGGCCCGGGTTCGGGGATATTACAGCTGGTATCAGAGCTGTTGGTTATGAAGCTTAGGTAGGAATACCTGAGACCAATAACCGCAGTGATTAGGATAAGTACTAACTCAAATAGAGTTAGTGTGTCGGTAAGATTCAAAGAAGAATCTCGGAGAGTTATAAGAGATACGGAGTTCCCTAACTCTGATAAAGAAGTTAAGAATCGAAAAGTTATATTTAGGTATGGTACCATTGTACTCTTTAATAGTTGATGTATGGTATCTGGGCTAAACGATTTCTTCATAGAGCGGAGGTATATACGAACTAGCAACTCGGAACCTAGTTTGTTGGTTGTTTGTGGGAAACCACTCAGCGTGCCATACTGAAAACTGTTAGAGACTCGATGTGTACCAAGTATAGGAAGTGGATAGATAGAGTCTAGAAGATTACAAGTGTAAGGATAAGAGATCGTAAAAACAAAACAATCATAGACATAGAAATAAATCGTAATACATACGATAAGATCACCCCGTGATCTAATAAGTTTATGATATGGGATAAGAATCAATCTGATGATTGAAAAGTTTACAGCAAGATGCTGTGTCTATGTTGTACTATGAAATTGTACTATGAAAACTCATGAAAGAGTTACGAATTGTAAATACGGATTAAATAAAATTCGTATGGAGTAAGTGTGGAGTTAGTATTAGGTGGGGATTGAATTGAGGACTCTTGTCGGCAGCTGAGTTGTATGATTCCTTGTATGGGAGGAGAATTGTACTTGGTTTTAGAATCCCTTAGCTTCCGGGTCGATGTAGTGGTTAGGTTGATCAATTATTTGTATGGGAGGGAAATTGTTCACTTAGCTTCTTATATTGATTAGTGGCCGAGTTTGGTTTGACAACCACTTAGTTTCTGGCACTGATAATCATTGAAATATTTGTGTCGCGCTATTTGCTATATGCGTGTTAAGAGGGTGATTCCTTTCTCATGTGTATAACAGATAGATAGGTCATAGGTAGAGGATATAAGATTAAGTACGAGTTCTTAGAACTCATACTTATGTGACATACTTGACGCATAGTTATATGAAATGTTTATGAACCCCTCAGCGAATGGACGCCAAAGGTCTGTCTAGGAAAGTTCGTGAACTCATATGATTGTGGCAATTTATGGACTCATAAGTGTGGTTTTATGAACTGGGTATAGTTATGTGTGAATGGAGTATTGAGGATAATAGGAACAGGTAGAATGTTTAAGCAAATGATCATTAGTGGAGAATTAGGTTTTTCTAAACCCCTATATATGCTAGATTTCAAAATTTTGACATCAAGCTAAATACGCACTATGTGCCTTTTTAAAAAAAATGTGTTTTTATTTATCACTTATGTACCATGTGACCTGGTGCAGAGATGATAAAAATGATGGAGTCATCAATGCAGTATTACTTCGTGTGAATTTGACTTAAAGTCACTATTCCACTATGGTATGATGTAGCATGATAATATCACAAAATGACAAAATCCTCAACGGACTGTTAAATACAGTGCGGCATCATGACGTCATTCTCAAAAAAATGTTTTCAAAAAAAAAAAAAAACTCCAAGTGTTTATTGAAAGAAATTTCTTGAACCAAAATTGTTTTGCTGCGGAATCAAATAAGACTGAGATAAGAAATTTTGTGCGCCTAAGGCGGATAAGAGGAACAAATTGTTCCGACCAACAGTACTTGGCCAGTACAGGGCATATCGGGCTGATCACCCTTATGTCCGTAAGTTATGACGGTTTGCGGATGAATTTCTATAAAACCTTTGCGAAAATGAAAAACAACCAGTCTATACGATTCCTCAGCACAGTTTTAAAATTTTTACCCTTGTGAGTGGTGTATTGGGTAGCATGTGATATGTGTGAATGTTATAAGCTGTAAGGTGTAAGGTGAATTTCAGGGACGAAATTCTTATAAAGAGGGGTGAATGTGACAACCCGAGAATTTGGAGAATTTATTAAAATCTTAAATGATTGATTTAAGGTCAAATAATAGACCTAGACAGCAAATAAGTGTATGGAATTGGCAGTTATGTAATGAAATTCCAAGAATTTCAAAAGTTTTGAACAAAACTTGAACTATGTGATAGACTGTAAGTGATAGTCTAGTGATGAGGTATAAGATTATGGTAGATTTAAAATTCTTTTGAAGAATTATCAGGGATAAGTATCGAAGTGAATAATAGTCGGTATATTTGGTTACATATGTGAACCATAATGATTTAGGATCAAGAATTGATCAGATAAGTTATAACTTTAACAAACCCTAAAGTTATGTTAATCATACGTTTATTAAGTTAGAAAAATCTAACGGATTGTTAGAAACCCTAACGGTACGCTCAGAAACTTTAGTTTCAGTTCTGGGAATTCGAAACCCTAAATTCATGATATGAATATGGTGATTAAGTTAGAAAACTCTAACGATATATTCTGAAACCCTAGTTTCAGTTTTGAAAATTTAAACCCTAATTTGGGAATCCTAATGTGAAATATTAAACCCTAAGGGTTAAAAAGTTGTGTGTAAGGAATATGAACATTAGGTGATGGTTTATATTTGTTTATTATATAAACAAACAAAAGAAACTAGTGTAATCCTAATTATATATTAGGAATGAAGGATTTAATAATTTAAGGGTTATGGAAAAGAGAATTTTGATATTTAGAATACTTATTAATTATAGGAGATTTATTTTATATATATCTCAAATGATTAATTTTATAACCTAATTATAGCAAGTTTAATTGGGTTAAGGAAATAAGTGTGCATGAGCAAGGATTGGGGTTTTAATTGGAGAAGTAAAAACCCTAATTAAATGATTTGGGTTGGATAAGAATTAAAGGAATTGGACTATGTATATTTTATAGCTCAAGTATTGGTGAATGAAATTGGTTAGAGGACCAAGCAAGACATTAAAAGAATGGCTCAATTTTTAGCCTCGGCTGGAGAGGAATTTTTGGACAATTGTTAAATCAAAAAGCCAAACTTGGAGCATTTTTTTAGGCCATGAGGGGCTAGGAAGGGGAGATGAATGTGCATTAATGGCTTACTATAGTTGGTCACCAACTCTCACCCACTCCATCCATGTGTCATTCCTTTTATTGTCCAACACTTTTGTCATTTCTTGCAAGCAACTTGGCAATTAAAGAGAGAAAGAAGTAAGGCCATATGGCCGGTTATGGTAGAGAAAAAAAAGAAGGAGCTTGAGATATATTAAGTTTACTAAAGTAAAGTTATGTTATCTTTTTCTTTCTCTTTCATTTTTACTTCCAAGGTTAGCTAAGAAGAGAGAGAAGGAGAGAGAAGAGGAAGCCATGTTCGGCCATCCTAAGAGGAGAAGGAGGAGATTTTGATGTTCATTGATCCAAGATCCATGATCAAGCTATGGAGAAGAAGAAGAAGGAGAAGGAAATCAAGCTAAGGTATAAAAAAATTTCTTCTTGTGTAGGCTAAATTTCCTTGGTAGTTTGATTTGATTTTTGTCAACTTGAAGTTGTGATCTTGAGGTTTAAAACCTTAGATCTATGTGTATATAAGTGTTTCATGTTTGGATATAACCTTTTTAAAGATCAAAAGTTAGATTTATTGCATGAATTGGAGGATGGGTTTTCAAAAGATAGAAAACCCTAGATTTTTTTTTCCTTAGCTTTGATGGTAGTTTGAGGCTTGTTTGATGAAATAAGAGACTTTGCTTCTAAACTCAAGAACCATGTATATACATGTGGATGAGTGTATCATGTTTAGATCTATCAATATTGTGTGTTGATTTTGGTTGGAATCAAAGGAATAGAAAAATGGAAATTTTCTAGAAAAGTTAAAGTGTTTTTGATATGGTGTTTTAGATCAAGTGTTGAACTTATGATTTTGAACCATGAAGCTTATGATCTTGAACATGAGAACTATAGATCTACATGATAAATGATATTTTATGGTTAGATCTTGCCATTTTTGGGTTGATAAGCTTGAATAAAGAAGATTAACCAAAACAGTTTGTTTGTTTTAAATGAGTTAGTGGACTGCTGTCCTAAAAGGGGAATATCCGGATCTGTTAAGTTGCTCTAAAAATTTTGGACTTGTGATATGTTTTAGTACACTCAATAAGCTTTTCATAGACTCTAAAACGGACTAAATCCGGCATCGGAGGAGAGAGTTATGGGATTTCTCCCAAACTACACAAAATTAAGAAAAACTGTTAAAAGGACAGATTTGAACAGTCACTTCCGGGCTAATTTCCGGGAGCTTAGCATGTCCAAATATGGATTGTGATATATGAAAATTGTAGTTCGGAAAGATACGAACCCAAAAAATTGACGGATCATTAATCGGAGTTACAGAACTCGTTTTATATAAGTTTTAGCAAAGGACTCAAAAACTGCCAAACGACAAAAAGTTTCTGGCCAAATATTTCCAAGGGATGTTTCGGACATTTAGTTAATGAGAAAAATTCCAGGCTTTTGGGAAATAAAAATATATGGTAATATGTAGCTCCTGTCCAAAAATGAGCTGATTCTGAGTTAAAATGACCAAGTTATGATCATTACAATTTTTGTGATTTTCCGACGGAAATCGCTATAAACGGAGTTCTACAACTCCGATTGCCACGAAATTTAAAATGGAGTATCACGTTAACATATATAAGATTGTGTCAAAATATGGGCATTACTGGAGTTAAGCACGAGGTAGCTAATTTCTTAAGCTACGCACTAGAATTAATTTTTGAAAAAAATATCTATGGAAGTTAAATAAATTATGGAATAAATAGAATTAATGTTTTAAAAATCATATAAAAATGATTTAAGTGTTATAAAAATATTTTAAGTTATAAAATATAACTTTTAATATTTTGACATGAAAATATTAATATTTTAATATTAATTATCGGATAACGGAATTAAGTGTTGGAAAATCATATAAAAATGATTTTAAGATATTAAAAATATTTTGATATATTATAATTATATTATAATATTTATGTAATTATTTTCATTAATATTTTATATTAAATGAATATTAATGATTAAGGAATTATGTGGTATTTAATTTATTTAAATACGGTTTTAAAATGGTGATAAATCATAAGGGATAGGATATCGTGATTGAATAATTATCAAAAGATGATAATAATATTGATGTGTTAAGTTGTTATCTAATATTTGATTAAGTATTAGATAGTATTATGGAATAAAGCATGTTATACTGATTAAAAGATCAATCTTATAACTGATAGGTCTTTCGTGAGAGATTTAAATTAAATTGCGTTGCGGTAATCTACGGTGCAGGCAAGTTTTCTTATACTTAACTCTAATAAGAGTAGTTTATTCCAGCTTATGGTTAATCATTACTGATTGCCATGAAATTTGTACTCTGTACATCTTGCATGTATAAGTCAGGTATGAAAGGCTGATCACCTTCATTACCAGTTGGTTCAGAAATGTTTGTTCATGTAAAATACTTGTTCAGTCAAAAATTTGTTCGTGCTAGTTCTCAATTATATTGATGAATTATAGAAAGCCTTTTATTCATACTCTTCAATCATGATATATCGTTATATTGTTGTAAATAAACTTGCTGGGCAACTTTCATGCTCACCCTTGCTATATCATGATAAAACATTGCAGGTAAAGCAAATGCGTCGTATACAGGAAATGATTAAAGCCAAGTTCAGCTTGGGGTATAAAGTGCGACTAGTTTGTAATAATGTATTTGATAAATATGGTTGTGTAATAGATATTTTATGAAATGTGTATTAAGTTAAGGTTACTCGACCTTGGGTAATAGTGTGTAATGTATTGTATAAACAATTTATGTTTATATCTTCCGCAAATAGTGATAGTAATTAGTATACCGGATCCGAGGCGATTCGGGGCCCGGGTTCGGGGATATTACAGCTGGTATCAGAGCTGTTGGTTATGAAGCTTAGGTAGGAATACCTGAGACCAATAACCGCAGTGATTAGGATAAGTACTAACTCAAATAGAGTTAGTGTGTCGGTAAGATTCAAAGAAGAATCTCGGAGAGTTATAAGAGATACGGAGTTCCCTAACTCTGATAAAGAAGTTAAGAATCGAAAAGTTATATTTAGGTATGGTACCATTGTACTCTTTAATAGTTGATGTATGGTATCTGGGCTAAACGATTTCTTCATAGAGCGGAGGTATATACGAACTAGCAACTCGGAACCTAGTTTGTTGGTTGTTTGTGGGAAACCACTCAGCGTGCCATACTGAAAACTGTTAGAGACTCGATGTGTACCAAGTATAGGAAGTGGATAGATAGAGTCTAGAAGATTACAAGTGTAAGGATAAGAGATCGTAAAAACAAAACAATCATAGACATAGAAATAAATCGTAATACATACGATAAGATCACCCCGTGATCTAATAAGTTTATGATATGGGATAAGAATCAATCTGATGATTGAAAAGTTTACAGCAAGATGCTGTGTCTATGTTGTACTATGAAATTGTACTATGAAAACTCATGAAAGAGTTACGAATTGTAAATACGGATTAAATAAAATTCGTATGGAGTAAGTGTGGAGTTAGTATTAGGTGGGGATTCAATTGAGGACTCTTGTCGGCAGCTGAGTTGTATGATTCCTTGTATGGGAGGGGAATTGTACTTGGTTTTAGAATCCCTTAGCTTCCGGGTCGATGTAGTGGTTAGGTTGATCAATTATTTGTATGGGAGGGAAATTGTTCACTTAGCTTCTTATATTGATTAGTGGCCGAGTTTGGTTTGACAACCACTTAGTTTCTGGCACTGATAATCATTGAAATATTTGTGTCGCGCTATTTGCTATATGCGTGTTAAGAGGGTGATTCCTTTCTCATGTGTATAACAGATAGATAGGTCATAGGTAGAGGATATAAGAAAAAGTACGAGTTCTTAGAACTCATACTTATGTGACATACTTGACGCATAGTTATATGAAATGTTTATGAACCCCTCAGCGAATGGACGCCAAAGGTCTGTCTAGGAAAGTTCGTGAACTCATATGATTGTGGCAATTTATGAACTCATAAGTGTGGTTTTATGAACTGGGTATAGTTATGTGTGAATGGAGTATTGAGGATAATAGGAACAGGTAGAATGTTTAAGCAAATGATCATTAGTGGAGAATTAGGTTTTTCTAAACCCCTATATATGCTAGATTTCAAAATTTTGACATCAAGCTAAATACGCACTATGTGCCTTTTTAAAAAAAATGTGTTTTTATTTATCACTTATGTACCATGTGACCTGGTGCAGAGATGATAAAAATGATGGAGTCATCAATGCAGTATTACTTCGTGTGAATTTGACTTAAAGTCACTATTCCACTATGGTATGATGTAGCATGATAATATCACAAAATGACAAAATCCTCAACGGACTGTTAAATACAATGCGGCATCATGACGTCGTTCTCAAAAAAATGTTTTCAAAAAAAAATAAAAAAACTCCAAGTGTTTATTGAAAGAAATTTCTCGAACCAAAATTGTTTTGCTGCGGAATCAAATAAGACTGAGATAAGAAATTGTGTGCGCCTAAGGCGGATAAGAGGAACAAATTGTTCCGACCAACAGTACTTGGCCATTACAGGGCATATCGGGCTGATCACCCTTGTGTCCGTAAGTTATGACGGTTTGCGGATGAATTTCCATAAAACCTTTGCGAAAATGAAATAACAAAATTAAAATAACAAATAATATCATTCATAACTTACTATGTTGATTTTATAATCCCCTAAATCATTACTTTGAAATCACTACTTTTGAATCCCACATTAATATTTTAATTTTATAATCCCCTAAATTACTACATTTTCAATCTAAACGATTTTTATATTATCGTTACTTAAAAAATCACTACTTTTTAATCTCACGTTAATATTTTAATTTTATAATCCCATAAATCGCTACAAATCTAAACTTTTTTGATAATGTTAACGGTTTTAATATTATCATTACTAATTTAATTATTATCTCTTAAAATCACTACTTTTTTAATCACAAATTTAATATTTTGAATTTATAATCCCCTAAATAACTACAAATCTATTAATTATACTAAAACACAGTACATGACACAATAGCATGACACATGTCATCCTCAAAATTTAACACATGTCCTGTCTAATTAATGTTCCTTAAGACCCTTAACAAAAATGTACAACTAACATAACAAATGAGGTTAAAACAAATCTAAATTCATTCCCCAAAATCTGGAATCAACTATTTAAATATGACATCTAAAATAAAATTTAAATAACAAATAATATCAATCATAGCTTACTATGTTGATTTTATAATCCCAAAAATCATTAATTTTTCTAAACATAATTATTATATCCTAAAATAACTATTTTTCTAATATTATATCATTCATAATTATACTATACATTATATCATACATGTATGATATAATATTATAATACACATACGATATAATATTATAATACACGTATATAACAAAATAATAAAATTACTACCTATCTAAACTATGCGGATATTTACTAATTAAATTATATTACAACATAATATTATACCATTTATAATTATATTACAACATAATATTATACAGTTTAAAATATTTAAAACAAAATTAAAATAACAAATAATATCATTCATAACTTACTATGTTGATTTTATAATCCCCTAAATCATTACTTTGAATTCACTACTTTTGAATCCCACATTAATATTTTAATTTTATAATCCCCTAAATTACTACCTTTTCAATTTAACGATTTTTATATTATCGTTATTTAAAAAATCACTACTTTTTAATCTCACGTTAATATTTTAATTTTATAATCCCATAAATCGCTACAAATCTAAACTGTTTTGATAATGTTAACTGTTTTAATATTATCATTACTAATTTAATTATTATATCTTAAAATCACTACTTTTTTAATCCCAAATTTAATATTTTGAATTTATAATCCCCTAAATCATTATAAATCTATTAATTATACTAAAACACAGTACATGACACAATAGCTTGACACTTGTCATCCTCAAAATTTAATACATGTCCTGTCTAATTAATGTTCCTTAAGACCCTTAACAAAAATTTCCAACTAACATAACAAATGAGGTTAAAACAAATCTAAATTCATTCCCCTAAATCTGAAATCAACTATTCAAATATGACACATCTAAAATAAAATTTAAATAACAAATAATATCAATCATAGCTTACTATGTTGATTTTATAATCCCCAAAATCTAATATTTTTCTAAACATACTTATTATATCCTAAAATCACTATTTTTCTAATATTATATCATTCATAATTATACTATACATTATATCATACATGTATGATATAATATTATAATACACGTATGATATAATATTATAATACACATATATAACAAAATAATAAAATTACGACCTATCTAAACTATGCGGATATTTACTAATTAAATTATATTACAACATAATATTATACAGTTTAAAATATTTAAAACAAAATTAAAATAACAAATAATATCATTCATAACTTACTATGTTGATTTTATAATCCCCTAAATCATTACTTTGAAATCACTACTTTTGAATCCCACATTAATATTTTGATTTTATAATCCCCTAAATTACTACCTTTTCAATTTAAGGATTTTTATATTATCGTTATTTAAAAAATCACTACTTTTTAATCTCACGTTAATATTTTAATTTTATAATCCCATAAATCGCTACAAATCTAAACTGTTTTGATAATGTTAATTGTTTTAATATTATCATTACTAATTTAATTATCATCTCTTAAAATCACTACTTTCTAATCTCAAATTTAATATTTTAAATTTATAATCCCCTAAATCACTACAAATCTATTAATTATACTAAAACACAGTACATGACACAATAGCTTGACACATGTCATCCTCAAAATTTAACACATGTCCTGTCTAATTAATGTTACTTAACACCCTTAACAAAAATGTCTTACTAACATAACAAATGAGGTTAAAACAAATCTAAATTCATTCCCCTAAATCTGGAATCAACTATTCAAATATGATATCTAAAATAAAATTTAAATAACAAATAATATCAATCATAGCTTACTATGTTGATTTTATAATCCCCAAAATCTACTATTTTTATAAACATACTTATTATGTCCTAAAATCATATTTTTTCTAATATTATATCATTCTTAAATATACTATACATTATATCATACATGTATGATATAATATTATAATACAGGTATGATATAATATTATAATACACATATATAACAAAATAATAAAATTACGACCAATCTAAACTATGCGGATATTTACTAATTAAATTATATTACAACATAATATTATACAGTTTAAAATATTTAAAACAAAATTAAAATAACAAATAATATCATTCATAACTTACTATGTTAATTTTATAATCCCCTAAATCATTACTTTGAAATCACTACTTTTGAATCCCACGTTAATATTTTGATTTTATAATCCCCTAAATTACTACATTTTCAATCTAAATGATTTTTATATTATCGTTACTTAAAAAATCACTAATTTTTAATCTCACGTTAATATTTTAATTTTATAATCCCATAAATCGCTAAAAATCTAAACTTTTTTGATAATGTTAACTGTTTTAATATTATCGTTACTAATTTAATTATTATCTCTTAAAATCACTACTTTTTTAATCCCAAATTTAATATTTTGAATTTATAATCCCCTAAATCATTACAAATCTATTAATTATACTAAAACACAGTACATGACACAATAGCTTGACACATGTTATCCTCAAAATTTAATACATGTCCTGTCTAATTAATGTTTCTTAAGACCCTTAACAAAAATTTCCAACTAACATAACAAATGAGGTTAAAACAAATCTAAATTTATTCCCCTAAATCTGAAATCCACAATTCAAGTATGACATCTAAAATAAAATTTAAATAACAAATAATATCAATCATAGCTTACTATGTTGATTTTATAATCCCCAAAATCTAATATTTTTCTAAACATACTTATTATATCCTAAAATCATATTTTTTCTAATATTATATCATTCTTAATTATACTATACATTATATCATACATGTATGATATAATATTATAATACACGTATGATATAATATTATAATACACATATATAACAAAATAATAAAATTACGACCAATCTAAACTATGCGGATATTTACTAATTAAATTATATTACAACATAATATTATACAGTTAAAATATTTAAAACAAAATTAAAATAACAAATAATATCATTCATAACTTACTGTGTTAATTTTATAATCCCTTAAATCATTACTTTGAAATCACTACTTTTGAATCCCACGTTAATATTTTGATTTTATAATCCCCTAAATTACTACATTTTCAATCTAAATGATTTTTATATTATCGTTACTTAAAAAATCACTACTTTTTAATCTCACGTTAATATTTTAATTTTATAATGCCATAAATCGCTAAAAATCTAAACTTTATTGATAATGTTAACTGTTTTAATATTATCATTACTAATTTAATTATTATCTCTTAAAATCACTACTTTTTTAATCCCAAATTTAATATTTTGAATTTATAATCCCCTAAATCATTACAAATCTATTAATTATACTAAAACACAGTACAAGACACAATAGCTTGACACAGGACATCCTCAAAATTTAACACATGTCCTGTCTAATTAATGTTCCTTAAGACCATTAACAAAAATGTCCAACTAACATAACAAATGAAGTTAAAACAAATCTAAATTCATTCTCCTAAATCTGGAATCAACTATTTAAATATGACATCTAAAATAAAATTTAAATAACAAATAATATCAATCATAGCTTACTATGTTGATTTTATAATCCCCAAAATCATTAATTTTTCTAAACATAATTATTATATCCTAAAATAACTATTTTTCTAATATTATATCATTCATAATTATACTATACATTATATCATACATGTATGATATAATATTATAATACACATACGATATAATATTATAATACACGTATATAACAAAATAATAAAATTACTACCTATCTAAACTATGCGGATATTTACTAATTAAATTAAATTACAACATAATATTATACAGTTTAAAATATTTAAAATAAAATTAAAATAACAAATATATCATTAATAACTTACAATGTTGATTTTATAATCCCCTAAATCATTACTTTGACATCACTACTTTTGAATCCCACGTTAATATTTGGATTTTATAATCCCCTAAATTACTACATTTTCAATCTAAATGATTTTTATATTATCGTTACTTAAAAAATCACTACTTTTTAATCTCACGTTAATATTTTAATTATATAATCCCATAAATCGCTACAATCTAAACTGTTTTGATAATGTTAACTGTTTTAATATTATCATTACTAATTTCATTTTTATCTCTTAAAATCACTACTTTTTTAATCCCAAATTAAATATTTTGAATTTATAATCCCCTAAACAACTACAAATCTATTAAGTATACTAAAACACAGTATATGACACAATAGCTTGACACATGTCCTGTCTAATTAATATTCCTTAAGACCCTTAACAAAAATGTCCAATTAACATAACAAATGAGGTTAAAACAAATCAAAATTCATTCCCCTAAATCTGGAATCAACTATTCAAATATGATATCTAAAATAAAATTTAAATAACAAATAATATCAATCATAGCTTACTATGTTGATTTTATTATCCCCAAAATCTATATTTTTCTAAACATACCTATTATATCCTAAAATCACTATTTTTCTAATATTATATAATTCATAATTATACTATACATTATATCATACATGTATGATATAATATTATAATACACGTATGATATAATATTATAATACACATATATAACAAAATAATAAAATTACGACCTATCTAAACTATGCGGATATTTACTAATTAAATTATATTACAACATAATATTATACAGTTTAAAATATTTAAAACAAAATTAAAATAACAAATAATATCATTCATAACTTACTATGTTGATTTTATAATCCCCTAAATCATTACTTTGAAATCACTACTTTTGAATCCCACGTTAATATTTTGATTTTATAATCTCCTAAATTACAACCTTTTCAATTTAAAGATTTTTATATTATCGTTACTTAAAAAATCACTACTTTTTAATCTCACGTTAATATTTTAATTTTATAATCCCATAAATTGCTACAAATCTAAACTGTTTTGATAATGTTAACTGTTTTAATATTATCATTACTAATTTAATTATTATCTCTTCAAATCACTACTGTTTTAATCCAAAATTTAATATTTTGAATTTATAATCCCCTAAATCACTACAAATCTATTAATTATACTAAAACACAGTACATGACACAATAGTATGACACATGTCATCATCAAAATTCAACACATGTCCTGTCTAATTGATTTTCCTTAATACCCTTAACAAAAATGTCCAACTAACATAACAAATGAGGTTAAAACAAATCTAAATTAATTCTCCTAAATCTGGATTCAACTATTCAAATATGACATCTAAAATAAAATTTAAATAACAAATAATATCAATCATAGCTTACTATGTTGATTTTATAATCCCCAAAATCTACTATTTTTCTAAACATACTTATTATATCCTAAAATCACTACTTTTCTAATATTATATCATTCATAATTATACTATACATTATATCATACATGTATGATATAATATTATAATACACGTATATAAAAAAATAATAAAATTACTTCATATCTAAACTATGCGGATATTTACTAATTAAATTATATTACAACATAATATTATACCATTTATAATTATATTACAACATAATATTATACAGTTTAAAATATTTAAAACAAAATTAAAATAACAAATAATATCATTCATAACTTACTATGTTGATTTTATAATCCCCTAAATAATTACTTTGAATTCACTACTTTTGAATCCCACATTAATATTTTGATTTTATAATCCCCTAAATTACTACCTTTTCAATTTAACGATTTTTATATTATCGTTATTTAAAAAATCACTACTTTTTAATCTCACGTTAATATTTTAATTTTATAATCCCATAAATCGCTACAAATCTAAACTGTTTTGATAATGTTAACTGTTTTAATATTATCATTACTAATTTAATTATTATCTCTTAAAATCACTAATTTTTTAATCCCAAATTTAATATTTTAAATTTATAATCCCCTAAATCACTACAAATCTATTAATTATACTAAAATACAGTACATGACACAATAGCTTGACAGATGTCATCCTCAAAATTTAACACATGTCCTGTCTAATTAATGTTCCTTAAGACCCTTAACAAAAATGTACAACTAACATAACAAATGAGGTTAAAACAAATCAAAAAAATTTCCCCTAAATCTGGAATCAACTATTCAAATATGACATCTAAAATAAAATTTAAATAACAAATAATATCAATCATAGCTTACTATGTTGATTTTATAATCCCCAAAATCATTAATTTTTCTAAACATAATTATTATATCCTAAAATTACTATTTTTCTAATATTATATCATTCATAATTATACTATACATTATATCATACATGTATGATATAATATTATAATACATGTACGATATAATATTATAATACACGTATATAACAAAATAATAAAATTACTACCTATCTAAACTATGCGGATATTTACTAATTAAATTATATTACAACATAATATTATACCATTTATAATTATATTACAACATAATATTATACCATTTATAATTATATTATAACATAATATTATACAGTTTAAAATATTTAAAACAAAATTAAAATAACAAATAATATCATTCATAACTTACTATGTTGATTTTATAATCCCCTAAATCATTACTTTGAATTCACTACTTTTGAATCCCACATTAATATTTTGATTTTATAATCCCCTAAATTACTATATTTTCAATTTAACGATTTTTATATTATCGTTAATTAAAAAATTACTACTTTTTAATCTCACGTTAATATTTTAATTTTATAATCCCATAAATCGCTACAAATCTAAACTGTTTTGATAATGTTAATTGTTTTAATATTATCATTACTAATTTAATTATTATCTCTTAAAATTACTACTCTTTTAATCCCAAATTTAATATTTTGAATTTTTAATCCCCTAAATCACTACAAATCTATTAATTATACTAAAACAAAGTATATGACACAATAGCTTGACACATGTCATGTGACACCCCCAAAATAGGTATACATCACCCATTCTGAGTGTCAATACATGGTTCAGAAACAACTACAACTTTATTATTATAACATGTAAACTATGAGTTTAAATACAGATATTTTCATCTAGACAATATCCACATACAAATAAATCCCCATCATAATTATTGATACATTATTTTACAAAAATGGTGAGGACTACTAAACAACTTTCTCTAGAACCTTCATTCCATACCCCGACTTGTACTCGCTATATTCTCACCTCCTGAGAAGAAAAATGGAACAAAAAAAAAAGGGTGAGCTCAACTAGCCCAGTAAAGAATATTATGACTAAGATAATATACAACAAATTATCGTTAGTCTTCAACAGGGAAAAATATAATAGAATACAATAGACAATAAATTTTAAATCAATATTCGCAGCGAAAAATATTAATCCATAGAAGAGTTACGTAGAGGATGAAATCTACTAATGTCTATGAATTTAACAGTCTATCAATAGTATTTATTTTTATCCCTGTAACATCAATCAATGAACCTCTTGATTCATATATTCATCCTTGCACTACAGGCCAAGGATATTCATCAGTTGGTCATGTTCATCTAAACACATGTTCATCTTTGCACTACGGGCCAAAGATATTCATCAAAAATCATTCATCTTTGCACTACAGGCCAAAGATATTCAGTAACACCATCATTTAGGACTGAGGATGATGAAAAATATTTTAAAGGAATTGAATCCAGTGAAACAAAATAACAAGTATTAAGGATTCGTACTTTAAACAATCCGAGTTCAAAAATACCTCAAAAATAATCATAGTGGTGTAAAAATCAAGAATGATCAAAACATGGATACAATCAAAGCTAGTATCCATAATAGATATTTTAGACGAATTTATTTTTTTATTTTTCGATGAATAGTGCCGTATTCGTGAATAGTATCATATACGTGAATAGTGTCGTATACGTGAATAGTAACTTCGACACCAAAAAGTTCCAAATTTGATTAAAAGTTCAGATCAATACTTCGGCATAATGATATTAGAAGAAATAATATCATTTAAAAAAAATAATAATATCCCTTACCTCGGAAGATCAGTACTTCTAGTTGAAACACCGGATATAGGCTATGACTTGAACTTACTCCGTATAGCAATACTCAAAGTATACTCAAAATACTCACAAGAATACGCTCGATATTATATAGAGAGAAAACTTCAGTTTCTGGTGTAATTTTCAATTCTAACCTAAGCACCTATTTATAGGAAATTACTTAGAACACCAAAACAGAAAATTTAATAAAATATTAATATTTATAAAAATATTATACTTATTCTTTGAAATCTGAATTTCAGCAATTCACACATGCTAACCTTCTAGAAAAAGTAAGAAAAACGTTTTTGTTAATATAAATATTTAAAACTTCCAAAAATCAATTATTTTGAAACTTCGAAACTTCAATATTTCATAATAAATAGCCCTTTTTGTTAGAAAATTCAAATCTCGCGAGTTTTTATAGGAAATTCAATTCTCTACAACTTTGCAGAAGAAAGGTTTTCCAAATTCTAAACAGAAATTAACCGAAATCCACAAACGGGTGATTTTAGAGGCTATAATCAAATTTCAGTCAATAAATGGGGTTCACCGACATGTTTAACATGTTTTAAACATTTATTGCAACAAAAATACTCTTCCTCCTCGTATACTCATATATCCCACATTCGTTGTAAAAATATCACCATTATTATATTATTAAAATATAATAATATATATATATTTAAATGAATTATTTTATCAGAAAAAGATAAAATTTCAATTTTCAACAATTGTCACATTAAAAATTTTCTCCATCTATATCCACATAAAATCAATATTTTCCTCATCATATGAATCAATAATTAATTATTCATAAATAATATTACAGAATCACAATATTGACAACCAGACAGTTCCCAGGAAATAGGGGGCTTTCCAATAAGAATTTCTCCTTATTGACGCGCAATTAGATGACCAAACCTCTCCTTAGACAGAACTTTCTAGACATTGCCAATAATGTTATCTAATAATATTATTCAGATAATATGAATTATTGCTTCGATAATGAAAAATAATGTGTAATGACAATTATTGAAACAACAACAATATAAAATATCAACGCAACAGTTATAAAATAAAATACTGAACAGTAATTACTATAACAATTAATGAGTAGTGCCTTCTTACGCAAGAATCAATAATTGGTGCAATACCGTGTACTACTGTGTTTTAACCACCGGGTATTCCAACAGTATTAACGGTAACAACTACGCCGTTATTTTTAAACAACTTATATTTGTCGTTTTCTTCCTCCAATCGCTTTCCGTTATGGGGCCCACACATGGCTGCGCCGTCGTACGAATATTCCCCGACAGTACGAATATTCCACGACCAAACGAATATTCCCCGACAACAATGAATATTTTATAACCACTTACTTATTTTGAAATATTTGCGTATTTTACCCATAACTATCCACATTAATCACATCAACCCTTACTATTTCAAAATAATAATTAGAGGAAATTAAATTTCATTTATTAATTATTTAGGGTATTACATGTCATCCTCAAAATTTAACACATGTCATGTCTAATTAATATTCCTTAAGACCCTTAACAAAAATGTCCAATTAACATAACAAATGAGGTTAAAACAATTCTAAATTCATTCCCCTAAATCTGGAATCAACTATTCAAATATAACATCTAAAATAAAATTTAAATAACAAATAATATCAATCATAGCTTACTATGTTGATTATATAATCCCCAAAATCTAATATTTTTCTAAACATACTTATTATATCCTAAAATCACTATTTTTCTAATATTATATCATTCATAATTATACTATACATTATATCATACATGTATGATATAATATTATAATACACGTATGATATAATATTATAATACACATATATAACAAAAAAATAAAATTACGACCTATCTAAACTATGCGGATATTTACTAGTTAAATTATATTACAACATAATATTATACCATTTATAATTATATTACAACAAAATATTATACAGTTTAAAATATTTAAAACAAAATTAAAATAACAAATAATATCATTCATAACTTACTATGTTGATTTTATAATTCCCTAAATCATTACTTTGAAATCACTACTTTTGAATTCCACATTAATATTTTGATTTTATACTCCCCTAAATTACTACATTTTCAATCTAAACGATTTTTATATTATCGTTACTTAAAAAATCACTACTTTTTAATCTCACGTTAATATTTTAATTTTATAATCCCATAAATCGCTACAAATCTAAACTGTTTTGATAATGTTAACTGTTTTAATATTATTGTGACGCCCCCAAAATAGGTCCATTCCATCCAATCCATTATGAGTCGTCAAATACATGGTACAGAAATAACTACAACTTTATTATTACAACATATAAACTATTGCCGTCTAGACAATATGCACATACAAATAAATCCCCATCATAATTATTGATACATTATTTTACAAAAATGGTGAGGACTACTAAACAACTCTCTTTAGAACTATCATTACATTCCCCGACTCGTACTCGCTACATTCTCGTCTCTTGAGAAAAAAAATAGAACAACAAGAAAAAGGGTGAGCTCAACTAGCCCAGTAAAGAATATTATGACTAAGATAATGTACAACAAATTATCCTTATTCTTTAACAGGGAAAAATCTGATAGAATACAATAGACAACAAGTTTTAGATCAACAACTGCAGCGGAAACAACAATTCATTAGAGGAGTTAAGTAGAGAATGAAATCTACTAACATCTATGAATTTAAAAGTCCATCATCAATATTTTATCCCTGTAACATCAATCAATATATATCTCAAATCAAATCAAATATTCATCTTTGCACTACAGGCCAAAGATATTCATCAGTCGGTCATGTTCATCTCAACACCTGTTCATCTTTGCACTACGGGCCAAAGATATTCATCAATTATTCATGTTCATCTCAACACCTGTACATCTTTGCACTACGAGCCAAAGATATTCATAATAAAATCAACCATCTTTGCACTACAAGCCAAAGATATTCAGTAACACCATCATTTAGGACTGAGGATGATGAAAAATATTTTAAAGGAAACGAATCCAGTGAAACAAAATAACAAGTATTAAGGATTCGTACTCTAAACAATCCGAGTTCAAAAATACTTCATAAATAATCATACTGAAGTAAAATTCAAGAATGATCAAAACATGGATACAATCAAAGCTAGTATCCAGAATAGATATTTTGGACAAAAAGAAGAAATTTCATTTTTTGGTGAATAGTGTCGTATTCGTGAATAGTGCCGTATACGTGAATAGTAACTCCGACACCAAAAGATAGAAATTTCACAAAAAACATCATCACGCTTCGTGAATAGTACTCGTGAATAGTAACTCGTGAATAGTAACTCATGAATAGTAACTCGTGAATAGTAACTCATGAATAGTAACCCCGACATGAAAAAGTTCCAAATTTGATAAAAAATTCCAACCAACATTTAAGCATAATGATATTGATGAAATAATATCATTTGAGAAGAAAATAATATCCCTTACCTCGAAAGATTAGTACTTCTAGCTGAAACACCGGATATAGGCTATGACTTGCACCGTATAGCAATACTCAAAGTATATATTCAAAATACTCACAAGAATACGCTCGATAATATAGAGAGAGAAAACTTCAGTTTCTGGTGTGATTTTCAATTCTAACCTAAGCACCCTATTTATAGGAAATTGCTTAGAACACCAAAGCAGAAAATTTAATAAAATATTATATATTTTTTAAAAATTCTATGCCCACTCTTGAAATCTGATTTCAGTTCATTAAGCACATGTTAGGGCTGCCCACAAAACAAAAAAAAACATTTTTGTTATTTAAAATATTTTAAACTTCCAAAAATCAATTATTTTGGAGCTTCAGAACTTCAATAATTCATAATAAATAGCCCTTTTGCCAGAAAATTCAATTCTCTACAACTTTGCAGAAGAAAGTTTTTCAAATTCCAAACATAAATTGACCGAAATCCATAATCGGACGATTTTACAGGTTATAATCAAATTTCAGTCAAGAAATGGGGTTCACCGACACATAAAACATGCTTTAAATATTTTTGGTAACAAAAATACTCCTCCACATATACTCATATATCCCACATTCATCGTAAAAATATCATCATTATTATATTATTAAAATATAATAATATATTTAAATGAATTATTTTATCAGAAAAAGATAAAATATTAATTTTCAACAATTGTCACATTAAAAAATTTTCTCCATCTATATCCACATAAAATTAATATTTTCATCATCATATGAATCAATAATTAATTATTCACAAATAATATTACAGAATCACAATATTGGCAACCAGGCCGTTCCCAGGAAAGATGGGGCTTTCCAATAAGAATTTCTCCTTACTGGCGCGCAATTAGGTGACCAAACCTCTCCTTAGACAGAACTTTCTAGACATTTCCAATAATGTTATCAAATAATATTATTCAGATAATATGAATTATTGTTTCGATAATGAAAAATACTGTGTAGTGACAATTATTAAAACAACAGTAATATAAAATATCAATGCAACAATTATTGAATCAATAACATAAAATACTGAACAGTAATTACTGTAACAATTATTGAGTAGTGCCTTCTTACGTAAAATCAATAATTGGTGCAATATCGTGTGCTACTGTGCAACAACGCGTATTACTGTGTTTTAACCACCGGGTATTCCAACAGTATTAACGGTAACAACTACGCCGTTATTTATAAACAACTTATTTTTGTCATTTTCTTCATCCAATCGCTTTCCGTTATTGGGCCCACAAAAGACTGCGCCGTCGTACGAATATTCCCCGACAGCAAGAATATTCCACGACCAAACGAATATTCCCCGACAACAATGAATATTTTATAACCACCTGCTTATTTAAAATATTTGCGCATTTTACCTATAACTAACCACATTAATCAAATTCACCCTTACTATTTGAAAATAATAAATAAAGGAAATTCCTTTTTATTTAAAAACTAGCTATAACCCGTGCCTGAAGGCACGGTGTAACGAAAAATTAAATTAAAATTTAAAAAATATTATATTATCTAAAGACACATATCACCACAACAATTAATACATACTCAATCATCAATACATATCCAACCACCAAAACATCGAGCTAGTTAACATCAAGAAATTTCGGCAAAATTTCTTTTAAAAATAAATATCCAGAAAATTCTAAACCTGTCTACAAAACTTACAATCATCATTACATATCCAAACCACAAAAAAAATTATCATTTCATACCCAAAATCATCATAACCATGTATAATTAGTTAACTTTACAAAATACGGAACACACAATCATTAACACATATCTAACCACCAAAACATCAAGCTAGTCGCTACTAATTTCAAAAAATTTGACAGAATTTCCTTTAAAAATAGATATCCAGACAAATATAAACATGTCTATAAAACTTACAATCATCCACACATATCCAAACCACCAAAAAATCATCATTCCATACCCAAAATAATCATAACCATGCATAATTAGTTAAATTTACAAAATACGGAACACAAAAAAATACATATATGAAGAAATTAATACATACTCAATCATCAACACATCCAACCACCAAAATATCAAGCTAGTCGCTACTAATTTCAAGAAATTTCGGCAGAATTTCCTTTAAAAATAGATATCCAAAAAAATCTAAACATGTTTACAAAACTACAATCATCCATACATATCCAAACCACCATAAAAACCATCATTCCATACCCAAAATCATCATAACCATGTATAATTAGCTAACTTTATAAAAGACGAAACACAATGAATACATACATGCTGAAAATAGAGAAACAACATGTTGAGTATAAGACCCTTTACTTTACAGCTTACACCATGTATCCTTCAATATATACCTGAAAATATTTGAAATTTAAAAATTATCGAAATATGTGAGTCAAAATTAAACAATTGTAAATCTGAAACATAATGAGAACACATATTTGTATGTAGGGGGAATGAGAGAGAGAGATCTGTGTGTGTGGTAGAATAGATAGAGGGTTTGAAATTTGAATAAACTGGAATGAGAGAGAGAGCAGCTCACGTAAACTTGATGTGATATTTGTCTATTTTCTCTCTCCGCTCTGTTTTATATTATAGATTTTCGGGGTCTTACAACCTCCCCTCCTTATGAAATTTCATCCTCAAAATTGACGTACATAACTGGTGTTTCAAAAAGGTAAAGATACCTCGCTTTCATTTCCGTTTCCAACTCTATGGTCATTTCCTCTATAGCATGATTCCTCCACAAAACTTTAACTTGTGGTTCGTGCGTAGGACATGCTCCTTCCCATCCAACATCTTGACAGGTACCTCTTCGTACGTTAAGTCTTCAGCTATTTCGTCCGGTTCTAACTCAATAACATGGTTCAAGTCGTTCACATCGGTAAATAAAAAACGTTATAAACACGCGACATACTTGGCGATAAAACGAGTCTATAGGCCACAGTTCCTATTCGATCGAGGATTTCGAATGGACTAATAAATCGAAGGTTTAAGCTTTGCTCACATCGCCAATTCTCGCTTTTGAAATAACAACTTCATGCACCTCCTTCTTCAAATTCATCAGCTCCAGTATGTAGCTTGAACAGCTTTAACTTTATCGATTAAAGTCGATTATACTCGTATATCATCACGTGGATACCTAGAGTTTTCATCTCCATCTCTATTATTTGTAAATTATACGAAATGAGTCTTTGACAATATCATACTCGTACTTGTATACGATCTTCTACTCAACACGTCAGCTACCACGTTCACTTTTTTTCCAGGATGACATGGTCATAACATGTGCTGAAATGAGTCTCCTCTTGAGTTCTTCGAAGCTCTTCCCACATTCCTTGCTCCATTCGAATTTTGTATCTCTACGAGTCAGCTGCGTTAATGGATTAGAAATTCGAGAATATCCTTCAACGAATCTCCGATAATAACCAACTAAGCCTAGAAAGCTACGTATTTCGATTACCGACTTAGGTTGTTCTCAACTGTGACTCATATCCCAACCTTGGATAGCACGTTACAATGACACCTATCAGTTTACTATCGCACAAATATTGTGTCCCCTACGAAGAGTCTGGCTTCTGTGTATTCCACAAAGAAAGTCACAAGATAAAGGCTCGGGTATCAACTTCTATAGTTGGGTTTTTAACTCCTGAAGTTCAATAGGAGCCATGAGATTTTAGAAATGGGTTTTGTACCAGATTCAAAGTTGATACAAAATTTAATATCACGCTCTGGGAGTAAGCCAGGAAATACATCAGGAAATACATCAGGAAATTTACTAACAACAGAAATATCATTCAAATCTGATGTACTTTTGTTCAAGTCCATGACATGGGCTAAGAAAACATGACATCCATTTTTCAATAAATGAATGACTTCATGGCCTGATATAAAAATGTTTGACTTCAATGGTTTGATTGCTTGAGTTCGAATATCAGGTTGCTTAGGGATATGAAAACTAACAACCTTACAAAAGCAATTAATTTTGGCATGATGAGTAGTTAACCTTAAAATCACATCAAAAGCAAATATCTCTATAGAAATAAGGTTAACAGGTAATGTGATAGTGCCAACTTGAATCAAGCAAGATTTCTAAACAACGGATGTAATGAAAGTTTCTCCTAACGGAGTCTCCATAAATAGGTCAAAGTCTAATTTCTCTGTAGTCCAGTTCAAACGTTGAGCGCAAGCAAGAGAGATAAAAGAATGGGTAGAACCGGTACCTAGTAAGGTATAAACTTCGCAAGAATTATAATTAACTAACCCGTGCTAACTTCGTTCGGGTTCCTCGCATTTTGACCGGTCACGACAAACGCTCTTCCAAAAACCGTTGACTTTGACTTTTCTAGGACAAGCCTTTTGAGTCACCATTCTCGCTGGACTGGGTTTCGATACCGTAAAATCTCGAGAGATATGTCCTTCCTTCCACAATTATAGCATACCTTGAACTATTGTGGGCAGTTTGGGTTGATATGTCCCTCTTTCCCGCATTTGTAACATACAACCGGTGGTCTTTCTCCTCCCTTGGAACCAGTTGCTGCTTGGCACTGTCATCTTCACATGGTCGTTGTTAAATCTCCTCTTTTTAAAATCTCCTCCTGACTCGCTTCTTCTATTTTCATGGCCACGATTACCACCAGTGTGGTTACCGCCTTTGTCCATATTCTTCTTTCTCCGCTGGTTATCGTTATTCTGATGACTGCTATCTTCGGTATGATCCTGGTTATGGTCCCTCGGTTGAACGTACTCGTTATCTCGATCTAACAACTAAGCCCTGCTTACAACATCTGAATAGATAGAAAATTTATGAGAAATGAGATACTGACGTATGCCGGGTTTTAAACCTCTCAGAAACATCCGCGTCATACGTTCCTCATTCTCCACCAAATGAGGTGCAAACCTGGATAACTCCGCGAACTTCGCCTCGTACTGGGACACCGTCATGTTATTCTGCTCTAGTCTAATAAACTTCACTTCCTTCATATGGCGAATACTTTCAGGAAAGTATTTTTCGTTGAAAAGTTTCTGAAACGTCTCCCATGACATACTGAGTGCAGCTGGATGGGTACGCTTCACAGACTCCCACCAATAGTCTGCCTCGCCACGAAACATAAAGGTAGCTAATGGAACCTTCTGTTCCTCCGTGCATCCCATGACATCGAATATCTTGGTAATTTGCTTGACCCATGTTTCCGCCATGATCGGATCTGGCTTTCCCTTAAATTCTGGTGGTCCCAACTCTTTGAACTGCTTGGCTGTGACCACCCGTGAATTGCTATCATTTCCTCCTGTATTTTGAACACGAGTCTCCCTCGTCTGGTTTTGCATGAACTGCAAAAAGCTCCTAAACATCCCGTCGTTCATCATCTGCTCAGTGGCGTTGTTCACAGGAGGAACATTGCCAGCCTGTTGCATGTTTTCCTCATTGGTGAGTACAGGCGTCTCTATGGTCTCATTTACTCCACTGTTAACATTCTCAGTCGACATTCTCAAATACTGTCATAAAACAAGGGTTAATTAAGGAAATCAATATATCACATAATATCCCTATATAGTGACCAACTAACAAATAAGCTTAGGTAGGACACACTAGCGAAGGATTTACTCGTCTCTCCCCTCCTAGTTCTATTCCCCGATCTCCGCCAGAGATCATATCCCTAAGCTCTGATACCAACTGTGACGCCCCCAAAATAGGTCCATTCCATCCAACCCATTTTGAGTCGCCAAATACATGGTACAGAAATAACTACAACTTTATTATTACAACATATAAACTATTGCCGTCTAGACAATATCCACATACAAATAAATCCCCATCATAATTATTGATACATTATTTTACAAAAATGGTGAGGTCTACTAAACAACTCTCTCTAGAACCATCATTACATTCCCCGACTCGTACTCGCTACATTCTCGTCTCCTGAGAAGAAAAATAGAACAACAAGAAAAAGGGTGAGCTCAACTAGCCCAGTAAAGAATATTATGACTAAGATAATGTACAACAAATTGTCCTTAGTCTTTAACAGGGAAAAATCTGATAGAATAAAATAGACAACAAGTTTTAGATCAACAACTGCAGCGGAAACAACAATTCATTAGAGGAGTTAAGTAGAGAATGAAATCTACTAACATCTATGAATTTAAAAGTCCATCATCAATATTTTATCCCTGTAACATCAATCAATATATATCTCAAATCAAATCAAATATTCATCTTTGCACTACAGGCCAAAGATATTCATCAGTCGGTCATGTTCATCTCAACACCTGTTCATCTTTGCACTACGGGCCAAAGATATTCATCAATTATTCATGTTCATCTCAACACCTGTACATCTTTGCACTACGAGCCAAAGATATTCATAATAAAATCAACCATCTTTGCACTACAAGCCAAAGATATTCAGTAACACCATCATTTAGGACTGAGGATGATGAAAAATATTTTAAAGGAAACGAATCCAGTGAAACAAAATAACAAGTATTAAGGATTCGTACTCTAAACAATCCGAGTTCAAAAATACTTCATAAATAATCATACTGAAGTAAAATTCAAGAATGATCAAAACATGGATACAATCAAAGCTAGTATCCAGAATAGATATTTTGGACAAAAAGAAGAAATTTCATTTTTTGGTGAATAGTGTCGTATTCGTGAATAGTGCGTATACGTGAATAGTAACTCCGACACCAAAAGATAGAAATTTCACAAAAAACATCATCACGCTTCGTGAATAGTACTCGTGAATAGTAACTCATGAATAGTAACTCGTGAATAGTAACTCATGAATAGTAACCCCGACATGAAAAAGTTCCAAATTTGATAAAAATTTCCAACCAACATTTAAGCATAATGATATTGATGAAATAATATCATTTGAGAAGAAAATAACATCCCTTACCTCGAAAGATTAGTACTTCTAGCTGAAACACCGGATATAGGCTATGACTTGCACCGTATAGAAATACTCAAAGTATACTCAAAATACTCACAAGAATACGCTCGATAATATAGAGAGAGAAAACTTCAGTTTCTGGTGTGATTTTCAATTCTAACCTAAGCACCTTATTTATAGGAAATTGCTTAGAACACCAAAGCAGAAAATTTAATAAAATATTATATATTTTTTAAAAATTCTACGCCCACTCTTGAAATCTGATTTCAGTTCATTAAGCACATGTTAGGGCTGCCCAAAAAACAAAAAAAAAACGTTTTTGCTATTTAAAATATTTTAAACTTCCAAAAATCAATTATTTTGGAGCTTCAGAACTTCAATAATTCATAATAAATAGCCCTTTTGCCAGAAAATTAAAATCTCGCGAGTTTTTATAGGAAATTCAATTCTCTACAACTTTGCAGAAGAAAGTTTTTTCCAAATTCCAAACAGAAATTGACCGAAATTCATAAACGGACGATTTTACAGGTTATAATCAAATTTCAGTCAAGAAATGGGGTTCACCGACACATAAAACATGCTTTAAATATTTTTGATAACAAAAATACTCCTCCTCCACATATACTCATATATCCCACATTCATCATAAAAATATCATCATTATTATATTATTAAAATATAATAATATATTTAAATAAATTATTTTATCAGAAAAAGATAAAATATTAATTTTCAACAATTGTCACATTAAAAAATTTTCTCCATCTATATCCACATAAAATTAATATTTTCATCATCATATGAATCAATAATTAATTATTCACAAATAATATTACAGAATCACAATATTGGAAACCAGGCCGTTCCCAGGAAAGATGGAGCTTTCCAATAAGAATTTCTCCTTACTGGCGCACAATTAGGTGACCAAACCTCTCCTTAGACAGAACTTTCTAGACATTGCCAATAATGTTATCAAATAATATTATTCAGATAATATGAATTATTGCTTCGATAATAAAAAATACTGTGTAGTGACAATTATTGAAACAACAGTAATATAAAATATCAATGCAACAATTATTGAATCAATAACATAAAATACTGAACAGTAATTACTGTAACAATTATTGAGTAGTGCCTTCTTACGTAAGAATCAATAATTGGTGCAATACCGTGTGCTACTGTGCAACAACGCGTATTACTGTGTTTTAACCACCGGGTATTCCAACAGTATTAACGGTAACAACTACGCCGTTATTTATAAACAACTTATTTTTGTCGTTTTCTTCATCCAATCGCTTTCCGTTATTGGGCCCACAAAAGACTGCGCCGTCGTACGAATATTCCCCGACAGCAAGAATATTCCACGACCAAACAAATATTCCCCGACAACAATGAATATTTTATAACCACCTACTTATTTAAAATATTTGCGCATTTTACCCATAACTAACCACATTAATCAAATTCACCCTTACTATTTGAAAATAATAAATAAAGGAAATTCCTTTTTATTTAAAAATTATCGGAGTCTTACAATTATCATTACTAATTTAATTATTATCTCTTAAA
This sequence comes from Panax japonicus, assembly GCA_020205505.1. NCBI lineage: Eukaryota > Viridiplantae > Streptophyta > Magnoliopsida > Apiales > Araliaceae > Panax > Panax japonicus. Next base: position 31,093,246 of record CM035093.1, on the reverse strand, counting down.
ATCACTACTTTTTTAATCCCAAATTTAATATTTTGAATTTATAATCCTCTAAATCACTACAAATATATTTATTATACTAAAACACAGTACATGACACAATAGCTTGACGCATGTCATCCTCAAAATTTAACACATGTCCTGTCTAATTAATGTTCCTTAAGACCCTTAAAAAAAATTCCAACTAACATAACAAATGAGGTTAAAACAAATCTAAATTCATTCCCCTAAATCTGGAATCAACTATTCAAATATGACATCTAAAATAAAATTTAAATAACAAATAATATCAATCATAGTTTACTATGTTGATTTTATAATCCCCAAAATCTAATATTTTTATAAACACAATTATTATATCCTAAAATCACTATTTTTCTAATATTATATCATTCATAATTATACTATACATTATATCATACATGTATGATATAATATTATAATACACGTATATAACAAAATAATAAAATTACTACCTATCTAAACTATGCGGATATTTACTAATTAAATTATATTAGAACATAATATTATACCATTTATAATTATATTACAACATAATATTATACAGTTTAAAATATTTAAAACAAAATTAAAATAACAAATAATATCATTCATAACTTACTATGTTGATTTTATAATCCCTTAAATCATTACTTTGAAATCACTACTTTTGAATCCCACATTAATATTTTAATTTTATAATCCCCTAAATTACAACATTTTCAATCTAAACGATTTTTATATTATCGTTACTTAAAAAATCACTACTTTTTAATCTCACGTTAATATTTAAATTTTATAATCCCATAAATCGCTACAAATCTAAACTGTTTTGATAATGTTAACTATTTTAATATTATCATTACTAATTTAATTATTATCTCTTAAAATCACTACTTTTTTAATCCCAAATTTAATATTTTGAATTTATAATCCCCTAAATCACTACAAATCTATTAATTATACTAAAACACTGTACATGACACAATAGCTTGACACATGTCATCCTCAAAATTTAACACATGTCCTGTCTAATTAATGTTCCTTAAGACCCTTAACAAAAATGTCCAACTAACAAAACAAATGAGGTTAAAACAAATCTAAATTCATTCCCCTAAATCTGGAATCAACTATTCAAATATGACATCTAAAATAAAATTTAAATAACAAATAATATCAATCATAAATTACTATGTTGATTTTATAATCCCCAAAATCTAATATTTTTCTAAACATAATTATTATATTCTAATATCACTATTTTTCTAATATTATATCATTCATAATTATACTATACATTATATCATACATGTATGATATAATATTATAATACACGTATATAACAAAATAATAAAATTACTACCTATCTAAACTATGCGGATATTTATTAATTAAATTATATTACAACATAATATTATACCATTTATAATTATATTACAACATAATATTATATAGTTTAAAATATTTAAAACAAAATTAAAATAACAAATAATATCATTCATAACTTACTATGTTGATTTTATAATCTCCTAAATCATTACTTTGAAATCACTACTTTTGAATCCCACGTTAATATTTTGATTTTATAATCCCCTAAATTACTACATTTTCAATCTAAACGATTTTTATATTATCGTTACTTAAAAAATCACTATTTTTTAATCTCACGTTATTATTTTAATTTTAGGCTTAAATATGAATTAATACCCTAAACTATATGCCATATTCCACTTCGGTGATCCACTTTTCAATTTTGTCAATTAGATGATTAAACTATCAAATTTTCCAATTACAAATAATTGAACACGCCATGTCATAAATTGTTGACGTGACTAATTGTGTGGGGCCTTAAGACTCTTATGTGGCAAAAAAAACTATATTTTATTCTTTACATAAACAAATATGTATAAATCATGGGCAAAATAGTCAAAACTTAATTTAACATAAAAAATTAAAACAAAACAAACATTTATCCTAAATATATCATTAGTAGCCTTAGCCACCCATCACCGCCGCCGCTAAAGACACCAGAAGCACCGCACGCTACCTCTTGGCCATCGTCATTTTCTCTCTCCTCTTCATCCTCTACCTCTCTGTATCCCTTTCTTCACCTTCACCACCCACTATTCCCTTCGACCCATTTCTCTTCCCCAACCGCCATGAATGCCAGCCAACAGAAACTACTCACAACCAGATAAAGAGGAAACAACAGTCCATAGAAGTTGCGTACCAGAATTTGGCCAATCAAACCATTCAAACGGAAATCAAATCTTATAATCAGCAAAATCAAATCGGTAATAACAGAAAATTCATTTGAATTAAATCAAAAGAAAGAAATCAAACTCCAGGACCAATTTTGGCCAAACAAAACACAATCAAACCCAGCCAAGAAAAAAAATCAAAAAACGAGCTAGGAAAGAAAGCACTCAAACTGACATTAGCCAAAAACTGAACCATCAATGAAAAAATAGAGATCCCAAATCAGAACTTGAAAAGAAAAACAAACAAAACAAGAAGCCTAAATCTAAACAAATGCGAAGGAAAGAAAATGTCTGAGGAAAAAACACATTCTCTCTTTCGGAGATCCAAAAGTTGGATACGTTGTTAGCTAGGGGTTTTCGTTCTATTTGGGGCTTTTGTCTTGATCGATCGATTGTAATGTAAGGGTACCGATATATTTAGGTTAATGTTTGTTTTATTTTAATTTGTTATGTTAAATTGTGTTTTGACCATTTTGCCCCATATTAAATCAGATTTGTTTATTTTATGATTAAAAAAATATTTTTTTTGCCACATCATCTTCTTAAGGCCCCACACAATTAGCCACGTCAGTAATTTCTGACGTGGCATGTTCAATTTGTTGCAATTGAAAAAATTGATAATTTAATCATCTAATTGACAAAATTGAAAGGTAGATCACCGAAGTGGAATATGACCTATAGTTTAGGGTATTAATTCATATTTAAGACTTAATTTTATAATCCCATAAATCGCTACAAATCTAAACTGTTTTGATAATGTTAACTGTTTTAATATTATCATTACTAATTTAATTATCATCTCTTAAAATCACTACTTTTTTAATCCCAAATTTAATATTTTGAATTTATAATCCCCTAAATCACTACAAATCTAAACTATTTTGATAATGTCATCTGTTCTGATATTATTCATTTTAATTTAATTATTATCTTTTAAAAGCACTACTTTATGGTATTATCATTACTACTGAATGACACTTCTTTCCCTCCAAGTTCCCACCCATTTTCCAAGTTCCCAATTTGACCTCAACCCGATAATTATTATTTTAAACTTATTTTAAAAATAATTTTATATTTAAAATATTAAAATTTTGAGTTGGGTCAAATTGGATCGGGTTGGGTTAAAATTGGTCAAAATGGGTCGAGTTGAGGTTAAATTGGGTTGAATGAACGAAAAACGCCAACAAAATGTCATTTTAAGGACCTAACTGACGAAAATTTAACTTTAGGGACGACTTTGAAAATGAGTAGCAACTTAAAGGGACAGAAGTGTCATTTAGCAGAAATTGAGTTATTATCATTATTCTCCGTTAATTAACCTAATTTCTCCATATAAATACATACCAACTATTATGCAACAACTCATGCTACAAACAATTCTAAATACTTTTGAAAGTGCAAATGACTTATATGGAGACCTTCAGATTGTGGTGACAGTGCATTCAATGGGAGGGGCTATGACTTCATTTTGTGGACTATATCTCACGGTGTTTATATTTATGATCTCTTCATCTATTGTATTCTATTATCTGGATTGTAGCTTTGCATGATTTGTTAAGTACTAGCATCCGGTAAATTATTTTCATCATCATTAATAGTTTTTTTTTTGGCATTATGGTAATACTGTGACAATTGTCAAAAATGGATAAAAAACAAATGAGACAATGTATTTGTTTTCAACTATATCATTGTGTTATGTATGACACAGTGTTATACTGCTATGTTTTTGGACACGATGTTTGTTTAACATGTAATTTCCCTTAAGGTCTGAGGACCGAAACTAGGACATTCTTTATCTGTTTCTCCTTTCGTTTGGATGTTTAAATTATGGTGCAAGTAAGCGTATATGAGACATGGACTCTTTAAAATGCATCAAGTACTTGTGTCAGATATTTGAGGCTTGGTGAGGTTTGTCAAATGTGTAACAGACTTCAAATATGCCACTAACAACCGTATCAATATAACAACTCGATGACATTGTGCATTACACTTTCTAAATATTTATTAGTGCTTTAGAATGAAAGAGGTGCCCATTTTTAACTCTATTGGTTACATTATAAACATTTTTATCAAAAAGTTAATATATATATATATATATATATATACGCACACACACACACAACTGTTATATAATGTACTGGGGTTTAGTGATCAGATTGATTCTATACTTGAATATGTATTTACGCACAACTTTTACCCAACTCTATGCAACATATGCTACCAAAATTTGATCACCGCACAACAATCTACTATCTTCTTATTATATTTTAATTTAGTAATTTCACGTATAAATTTATAATTAACAAAATAAATAATCCCGTTGCAACGCGCGTGTTTAAATCTAGTCACTTATTTATTTTTCAATAATTTTTGAAAGGCAATAGTGAGATTGAATAATAAATTAAATTAATTGAACAAAATATTAATTATATTATTAATTTATATTCTTACTCCTAAAACCTCAATTTAAAAAAAAACAAAGCAGTATCATTTTTACCTATCGATATATTACAGAATGGATATCCAAATCAGTTGGTTCAATGAACCAACCCTGCATACGTTCCTCCTATTTTATATACTCTTTGTTGCGCCACAAAAATAGCATTTCCTCTGTTTTAAAATATCATTATTAATTTTTGAAATTAATTTGTGATATTTGAACTCAAAATTAATATAAAATCTTTTAATTTTAATCAGTATGAAGATGAATATTATAAACAGTTTAATAAGTACTACTTATTGTAAGATTTATACGTTGTTCAATTTTTATTAAATCAACTCAATTTTAAATTTAAAAATATTTTAAATTAGTTTTTAAAAATCAATCTTATATATATATATATATATATATATATATATATATATATAGGATAAAGATCAGGTCCGGACTCCCGGACGGGAGAAAATCCGGACCTGAAATTTTTTTTTTTTTTTTGTAGAACAACTAAAAAAAAAAAAAAATTATGGAACTGAAATTTTTCAATAATACAGTGTTTTGGGTGTGTTTTTAATACCTACACCAACCAATGTATGTACAGTCTACCCAGACTGTACAGACATGTTTTGTTATAAGCATCCAAATCACGCCCAAAACACTGTATAATGTAAAATTTCAATTCCATAATTTTTTTTTTTTAGTTGTTTCAAAAAAAAAAAGCAAAAAAAAAAAAAAAAGAGGTCCGGATTTTAAACCTGTCCGGGAGTCCGGACAGGATCCGGACCCTATATATATATATATATATATATATATATATATATATATATACGGTCCGGATCAAGAGCATACCCCTTATCCAACTCACCCGAGCTCACCCTCCTTTTAACGACGGATCCGGCGACGGTTAGTCATAAAACCGTCGTCTATACTTTTAGCGACGCTATATGTTGTCCGTCGCTAAAAGTATAGACGACGGTTGTATGACCGAACCATCGCCGGGTCCGTTGCTAAAGGGGGGTGAGCTCGGGTGAGTTAGATAAGGGGTAAGCTCTTGATCCTTGCTCTATATATATATATATATATATATATATATACAGAATTGATCAGGTCCGGACTCCCGGACCTGATCAAATCCGGACCCCAAAAATTTTTTTTTTTTTTTTTGGTAGAACAACTAATAAAAAAAAAAAAATTATGGAACTGAAATTTTTCCAAAATAAAGTGTTTTGGGTGTGTTTTTAACACCTACCCCAACCAATGTATGTACAGTCTGCCCAGACTGTACAGACATATTTCGTTATAGGCATCCAAATCACGCCCAAAACACTGTATTATGGAAAAATTTCAATTCCATAATTTTTTTTTTTTTTTTGTTGTTTCAAAAAAAAAAAGCAAAAAAAAAAAGAAAAAAAAAGGTCCGTATTTTAGTAGAGTCCGGGATCCCGGACTGGATCCGGACTCTATATATATATATATATATATATATATATATATATATATATATATATAAAACTTGAAATTGACAGGCTACATAATATCAAGCAGTGATGCTACGCGGACTGGGAATTGGGACCAGATTATTAGACTGGTTAAATTTTTTTTTTATTGTGACTCAAAAAATATATAATATTTATTTCAACAGAAATTTTTATAAAATATAGTGTTTTAGGTATAATTTGGATACATATACAAATACAGTCTGTATAACCCTGTATTTGTATATGTATCCAAACTACACCTAAAATATTATATTTTATAAAAATTTCTGTTGGAATAAATACTATACATTTTTTGAGTCACAATAAATAAAATAAAAATTAACCGGTCCAATAATCCGGTCCCAATTCCCCGTCCAGCTAGACTTATTCAATATCAAGATAACAAGACTGTATAATTTTGTATTTGTATATATATCCAAATTATACCTAAACCATTACATTTTATAAAAATTCTTGTTAGAATAAATATTATACATTTTTTGGAAGTCAATAGAAGAAAAAAAAACCTATCCAATAATTCGGTCCCTTTTTCCTGTCTGGGTAGCATTACTGATTATATCATTGGCCGGTCGAAGTACCTATTTCATTAGGACAATAAATGCAATGTTGAGTAAATGGTAAAAAAATGTCTAATTTATATATTTATTAAAATATTATTAAATTATATAGCATAATAACTTGTAAATATTTTATTCAGATTAATTAGACAATTTTGACTAATATAATTAACTAGCATTTTTGGTAAGCCTAATCTCCTTTCCTACAAAGTGCAAACATGGTCCATCCTTAATAGGCAAATAATGATTTTACCAATTTTTCAACAGTCTGCATTGGGGCTACAAAGTTCCCTCAACTAGCCTGGTCCCTGGAATTATTATTCTCTTCCTATCAAATCATCATCATTAACCCTCCAAGTAGAGCTGTGGTTACTCCTGCAAGAAACTGAAAACACACACACACACACATAGATATATATATATATATAGAGAGAGAGAGAGAGATGGGGGCAGCAGAAAAATGGAGTAAATTAAATGAACAGAAGAAAAGCTACTTAGTAGTAGCATCAGCTAGCTAAGAATTTCTGTATCTGATTCTATATTACTGCTTTACTATTAACTAGGAAGAAGACATGACCATAAATGAGAGCCCAATATTAGAACGCCTTTCCAGTTTTCCATCCTTACTAGTAGTACATCTGAAATGAAACTTCGGATCCTAACAAAACTAGCCCTCTAAAGATATAAATTAATACTCCACATAGCTTACAAAGACGCAACAAAAAGATTAACTCTTCCTCCCTCCATGATTTCTCCATCAAAGGAGAGCAGGCTTCCTATCTGATGGGTCATCCGAATTTTCTGCAGTAGAACTCACCCCTCCAAATGAACCATCAAGCCCACCTCCAATCGAATTGAAAAAGGCCAAATAGCCGCCCGAGGAAGCTCCTCCTCCACCTCCTATTCCAAGTCCAAGTAGATCAAGAGTAGTGGGCTTGTTCCCAAACAAAGATGATGATGATGAACCGCCCATCATCAAATTTGTTAAATTTGATCCTCTATTATCAGAGGGAAAACCCAGTCCAAGCTCAGCCGCCACTGGGTTATTGCTCTCAGTCTTTGCATTGCCACCGTTCCATTGTGCTTGTGCGGTGGACATGTTATCTTGGTGGTCAGATGGACTAGCTGACATTGCCAACCCGAGACCGCGAAGGAATGAAGAGGAATTCGACAAGGTTGCACCCATTTGAGCTGCTTTTTGTAGCAATGCGGTAGCAGATAAAGCGGGCTGCGATGATGGCTTGTACCGGGTCGGGTCGGAGACTGGGAATATGGACGACGCATTGTTGGAGAAATACAGGGAGGAGGAGAGAGAAAGCGACATGGGTTCTATGGGCTCAGGGGTAGGCATGGCACAGAGGAGCTCGGTGTATGAAGTGGGTGGCTGGGAGGACTGCGAGACTACAGCTGGAGCCGAGGTTGATGCAAATATACTTGGGAAAACACCACTGCTGTTACTTGCATTGCCGCCACTGGAGGTGGAGGAGCCACTTGCGCTCTTGGTGGCAGGCAGTGGTTGTTGTAAAACCCCAGTTGGATTCTCCGGAAACTCTGATTAAAAAAAATAGTTGATCAGATTCATCAGAATCAAGAAAAGAAAGGGGGCTTTTTCTTTTTTAAAAGTTGGTTTAACTAGTTTAGTTCTGTCACGCAATATATATAGCATAAGAAACTTTTGTAATTGAAGCAATCAAAAGATGAGCAATCATGGCGTCCTTTCTCTCTCACGCACTCAAATCTTTCTTTTTAATGACTTTTCGTCCTTCGTGCTCATTTTAACTGCTAATTTATTATTCACTCTTAAAGTTTTCAATAAAGAAACTTTTTTTCTCACGTTATCCACCAGATCTTCGTTCAGATGCATTCACTAATAGACAAATTCTAACCATAAAATAACTCTAGTGAATTACGTATGTACTAGTGAACAAAACAATTTGAAATTATGGGAACATGTAAAAACAGATAAAAATGACATCCAAGTTTGACTTGTACAATGTGGACAATCAACATAGAGGGGATTATGTTTACCTGAGCTTTGAATTGACAGAACAGGAGACAAAACTCCGGTAGACGGAGTGAGAGGTGGAGGTGGCGGTGGACTGGACGGCTGCAGTGGCAGTGGCAGTGGCGGTCGCGTTGGCGGCAGAATAACCTCAGCTTTCATAGTACCTTCAGAGCTACTAGCAATTGCCGCCGGTTGAGATTTTGCACTTTCCTGAGCTAATGCATCACAAAAAGCTCTATGCGTAATGAAGCTGTCCCTCCTTTAAATTAAAAATCAGAAACCAAAAAAATCAATAATTTTATCTCCATTATCAAGCAAATTAAATATAATGTGAAAAATAAGGTATATTAAACCTAGAAAATAAAGTTCCGCAATCGCATCTATACTCTCTAGTGCCACAAGTCTTCATATGCGCCTTCCAATCAGACTGTACGGCGTATTTCTTCGAGCACCGCTCGCACTTCCACTTCTTCTCGCCGTGTTTCCTGCAAAAATGCTTCTTAATTCCGGTGAGATCTCCCAACGCTCTAGACGGATCGTGGTGAACGCAGCTCGATTCCGGACAAACGTACACCCTCTTCCTTATCTCCTTGCTCGTTCGCTGCTTTAGTTTCCATGGCAAGTTATGCCCTCGCCGGTGAAGTTGAAGGTTTTGATCCCGCTGAAATCCTTTGCTGCAAATCTCGCAAACAAATCTGTTCGTAGCAAGTAGAGTTTTAGGCGATAGCGCGATCACATCCGCATCCGGATCTGCAACATCAATTTTTAGCATTATCATCAATAAACACTATACTAAGTACTCCATAAATGAAATTATTGAATTATTTATGAATATTCATACCAGGCATTCCGGGAAGATTTCGCTTTTTCTTTGCTGGAATTTGTGGTGGTATTGCGGGTTGATTACCTGAAGAACATGCACTAGTTTCTTCAGCTGATACTGTAACTCCTAATGGTTTTTCAAACTCAACCATTTTCTCTCTCCTCCAAAATGATCCAAATTCAGCTACTTAGGGTTTCAAATTAGGTGTCATCTACAAACAAGAAGAGCCAACTTCACTTCTCCAACTCTGACAAATCTTCGAACATAATTTAAAGATGCTATTTTTTTCAGATAGAAATTAATTAGGATTAATTTCCCAAGAAAACTAGAAATTTTAACCAAACTTTCCTAGAAAATCACAGCGGGGTGTTCATACAGAAACTCCGTCTCATGTTGAGTAGAGCGAGAAATGCAAACGCTGATAATTACGACAATCGGCAAGTCAAGAATCACGACGGGGGCACGAGGGTGGGTCTTATACGGTGTGCTACAGTTTCATTTCTAGATAGAGAAAGTAGAGAGAGAAAGTAGAGAAGTAAGAGAAGAGAGAGAAAGGGATAACACGGAATTAAAAAATTTTGATAAAAGCGGCGGCAGGTTAAACCATGGTCGGTAAACACTTAACCATAGTTAGAGAGCTTCTTGAGTTCCAAGTTGTTGCAGCATGGAGTCCGTACTACAGATCGGACCGTACACGTGTCAGTACCTAGTCACGCTACGTTTGGACGACTCGATGGGTTGTCGTTTAGTAGATGGACTCTGGTATTTGAAAATTGAAACTCCCAATTTTAAATATTTTATAGGGAAATATTAAATGCTATATATGTAAACTAGCTGGGTCCCGTGACTCCGGCACTGTATGGACTAATATGATTTATCTCATACTTTAAACGATCAAAATAATTTATTGAGTGAGCGGAAAATTTAAAGTCATTTGTATTTTATTAAACTATTATTAGATTATTAGATAGATAGATGTATTTTATTAGATAGATAGATGTATTTTATTAGATAGATGTATGAACGGTGGGATTTATCTCAAACTTTGGACGGCCTAGATGATTTATTGAGTGAGCGGGAAATTCAAAATCATTTGTATTTTATTAGATAGATATATGAGACAGAAAAAATAAAAAATATCTTATATTATTATTCTGTCTTATTTCTTACAGCTTATAATTAGTCATTAATCGTAATTTATATTCAACACAATATATTTCCATTCTATTATTATTATTATTATTATTATTATTATTATTATTATTATTATAATAGTCATTTATCTATATTTTATTAATATCATCTCTCTATTTTATTTTGATGTAACTTGTGCGAAAGACAAACTTACCCATGATTTAAACTATAAACAAATTAAAAGTTGTTGAAATATTATTACTTTAGTGTATATTTATTTTATTTTTTTGTAGTGTATATTTAATTTTGGGACAGAAATGGTATATTTTAAGATGATCATTATTTTTACGTGAATTTTTTAATCTTTATATTTTTATATGATTTATTTTTTTTATAATGGTATGACTCATTTTTCTTTTACGTGAGAAAAAACTACTACGTAATAATATCAAATATATATATACTAGCTGGGTCTCGTGCCTCCGGCACTGTATGGACAGTGAGGTTTATCTCAAACTTAAAATGGCCCAGATGATTTTTTAAGTGAGCGGAAAATTCAAAATTATTATTAGATAGATTAGATAGATAGATGTATTTTATTATATAGATGTATAGATGGTGGGATTTATCTCAAATTTTGGACGGCCCAGATGATTTATTAATGAGCGGGAAATTCAAAATCATTTGTATTTTATTAGATAGATATATATAAATATTAATTTCTTATTTTAATTGTAGACGAAAAGTGAATGTATGTATGTATGTTACGTAGCTTCCGGGATTTTCACGTGCTATGGTTAGGGACAAAGCGGTAATTGGAATTACAGGAATGCCACTGCGCCGATGAGGACGATTTAGAGGATGGGGACAAAATACAGTGTGTTGTCGGTTAGTGAGTGGCGTTCTCGTGATTCTTTGTACAAATATGTATGCATGTATATGTAGTAGAGACTGTAGTAGAGTAGTGTGGGAAACCAGCTGTGCGAGAAAATTGTTCTCTTGAGTCAAACTGACCCCACTCAAAAATTCTCAGTTTTCCCCCCAACTATGCTAGCCAAGAGTTTTGCAGAAAAAGTAAAAAAATTATCGTTATATAAAATATTTTGTGTATAAAAAATATTAAAAAATTTATAAGAAAATATCAATTTCCAAATTATTTTGTCATTTGATTTTATTCCTTTTAATTTAATAACTCATATTAAAAAAAATTACAAGCCATTTTATTTAAAGTTTTTTTTTGTAGAAAATTATCTTTTAAACAAATGAGGGTAAGATCGATATATATATATATATATATATATATATATATATATATATATTTTTGGAAAACTTATATTATTACAATTTAATTTTGTAATACATTTCATCTCAAGGGCATAAAAGAATCGGCTACTGAATCGAATGATAAATTTTGAACCTGTGAACAAAAAAAGGTTTGACATAGTGAAAAATGAGAGCAGATCTTCTGTCTCTAAATTTTTTATTCTCCTTCTGTTCTTCTATTTAAATTTTGACACATATCTTTTTATTTAATTTTAAAATTAATTAATGTTAAGTAAGAGACTAAGTGTCAAAATTTAAGTGGAGGGACACAAGGGGACAGAAAAATTAGGAATAGAGGATCTGCTCTCGCGAAAAATAGTTAGATTGTAATGTTTTAATATAATTGTAAATGGTTAATTATTATACTAATATCAAAAGATAAAAACTCTTTAAGAGAAATTCAAATAATTGTCAAATATTGTATTTCAAAAAACTCTAAGGTAACATATTTATAATGTTAAATTATTTTCCTACGATTAGTTGAAAAAAAATTAAATCATAAATTAAATAAAATTAGAAAAATTATAACCCAAAATATAAACGGGTCAAATATAAATTAAACTACTAAATTTTTTTAACTAATAAATAAAATGTAAGACCCCAACTTTTAAGAATAAAGATGAATTTTTAATAAATATCATTTTTGAATATTATGGAGTAAATTTGATGTAATGTTATAGTCGTGGGTAATATTTAGAAATTTTGAAAAGTATGCAAGTTTTATATAATATTCGATTGGTCGGAAAATATTCGTTTTAACAGGAAATATTCGTACGACGACACAATTATTGGTGGACCCCACAACAGAATTATTGTAGGATTCAAAAAACGATAAAAATATTTTTATGAAAATAACGGCAGAAGTTTTACCATTAACTGTTGAAACACCCGGTGTTAAAAGTACAGTAATACGCGTGGTTGCATAGTAGCACACGGTATTGATTATTGATGCTTACGTGAGAAGTCACTCAGTTTTGTTCAATTATTGCTACAGTAATTGTTGCATAGTATCTCACGTTATTTGATTCAATTATTGTCGATATTTTATATATTATTAAATCAATAATTGAGATAACAAAGTTATTAATATTATTATTTGCAATATTAACGATGTCTAGAAGTTCTGCCAATGAGAGGTTTGATCACCTAATTGCGCGCCAATAGGGAAAAATCCTTATTGGAAAGCCCCCTCTTTCCTGAGAACGACCTGATTTATTAATATTATAAATTATAATAATGATGATAAATGTTGTTAAATATATTGAGATATCTTTTTATGAAGGCACAGAAGTTTATATATATATATATATATATATATATATATATATAATATAAATTTTGTTTTATTAGTATTATTAATTTAATAAAACAAAAAAACTTTTTATATAAAACATAATACTTTTATAAAGTTATTTGCTTTATTAGACAACAATTAGAATATAATATATTTTATTATACATAGTGTTTTGCATAGTAATTTTTTTTATATAAAACAGAATACTTTTATAAAGTTATTTGTTTTATTAGACAATAATTAGAATATAATATATTTTATTATGCATAGTATTTGCATAGTACCTGCATAGTGTTTGCATAGTAAAATCTTTTTATATAAAACAGAATACTTTTATAAAGTTAATTGTTTTATTAGATTTTAAATAATATATATATATATATTATATTATATTTTATTGCATAATATCCTTTCTATTTTTCTATAAATAGGATGCTTAGTTAAAATTGAAATCACACCAGAAATTTAAAGAAATCTTTTCTATAATCTTGAGCGTATTTCTTTAGAGTTTTAAGAAAGCTTTGAGCGTAGAGCAAGTTTTCTTCAAGTATATTTTCGCCCTACCTGTCGGAGTACTCTTCTTTACAAGGTAAGAGGTATTATTTCTTTTGTATTCATAAAGAGAACTTTTGTTATTTCATTCTTAATTATTCTATTGGAATAACCTGTATATGCGAAGTACCGCATACATGGTGAAATTCTTCTGTTATTCCATTCCTTATTATTCTGTTGGAATAACCTGTATATGCGAAGTACCGCATACATAGTGAAATTCTTCTGTTATTCCATTCTTTATTATTCTGTTGGAATATTATGTCTATGCGTTTACGCATGACCTGGTTCCGTTATTTATTATTCAGTTGGAATAACCTGTCTGTGCGGTCTATCGCATGCCTGGTGAAGTCTTTTGTTATTCCATTCTCTATTATTCTGTTGGAATATCCTGTCTGTGAGTTTACGTATGACCTGGTTCCATTATTTATTATTCTGTTGGAATATCCTGTCTGTGCGTTTACGCATGACCTGGTTCCATTATTTATTATTATGTTGGAATAACCTGTCTGTGCGGTCTATCGCATGCATGGTGAATTCTTCTGTTATTCCATTCTTTATTATTCTGTTGGAATAACCTGTCTATGTGGATTACCACATGCATGGTGAATGACCCTTCATATTCATTTCTTATTAAATTATAAAAACGATCTGTCTACGTGGATTACCGTATCCATTGCAGTTTCATATATTCTTTGATACTCATTTGGTTAAAATTTTGGCTTCTATACTCCATAAAATTAGTGGAATAACCTTGATATTTGTGCTTCATCCAGTATCTTTTCATGAAAATATTCTTCTGAACATTCTTGAATTTTACTCCACAAAGCAGTATCATGTTGACAATTTGGACATTATTGAGTTCAGGATAAATTAACTTATAAATCTTTAAAATTTATTCTTGAACTTGTTTTATTGAATTATTATGTCATTGTCATCATCCTCATGCTTATATTGTGATGAAAGTCATCTTTGGCTTACGTGCATAGACGGGCTTAGTATGATTATGACCAGGGATTATTCGGTATAATCATGACCTATAATATTATAAATGATGTGGTAAAAGTCCTCAGTGACCTGTAGTGTATTAACGGACAGTTTTTTGGTATAAAACAGGGATTATTCGGTATAGTCATGACCATTGATAATTTAATGAATATCCTTGGCCCGTAAAGTAGGGATGACTCGATGATGTGGTTTATTTTTTTTAGCTGAGTCTCAACGATAAAAATTGATGAAAACATTTTAAATCATAGAAGATAGTAGATATCATGCTCTACTTGACTCTTCTAATGGATTGCTTATTCCGCTACAGTTAAACTTGATGTCTATTGTATTTTATTAGTTTAACATTGTTGAAGACTAATGATAATTTATTCTGCATTATCTTAGTCATAATATTTCTTACTGAGCTAGTTGAACTCACCCCTTTCTTTCACGGTTCTCTTGAGGAAATGAGAACGTAGCTGGGACTAGTCGAGGAACGGAGTGACGGTCCAGATGATAGTATTAGTAGTCCTCACTATTCTGTTAAATAGTGTAAAAATAAATGTATTGAGGACTCCTTTGAGTGTAGATATTGTCTAGATGACAATATTCTTATTAAAACTCTCAATTTATGTTTTGTCGTATTTTACACGACTGTTGTATAATTAGTTTATATTTGTATTCAGTACTTTGTATCTGACGACCCAAGATGGGTGATGTGTACCTATTTTGGGGGCGTCATAGTTGGTATCAAAGCTTAGAGATATGATCCCTGGCTGAGATATGAGACAAGAACTAGGAGGAGAGAGACGATGAATTCCTTCGCTAGTATGACCTACCTAAGTTTATTTGGTATTTAATTGGTTGGTCAGAGTATAGAGATAATATGTGATATGTTAATTAACCCTTGTTTTGTGGCAGTATTTGAAAATGGCATCCGAAAATATTGAGATAAGCAATGAAGCACATGAGACCGTTGATTCACCAACGATCAATGCCCAGGGTAATGTGCAACAGGAAGACAATAATCCTCATGAAAAAAATAACACCGATGAAATGGTGAACGATGGGATGTTCAGAGGCTTTATGCAATTCATGCAACATCAGGCGAAAGCGGCTCCTGTCCAAAATGCAGGTGGAAACACTGACAACCCTCGGACGTTCATCGCTAAGCAGTTCAAGGAGCTGAGACCACCAGAGTTTTTTGGAGAGCCAAAACCACTTAAGGCGGAGACGTGGATAAAGCAGATCAACTAGATATTTGATGTCTTGGGATGCTCCGAGGAACAAAAGGTTCCCTTTGCCACCTTCATGTTGCGTGCAGAGGCAGATTACTGGTGGGAATCTGTAAAGCGCACTCAACCTGCCGCACTGAAGATGTCTTGGGAGAAGTTCCAAGAATTGTTCAACGACAAGTACTTTCCTGAAAGTATTCGTCACATGAAGGAGGTGGAGTTCATCAAGCTTGAGCAAAACAATATGATCGTGGCGCAGTATGAAGCTAAGTTTGCCGAGTTGTCTCGGTTTGCGTCCCACTTGGTTGATAATGAGCAGAGAATGACGCAGATGTTTCTAAGAGGTTTAAAACTCGAGATACGTCAATACCTTATCTCTTATAAACTGTGTTTGTATTTAGATATTGTGAATAAGGCTCAGTTATTGAAGCGGTGACAACCAAGAGAGAGCAGTCGACAAGTCAATAATACCAGTGGTAGCAGTCATCGAAGCGGTGACAACAAACGTGGAGGGAATCAACATGCCAAGAATGATAACCACTTTGGTGGTAATCATGGCCAAGACAATAGAAGTGGAAAGTTCAAGAAGAGAAGGTTCAGCAAAGATGGAAAGACATCAGCACCAACACCCGCTGTTAAGGAAGGAGAACGACCGTCGGTTGTATGTTACAAATGTGGAGAGGAAGGACATATAAGTCCAAACTGCACGATGCAGTCCAAAACATGTTACAATTGTGGAAAAGAAGGTCACCTAGTCCGATTTAATCGTGCACCGAAGTCAAGTCCAGCTAGGATGGAGGATATTCCATGAAAGAATATTTCCATGAAAGGATACTGGATGAAGCGCAAATATCAAGGATATTCCACTAATTTCATGGAGTATAGAAGTCAGAATTTTAATCAACTGAGTAATACCGAATACAATAACAAAAGATATCACCATGCATGCGATAGAGATCGCACAAACAGGTTATTCCAACAGAATAATAAAAACAGAACCAGGTCAGGTGAAATTCACACCGACAGGATGTTCCAACAGAATAATAAATGCGGAATAGTAAATGATGGAATCAGGTCTGGCGTATAGCACAGACATGATATTCCGACAGAAATATAAAGACGAAATAGTAAATGGAACCAGGTCCGGCGTATAGCACAGACAGGATATTCCGACAGAAATATAAAGACAGAATAGTAAATGGATGTCACCAAGTATAGGGTATTCTGCGTATACAGGTTATTCCAACAGAATAATAATGAATGGAATAACATAAGGATTTCACCAAGTATAGGGTATACCGCGTATACAGGTCATGTATAGGGTATGCCACTTTTACAGGTTATTCCAACAGAATAACAAAGAATGGAATAACATAAGTTCTCTTCAAGAAGAAAGAATAACACCCCTTACTTTATTAGGAGATTGAATACTGCAGTAGTGTAGTAACCGAATACTCTTCTTCTTTCTCTCTTATTCTCTCTATACTTTCTCTTTCTATAGCTTGAATGAATTCGTGAAAAATAATGAAGCACTAGGCCTCTATTTATAGAAGATTTCTAGCTTAGCACTTGCCATGTGAAAAGGAAAGTGGTTTGACGACTGGTGATGTGAAAAGAAAAGTGGTTTGACGCCTGTAATGTGAAACGACAATTGGTTCGACGCCTGTAATATGAAACGACAAGTGGTTTGACGTCTGGTAAAGGTAATTACTATTTACGAAGGTAATTACTATTGACGAAGGTAATTACTATTGACGAAGGTAATTACTATTGACGAAAATAATTACTATTGACGAAGGTAATTACTATTGACGAAGGTAATTACTATTGACGAATGAGACTCTTAGATGATGACATATGGGCCCCCCATAAAATAACCAAACTTACCACAAACGTCTCATAACAGACTCTTTATATACATCAAGGATTGAATAAATATTACCATAAATTAATTTATTTTTAATCAACACATAATTAATCTTTCAACAATTATTAATCATTTATAACTTGTCGTCTCAATTATTGATTTAATAATATAACATATTATACAAATGATACTGTGACAATAATTGAATCAATAATATAAGAGATATGATGCAGCAATTACTGTAGCAATAATTGAGTATAACTGAATGACTTCTCACGTAAGCATCAATAATCAATACCGTGTGCTACTATACAACCACGCGTATTACTGTACTTTTACTACCGAGTAGTTCAACAGTTTTAACGGTAACACCTCCGCCGTTATTTTTATAGAAAGATAATTTTGTCGTTTTCTAACTACGACAATACTTCCGTTGTGGGGTCCACCAATGATTGTGCCATCGTACGAATATTTCCCGATAAAAAGAATATTCCCCGACCAAACGAATATTTTATAACAACTTGCGTACTTTGCAAAATTTATAAATATTACCCACAACTATAATGGAGCCATGCCAATACTTGCTTGATAACTGTTGTTGTAGGAAAACTCCACCAATGGTAAGAACTTGTCCCAACTTCCCTTGAAATCAAGGACACAGAGTCTTAATAGATCTTCGAGAGTTTGAATAGTCCTCTCCGACTGTCCGTCCGTCTGAGGATGATATGCTGAGCTAAATCGTAAGTCTGTGCCCATAGCTTTTTGCAAACTAACCCAAAATCGTGAAGTAAATCTTGGGTCTCGATCAGAAACTATGGATACCGGCATACCATGCAGTCTTACAATCTCGTTTATGTACATACGAGCAAGACGTTCAAGTGTATAAGTTTCTCGTATCGGTAAGGAATGAGCAGACTTGGTCAATCTATCAACAATGACCCAAATCGCATCTATGCCTTGAGAAACCTTAGGAAGACCGGTAACGAAATCCATGGTAATGTGCTCCCACTTCCATTCTGGAATTTCAAGTGGTTTCAATGGACCTTTTGGTACTTGATGCTCCGCTTTAACTCGTTGACAAGTTAGACACCTTGAGATAAACAACGCTATCTCTCTCTTCATATTGCTCCACCAAAATGTATGACGAATATCATGATACATTTTGGTACTCCCAGGATGGATTGCAAACGGTGTATTGTGCGCCTCCATCATGATTTTATACTTTAAATCAGGGTCGTTAGGAACACAAAGTCTGGAGTTGACTCGAAGTATTCCTTCTTCATCGATTCTTGCTTCCGGCATAGCCCTTTTTTGCACTTTCTTCCTCATACGCATCATCTCCAGGTCTGTAGCTTGAGCAGCTTTAACTTTATCGATTAAAGTCGGTTCTACTTGTATATTCGCCATCGTCACATGCGTCCCTGGAGTCTTTAACTCTATCTCCATCCTTTGCAAGTCACACAAAATGGGCCCTTGCGTTAACAATATCGCACTCGTACTTGCATGTGATCTTCTACTCAATGCGTCAGCTACCACGTTTGCTTTTCCAGGATGGTATTGGATGGTATGATCATAATCTTTCAACAGTTCAAGCCAACGTCGTTGTCGCATGTTGAGTTCCTTTTGAGTGAAGAAATATTTGAGGCTTTTATGATCCGTAAAGATATCCACTTTCTCCCCCATACAAGTAATGCCTCCAAATTTTAAGTGCAAAGACAACAGCTACCAACTCTAGATCATGAGTAGGATAATTCTTCTCATATTTTTTGAGTTGTCGCGAGGCATAGGCTATGACTTTTCCATGTTGCATGAGAACACATCCCAGCCCTTTGCTCGAAGCATCACTGTAGATGACAAATCCCTCCGAGCCAGATGGTATTGTCAGAACAGGTGCTGAAATGAGTCTCCTTTTGAGTTCTTGAAAACTCTTCTCACATTCTTCGCTCCAACCGAACTTTGTATCTTTCCGAGTCAGCTGAGTCAATGGAGTAGCGATTCGAGAAAATCCTTCCACGAATATCTGATAATAACCAGCTAAACCGAGAAAGCTACGTACTTCGGTCACTGATTTAGGTTGCTCCCAGCTTTGAATAGCTTCAATCTTTGCTGGGTCAACAAATATTCCATGACTTGATACCACGTGCCCAAGGAATGCTACTTCCTCAAGCCAGAACTCGCATTTTTTCAACTTGGCATAAAGCTTATATTCACGAAGCTTTTGGAGTGTCAGCCTCAAGTGTTGCTCATGATCTTCACGGCTTTTGGAATAAATAAGGATGTCATCAATAAAGACGACCACAAAGTGATCCAAATATTCCTTGAATACTCGATTCATCATATCCATGAAGGCAGCAAGAGCATTAGTCAATCTAAAGGACATGACTAGGAATTCATAATGCTCGTACCAAGTTCTGAAAGTCGTCTTTGGAATGTCATCGGTTCTAATCTTCAATTGGTGATACCCGGAACGAAGATCAATCTTCGAAAAGAATTTGGCTCCTTGCAACTGGTCAAATATGTCATCAATTCGTGGCAATGGATACCTATTTTTGATGGTGACATGATTCAACTCCCGATAATCAATACAAAGTCGCATACTCCCATCTTTCTTTTTCACGAATAGAACAGGAGCACCCCAAGGAGAAGTACTAGGACAAATAAAGCCAATGTCTAACAATTCCTGCAGTTGGGTTTTTAACTCCTGAAGTTCAATAGGAGCCATTCGATATGGGGCTTTGGAAATGGGTTTTGTACCGGGTTCAAGGTCGATACAAAATTCAATTTCACGCTCTGGGGGTAGGCCAGGAAGTTCTTCGGGGAATACATCAGGAAATTTATTAACAACAGAAATATCATTCAAAGCTGACGTATTTTTGTTTAAATCTGTGACATGAGCTAAGAAAGCTTGACATCCGTTTTTCAATAAACGAATAGCTTTATGGCTTGAGATGACCGTGATTGATATTAATGGTTTGGTCGC
The DNA here is from genome assembly GCA_020205505.1 of Panax japonicus. Lineage (NCBI taxonomy): Eukaryota > Viridiplantae > Streptophyta > Magnoliopsida > Apiales > Araliaceae > Panax > Panax japonicus. Next base: position 31,072,295 of record CM035093.1, on the reverse strand, counting down.
TTGAATTCGCATAATAGGTTGATTAGGAATATGAAAGCTAACAACCTTATGGAAACAATCAATTTTTGCATGATGAGTAGTTAACCAATCAATCCCTAGAATCACGTCAAATGCAAGTATTTTCAATGAAATAAGATCTACAGGTAATGTGAGGGTACCGATTTGAACCAAACAAGACTTATAAACAGTGGATGTAATGAAGGTTTCTCCCAACGGAGTTTTCACAGATAAGTCAAAGTCTAATTTCTCCGGAGTCAAATTTAATCGATGAGCGCAAATAGGAGAAATAAAAGAATGGGTAGAACCGGTATCAAATAAAGTATAGACTTCGTTAGATTTTATGATAAGCTTACCCGTGATGACCTCATTCGGGTTCCTTGCTTTCTGGGAGGTCACAACAAACGCTCTCCCTTGCACTACCGGCTTTGACCTTTCTGGGACGGCCTTTGGTGCCTCCATCCTAGCTGAATTTGTCTTCGGTAAACGACAAAATCGGGCTAAGTGACCTTCTCTTCCAAAATTATAACATGCTTTGGACGGCATCGCGCAATTTGGACTGATGTTTCCCTCCCCTCCGCATTTGAGTACGTTTTACCGATTTTCAGCAGTAATCTGCTTCTCCGCGCAACATAAAGGCGGCAAAGGGAACCTTTTGCTCCTCGGATCATCCCAAGACATCAAATATCTTGGTGATCTGCTTTATCCATGTTTCCGCCATAAGTGGTTTTGGCTCTCCCTTAAACTCCGGTGGTCCCAGCTCCTTGAACTGTTTAGCGGTGACCGCCCGAGAGTTTCCCGTGTTTCCATCTACGTTTTGGACAGGAGTCGCTCTCGCCTGCTGTTGCATGAATTGCAAAAAACCTCTGAACATTTGATCATTCATCATTTGGTCAGTGTTGTTGTTTGCATGAGGATTGTCGCCTTCCTGATACACATTATCCTGATTATTGATATGTGGTGAATCAACGATCGCCTGTGCTCCATTGCTATTCTCAACATTCTCAGATGTCATTTTCAGATACTGCCATAAAACAAAGGTTAATTGACATGTAACATAATATCTCTAAACTCTGACCAACCAATTTAAATACAAAATAAATTTAAGTAGGTCATACTAGCAAAGGAATTCCCCGTCTCTCCCCTCCTAGTTCTAGTCTCACATCTTAGCTAGGGATCATATCCCTAAGCTCTGATACCAACTGTGACGCCCCCAAAATTAGGTATACATCACCCATCTTGGGTCGCCAGATACATGGTACAGAATTCAAATACAACTTACTAACACAACTGTCGTGTACAATACGACAAAACATAAACTATGAGTTTGAATTCAAATATTGTCTACTAGAGATTATACAAACTCAAAAGGAGTCCTCATTACAATTATTATCACACTATTTCACAGAATAGTGAGGACTACTAATACTATCCTTTGGACCATTACTCCGTTCCCCGACTCGTCCCAGCTATATTCTCATTTCCTGAAGAGAACAGTGAAAGAAAGGGTGAGCTCAACTAGCCCAGTAAGAAATATTATGACTAAGATAATGCAGAATAAATTATCATTAGCCTTCAACAGTGTTAAACTGATAAAATATAGTAAACATCACGTTTAACTGCAGCGGAACAAGCAATCCATTAAAAGAGTCAAGTAGAAAATAAAATCTACTATCTTTTATGATTTAAAAGGTTTTTCATCACTGTTATAGCTGAGACTCAGCTTAAATAAATATTTTACATCATCGAATCACCCCTGCACTACGACCAAGGATATTCTTTAGTATCACGTCCACAATTATTCATGCACTACGGGCCAAGAATATTTGTGTATTCATTAATGATCATGATCATGCCAATAACTGTCCATCAATGCACTACGGGCCAATGAGGATTTTTAATTTTTACATCATTTGTAATATTACGGTCATGATTACACCGAATAATCCCTGGTCATAATCATACCAAGTTCATCTATGCACTACAGGCCACAGATGACTTTCAACAAAATATAAACATGAGGATGATGACAATGATATAAGAATTCAATAAAACAAGTTCAAGAATTATTTTATCCAGAAATTATTAACGTCCAAATTGTCAACATGATACTGTTTTGTAGAGTAAAATTCAAGAATGATCAGAAGAATATTTCCATGAAAGGATACTGGATGAAGCGCAAATATCAAGGATATTCCACTAATTTCATGGAGTATAGAAGTCAGAATTTTAATCAACTGAGTAATACCGAATACAATAACAAAAGATATCACCATGCATGCGATAGAGACCGCACAAACAGGTTATTCCAGCAGAATAATAAAAACGGAACCAGGTCAGGTGAAATTCACACCGACAGGATGTTCCAACAGAATAATAAATGCGGAATAGTAAATGATGGAACCAGGTCTGGCGTATAGCACAGACATGATATTCCGACAGAAATATAAAGACGAAATAGTAAATGGAACCAGGTCCGGCGTATAGCACAGACAGGATATTCTGACAGAAATATAAAGACAGAATAGTAAATGGATGTCACCAAGTATAGGGTATTCCGCGTATACAGGTTATTCCAACAGAATAATAATGAATGGAATAACATAAGGATTTCACCAAGTATAGGGTATACCGCGTATACAGGTCATGTATAGGGTATGCCTAATTTTATGATTGACCAACAAAATCCATGAATTTGGCAAGACCAACCACATGTAAAGGAGGCCTTGTTTTATTGTTAAAGTGGATACATACATATACATATACATATACATTCATTATTTGAGTGTAGGCAGTAGTAACATACAATTAATTAATTAATAGATGGAGGACGAAAACTGCGTTTGGATTGTCCCCAGAACTAAATAACTAACTAACCAACCATCCTCAACCTCAAGCTCAAAGCCAGAATTAATTTCAACAAATGGTTTACTTTTGGTCAGACCAGACCAGACCAAATGTTTTCAAACTTTAATTATTATTACGGACTACTTTTTAGAATAAAATTAAGATTCCAAATTTAAATCGACTTAATTGTTTGGTTATTTGAAAGATTCCGACTTTTCCAAAGTTGGAATTTAAATATTTGTATTCTTTGGACAAAATTATTTCAACAATAAAAATATTTAGTTTTTAAAAATAATTAGTTTTTTTTTTTTGACATGTGCAGCAGCATATGTCAAAAACTCAATTAAACATAGCTAGCTCCTTACATATTTATAATCATTAAAATTTGAATAAGAGTCAAATTTTGAAATGAATGGGGGCGGGCGGGGTATAATATCTATATTTATATCTAGAGCAAGGATCAAGTGCACACTCTTTATTTTACTCACCCGTGTTCATTCTTCTTTAGAGACAGTTTCGATCATACAACCATCGTCTATACTTTTAGCGACGGACAACATATAGCGTTGCTAAAAGTATAGACGACGGTTGTATGACCGAACCGTCGCCGAGTCCGTCGCTAAAAGGGTGAGCACAGGTGAGTAAGATAAAAGGTATGCACTTGATCCGGATCGTCTATATCTATATCTATATCTATATCTATACGAGCAGTTCGTTCATGAATAAAGATGCCTCCTCCTCCATATGAAGTTGTAATTCAGCAAGAAAGTTAAAAAAAGCAAACTAGATGAAGAGAGGCGGTGCCGGTGCCTAAAAATAGACAGCTGGAAGGGGGGCAGAGCAAATATGTCAAAAAGGAGTGAAATACTTGCCGGTAATCATCATAACCAATTTAATTTTCTTTTTCATTACCACCTTTTTCTCATCAAAATCAATAGCAGGATAACTTTTAATAAATACTAAATCCTAATTAATAATCAATGGGTTCATTACCTTTATTATTATGAGTTAGAACCAACCAAACTATTATGGATAGAGGAGAGGATAAATGTTTTGATTGTTGGGTGTGACATTCTATTATTGTCCGATAGCGATGGCCAAGGATTACCCCTAAATGAATTGAGTCAAATTTTAAATGATTGTAAATTTAGTAAAAACAAATTTTACTCTAGTTAAATAAACAAGCCAGCCGAGTCAATTTTAAAATTATACGTATTATAAAATAAATATTATGATTAATATACTTAAATTAACATGACATTCGACATGTTTATTTAAATAGTTTGCTTATGGGTATAGATATTCAAAGGTATATTGTAAAATTAATCACGACGAGTGAAGAGCACTCATATCATTTAATTTGTCAAGAAAAATCGACCCCTACTACAGTGGAAAAAAAAAGTCAATTAACCCCTGAACATAGTGTTGTTTTTTTTCTAATAAAATAAAATAATAATAAACCAGAAAAAGACCCATCTTCAATGAAAAATCTCTAATCAACTTGCTGTATTTCTCTCTCTCTTGCTTGCTAAATTATAACATAAAATTGACATTGTTATCAAAGAAAATTTATTTCCTGCTTTCTTCCCAAAGGAAAAAAAGGGGGAAACGGGGTGGAAAAAAGAGAGAAGAAAATCCTAGGAACTAGAACTAGAATATTTGTACGGAGATGAGCATCTCGACGAGTCCTTCCCACTTTGTAAAAGCACATCATGATTAATGGATGCCAACTGAGACAAATTCTGCACAAGGAGAATCATATGTAAACAACCATTTCCATTTGTACTACTGACACTATACCTATAATCATGCAATCTGAAGATGCAACAATGGCTTTCCAGCACTTGATTGGATGGGAAAAGAGCTACAGCTCATATGAATGAAATTAAAGTATCCCCCCCCCCCCCCTTCCCTTGAATTCATTCAGATTATTTACTGGTGCTAATTCAAAACAATGGTGAAGGGTAAAATGCCAAAATCCATATAAATAAATATATATATATATATATATATATATATATATATATATATATATATAATGTCTCCTATATCCTTGTTGATTTCTGACCACCAGCCACCAGATGGTAGTAGTAGCAACAAGCATCAAATACAAAATAACTTGGACAGATGACATCATGGCAATAATCCACATTGATGGTATTGCTTACGGCAGATAAACAACCATTCCAATGGAATATGAAAATTCATTTCATTCCCTTGACCATGTTGGAGGTGGTGGAGTGACATCCATTCCAATGGAAAAATAGATATATGTGACAATTTTGTTATCCTACTCACACCACCAACAACCAAACATACACTTGAGATGGTTAAAAATCATTTAATTCCTTCCCTCATTCCGCTACTTCAATCCAAACCTTATATTATTAAGTTAACACACAGTTAATCAAAAACATCACCCAGCATAACTTTGCAGGTCAAATAAATCAGAATAGGTTAATAATAAACTTTCAATGTCAAGAAAAACTCAAAGTGATCACTTGTGCCAATCTTGTAGACCAAGTCTAACATCACATAAATCGGTACCAGCTACTGGGTTACCCCTTAATTTTGGTGAAAGAATCTAATTTGCATTCCTAATGGGGGTAAAGTAGGCTTACCTTGAAAGAAAAATTCATCAAGGAAAGATCAAGAGGAGAAGAATCAAACTCAGCAAGATCGCCACAGTCATCTATCTTCTGGTGAAAAAAAGGACAAAAACATAATTTGGATGAGATTTCACTTCAAACTCCATGTACGGGACTTCTCATTTTCCAAGTTTATTACTCCCTCCGTCCCAAATTAATTGTTCAGTTTTAACTTTTTAAAGTCAAATTAACCATTTTTAAAACTAATCTTTTTACTATTTTTTCTAAAATATAGGTGAAGAAATTATAACCAAAAGAAAGTATATATAATTTATTACTAACCCCAATTTTTATAATTTTAGAAATATATTTATATATGCTTAATTATTAATTCTAAAAATAGTCAATTTGACTTAAAAAAGTCAAAACTGAACAATTAATTTGGGACGGAGGGAGTAGTATTTAAATTAGAAAAATATTTGGGACATGTTCCAGTACAAAAGTATTTTTCAGCCATTACCCATCAAGCAGAGCTCAACATTAGCATTAATTAAATCAGATAAACTACATTTATAAGAAAAGAATTCCAAAATTAATAATATTAACAAGAAATCTATAGCTTCAATATATTGTATGACATTCAAGGAAGATTAAAATTGATTATTGACTTTTGATAATATAATTATACTTGTCCGAATAGAACAGTGATATTGATTCTGATAATGATGATGAACACGTTGGTTAGAAATTTTCATGTCAATATCAGCAGGTGAAATTTACCTCAAGTCCACCAGAATTTGAGATCATGTCCGTAGTGTCAGAGGCTGAATCACTAGAGACCTGATCATCAGGCACTCCCGTGAAACTCTTACTATACCGGGATACAAAATAACTTGTGTCATCTACACTGTCAGGGTGTGGCACAAAGACAGCCTACAATAAAGTCAAATTATGCCAAATCAAGAATATAGAAATATTAAACACAAAAAGAAGAATATATGACTCGTGTCATCTACACTTTCAAACCTTTGTTCAAAAATTACATACAGGTGCATGCCATTGCATGGGGCATTCACACAGGAAAGAATAAGACATTAAGGGTTATTCAATAGAGCAACTAGATTTGTAAGATTGAAAAAGCAATTGGGATGCATCACATTAGTAACATGAATGTTGCTACTGAAAGAACTATACATTGTCTTTCTAAATGGTGTAGAATAGCTCGTTGAGAAGGGACCTCGTTAGATGATTTTCTCAAATTTAGATGCAGTATATGCACCAACTGCTGCGTCACTCTCCAAGAAGGCTTTAAGGTAGAGGATCAAGAAGAAGAAGAAGAATTAAATTAAGGGCAATCGACCAACTGGATTTGTTAGATTGAGAAAGCTATTGGGCTGCATCATATTAGTAACAAGAGTGTTGCTACATATAGAATTATACATATTATCCTTCTAAAAAGAATAGAAATAGTCATTGAGAAGAGAGCTTGTTAGAAGATTTTCTCAGATTTAGATGCAGTATATAAATAACATCTGCATCACTCTCCAAGAAGACTCAACTCAAAGTCATCAAACAAGCATTCTTTTATTCTTGTCTTACTTGAGATTCAAAATAATTTCCATGATAGATTTATTTTACTATTAAACCTCCCAACTAATGTTGAAAGCATAACAAGTCATCTTAACAAAGGCTTTATTGTTAAAAGATGGAGAATGTAATAACCAATGACAAAACAAGCAGAGAAGTCTAGATTTCAAATATGAAAGCATATGCACCTATGCAGTATCCATTTGAATAGATAAAAGCATAAATCATAAGCACTTATCCAGTATCCATTTGAATGATAAGAGCATACATCCACAATCCTCACCTTCTGTAAGGAAAGGTTTTCCCAGTCAACTCCACTGAAGAAAGGGTGTGCTTTTACCTGTAAGAAACTCCAGGCTATTAGAGCCAATTTCAAATACATTACTTTGATTTTCAAGTATACGTTACAAAAGTAATTAGTTTATCTTTCAAGCTATCATAAAGCAGAGACATTGTCAATCTGTAAGGAAAAAAATAATTCAAAACTAGTGAAAACTACCTCTGACAATCCCTCTGCTCCAAGACGTTGATTGGGATCATGAACAAGAAACCTACACAAAAAAAGATTCACATGTATACTGAGGTTCACACATTAAGAACATATACCCCAAGCAAAGAGGTAAAAAGGATTTTTACGGCCAATTTGGGAGAAATGTGGATAAGGACGTAGAAGTTGTAATTATAAGGAAAACAATAACATTGGAAACGGTATAATCATTGTTTCACGTGATTATATGAGGAAATATAGGAGATTGCATCTCTCTGCTTTTCCATGTGTGTTTCTTTTTGGTCCGTCTCATAATCATTTTAATGCCTGTGAATAACTATGATAAATTTGCAATAACAATGTAAAAAAGGGTAAAAAATAAAACAAGGATAGAAAATTTTTAGTTGCTGTGAAAAGATAGAAGGAAAAAGCCATCTCTGCCTGGCAGATCAAAATGATAATCCTGTGACCTGCAGGGCGATGACGAGTTATGTGATTAGAGCTTCGAGAACATAACAAACAACAATCTCATTGGCTACATTTGTTTTTCCAATTTGCCCCTAAAGAATCACTACGATATTTATAGGTGCACTATAGCTTCAAACAGTGCTTAATGTTTTTAACAATTTTTAACACACAGAAATCCAACACCAGATAAAAAAACAGAACAGAAAAGCTATCAAAGCATGCCCACTGAATTTCTTGAGCCTTTTTCTCCAACTACGCCTCAGAAATATTTTGTCCTATTTTTCAAATATATACCGAGTTAATAGGTAAATAGCTGCTTTAGGCTTTACCTTAATTTATCCCCTCAAGTTCTGTAAATCTAAGGAGGTGATTTCAATGGTTTCAGATTATTGGCTGAGAAGTCAAAAGGAAGTTTAATTTAGCCAAGCATAATCTTAATAATAAATCTTGTAAGAATATTAATAACAAATCTTCAGTGACATGATGGTATACTTTAATATGTTAATATATATAGACTATGAATTCCACACACATGTTTTTGACTTTTTTCATGCCATGCATGCACACATAAACCCTCATTTTGAAGTTTGTTAATTATAAGTTCCCATGGTTAGTTGCGACACCAAATAAGCATTACAAAGTGTTGGGCAGATAAACATATGGTGCTGAAAGGGAGTGAGACGTTAAACACGTATCTAACTACTATGTAACAAACTATGAACACATGTTCTAACACTTGCAAGTACTTTTAATGTAAACCATACAAATAATTTTGTTTTTGCTAGTCATGTATCACAATTATACCAAGATCAGGCTCAGAAAACTATTATGAGTCTATGACCTAGGAACATTATTCAGATCCTTGAACGGCAGCACCACTTGAAAGCATGGTAATAAAACTATATTAAAAAGTCACAAAAGAAAACAACTTAACAAAATACATTGGTAACCAACCTGTCAATCAAATCTTGGGCCTCACAGGACATATCATTAGGAACAGGAGGCCAGGGGATTTTCCTATTAAGAATGTTGTCAAAGATTATCTGTGCAGCCAAGATGGTGGATATGTCAATAGGATAAAGTTTCTGATCACAAATGAAAAACTAAATCTGTCTGAAGTACAACCTTAAAATCATATAAATCTGGTCAAGATGCACTTGACTTGCAAAGTTGTCCCTCGAGTTTAAATTTTTTGCAATATTGTTCCAATTCAATGAAAAATGGAGAAAGGAGACCCATGTTACGTGTACATGATTCCGTTAGGGGAAAATGGTCAGTGCAATACCTTTATATTGGAGGGAAGAGCTCTAATTCTCCGAGTTGATATTTTACCTTCTAAACGAGTGTCAAAGAATCGTTTTCTCTCATTTTTTATTAAATTAGAACATTGTAAATTTAGGAAACAAAGACTTAAGGGACAATTTTACAATTTTCCCTAAAGTTAAATTACATAAAAATATATCAATTCATGAACAGTCATAGAATAAACAATGTAAGCAAGTATCCTGGGGATAATTACGGGGAATGATGATAAAGTATTGATTAACAATGACAGTTTATAACCAAACCATATATGGAAGCCATTCAAATGAAAAGCAATTAGATTAAGTCTGATTCTTGAACCAAGCATCTTTCCTTATTAGAGTTCAGTTAGGAATTTAGTTAGGCATTTAGCTGTCAGTAAGGGGCATACATATTTTCTAAAAAGAAGAAAGTTAAAAGTTATCCAGATTCCAATATATTATTTAACAAAAATCCTAAACCCCAACAGAGAATTTATGGTGTAGTGATCCTTCAACCATAACTGCATCAAGCAATACCTTCCTGTCTGGGAGAAATGCATGGAGATGACATTTTTTGCATTAATAGAAGCTCCTTGATCCCATTGAAAAGGAAAGGATAAAAATGGTAAAGAATCAAGTTTGAAATGTTGCACGCTGACTATACTTATAAAAATCAAAAGTTACAAAACTAGTCAGGTATGAGTTTTCTCCTCTGATTTTGACATAGTTGCTAACTTGCTATGAAACCGGTAAATAGAGGATGAGAAATATTAAATATATAATAACAAAGTACAGCAACCTTGTGTCAGACATGCTCTCGACATGAAAAAGTAATGTGAACCTGACAAGGACACATTGACCATGTGAAAATGTTCGTTTTTCCGAACATAACATTATATTTCTGAATTCCTTCTTGTCGTGCAGTTTCTCCCAGTACATAGTTTATTGAACAAATATAATGAGCTACAAGAGTTCCCCTATCAAATTTGACCAACTAAATTGCTGCTAACAACTAAGAAATAAACAGGCCATTTATGCCTGTTTGGTCATTGGTGTAGCGGTGCAGCGTCGTGCAATGTAATGAAGCACTTAAATATAAAGCTTCTCACAAAAGTGCTTTAATAAGAAAGTTAAAACACTGTTTGGTCACACAATTCTAGAAGTGCTTTTGAAAAAATAATACAAAAGTCAGTGGTATGTACTTTTTATTTTTCTTCAACAATTAGAGGACAAATTTGTACATTTTCAGCTAAAAGTGCTTTCGCCAAAAGCATAAATGTTCTGCTTATTTAGTCAAAATCGCTACTCACTAAAAGAGCTTTTTCCAAACACAAAAATATTTCCAAGTTTAATTTAAAAGTACTTTTGCTCCACAACTCTGCCAAACAGGCTCTTATCTTAACCTATCAAAAAAGTGAAAACATACATACATATGTACGTATGTACATACAAACATACACACACACACACACACACATATATATATATATTATATTTTTATATTCACACTACAGCCATATAACTAATGCATGTATTACTAGATTCATTGCTCCACAAATTTTTAAAGAAAAGTAATCATTGTAAAATACCTCTGGATATTCACCAGTAAAAGGTGGGATTCCAGTAATTAACTCAAACAGAATGATTCCCACAGACCACCAGTCTGCAGCATAACCTACAAAACGCAATGATGCAATTTCAACAGTCCATTGTACTCAAAACATACCTCCATATAGATTGTGTTCTCACCATGCTTGCTGCCAAGCAGAATTTCAGGAGCCAAGTAGTCTGGGGTGCCAACAGCTGATTGCCGATTTCTATCCACTCTTTCTTGATTTGTCTGATTGTTGGCATCTAAAAGTGTAATTCCATTTGCCTCAAATCCGGATAAATCACTTGTTCTATTCATAAGACCAATTTTTGATAACCCGAAATCTGTAAGCTGGAAAAGGTAACAAAATTGTATTTTAATAATATTAGCAAAAGAATAAGAAATATTCTATAACCGTGTGAGAAGTAGACATACCTGGTATGCAGTTAAATAAAACTACTATTTACTATGGAAGAACTTTCAATTAATTGAATTACTTAATGAAAACCGATGCTGACTAAGATTACAATTAAAGTATTAACTATAATCATCCACAAATATTTAGATGCGGCAAACAATCTTAGTTTTTGGGTAAAAGAGTCCTATATCTTTAAAATGAATAGGCAAACTCAACACTTTCTTCTTTTAATTCTGGATTGTTATCTTCGAATATAATGAATTTGAAAATAAGGAGGTGTCAATAGATCCTGATACACACATACATCATCTAGGAACCACTGGAACTGCAGAATCATAAATCACACCTTGATATGCCCATCATGTGCAATTAATATGTTGTCGGGTTTCACATCACGATGCACGATTCCTAGAGAATGAAGATATTCTAAAGCAAGAACCTGAAACATGACAATATATAATATGAAAAAAATAGAGAAAGAACTAAAGTACTTATAAATTAGTAAATTTTAACAGACCAGTTCTGCAATATAGACACGAGCTACATCTTCCTCGAGGCAACCAACATTCCTGACCAAAGAGTATAAATCACCTCCATTGAGGTATTCCATAACCAAATAAAGGTTTTCTTTACTAGTGAATGAGTAAAAAAATCGGACCTGCAGCAACCAAGAATATATTCATAACAAGCCAATTTTAGAGTTTCAAATATACAATACTGGTGCTTTAAACAATCTTCATTAACAAAGCTATTTTATTAGATGCTAAGTACCTTAAATGAAAACTATCAAATAACAAAAGAATAAAGTTTAGAAGTAAATAACATAAGCAATTTAAGTGGCTTAGGGGGATAGATCATTTCAAATATGGAAGCAATAAACATACATACAAAAAAGAACGGCTGCTGACATTAGTGAAAAGAGTTTAGAACAAGATATTACCACAAAAGGGTTTCGAACTTTTATCAATATATTACGTTCGGCAACTATACGCTCAATATCATTTTTCCGCAACATATCCAATTTCTTGAGCACCTGCATAAACAACTGGCTACATTATACTTAAAAATCTACAACTAATTTCGCACAAATTAGGAAGTCTAAAATACAACAATTCTTATAAAAAATATTCTCTTGTGAAAAGTTGGTGACTGGAATAACTAGCTAGTCAGAAGTTAGAAGCTTTCAAGTTACATCAACACTAGGAGTGCAACCACAGATTTTTGGGAAATTATCCGTAACTAAAGTTTTGGTAGCTGTTATCGCTAAAAAAAGAAGTGCCACTTCTGACTGCCTCTTTTGGTGTGGGGGAGGGAAGGAAAAAGCTCTGGAATGACATAGGTGTCCGGTTAGAGTAGGCATCAGAAAGAGATTTAACATATGTATTAAAAGGGAATAACAAGAAATAGACAAGTGCCAAAGGAAGAAGTGAAAATGGTGAATGATAGAAGTGAGTCAAGAAGCACCAGGATTAAAACTTGAAAGCTGATTTCTCATTTCTGAACAATGGAGTTGGCTTCATCTCACCAATGAGGAAGACAAGGAAGACTCATTGGAGATAATCTACTAAGAACAGCACTTATACCAACTTATATTTCTTCCTCATTTCATGTAATAATGTTTATTCTGTTTCTAATCAATCGGGTACACCAGAATGAACACCAAAAGAACACTAAATATTCTCAAAGAGATAATGAAAATTATCCATAATTCATTATAGATGTAGAAGATTGAAGGGTACCTTTATTGCAAATAGATCCCCTGTCGTTCTCTTTCGAGCTAAAAAGACTTTACCGTAAGCACCTTTGCTGATTGGCTTAATAATTTCAAAGTCATCAATGTTTGTTTGTTCTTTATATAAAGGGGTTGACATCCTACTATTCTGAGAAGCATTATCCAGCAACATTCTGCTATCACTCTTTGAACTTTTTGCATCCACTAATTCACAAGCAAGCATGTACTTTTCGCTGCATTTAAAGATAAATGTTACATGGAAAATTTTGGGTGTCATTTCAGAGCTGCATGTATGTATATTCCTATTGGGATAATATTACCGTAGAAGATTCTCTATCCGACCACCAAATGTGTCTACCAGAAGAGCTTTATATTTACTATGTCGTAACACGTCCTGTAAGTCTTGCATACAAGCAAGTAAAAACTCATGGGATCCTTCTTCTGAAAGATCTGTGCCTGCCACACAGCGAGCAATATCGACAAGGTCGGTCATCTGCAAAAAGAAAGTTTCTTTCGGAATATGTGCGAAAGCATATAACAAAGGTCCCAAAAGAAGAGTTGCAACCATGAACACAACATATACAAGAAAGAGAAAACATGAACAAAAAAATACACCTAATACTTCAATAATAACAAAACGGACCACCCTATAAAAAAATTCTCAATCCTTCACTATATTCCGACAAAACCAAGGGCAGATCCAATAAGGTTGATGCAGCCTATGCACTCAACCCAAGAGCTCTTAATAAATGCCTGAAGGGGATTAAGGATCATGGGTACATTTTCCTTAACTAAAATGAACTAACATGCCAACGTGATTATTAAATCCTGGCTCTTGCACCAAGCCTCAAAAAGTTATATAAAAAATGCATGTGGACACTGTTAACATAATAAACACTAATCAGGAAATTTGAAAGAACAAAAGCTGCAAACAGTCAAGCATACAAACAAACTAACACTGTTTCACGCTCTTTTATTTTTGGCCACATTTGGGACACAATTCTGTATCTATTGGTTTCTAATCCTAATGACATGAAATATTATTGAGATAACTCTTAACATAAAGAATGGGCGTTAGTGAAGTGGCGCCCTTGCCTATATCTCTATAAGAAGCCCTTATTTAGCTAACCACCTCAGGCAGATACATAGAATTTTAATATTAGTCAGACCCTACAAACAGTCATTGGCCTTAAATTGGTCAAAAACACTCAATCACAGACATACATAGGACTTCCATGACCCAAAGTCATGAAGAAAAAATCATTGTTTTTCCACAACAATGCAATTATCATATAAGATAGTAGCAACCTACTTCCATTGAAAAATTGTAGGTCGTGGTCTAATATCAGAAATGTAACTACACCAAAGTTTTTAGTTGGTGTTTTTTATACTTGAGGGCATGATTAAATCCAGTTCTGCAGTAATCAGTTGATTATGTTGATGGCTTGATGCCACTCTTCGCACTATGATTTTATTTTTGAGTATGTTGATAGCTTGATCAATTGTTTGCATTATGATTTGACTAATAACTTCTTTCTTTTCCCTACCTTTATCCTTGCACATACTAGCCAATTTAAGTTTATTGACTTGTATTTCTTTTCCTAGTTGTACATATATGATGAGGTCAACTGTAATTTAAATTTAACTCCTCTTGCTGGGAATTTTTTAGTTACTAGAATACCTTAAATTTATATCCATGACATGTTATGTGACTAAATGTATAAGTGTGTGTTTACCTGTTGCACGTCCTCTAGCTCAGAAGGATTCTTATGCTCTATCCAGAAAAAGTCGAAAGCTCCTGATCTAGGGGTATTTGTGGAGGATGCTGATGTCATGCTTCCAGTTGAGGAAGGTGGACCATTTTGGCTTAGTTTCATACCCAAGTGACCCCTGAGATTAGCAAAAGTTGCAAGGTGAGAATCTTCTATGCAAGCCGTGTCCATCTCATGAAGATCCTCAAACATTCCTTCCACACCTTTACTTCGCCACTCACTTGTCTTAGGAGAATAACCTTCAGGTGTGATTGAATTGTTAGTCTGTACTCGTGAAGTTTCAGGATTATCATATGTTACATTAACACTCAGATTAACCGACTCTATTATCCGTTCCAGTACCTCTGCATGTTTTAGAAGACGTTCATCTAAATCTAAGTAATTCAAATCACATTTATCTGCATAAGCACAGATGTAGGAATGAGACTCTAAATGAGTAGTAGGAACAAGTTCCTCACATATCCTACATATTACTAAATCGGAACCATCTGTGCTGTGTTCCTTCCCGTGAAGTGAATCAGAATCATACTTGTTAAGTGAATCTCGGAGAAAATTGTCATCAACCTTGTGAAACTGCTGAACATTGGAAAGGACGTCATTTTGGGAACCTTGAGAGGATGGCATTCTTTCAGTAACTATCAAATCCTTTAAAACATTTGTGCCACTATCACTGAGTGGCACTTCAGACCTCCACCAAGTCTCATGTGGGAGATTATGAACCTGATTTTTCCCCTCCAACTCGTCTTTAGCATCACACTTAGGGTTTACTACATAACCTGAATCAGAATCAGAAATTTCTGGATTCATTACCCAGTCCATCTCACAGGAAGGGATCCTTTTTAAGCACTCTTTAAATTTATGGAGGGATTTCTCATCGATTGGTTCACTATCTTTCTCAAAATGCAACAATCTAGTGCAGCGTGTCAGTATGAAAAGCATGCGTGTCAAGTGCCACTTCAGTAATCCCATCTGACTTTGCTGCCTCTTCTCAGTCAACTCTTGGACAATTATTTCACACTTGGACCGAAATTCTATGGACGTCATGTCTACACATTGTTGAGCAAGAATAAGAAGATCCTCTGTCATTTGCAGTTCTTCTGGGGACAATGAGTCATTCTTCTGCAATACCTCCATCACCTCCTGTCTGAAAGATGCAAGTTCGGAGTTTACCACTTCTTTTGCTGCAGAAAATCTTGAGCACAGTGAACCAATAAGCTCCTGAATATCAACTCAAAAATTGAGAAGATGTTAATATAGATCTATGAACAAATAGTACCAAAGAGCAAAACAACAAAGAAAGAAAGACTAAAATACAGAGATAGAAAATGGACTTTAAATTTCTGAATACTGTGGACCAAGACTTGATTGTAGAAAATGCATGTAAAGAAAAGCCCAAAATTTTGGGAACTTTCATATATCAGTCAATGTTCTTCAGTTACACACTATACCTGAACTACATAAATGATTGTGACACTATTCCAATCTACTCAACTGTTTTATAACTTTTGAAAAATGTTTCTGTAGTAACAAGTTGCCAGCAGTTTCATGCTGATATATTTATACCTGGATACTTTCAGAAAGAATTAGAAAACAAAACTGAACAGGAGTAAGTTATACAACTGATAGAAAATCTGCTAAATAGAATCAACTGCATATTATATGTGCAAACTCATTTGTAAGCAAAAGGCTTCCTACTTGACCATAAAGATTACGTAAGAGTCTATAGCAGAAATTCTATTAGTTGCATAGCAGGAATCATTGACAAATGCAACCTGCAAAAGCTTGAACCAGCAATTGCAAGGCCATGGATTTTATATCTAGAATAGCCGCTTTATGCAGAGAATGCCAAAGTAAGGTATGTACCTTAAGTCACCCCTAGCACCCCAAAGTGACAGGAGCCAAGTTGGTAGTGGCCTTATACTGTGTTCATACTAATTTTCTCTCTAGCTACTATCTACAAGAAAACTGATCCATCAGTTACTTTTTGCCTATAGCATATTGACCTACTTGTATGGGAATTGATATATATGTGAAACTTTAAGAGAACATCAAGTATAAATCCACCAATAAGAATAACATGTAGGCAAGTACCGGAAAATTTAGTACGTAATATCAGTTGCAATGTTAAGTAGGCACTAAGACTGTCAGAAGCAATAGATGAATATTACCATAAAATATCCATGGACATGTAAAAATGTAAAGCTTGCATATAATTGCTTTGAACATGCAAGTTTAAATTATTTCATTTAAATTCTGTTCTTCTTATTCGCAAGTGTGTGCTAGTTAAAGATATTACCAATAGGAAACTTTGGAAGCATACAAGCATGATACACATAACTGAGTTAACCTTCAAAATATTGGTGTATAACGTAAATAGTTTGACACGTCAATAGAAAAATTATTAAACAGTTAAGAACTTACTTTCAAACAGTTCAGTCTTTAATTGTTGTACCAAAAATGCTTTATTTTCATAATGCTACAGTTACCCATATCTAATTTACAAAATAATACCAACCCCTTTAGTTACCACTTATGGTGATGCTACCAAAATCTCTTCTTCATTTTCATCTTTCTCCTTACTCTTTTTTTCCTTTTTTTTCTCTTTTAGTGATGAAAATGGCTAACAATTAAATCAAATTCATAGAAGAAATAAAAAACAATACCTTCAAATCACCAAAGCTATGAGGCCGTGGATGGACAGGTCGAATGCCTCCTTTTGGTCCTAGTTCATGTGAAAAACTTTTTAAACCTTTTGGCATTTTACTACTGTATGTTCTGTCTGCGGAAGTTTGTTTTCCAGTTGAATGCTTCCACACCTTGTGTAGTTTTTTCATGGGACCCTCCTTGTCAAGTGCTTTAACTTCGGAGTCATTACACTGTAATATTAGTTGCATGGAGCTTATCAAGATAGAGCTAAGCATAAAACGGCATACAAATGGCAACTCAATAACAACTAATGGATGCATGTTAAAGCAGACTTCACCTCAGCATTTGGAGAAATATAATTAAAAGCTTGATTAGAATCCTTGACAACATATGATCTGAACCACCGAGTTATCTTCTTCCCTTTGCGAATTCCTGATTAAATGAGCCAATAAGTTCTTGCAGTGATCTCCTTTCTTCTCCATAAAAAAAATAATTAAAAATCCAAATGAATTGCCCAAACAGGAATAAAAATAATTTTCATTCAGCTCCCCATAAATGCAGTGCAGCAAATGAGTAAGCTATTCTAAAAATAGATTGGTGCTAGTCTAAGTAAGGGCTTAGGCTTAAACTTGTTCATTATGTAAACAACCTAAGCTTCAGCTAAATACTATACAAGGGTAAGCATGGCTTAGTTAGGCACAGGATTGGCTCACTTAAGGTTTAAACAATGATGCCAAAATTCATTCAGTGTTATACATGTAAGTGAACATAGTAAAATCTCTTTTAACAAATGATATACTCCCTCCATTTCAAATTATATGATCATTATCGACTTTTAAAAGTCAATTTAAAACATTTTTAAACTCAAAATTGAGATGACTCATTAAAAATTATTTTTATGAATTTTTTTTTACAAAAAGTAATATTTTTAAATAGTTTACAATATTCACTATTGATTAAAATTAAAAGAATTTATGTAAATTTTAAGATTTAAAATCTTATGTTGACTTTTTAATAATATGCAACGAAGTGAGTATAATATATAAATAATTTCCAGTCTCTGTGTGCAGATATCCCTGCACCAAGTTAATAAGACTCTTTTGACAAATAACAAAATGAAACCCCAAATCGAGCAATAACATAATCTTCACCACGTACTTACATGCCTAATTACTTTTTATAGTACCGCAGTTCCTTACCAAAATTCTTAAAGTTCAATCAATAATTTAATATGTCTGAATACTTCCATCTCCTTTATTAAAAATCAAAATCATTTTCAACCTTATACTATAAGAAATTTAATAAAGCAGGTGGAACTGAAATAGAGACAACTTCAAATATATGATCAACTCCCACATGTTTTTTGTGAGTTGAAGAATATAATATACAAAGACTGAAGAAGAAGAAGATTAAACCTTCTTTGGAACCACTGAGTTTGGAGCTGAGATGATCCTTCAAGGACGGCAGCGGACGTGTCTTAATTCGGTTCAAACCGGTCGGAATACCAGTTTCAGACGGCGATTCTCCACCGTTTACCCTCTTTTCCGCCATTACAGAACAATTTTATTTCACATCAAACTAAAACTCCAATTTTCTCCCAAATTGAATCAACTAAAATACTCCGTAGTAGATATATTTATATATATATATATATAATAAAATACAAATAATTTTGAATTTTTCACTCACTCAATAAATAATCTATAATATATATATAATAAAATACAAATAATTTTAAATTTTTTACTCACTCAATAAATAATCTATAATCTGGTCCATTCAAAATTTATGATAAATCTCACTGTCCATATAGTACCGGAGGCACGGACCCAGCTAGTACGTATATATGTACTCAACTCAGTATTTGACAGTTATATATATATAAAAGCTGGTTTGTGTTTCCTGCGAGGATTGGGGGGAGGGCTGCTGATAAAACTAAAAATATTGGTTTGAAATTTGAGAACAGAAAAATAAAAAATTGAGAACAATTTTCACCCAACTCCACCCCAAATAAAATATGAGAAAGATTATGTGGGTCAATATGCGGAGCTTTTAACGGCGTTTTGCAGTTAATAAATTTGTTACCGTATTTCTCTCTATATTTATCTTATCTATTTACTTAGAGTAAAAAAAACTTTTCAAATTAAAAATTGTTAACCTAATGACAATTTGAATAGTATTATTTATTATTTTTATATTTGATTTAAATATGTTTCACTACCCTAAACTATTTGACATATTTCATTTTTATGATTCACCTTTAAATTTTTTTTGATTATATGATTGAACTATTACTTTTTTTTCAATTTTATCTAATTGAGGCTGTCACGACAGAAATTATTGACGTGACTATTTGGGTGGGGCATAATACAGTTGATGTGTAACTAAAAAAGAGTATTTTAAAATCTACTTACATATTTATTATATATTTAAGGATAAATTCGTCAACTCACTTTATCTCTCTCCTCCAACTCCACTCCGTTCGTATCGTCTCCTATGTCGAAAACCTCCGATCACTCCCTGAGGTACCAAAATTCCTTCCATATCCTCCAGCCATTCCCTTACAGTCACCTCAAACACTTGCAATTATCAATTCTCAATGAACAACGTCATAATCAGTGGATCGTCGATATACGACGTCGGTATACGACGATAGATCCTTAGTTGTTTTCGGGGAATCGAAAATTTTTTGATCTGGATTTTACTCTTTTGGATCAAATTCAAAGCCCTAGATTTGGATGTGTGGTGTTAAGGATTATCCAAAATCATTCGGAGCTTTTTCGTTTCACGAAGCTTCTGGAATGCTGATGTAAGACCCCGAATTTTATGAAATAAAAGTATTCAATTTTTTTATAATTATTATTTAGTAAATGGTTAAATTGATAAAAGGTTAAAAGTTAAGGGTGATATGTGAAAATTTTAAAAAGTATACAAGTTGTCATAAAATATTCGATCGGTCGGGGAATATTCGATTGATGTTACAGGGATAAAAATATTGATGATGGACTGTTAAATTCATAGATGTTGGTAGATTTCATCCTCTACGCAACTCTTCTATGAATTAATATTTTCCGCTGCGAGTATTGATTTAAAACTTGTTGTCTATTGTATTCTATTAGATTTTTTCCCTGTTGAAGACTATCGATAATTTGTTCTGTATTATCTTAGTCATAATATTCTTTACTGGGCTAGTTGAGCTCACCCTTTTCTTTTTTGTTCTATTTTTCTTCTCAGGAGGCGAGAATGTAGCGAGTACGAGTCGGGGTATGGAATGATGGTTTTAAAGAGTTGTTTAGTAGTCCTCACCATTTTTGTAAAATAATGTATCAATAAATGTGATGAGGATTTATTTGGGTATAAATATTGTCTAGAAGACAATATTTGTATTCAAACTCACAGTTTTACTATTGTAATAATAAAGTTATAGTTATTTTTATACCATGTATTGACAACTCAGAATGGGTGATGTATACCTATTTTGGGGGCGTCACATCTTCTGTTATTCCATTCTTTATTATTCTGTTGGAATATCATGTCTGTGCGTATTACACATGACCTGGTTCCACTATTTATTATTCTGTTGGAATAACCTGTCTATGCGAAGTACCGCATACATTGTGAAATTTTTCTGTTATTCCATTCTTTATTATTCTGTTGGAATATTCTGTTTGTGCGTATTACGCATGACCTGGTTCCATTATTTATTATTCTGTTGGAATAACCTGTATGTGCGGTCTATCGCATGCCTGGTGAATTCTGTTGTTATTCAATTCTTTATTATTCTGTTGGAATATCCTGTCTGTACGGATTTTGCATGACTTGGTTCCATTCTTTATTATTCTGTCGAGAATAACCTGTCTGTGCGGTCTATCGCATGCATGGTGAATTCTTCTGTTATTCCATTATTTATTATTCTGTTAGAATAATCTGTCTATGTGGATTACCACATACATGGTGAATGATCCTTTGTATTCATTACTTATTAAATTGTGAAAATGATCTGTCTACGTGGATTACCGCAAGGCGGGCGAAAATCCATTTGCAGGTTTATATATTCTATTATACTTAGTTGGTTAAAGTTTTGGCTTCTATATTCCATGAAATTAGTAGAATATCCTGGATATTTGCGCTTTATCCAGTATCTTTTAATGAAAATATTCTTCTGAGCATTCTTGAATTTTACTCCACAAAGCAGTATCATGTTGACAATTTGGACGTTTTTAAGTTCAGGATAAATTAACTTATAAATCTTTAAAATTTAATTCTTGAACTTGTTTTATTGAATTATTATGTCATTGCCATCATCCTCATGTTTATATTATGTTGAAAGTCATATGTGGCCTGTAATGCATAGATAGACTTGCTATGATTATAACCAGGGATTATTCGGTATAGTCATGACCGTAATGTTAAATATGATGTGGTAAAAGTCCTCATTAGCCCGTAGTGCATTGATGGACAGTTGTTGGCATGATCATGACCATTGATGAAAACACGAATATCTTTGGCCCGTAATGGATGGATAATTTGTGGTCGTGATACTAATGAATATCCTTGGTCGTAGTGCAGGGATGACGTGGTTTATTTAATAAGCTGAGTCTCAACGATAAAAGTGATGAAAAACCTTTTAAATCATAGAAGATAGTAGATTTTATTCTCTACTTGACTCTTCAAATGGATTACTTATTCCGCTGCAGTTAAACTTGATGTTTGTTATATTGTATCAGTTTAACACTGTTGCAGGCTAACAATAATTTATTCTGCATTATCTTAGTCATAATATTTCTTACTGGGCTAGTTGAGCTCACCCTTTTGCTTTCATTGTTCTCTTCAGGAAATGAGAACGTAGCAGGGACTAGTCGGGGAACGGAGTGACTGTCCAGATGATAGCATTAGTAGTCCTCACTATTCTATAAAATAGTTTGATAATAAATGTATTGAGGACTTATTTTGAGTTTGAATATTGTCTAGAAGACAATATTTGTATTAAAACTCGCAGCTCATGTTGTATATTTAAGATTGTATTTGTATTCTGTACCATGTATTTGGCGACTCAGAATAGGTGATGTATACCTATTTTGGGGGTGTCACAGTACGTACCTGGTATGTCGAAGAGGTAAGGATACCTTGACTTCATTTCAGATTCTAACTCTTGAGGTATAACCTTTGAGTGTTGAATACGATCATTGTTATCCAAGATTTTAACACGTATCTCCTCATACGTTAAATCTTCTGCTATCTCATCTAGTTTTATTTTAATAACGTGGTTCGGGTCATCCACATATTTACGTAACATCGATACGTGAAAAACGTTATGAACACGCGACACACTTGGCGGTTAAATGAGTCTATAGGCCACAGTTCCTACTCGATCAAGGATTTCAAATGGGCCAATTAAATCGAGGGTTGAGATTTTATCTCTTCGTTGATTCTTGCTTCTAGAATAACGTCCTCTTGAACCTTCTTCTTCACATTCATCAGCTCTGAGTATGTAGCTTGAGCGGCTTTAACTTTATCGATTAAAGTCGATTCTAATTGTATATTCGTTATCTTCATGTGGGTCCCTAGAGTTTTTAACTCTATCTTCATCATTTGTAAGTTATACAAAATGGGTTTTGTGTTAACAACATCGCACTCGTAAATGCATACGATCTTCTACTCAACTCGTCAGCTACCACGTTCCCTCTTCCACAATGATATTGAATGGCATAGTCGTAATCTTCAACAGCTCGAGCCAACATCTTTGGCGCATTATACGTTCGTTTTGGTTGAAGAAATATTTAAGGGTTTAAGAAATGAGTTTTGTACTGGGGTCAATACAAAATTCGATTTCACGCTCTGGGGTAGGACAAGAAGTTCTTTTAGAATATGTCAGTAAATTTATTAACAATAGAAATATTATTCAAAACTGTGACCTTCATCCCAAGACTTGGATAGCACGTTACATTGATACCTATCAACTTGCCACCATTATTCACGACATCCCTTAAGGATATTCTGGCTTCGGTGTATTCCAAGACTTGGAAGTCACCAGCGAAAGGCTCAGGGCTCTTTACTTATGGCTTGATATGACAATGATTGACTTTAGTGGTTTGGTTTCTTGAATTCACATAACAGGTTGGTTATGAATATGAAAGCTAACCACCTTACGAAAATAATCGATTTTAGCATGATGAGTAGTTAACCAATCAATCCCTAAAATCACATCAAATGTAAGTATTTTCAAAGAAATAAGATCGACAGGTAACGTGAAAGTGTCTATTTGAATTAAACAAGATTTATAAATAGTGGAGGTAAGGAATGTTTCTCCTAATAGAGTTTCAACAGATAAGTCAAAGTCTAATTTCTCAAGAGTCAAGTTCAAACATTGAACACCACTAGGTGAAATAAAAGAGTGGGTAGAACCGGTATCGAATAAGGTATAGACTTTGTAAGAATTTATAATTAACTAATCCGTAATAACTTCATTTGGGTTCTTCACTTGTTGGGAAGTCATGACAACCGCTCTCCCTTGAACTACCCTACTTTGACTTGTCTGGAGAAGCATTTGGTGTCATCACTACCGTTGAAATTGACTTTTTATAGGGAATATTCCACCCTTAACTGCTTCATCGTACTCCTGTTTCATGATCTGAATCATTAATCTTCGATCTATATCAAATTGGGGTTGACCGCAATGTACCGGGTAATTCAAAACTCGATGTTGGGTTCTTTCAATTGCTGTCCAAAAAGAGAAATACATATCATCTATTTTAGCATTCTTAGATCGGACATCTCTTTCCACAATATCAATGCGTCGTGCGGCTTTTACCCATGTATCACTCATTTTCACTCGTTTAGTTGTTTCTTCTTTCAGCTCAGATTCCAGCTTTATCAACTTATACTCTGCCAAAGATTGCTTCTGTTCAAGCATCACATATCGGGTAACACAAGCTTAAATTGTTACATCCTTTTGTTCCACGACCGCCTGCCTTTCTTCAGCCTGCTCTTCTAACTCATGAACACGATTTTGTAATTCTAAATTTCGATCATAAAATTCTTCTAATAAATTCTCCTCATGTTCCTCTTTTTCCTCTTCTTCCTCACTCTCAGCTGCTACCTCTGTGACTATCTCGGGTGCAACTATCAATTCTTCACTCACCACATAGATATCTCTAATTCCTTCTTTACCTGACATCACATTATCCTAGTTGGTGATTAAAGGTGTCTCCACGATCTCATTAACTCCATTGTTAACATTTTCAGTTGCCATTTTCAAATACTGCCATAAAACATGGGTTAATTGACATGTCACATATTATCCCTATACTCTGACCGACCAATTAAATACCAAATAAACTTAGGTAGGTCATACTAGCGAAGGAATTCCCCGTCTCTCCCCTCCTAGTTCTTATCTCACATCTCAGTCAGGGATCATATCCTAAGCTTTGATACCAACTGTGACGCCCCAAAATAGGTATACATCACCTATTCTGAGTCACCAAATACATTATACAGAATACAAATACAACTTTAAATATACAACATGAGTTGTGACGCCCCCAAAATAGGTCCACACGACCCATTCTGAGTCACCAGATATCACACTATAAAAATCAAATACAAACTTCATTTATACAACTGTTGAACTGTTGTGTAGAGTACGACAACAGATAAGCTGTAATTTTCAATACAAAATCTAAGTAACTCTCATGGTGCCTCGACCACAACACCTTAAAAAGGTACATTACATAAAAGTACAGTCAATAACTGTTTTAGAAATTAAAATCTTTGGAAAATGCTCAAGAAAACCTTCATACATAGGAGACCATGCATCTAAGTTATGATATATATCATATGACTCGAGAATTATCCTTGGTTGACCCAATAGACCCCAAAGAAAAACAAGAAGATTATTGTCATGCTCTTTCCAATGGTGGGTCTTCTCTTGATATATAATTATCTCCATTGTCTCCAATTGAGAATTATAATTCAACCAAACTCCAAGATTATATAGTTACTGCTCATAGATATAATCAGCAAGTGCATGTGCACAATCCTGTCTTATAATAACACGAAGTCGTCTGTCATTAGACATCTTGTATGATAGTGGCAAAACACCCTTTCAAAGTTGGGTTCACCTCTCCCTATTCAGTTCACCAAAATCAACGGTTAAAATGACGTATAAAATACGACACGCTTATCTGAAATTCTCAATAAAATTATTTCCATATTGTTTCAAGGAAAACCTCAACAGCTATAGACCACCGTTCCAATCCCCTGTTATCCCCGCTCGACCCAGCTACACTCTTATTATCTGAAAGAAATTGTGAAGGAAAAAGGGTGAGCACAACTAGTCCAGTAAAGAATATCATGACTTAGATAATTAAATTATCAATAGCCTTCATCAGTAATAAATCAGAGATTTAGAACATATGGTAGATGATAAAACTTTTCAACCATAGTTGCAGCGGAACGAGCAATCCATTAGAAGAGTCAAATAGACTATCAAGTCTATTATCTTCTCCATGTTAAAAGTCCACCTATAATACTTTATCCCTGTAACATCAATCAACAATTCCTGTCCACAATCATATGAATAACTCATATTCATAATTGTGATTCTAAATTCCTCTTCGCACCCAAGACGAAGATAATTTTCATCACCTATCTTCACCTGAAACATCAAAAAATCATGGTTATACCAAATCACAATTCTTGTTCATAATTGTGACGCCCCCAAAAATAGGTATACATCACCCATCTTGAGTCGTCAAATACATGGTACAAAATATAAATACAACTTAATTATACAAACGTCGTGTAAACAATACGACAAAACATAAACTGAGAGTTTAAACAGGAATATTGCCTTCTAGACATTATTCACTCTCAAATAGAGTCCTCATTACATTTATTATCACACTATTTTACAGAATAGTGAGGACTACTAATACACCATCTCGGACCATCACACCGTTCCTCGACTAGTCCCGGCTACGTTCTCATTTCCTAAAGAGAATAGTGAAGGAAAAGGTGAGCTCAGCTAGCCCAGTAAGAAATATTATGACTAAGATAATGCAGAATAAATTATCATTAGTCTTCAACAATGATAAACTGATAAAATACAATAGACATCAAGTTTAACTGCAGCGGAACATGCAATCCATTAAAAGAGTCAAGTAGAGAATAAAATCTACTATCTTTTATGATTTAAAAAGGTTTTTCGTCATTTTTATCGCTGAGACTCAGCTTAATAAATAATCCACATCATCCCTGCACTACGGCCAAGGATATTCATTAGTATCACGACCACAAATTATCCATGCACTACGGGCCAAAGATATTCGTGTATTCATCAACGGTCCTAATCATGCCATAAAATAATTCATCTTTGCTCCCCTGGCCGAAAAGAATCCATAGTCATAATCATACCAAAAACTGTCCATCAATGCACTATGGGCCAATGCAAATTTTTTTCCACATCATTTGTAATATTACGGTCATGATTATACCGAATAATCCCTGGTCATAATCATACCAAGTCCATCTAAGCACTACAGGCCACAGATGACTTTCAACAAAATATAAACATGAGGATGATGACAATGATATAAGAATTCAATAAAACAAATTCAAGAATTAATTTATTCAGGAACTAATAATGTCCAAATTGTCAACATGATACTTCTTTGTAGAGTAAAATTTAAGAATGCTCAGAAGAATATTTTCACGAAAAGATACTGGATGAAGCGCAAATATCAAGGATATTCCACCAATTTCATGGAATATAGAAGTAAAAACTTTAACCAACTGAGTATAATAAAGAATGGAATAACAAAAGAAATCACCATGCATGCGGTACTTCGCATAAACAGGTTATTCCAACAGAATAATAAATAACGGAACCAGGTCAGGCGTAATACGCACCGACAGGATATTCCAACAGAATAATAAAGAATGGAATAACAACAGAAATCACCATGCATGTGGTACTTCACATAGACATGTTATTCCAACAGAATAATAAATAACGGAATCAGGTCCGGTGTAAAACGCACAGACAGAATATTCCAACAGAATAATAAAGACGGAACCAGGTCCGGCGTAAAATGGACAGACAGGATATTCCAACAGAATAATAAATAATGGAATAACAGAATAATTTCACCAAGTATAGGGTAGACCGCGTATACAGGTTATTCCAACAGAATAATAAAGAATGGAATAACAGAAGTTCTCTTCATGAATATGAAAAAAATAATACCCCTTACCTTATAAAGAAGAGTATTCCGACGGTAGGGCGGGGATATACTTAAAGAAACTTGCACTACGCTCAAAGCTTTCTTAAACGCTAAAGAAAGACGCTCAAGATTATAGAAGAAGAACTCTCTCTATAGTTTCTCTCTCTAGAGTTTCAGTGACTTCGTAAGAAATAATAAAGGAATGAGCTTTTATTTATAGGAGAATGGACTGAATAGTAACTAATCCATGAACGGTCCAGATTGATTTACTTTTAAATGGACGGTCCAGATTTAAAGCAAAATCTTTTAAATAAAATATAATATATTCTATTTATAATCTAATAAAACGAATGACTTTATAAAAGTATTCTGTTTTATGTAAAAAGATTTTACTATGCAAAACATTATGCAGGCATTATACAACACTATGCATAATAAAATATAATATATTCTATTTATAGAATAACTTTATAAAATTATTATGTTTTATATAAAAAGATTTTAATATGCAAAATACTATGCACAATAGAATATAATATATTCTATTTATAGAACAACTTTATAAAAGTATTTTGTTTTATATAAAAAGCTTTTCTGTTTTATTACATTAATAATACTAATAAAACAAAACTGAGTGACTTATCACGTAAGCATTAATAATCAATACCATGTACTACTATGCAACCACGCGTATTACTGTACTTTTACTACCGAGTAGTTCAATAGTATTAACGATAAACATCCGTCGTTATTTTCATAAAAATATTTTTGTCGTTTTCTCAATCCGATAATAATTCCGTTGTGGGGTCCACCAATGATTGTGTCATCGTACGAATATTCCTCGACATAAAGAATATTCCCCGACTAATTGAATATAATATAACAACATTCATACTTTGTAAAATTTATAAATATTACCCACAACTATAACATTATATTAAATCCACACCATAATATTCAAAAAAAAATTGAGAAATTTAAATCTTTATTCATAAAATTTGGAATTTTACAATAATCATACTAATAAATTCATCTTTGCACTACGGGACAAAGATATTCATTAACAATTCATCTTTGCTCTACAGGCCAAAGACATACAACTGTATTATAGAAGAGTCAAGTAGAGCATGATATCTACTATCTTTTACAAATTAAAAGTGTATTATCAATATGTCTCAGTTTAATAATTAATCCACATCATCGAATCATCCCTGCACTACGGCCAATGATATTAATTAGTATTATGACCACGAATTATCCATGCTCTATGGGCCAAGGATATTCGTGTTTTCAACAATGGTCATGATTAAACCGAATAATCCCTGGTTATAATCATACCAACAAATATCCATTAATACACGTAAGCAAAAGATATACAACTATAAAACCAATAATCAACGGTTCATCTTTGCATGTAAGCCAAAGATATACAGTTATAAAATCAATAATTAACAGTCCATCATTTGCACGTATGCCAAAGATGACTTTCATCACAATATAAGCATGAGGATGATAACAATGATATAAGCATTAATTAAACGAAAATAAGGATAAATATTAAACACTTTAAATTTATCCAAATATTATCAATCACTTAATAAACTCATAATCTAATATTATTAATATTATAACAATATTTTAATCACTTCTTAAACTTATAAATAATTTATTTTAATTGTTTACACTTTACCAAATAATGTATTTAATCATTCAAAAATGTCATACTCATAAGATTTCATCACCAATGATCAAATCCCTCATCAAAAATCTGCATATACCCTATATAGGATTCCCAAGACATAAAATCCTATTTTTCAATTTTGTTACTTCACATAACATATTTAATTCATTTACTCATAACTAGTTCATTTTCATGAAAAATATCAAATCAGTGACAAAAATATTTCTTTTCTGGGATTTAGCAGAATATAGTCCCATATTAAACATATATTTTTCTCGGATTTTTTAAAATTCATTTACTATTTTTCATGTGGCCAAAACTGCTGAATATTTAGACATTTTTCATAAATTGTACTTTGTCCAAAAAAATTAAAATTTACAGGGTATACTCCTGTTATATACATGTACTCTCAATAAAAATTTTATCAATTTTGGAGTTAACCACAAGGAGTTATAAGGGTTTATTTTTAAAATAGGTTTTTCCCATAAAATTCATAACTCCTATTCTATACATCCAAAAATCGCCATTTTTGGACACAATCTAGAAAACACAATAAAACATCATTTCAAATTTTTCCAGAATTTTTGAGGGTCAGAAAAATTACGAAACTGCAAATATATTTTCATCCTCCATGCGGTAATCCACGTAAACAGATCATTTCCACAATTTAATAAAGAATGAATACAAAAGATCATTCACCATGCATGCGGTAATCCACATAGACAGGTTATTCTAACAGAATAATAAAGAATGGAATAACAGAAGAATTCACCATGCATGCGATCGACCACACAGATAGGTTATTCCCAACAGAATAATAAAGAATAGAACCAGGTCATGCGTAATCCGCACAGACAGGATATTCCAACAGAATAATAAAGAATGGAACCAGGTCATGCATAATCTGCACAGACAGGATAATCCAACAGAATAATAAAGAATAGAATAACAACAGAATTTACCAGGCATGCGATAGACCGCACAGACAGGTTATTTCAATAGAATAATAAAGAATGGAATAACAGAAGAATTTCACCATTTATGTGGTACTTCGCATAGACAGATTATTCCAATATAATAATAAATAATGGAATAACAACCTTTACGAGTATTGAAAGAAAATAACTCTCTTCATGAATACGAAAGAATAATACCCCTTACCTTAGAAGAAACTGGATATTGGAATAGTGAGGTAGCAGACTTCTCTTCTTCTTTCTCTCTATTATTTCTCTATACAATAATTGCTCTAAAGCTTTAGTGAATTGGTGAGAAATGAAGGAAGAATGAGCTTCTATTTATAGGAAAATATAGTTTCGATAATTGCACGTTTTGGGGCTCGAAATATTACAGTATAATACCTTCAACTTTTCTTTTATTTTTAATTTAGTCATGCAAGTATTATCAAACTTGCACCACCTCACCTAATAGTAAATAATGTGAATCAATAGTACTTCAATCATGTGAATCAATAGTTATAATCATGTGAAAATACGAATTACAGTATAGTACCTCCATTTTTAACTTAGTCATACAAGTATTATCAATCTTGCACCACCTACCCTAATAGTATATGAATATGAATCAATAGTACACAATGGAAATAATGATTGCTCAATATAACCTTCAGACATCAATTATTATTGAAATAAATGTCAATTTCCACTAACACTAATAATCCCAACACAATGGAAATATTTTTCTCAAAAATTTTATTTTTGAAATTTTGAAGTTTGACTTTTTCCGAAAAAGTCAATTGTTGACTTTTTTAACCAAAAAGTCAACCCCGACAAATTTTGTGTTTATAGTCTATTTCTATTAATTTCATCGTTCTGGACTCAAATATCACGTCCGCGTCTCCAAATTTAACTCCGAACTCAAATTCGATTTTTAATAACATTCATCATTAATATTATAACTCACAATATTTAACAACTAGGTCGTTCTCAGGAAAGAGGGGGCTTTACGATAAGGATTTCTCCTTATTGGCGCGCAATTAGGTAACCAAACCTCTCCTTGACAGAACTTCTAGACATTATCAATATTGCAAATAATAAAATGAATAACTTTGTCGTCTCAATTATTGATTTAATAATATAACATATTATACAGATAATACCGTGACAATAATTGAATCAATAATATGAGAGATATGATGTATCAATTACTATAGCAATAATTGAGTATAACTGAGTGACTTCTTACGTAAGCATCAATAATCAATACCGTATGCTACTATGCAACCACGCGTATTACTATAATTTTACTACCAAGTAGTTCAACAGTTTTTAACGGTAACACTTTCGCCGTTATTTTTATAAAAAGATATTTATATCATTTTCTAACTACGACAATACTTCCGTTGTGGGGTTCACCAACGATTGTGCCGTCGTTCGAATATTCCCTGTTAAAATGAATATTCCCCGACCAATCGAATATTTCCCGACACAACGAATATTTTATAACAACTTGCTTACTTTGCAAAAATTTCAAATATCACCCTTAACTTTAAACTTTTATCAATATAACTATTTACCAAAAAGAATAATTATAAGAAAATTGAATACTTTCATTTCATAAAATTCGGGATCTCACATGAGCTGTGAGTTTTAATACAAATATTGTCTTTTAAACAGTATTCAAACTCAAAATAAGTCCTCAATACATTTATTATCACACTATTTCATAGAATAGTGAGGACTACTAATGCTATCATCTGGACCGTTACTCCGCTCCCCGACTAGTCCCTGCTACGTTCTCATTTCCTGAAGAGAAAAATGAAAGCAAAAGGGTGAGCTCAAATAGCCCAGTAAGAAATATTATGACTAAGATAATGCAGAATAAATTATCGTTAGCCTTCAATAGTGTTAAACTGATACAATATACCAAACATCAAGTTTAACTGCAGCGGAACAAGCAATCCATTAGAAGAGTCAAGTAGAGAATAAAATCTACTATCTTCTATGATTTAAAAGGTTTTTCATCACTTTTATCGCTGAGACTCAGCTCAATAAATAATCCACATCATCCCTGCACTACGGCCAAGGATATTCATTAGTATCACAGCCACAAATTATCCATGCACTACGGGCCAAGGATATTCGTGTTTTCATCAATGGTCATGGTCATGCCAACAACTGTTCATCAATGCACTACGGGCCAATGAGGAATTTTACCACATCATTTATAACATTACGGTCATGATTATACCGAATAATCCCTAGTCATAATCATACCAAGTCCATCTATGCACTACAGGCCACAAATGACTTTCAAAATAATATAAACATGAGGATATTGACAATGACATAATAATTCAATAAAATAAGTTCAAGAATAAATTTTAAAGATTTTTAAATTAATTTATCTAGGAACCAATAACGTCCAAATTGTCAACATGATACTGCTTTGTGGAGTAAAAATTCAAGAATGCTTAGAAGAATATTTCCATGAAAAGATACTGGATGAAGCGTAAATATCCAGGATATTCTACTAATTCCATGGAGTATAGAAGCCAAAACTTTAACCAATTGAGTATAATAGAATATATGAAACTGCAAATGGATTTTCGACCGCCATGAGATAATCCACGTAGACAGATGATTTCCACAAGTTAATAAGGAATGAATACAAAGGATCATTCACCATGCATGCGGTAATCTACATAGACAGGTTATTCCAACAGAGTAATAAAGAATGGAACTAGGTCATGCGTAATCCGCATAGACAGGATATTCCAACAGAATAATAAAGAATGGAACCAGGTTATGCGTAATCCGCACAGACAAGATGTTCCAACATAATAATAAAGAATGGAACCAGGTCATGCATAATCCGCATAGACAGGATGTTCCAATAGAATAATAAAGAATGGAATAACAACAGAATTCACCAGGCATGCGATAGACTGCACATACAGGTTATTCCAACAGAATAATAAAGAATGAAATAACAGAAGAATTTCACCATGTATGCGGTACTTCACATAGACAGGTTATTCCAACATAACAATAAAGAATGGAATAACAACCCTTACGAGTATTGAAAGAAAATAACTCTCTTCATGAATACGAAAGAATAATACCCTTTACCTTAAAAAGAAGAGTATTCCGATGGGTACGGAGAGGATATACTTGAAGAAAACTTGCACTATTTTCTACGCTCAAAGCTTTTTTAAACTCTAAAGAAATACGCTCAAGATTATAGAAGAAGAATTCTCTGAATTTCTGGTGTGTTTTTAAATTCTAACTAAGCTTCTTATTTATAGGAGAATGGAAAGGATACTATGCAATAAAATACAATATATTCTATTTATAATTATATAATAAAACAAAATTTATAATATATATATATATATATATATATATATTATTTAAAATCTAATAAAATAAATAACTTTATAAAATTATTCTATTTTATATAAAAAGATTTTACTATGCAAATACTATGCATGCTGTTACGCCCCCAAAACAAGTAAACATCATCCATCTTGAGTCGCCAAATACATGGTACAAAATTCAAATACAACTTAATTATACAACAGTCGTGTAAAATAAAACAAAACATAATCTAAGAGTTTTAATAAGAATATTGTCATCTAGACAATATCCACACTCAATAAAGTCCTCATTACATTTATTGGTACACTATTTTATATAATAGTGAGGACTACTAATGCTATCATCTAGACCGTCACTCCGTTCTCTGACTAGTCCCGGCTACGTTCTCATTTCCTAAAGAGAACAGTGAAAGAAAGGGTGAGCTCAACTAGCCCAGTAAGAAATATTATAACTAAGATAATACAGAATAAATTACCATTAGCCTTCAACAATGTTAAACTGATAAAATACAATAGACATCAAGTTTAACTGCAGCGGAATAAGAAATTCATTATAAGAGTCAAGTAGAGCATGATATCTACTATCTTCTATGATTTAAAATATTTTCATCAATTTTTATCGCTGAGACTCAGCTTAATAAATAAACAATATCATCAAATCTTCCCTGCACTACAGACCAAGGATATTCATTAAATCATCAATGGTCATGACTATACTGAATAATCCCTGGTTATAATCATACCAAAAACTGTCCATCAATGCACTACAGGCCACTGAGGACTTTTATCATATCATTCATCACATTACGGTCATGATTATACCGAATAATCCCTGATCATAATCATACCAAGTCCATCTATGCACGTAAGCCAAAGATGACTTTCATCACAATATAAGCATGAGGAAGATGACAATGATATAAGCAATAATCAAACGAAATCAAATCAAACGAAATCAAGGATAAATATTAAAGACTTTAAATTTATTCAAATATTATCAATCACTTAATAAACTCATAATCTAATATTATTAATATTATAATAATATTTTAATCACTTCTTAAACTTATAAACGATTTATTTCAATTATTTACACTTTACCAAATAATGCTTTTAATTATTCAAAAAATACCATACTCATAATATTTCATCACCAATGATCAAATTCCTCATCAAAAATCTGCATATACCCTATATAGGATTCTTAAGCCATAAAACCCTATTTTCCAATTTTGTTACTTTACATAACATATTTAATTCATTTACTCATAACTAGTTTATTTTTATAAAAAATACCAAATCAGTCCCAAAATATTTCTTTTCTGGGGTTTAGAAGAATATAGTCCCATATTGAACATATATTTTTCTCAGAATTTTTAAAATTCATTTACTATTTTTTATATGGCCAAAACTGCCGAATATTTAGACATTTATCATAAATTGTACTTTTGTCCAAAAATTCTAAAATTTGCAGGGTATGCTCCTGTTATATACATGTACTCCCAATAAAAATTTCACCAATTTTGGAGTTAACCACAAAGAGTTATAAGGGTTTACTTTTAAAATAGTCTTTTCTCATAAAATTCATAACCCTTAATCTATGCATCCAAAAATTGCCATTTTTGGACACAATCTAGAAAACTCATCAAATTATCATTTCAAATTTTTCCAAAATTTTTGAGGGTCAGAAAAATTATGAATTCTTCATGAATACGAAAGAAATAATACCCCTTACCTTAGAAGAAACTGGATATTAGAATAGTGAGGTAGCAGACTTCTCTTCTTCTTTCTCTCTATAATTTCTCTCTATAATAATTGCTCTAAAGCTTTAGTGAATTGGTGAGAAATGAAGGAAGAATAAGCTTCTATTTATAGGAAAATATAGTTTCGATAATTGCACATTTTGGGACTCGAAATATTACTATACAATACCTCTAACTTTTTTTTTCATTTTTAATTTAGTCCTGCAAGTATTATCAAACTTGCACCACCTCCCCTAATAGTAAATAATGTGAATCAATAGTTATAATCATGTGAAAATATGAATTACAGTATAGTGCTTCCATCTATACCTCCATTTTTAACTTAGTCATGCAAGTATTATCAATCTTGCACCAACTCCCCTAATAGTACATACATGTTAACAAATAGTTATATAAGCATGTGAATTAGTAGTAATTAATTGTTCATTTATCCGATTAATTACCCGATATATATATATAACCCCCAGATATCAATTATCATCAGAATAGATGTCGATTTCCACTAACACTAATAATCTCAACACAATGGAACTATCAAATTCATCTGTAATCAACACGAACTTATTTATCATTAATATTATACTCACAATATTTAACAACCAGGTCGTTCCCAGGAAAGAGAGGGCTTTTCGATAAGGATTTCTCCTTATTGGCGCACAATTAGATGACCAAACCTCTCCTTGACAGAACTTCTAGACATTGTAAATATTATAATTTAATAATATGAATAACTTTGTCGTCTCAATTATTGATTAAATAATATATAAAATATTATGCAGATGATACTGTGACAATAATAGAATCAATAATATGAGAGATATGATGCAACAATTATTGTAGCAATAATTGAGTATAACTGAGTGACTTCTTGCGTAAGCATCAATAATCAATACCGTGTACTACTATGCAATCACGCGTATTACTGTACTTTTACTACCGGGTAGTTCAACAGTTTTAACGGTAACACTTTCGCTGTTATTTTTATAAAATGATAATTCTGTCATTTTCTAACTACAACAATACTTCCATTGTGGGTTCCACCAATGATTGTGCCATCGTACGAATATTTCCTGTTAAAACGAATATTTCCCGACCAATCGAATATTATATAACCACTTGCTTACTTTGCAAAATTTGTAAATATTACCAACAACTATAACATTATATCAAATCCACACCATAATATTAAAAAAATATTTTGAGAAATTTAAATCTTTATTCATAAAATTTGGGGTCTCACACAGGCACTATGCAAATACTATGCATAATAAAATATAATGTATTCTATTTATAATCAAATAAAACAAAACTTTATAAAAAGTATTTTATTTTATATAAAAAGATTTTACTATACAAATACTATGCATACACTATACAAATATTATGCATAATAAAATATAATATATTCTATTTATAATCAAATAAAACAAAACTTTATAAAAAGTATTCTGTTTTATTACATTTATAATAATAATAAAACAAAATTTATATATATATATAATATATTTATATATGTATATAAATAAACTTCCGTGACTTCCCAGATCCCCCCCCATTTTTCTTTCGTGGGCCCCACATGTGGCCCCACCTTTTAATAAATTTCTACCGATTATTTTGAAAAATGGGTAAATGGGAGTCCATAAAATAAGCAAAACGTCTTAAAAATTACCTTAATAATTTTAACAATATTTATCACCTTTATTATAATTCACAATATTAATCGACCAGATCATTCCTAGGAAAGAGGGGGCTTTCCAATAAGGATTTCTCCCTATTGGCGCGCAATTGGGTGACCGAACCTCTCCTTGACCGAACTTTTAGACATCGTTAATATTGTAAATAATAATATTAATAACTTTGTCGTCTCAATTATTGATTTAATAATATATAAAATATTAATAATAATTGAATCAAATAACGTGAGATACTATTCAGCAATTACTGTAATAATAATTGAACAAAACTGAGTGACTTCTCACGTAAGAATCAATAATCAATACCGTGTGTTACTATACAACCACGCGTATTACTTTACTTTTAACACCAGATGTTTCAACAGTTAGCGGTAAAACTTTCGCAGTTATTTTCATAAAATATTTTTGTCGTTTCCTCAATCCGACAATAATCTCGTTGTGGGGTCCACCAATAATTGTGCCGTTGTACGAATATTCTCTGTTAAAATGAATATTCCCCGACCAATCGAATATTATATAACAACTTGTGCACTTTGCAAAATTTATAAATATTACCCACAACTATAACATTATATCAAATCCACACCATAATATTCAAAAAAATATTTCGAGAAATTTAAATCTTTATTCATAAAATTTGGGGTCTCACACATAGGTTATGACTTTCACATGTTACATGAGAACACATCCTAAACCTCTGCTTGAAGCATCACTATAGATGACAAATCCCTCCGAACCTGATGGTATTGTCAGAATAGGTGCTGAAATGAGTTTCCTCTTGAGTTCTTGAAAAGACTTCTCACATTCCTCGATCCAACCAAATTTTGTATCTTTTCGAGTCAACTGAGTTAACGGAGTGGCGATTTGGAAAAACCCTTCCACGAATTTTTCGATATATAATAACTAGTTAAGTATAGAAAGCTACGTACTTTAGTTACTGACTTAGGTTTCTCCCAGCTTTGTATTGCTTCAATCTTCACCGGGTCAACAGATATTCCGTGAATTGATATCACGTGCCCAAGGAATGCTACTTCCTCAAGCCAGAACTCACATTTCTTTAGCTTGACATATAGCTTGTTTTCATGAAGCTTTAGGGGTATCAGCCTCAAGTGTTGCTCATGATCTTCACGGCTTTTGAAGTATATGATGATGTCATCAATAAAGACAACCACAAAATGATCTAAATATTCCTTGAATACTCGGTTCATCATATACATAAAGGTAGCAGGAGCATTGATTAATCCAAAAGACATGACTAGGAATTCGTAATTGTGAGACCCCCAATTTTATGAAATGAAAGTATTCAATTTTCTTATAATTATTATTCTATTTAGTAAATGGTTAAATTGATAAAAGGCTAAAATTAAGGGTGATATTTGAAAATTTTGCAAAGTAAGCAAGTTGATATAAAATATTCGTTGTGTCGGGGAATGTTCGTTTTAACAAGGAATATTCATACGACAGCACAATCATTGGTGGACCCCACAACGGAAGTATTGTTGTAGTTAGAAAACGACAGAAATATCTTTTTATAAAAATAACAGCGAAAGTTTTACCGTTAAACTGTTGAGATACCCGGTGGTAAAAATACAGTAATACGCGTGGTTGCATAGTAACACACGGTATTGATTATTGATGCTTACGCAAGAAGCTACTCAGTTTACACAATTATTACTACAGTAATTATTACATAATATCTCACGTTATTTGATTCAATTATTGTCACAGTATCATCTGAATAATATTTTATATTATTAAGTCAATAATTGAGACAATACATTTATTCATATTATTATTTACATTATTGACAATGTCTAGAAAGTTCTGTCGAGGAAAGGGATTAGGTCATCTAATTGCGCGCCAATAAGGAGAAATTTTTATCAAAAAGCCCCCTCTTACCTGGGAATGATCTGGTTTTTGATATTGTAAGTTATAATATTAATGATGAATAATTGTTGAAGTATTAAGAATGTGTTTATTGAAAATAAGTGAATTACAAAAGTTAGAGAGGAATAATGCAAACTTGAAAAACTTTAGAGATACTAAAGTGTTATAAGTTAAATCAATCTGGACCATTGCTGGTGATTTTAATAGTAAATCAATCTGGACCGTCGGTGGTGGTTTTAAAAGTAAATCAATCTGGACCGTTGGTAGTGTTTTTAAAAGTAAATCAATCTGGACCGTCGGTGGTGATTTTAAAAGTAAATCAATCTAGACCGTCGGTTGTGGTTTTAATAATAATCAATATGGACCGTCCGTTCTAATAGTAAATCAATATGGACCGTTCGTGAATAAGTTACTATTTATTCTATTCTCCTATAATTAAAAGCTTAATTCTTTTTTCATTCTCACCAATTCATTAAGACTCACAAGAGAAGCTATAGAGAGAGAAACTATAGAGAGAAAGAAGAAGAGTATTCTGCTACTTCACTATTGCAGTATCAAGTCTTCTACTAAGGTAAGGGATATTATTTTTGTTTGGTAAGGGATATTATTTGTTGTATTCGAAAGGGGCATTATTTCTTTCGTATTCATAAGGAATACTATTTTTCGTATTCATCCTTTAATATGTCGGAATAACCTGTCTACGAGGATTACGTACCATATGACAGGTAAAAATCCATTTGCAGTTTCGTATGTTATTTCTTTTCATATTCTTAAATCTAAACTTACTATGGTAAGTATTGCTTCTATAATCCTTGAAATTAGTAGAATATTCTTGAGTTTTGCGCTTCATCCAGTATCGTTTTATTGGAATATTAATCTGAACTTTCTTATTAAATATCACTATTTTCACTCGGAGTACTATTCATGGGTTACTATTCACCCAGTTAATATTTACTATAATATTATTCATTCAGATATTTGGGGCACATTTCATGTTGGGGTACTATTCACAGGTTACTATTCACCCGATTACTATTTATTCAAATATTATTCACTCGGGTATTCGGGACACTTTTTGTGTCGGAGTACTATTCACGAGTTATTATTCACTTTAGTATTATTCACTCAGGTATTCAAGGCACTTTTTATGCCGGGATTACTATTCATGGGGTACTATTCCCGAAGTACTATTCAAGGGATACTATTCACCCAAAAAATTTATTTTTTTTCTGTCCAAATTATTTTGATACATGGATATTATTCTTGAATTTTACTCCACAAAGCAGTATCATGTTGACAATTTGGATATTTTTAAACTCTGGATAAATTTAAAGTCTTTAATATTTATCCTTGATTTTGTTTGATTAATGATTATATCATTGTCATCATCCTCATACTTATATCGTGATGAAATTCATCTTTGGCTTACGTGTATAGATGGACTGTTGATTGATATGATTATGACCAAGGATCATTCGGTATAATTATAACTCGTAGTGTTACAAAGGATGTGGTAAAAGTCCTCATTGGCCCGTAGTGCATTGATGGACAGTTGTTGGTATGATTATGACCAGAGATTATTCGGTATAATCATGACCATTGGTGAAAACATGAATATCCTTGGCCCGTAGTTCATGGATAATTCGTGGTCGTGATACTAATGAATATCCTTAGCCGTAGTGCAAGGATGATTTGATTAAGTGGATTATTTATTAAGTTGAGTCTCAGTGATAAAATATTGATAATAAACTTTTAATTCGTAGAAGATAGTAGATATCATGCTCTACTTGACTCTTCTAAAAATACAGTTGCATGTCTTTGGCATGTAGTGCAAAGATGAACTGTTAATGAATATCTTTGGCCCGTAGTGAAAAGATGAATTTATTAGTATGATTATGAACAGGAACTATGATTTGGTATAACCATAATCTTTGATGTTTCAGGTAAAGACAGGTGATGAAAATTATCTTCGTCCTGGGTGCGAAGAGGAATTTAGAATCACAATTATGATTATGAATAATTATGGACATGAACTGTTGATTGATGTTACAGGGCTAAAACATTGTTGGTGGACTTTTAACATGGAGAAGATAATAGATTTTATGGTCTATTTGACTCTTCTAATGGATTGTTCGTTCCACTGCAACTATGGTTGAAAAGTTTTATCATCTACCATATGTTCTAAATTTCTGATTTATTACTGACGAATGCTATTGATAACTTAATTATCTTTATTCATGATATTCTTTACTGGGTTAGTTGTGCTCACCCTTTTTCTTCACAATTCCTTTTAGGTAATAAGAGTGTAGCTGGGTCGAGAAAGGATAACAGGGGAATAGTGTGATGGTCCGAGACTGTCGAAGTTTCTCAATACATTATAAAATGGCATGACATGCAATATATAATTGTATTGAGGACCTAAGATGTGTGTTGTATTTTATATGTCACTTAATAATTGATTTTGGTGAACAACAATAGGGTTATGAGAACCTAACTTTGAAAGCGTCAAAAGTGCACCTCATTAGAATGAACAGGATAGTAATCTTCTCGTTCTTCATTGGGGTTTTGAAATATTTGCTGCTGTATTTTATATGGCATTGTAATAATTTGAGTTCGAATACTGTCTACGAGATAATATTGTATTAAAACTCACAGCTTATGTGTTGTCGTAGTCTCCACGATAATTCAACAGTTGTATAAATGAAGTTTGTATTTGATTTCTGTAATGTGATATCTGGTGACTCAGAATGGGTCGTGTGGACCTATTTTGGGGGCGTCCCAGTAATGCCCGTACCGAGTTTTGAAAGTAGTCTTGGAATGTCATCAGTTTTAATCTTTAACTGATGATATCTGGAACGAAGATCGATCTTTGAAAAGAATTTAGAACCTTGCAACTGGTCAAACAGGTAATCAATGCGAGGCAACAGGTACCTATTTTTGATGGTGACATGATTCAACTCCCGATAATCAATACAAAGTCGCATATTCCCATCTTTCTTCTTCACGAATAGAACATGAGCACCCCAAGGACATTAGGACGAATGAAACTGATGTCTGAAAGTTCCTGCAGTTGGGTTTTTAACTCCTGAAGTTCAATAGGAGCCATTCGATATGGGGTTTTTGAAATGGGTTTTGTACCGGGTTCAAGATCAATACAAAACTCGATTTCACACTCTGGGGGTAGAACATGAAGTTCTTCAGGGAATACGTCAGGAAATTTATTAACAATAGAAATATCATTCAAAACTGACGTATTTTTGTTTAAATCCGTGACATGGGCTAAGAAAGTTTGACATTCGATTTTCAATAAACGAATGGCTTTATAGATTGATATGGCAGTGATTGACAGTAGTGGTTTGGTTGCTTGAATTCGCATAATAGGTTGATTAAGAATATGAAAGCTAACAGCCTTACAAAAATAATCAATTTTAGCATGATGAGTAGTTAATCAATCAATCCCTAAAATCACATCAAATTCAAGTATTTTCAAATAGATGAGATCAACATGTAATGTGAGGGTGTCGATTTGAATCAAACAAGATTTATAAACAGTGGATGTAATGAAGGTTTCTACTAACAGAGTTTCAACAGATAAGTCAAAGTCTAATTTCTCTGGAGTCTAATTTAAACGTTGAGCGCAAGTAGGTGAAATAAAAGAGTGGGTATTGTGACGCCCCCAAAATAGGTATACACAACCCATTCTGAGTCGTCAAATACATGGTACATAATTTAAATACAAACTTAATTTATACAACTGTCGTGCAAAATACGACAAAACATAAGCTGAGAATTTTAACACGAATATTATCTCGTAGACAATATCTAAACTCAAATGGAGTTCTCATTACAATTATTATCACACTACTTTATAGAATAGTGAGGACTACTATAGCAACTATCTCGGACCGTCACTCTATTCCTCGACTAGTCGCAGCTATATTCTCATTTTCTGAAGAGAACAATGAAAGAAAAAGGTGAGCTCAACTAACCCAATAAAGAATATTATAACTAAGATAATGCATAATAAATTATCCTTAGCCTTCAACAGTATAAAACTGATAGAATATAATAGACAACAAGTTTAACTGCAGTGGAACAAGCAATCCATTAGAAGAGTCAAGTAGAGCAAGATATATACTATCTTCTATGATTTAAAAGTTTATCATCAATATTTTATCTTTGTAACACATCTCAATAAAT
Organism: Panax japonicus; assembly: GCA_020205505.1. Lineage (NCBI taxonomy): Eukaryota > Viridiplantae > Streptophyta > Magnoliopsida > Apiales > Araliaceae > Panax > Panax japonicus. Next base: position 31,029,095 of record CM035093.1, on the reverse strand, counting down.
AATCTACATCACCGAATTATCCATGCACTACGGGCCAAGGATATATATATGGGATTTCATCCGTGGCAACCATTTGCCATGTGTATTGTTCAGCAACCAAGCTCATCATCGTTGATCTTTGCAATAAAAAGCTAAGATTAAATCATTTCCCCCCTGCCGCTACAGGCTATAGCGACAGTCCAAAACCATTCATTCCCGTTGGCTTATTACATAACTGCACCTCAAATTTAATTCTTCCCTGCCAAGAGAGGCTCTAGTAGCAATGACCACTTTTTATGACAAAGTTGACTGCTTTATGTCAAAGTTGACTGCTCAACCTTTCATTGCTCTGCTCCTTACCAAAAGTTTGCAGATCAGTCTGTGTCTGGATTATGTCTTGCTTCACAAGACTTGTAAAAGAAAAAATGTTTTGCTTCAAAATGCATGAAATATTATTTGCATTAAGTAACGAGACACGAGATAGGAAAAAAAATTAAAGAAGGGATCCGTATATTATTATTTTATTTTAATATTTATTGTTTTATATTGGTCAAAATTCAAATTCGTCATCAATTAGTTGATATATAAATATATATCAATTTGCTCATGAATTTGTTAATTGAGCAAATAAAATTATTTTATTTTAAAATAAATAATATATATCATAAAATAACAATTTTTTTAATAAAATAAAATAATATATATCATAAAACAATAAATATTAAAATAAAACAATATATATCATAAAACAATAAATATTAAAATAAAATAATTTTATTTGCTCAATTAGTAAACTTTGTCATAAGCAAAAAATGAAAGACTGAACAGTCAACTTTGTCATAAAGCAGTCAACTTTGTCATAAAAAGTGGTCATTGCCGCTAGAGCCTCTCTCGGCAGGGAAGAATTAAATTTGAGGGACAGTTATGTAATAAGCCAACGAAAATGAATGGTTTTAGACTGTCGCTACAGCCTGTAGCGGCAGGGGAGAAAATGATTTAATCTCAGTCTTTCATTGTAAAGATCAACGGTGATGAGCTCGATTACTGAACAGTACTCATGACAATCGGTTGCAACGAATGAAATCCCTATATATATAAGTTTAATTTATAAAATTTTATTACATGTCTACCCCCAAAATTTGTTAGTGCAAATTTAATAGTGATTCATAATAACAAAATTGTGATGGTTCACTTGAAAAAATTATATGGTTTTATATAGCATCAAAAGAAACAGAACTTTGTTTTTAGAAAATAAAAATCAGAAGATGAGATTGTTTTTATGAAATAGAGAGAGTATTTTTTTTAAATATTGATAATTATAATTTGGAAAATATTTATATTTTTATTGTTTTTAATCAGTAGCCCAAATTGACTAATTTTGTTACATTGGCCCTTCAGTTGTGTTGATTTAGTCACTGAGTTTTTACTTTCCTCCAATTTTCTAGTTTGACTAATGTGAAAAGGTTTGATGGAAGGTTAACTAAAAAAATATCCCTCCAAATTTTATGAAAATTTATTTTTAGCCCTAAAGTACTAACTTTCTCAATTCTATTCCTTCAAGTTTAAAATTTTTATAAATTTGTTTCCTTATAATATATTGATGAAATTATAGTTCGAAATCATTCGCATACATGTTCGAAATTATTAAAATTATGTTATTTACGTTTCATGTTTCATGTAACATATATATATATATATATATATATATATATATATATATATATATATATATATATATATATATATACACCCACACACAACAGATCAGGTCCGGGAGTCCAGACCTGATCAAAAAACGGACCCCAATTTTTTTTTTGTAGAACGACTAAAAAAAAATTATGGAACTGAAATTTTTTCATAATACAATGTTTTAGGTGTGTTTTTAATACCTATACCAATCAATGTATATACATTCTGCCCAGACTGTACAGAAATGTTTTGGTATAGGCATCCAAATCACGCCCAAAACACTATATTATGTAAAAATTCCAATTCCATAATTTTTTTTTTAGTTGTTTCAAAAAAAAAAGCAAAAAAAAAATGTCCGTATTTTAATAGAGTCCAAAATTCCGGACTGGATCCGGACTATATATATATATATATATATATATATATATATATATATATATATATATATATTATATTGTACTCGTGTTTGGAATTGGTCAAATGTGTATTCAATTATATAAAACAAAACATGAGCATCCAAAGATCAACACAATAGAACACCATACCATACCATACCATACCATACCATAGGGAAACAAAAGCTACTATTATTCACATAACTAGGGTTACAAAGGTACAATTATAGCGACGAGATTGCCAAATGCTTATATGGAAATATCATTTCAAATGGAACTGACTCGGTGTAATATACATACGAATGGTATACAAGTCAGTTGCTATCATCCACAACTGGACTGTTTACATATAAGCTATCTCTTCTCTTTGGGTAAGCTGTAGATTCCAGACTTGACCCCCTAAATTTTAACTCTGATGGCTGCCTAAACTTTGGATCCACAGAAGAGGTAGTATCGGCGGAGTTTGACCTAAATGAACTGGCTGCTCCACCAGGATACCAGTGACCTCTTAGGCCACCACCTCTCAAATCCATAATTTCACTTCGTGAAGAAGAATATCTGTCCCTTGATGCAGATCCTAATGGGGCTCCACTTGTAGCTGATGTGGAAGTAAAAGGATCTTCAGGGCCCCATAAGGAATAAGCTTCTTTCTTATTGGCAAAAAATTTCCATGCTCCAAATATGAAAAGAACGATAAACAACACGAGACTGCTCCATAGGATGGTGTTGAATTCTCCTCTGGTTATTGGAAGATTGGACCGATACATTCCCACATATCCACTTCCAAGACTGAGAATAACTAGCTTGTCATGATCACTTGCTATTAATGGTATCACTTCTTTCTTTTGAGCATCTAATTCTACTGCCTTATAATTGAGAAACGATGCTATAATCTCATCAAGACCGGCAGAGAATAGATGCCGAGGCCAACCAGCCCTAACATAATGTGGAGACGAAACATTATAAACAAAAACCTTCTCCTGGTTAGCAATAAGTAAATAACCTTTTATAGCCTGAAAGGCTAGAGGCTCTTCCATATCAAACTTCTTCATGGATCTAATCCTACATTTGAAGTTCATTATATCACCTAACAGTAACACATGAATCACAACACCCTCAGATGTAAAACCATACGCTTTCGACCGCTCGGTGGCATCAAACACAATTCCGAGCAACAGAATGGTTCAAACCTTCACAATCCAACTCCCTAATTTCCATGGTCCTCAAATCCAATGATCCTGCACCAGTTTCAGTAAGAAACAATAGCCTTTGCTTCAAAAACACAAGTGGCCTGCTCGTTGGCACAGCCAATCCGTATACGGTCCCATTCTCCCTGAAAACCTTTATCTTTCCACAAACATCTACAGACAAAATGTACCTTGTCCTCCCAACATGATGTACTTCCAAGATGGTTATCGGTGACCCGTCTTCCTCAATCTCAGGCACAGCAAATTTCCCATTAGTTTCCATACGAAGAGAATTTCATTCCTCTCCGCTCGACAACTCCCAAATCGTATGCACCAAAATAGCACCATTTCCATGCCCCGTAACCAAAACGCTCTCATTCTTATAAGATGACATGTAAGACAACATGGTTGTAACCGGGGAATCTGACAACGTATAAAACTCAAGCAAGACATCCCCATTTCTCGAAAACACAAACTCTCCCTTGATCATCCCCAACTGCAACATACTTGCTCAACCCCTCCATATCTGTTAACGGCAACACACTAACACATAGCATTTGAATCCAACTTCACAGCCCCCACAAACTGAACCTCTCCGACCAAAACAGACTATGCTTTGTAATGGACACTGCCCCAACTCTCTCTCCATCTCTCACATTACTTTCAGAACCATCATCCTCAACTTTCTCAACCAACACACCATCCATCTTATTCCTCTTATCAAATTTACCTTTTTCTTGAAGTGGGTGATTCTGTTTAACCAAAGCTCCAACCTTTGGAGACTCCGAAACCCGGGATTCTAGCCTAGCTACTAATTCAGTAAGGTTTTTCACTAGCTCTTCAAGCTTTTCTAACTGAACTTGATGTTGATTCAATGCAATTAGATCATTAATCGAGTTGGGTATGTGGGAAGTTATATGATCGTTTTCTACTGAATTACCAGAACTTGGGTTTGCATAAATGCGAAGGAAATCAAAGATTAACAGAAAATAGAGAAATAAAGACTTGCCTTTGTTGGAGAATGCCATTGATGGAAATTTGTCGATTTAGGTTCACAGCTATCGGAACATTATTTAGTTATGCAATAAAAGCAGATCTCTATGTTTGGGTGTGACGAATGTTGAATAGAGTGTGAATTTTTGTGGGATTTGGAGGTTTGGGAATTGGGTTGTCTTGTTTTGACTGTGACTACGGGTTTAGTGCGTGTTGTTACGATACTTGTGGTGGATTTAGGGCAAGAATTCTGATTTTCAGGGAGATAGAACAGAAAGACAGGTATCATAATCACAGTAATAAGGAGTGCTTCAGTTTGACTCACTACGCCCGTCAGTCCAGTTCTATCAAGTTAGGTTTCAGAGAGACACGTGGCCTGTTTGGCAGATTTTTTTTTAATAAAAATTTCCATCAAGATAAATCGCATCATCCACTTCCAAATTAAAAAATTCTCATTTTTCATACCACAAATATAAACAATTCAACAAATTAATTGAATTTCTTTAAACTATAACTTTTTATTAATTCTCAAATCATATTCATTTCAACCTACTCATACAATTCAAAATTTATAAACAAAATCTAAACCATTCAATGTTCAATTCGAGCAAATAAAACCAATTTAGATTCTGAAATCATGAACATACTCTCACATCCTAACAAAAGCATCAAGATTGTTCAACGCATGGTAACTTCCAGAATTAGAATTAGAAGCACAAACAAAATAAAATTCAGAGCCTCTCAATCTGACTTGAGAAACACTTCCTTTTTCAAATGATTATAGTTTGTGCACAGAATCTATTACCATATACAAGAACATCAACATTCTGACTGCTTTGTGATGAGAGGAGGCACTTCTCATGTTTGGAGCCAGTCTTGACTCTATAAGAAGACCAGCGGGCTTCGCTCACAGCATTTGGAATAAAATAAATCATGAATATTGCCCATTGTGGCCTTTCTGTATATGTGCGCATCCTTATCCTCTAATGTGCAGAGAGAGCAAAATCATTCCCAAAGCATAACAATGTTCTTCTTAGTATTAGTATTTGGTTCTTCCTTCTATCTTTATTGGCTTTTTGGGGATTTTGAAAGCAGAAAATACGGTTTGAGTCAGGCCAACCATGGTATCCTGATTACAGGAATTGGACTGCATCGATGAACGTTTCAATATCTCAAAGAGTGAAGTACCTGCTGTTTCAGCAACAATCTTTGTACTTTGAGTCATGGATTTTTCTTGTGAGCCACTGAACTTGGCTGTGACACTCCGGGTTGGTCTGTTCTCTATTGAAACCTACATTTTTAACAAATACACAACATAAGAGCATTGCTAAATAGTGCATGCAACAAAATTTGGTAGTAACCTTCACTACCCCAAGAAGAGATGGATAATTACAAGATCTCATATACAGTAAAACATTTGTAAGATAATTATACAGGACTCGAAATTCTGCTGTGTTACTTGAGCAATTACTAAGTTTACAGTAGAGAAAAAAGCATAGCAAACAAAACAGAATCTTAGCTATAAATTTCATTCAGAGTACTTGGTCCAAGATATCTTACTGCATCTGAAGAATCCTCTGGTATTGAGACTGAACTCCGACTATTACTGTCATCTCGTCCAAAAATAAAGGATCGTACCATGCTTGATTTATGTTTATTCGATGATGGAAGAGAATGATTAGACACTCGTCCAAGAAAAGATGACTGCATATATAACATTGACAAAACTTCAAAAAAAAATTAATCTTGATCAAACCATAAACTCTGTAGCTTGCAAAGACTAAAGCAGGGGATCGTTGTTATGCCAAATTATAGTAAAAATGAGAATGCCAAATTGAGGAATGTATCATCACAGGAATGTTGTAAAGCATAAGATAATAGAATTGAACATCTAGAAAACAAATATATAAATCAAACTTGAGGTCCAATTTATAGCACAGGAAAAATTATTTGCAAAGTTAAACGAATAGACCATGGTTCTAACAATACCATTACAGGTTAGAAAAAATTAACATGTACTCCCTCCGTTCCAAAATATAATATCATTATTGACTTTCAGAAGTCAACTTAACACATTTTCAAACTCAAAATGAACATGATTATAATTTGGATTATATTATAGAGGCTAAGTCTGGGAGTTCCAACTAATAACTTTACTAAATTAAGACAGCTACATATTTACTTATTTGTGAAGTATAGTAAACTGCACAATGATGAGGAATAAGTGGAAGGTAAACAGCCCAGCTCAAGGATTTTACAAGAAAAAAATTAAGCTGTTACATCATACAAAAGATATTACTATCTTTCCAGCCCCAGTGCTTGCCCCCACAAATAATAACAACAACAACATAGTCTTAAATTCCAATAAGGAGGCAGCAGTATGCAAATACGACTTGCACTATTTGATAGAATCTAAGGAATAGTTATCTACCAACATGACAGAGGAGTATTCACTCCCAAATGCCTGCGGTCTAAAAAAAAGTTTGACAGTACCAGATCATTAGAGTAATGAGGATCAGAGGCAAGTAACAAAGACTATCAGCTGCTATCGAGTAGCTTACCTTCGAAGAGCAGTTACTATTTCCTCCTGTTAGCAGTGTACCAAAGAATGCTGCAAAATAGCAAGTGATAATCAGAAAATGAAAATTATTACTCAAGAAGCATGACTCTTAAAACTCTTGCATATCTTACTTGATGCTTTTGCTTTCTTTTTGGTGACAGGCGCATTATTTAGCTTCTTTATAAGACCAAAAACTTCTCGGGAACTCTCATCCTCAGCTGGTGACACTAAGGTTGCCTGATCTCCCTAAAAGTTTATGAAGTACAACAATTGTCTAAGTGAAAATTAAGGAATCTACAACTATTAAGTACCAAAATTTAGGGAGTTCAGAACTAAAGATAGACTTCCATGATAAACAACATATTCTGATCAGGCATACTAGCAGAGATAAACAATAGTCATATATAACAGCACAAATCCAATAAAAGTTGTAAACACTCACAGCTTTGTCAAGCACTCGCTGTTTAACAATCCTCTTTTCTGTTTCCTCGTCATCAGATGACAAGAAAGCATCATCTTTATCAGCAAACATCCGAGTAATCATTTGTTTTGCTTTTCTTGTATTTATTCGAGCTGTTTTAGCAGGTACTACATCTTTCTCATCGCCACTGAATTCTTCTTCATCCTCCTCACTTTCATCTTCCACAACAAGCAAAGTTGTGTCCCTAACTTTTGGACCACATTTGAGTCTCTGCATAAGATTGTCTGTCCCGGCTGCATCTTGTTGCTCAAGCCACTTTTGATGAAGTTCATTACGCCTTTCATTATCGATTGGTTTTTCTTCATATCCAGTCACTATAAGATCATTAATTTCCTCAGAATCTTCATTGCACTCGTCTTCTTCATTTTCTTGGAAGCAGAAAAGGTCATTGTCACTGTCATCTTCTTCCTCAGCTTCATCGTCAACAAAAGCTTTAACTGGATCTCCTTTTGGAGAAGAACATTCATCACCAGGTTTGTGCACAAGGGGATCAAGATTCTCCTTGTCATTTTCCTCTTCATCAGAAAAACTGCAAAATAAAATGGCAAAAAGCTTATTTTGACACCAAATGAGAAATGATTATTTTGATATACTAGAGCATTACGGCTACTTCATCAAAACAGATTATGAATCACAAACAGATAACAGTTAACTAAGGCAGTATTACTAACTTATCCACCTAACAACATAAACTCTCAAAACAGAAAGAAAAAAAAATTTCTTTGAAACACACTCACCTGTCATCATCAGGAGGAGCAGAATCAAACTTCAAGTTCATTGCAAGTAAAGATGGGGCCAAAACTTCTTCCAGAGTACTACTACACTGGTCTTTTGGCTGATCATCTTTTACATCACTTGTTTGAGAATCACCAAATAGATCCTATAATTAGCATAAATTCAAGAGAAAATTTAATCTTAACCATCAATTATAGCAGAAAGTAGAAACAGCAGCTTTGTTCCAAAGAGCTCAGATTACGTACCTGAGTATCATCAACTGGAGCTCGAAATGCAGGGGTATCCTCTTCATCCAAAGCCTATATTAAGATGGAAGCAGCCGTTACTCCAAATTGAAACAAGACCTTCTAAGTTGAAGTGAGAATCTCACATTAATAATATGCAAGTGTCATAATTGTAGTTACAGTAAAGATCAATTTAGCAAAAAAATTGTATTTATTATATAAATATTTTAGGATGATTTAGTCAAGAATTTGTAAATAGGGCCAAATAACAGGATTGTATATTCACTTATTATAATTAGGAAATGAATTTCATTTACCATTTGGGACTTCACATTTTCATGACTCGACTGAGCCCCTGATTCTTTAACATAGTCCATAGAAGCATCTAAACTACTATCTAAATCTTCAGGATTTGCAACTGTGTTGGCCTCCACTTGGAGGCTGTCTGCTAGCTTCTTATCAATTGTTCCCTCTTGGGTAGAAACCTTTTCTGAATCAACGTCCATCATAACATCTTGTAAGGGTTCATTGCTTTCAGAAATAGAAACACTATTGTTCAAATGGCTGATTCTGCAACCCCAAACGTGATTTAAAAAATTAATGGACAAACTAAAATAAGTCAATATATACAAAGACAAAAACAATATTACAAAAAAAAACTCACTTTTTAGACACCTCAAACTTCCTTCGCCTAATATTCTCCAAAATTGAGGAGATGGGTTTTTGCACAACAGGTACAGGTTTAAATCCTGCTCCTCTAGTTTCTATCCCAAAAACCACAACTTATAATTATGAATACACTGACTCATGGAGCTGATATCATTACATTAAAACATTATTAAGAATATAATTAAAGAATATACCTCGCAAGAGTCTCTGAGATTCGACATGAAGTTGCTGTAGTTGAGATCTTCTTTCCTACAACCCATAACAATAGAAAGTTGGCAAATTAAAGCAATCAAATAATTTAAGCAAACCAATAATGATGAGGACATGACATGCGTAGATTCAAACAAAACTAAAGGGACGTGGGGATCAAGCAAGGCTAGGACAAAGAGGTTCAAACAAAGTCTTAATGGATTGATCCAAGATATTTGGGCTGAAGATAATGCAAGGAAGGATGAGACACAAATTTGGGTCAATTTAATACAAGCCCAATTTTGATAATTCCACAAATTAAATACTCCACGAATTAAATAATCAGCAAATTTTTCAAGCTTTTCACGTGGGTTATCATTACAATTTGGTGGACAACATTACTACACACATGGGCCATTAGATAAAGGAAATCAGCATCATGTATGTCACGTGGACAACATGCAGACTAAAGGGATCAATGGGAGCATTTGATATATTATATTCCATAATTACATGCAAGGCTTGGAAATCAATTCACACACTGTTGTAACTGCCTTCACGCGGAAATGGATTGCTATCACAGCTCTCACGCGGCGCAATGGATCACGTGGCGAAGAATTTTTATTTTATTTGGATTTTTAGATTTTTATAATTCTATTGTAATTAGGACTTTATTTTTAATTAGAATTCTTTTCCAAATTGATTTCTATTAGGGTTATAGTTTATAAATTCCTATTAGGATTTAGATTGTTTTGAGTAGTATAAATAGAGGTCCAAGTTATGTAACAACACAGATTATTATTTTTATTCAATATAATTGAGAGTTTATTCTCTACTTTTGGTTCTTTGAAGAATTCCTAAGAAATCAGTAGTTTCTTAGTTTTTTTCTTTGAGATTCAATTTGACTTATCATACAACAATTCATAGTTGTGTGTGGCGTCTTCTACCGCATCAATCGTCGATTGTACCGAGATTACCGCTTCAATATAAGCGAGGGGTCAAGGTGTCGTTGGTGTCCATTCAACGCATATTTCCAAACGCGAGCAATTGTACCAAGATTACCGTCTAAAGTATAGACGAGGGGTTAAGGTGTTGCAAGCAATTCACCCAACAACTGTGCTAGAAACGGTCCGGGCGACGACCACCTCACGCAAGCGTGCCGTGGAGTCTATCATTTGGTATCAAAGCCAAGCCTTCTTCTAGCGAGTTACCTATTTTTAATTTTCTGCCGAATTATATATTGCAAAAAAAAAAATATATATATATATATAATATAAAAAAAAAATCAAATTCTATTTCCATTCTGTTAACCAAATTTGTAGCACACCATCAAATCATTAAATTCCAACCAAGAGTTCATACCGTTCCATCATCATCAATTCTGAAACGGAGCTACAATTTACAAATCTAAAACGTACAAGAGGAGTACAAGGCAATCGATCGGTGATTTTGTGATATTCTGATAGTTACACCATCTATAATTTTGTTTCGTGATAAGTAATTTTGAATTGATTAGTAAAACCAAGAATTTTGCTAGGGAATTCAATAAGAACCTATTAGAGAGAATATTTGAGGTAAAAGGCTTAGTGGTGAGATTAATCGAGGGTAAAAGCCAATTTATTGAGAGTATACACGAGTGCACCATTGATTCGAGCGAAACACGCAAGGGAGTGGTGAGAAAATTATTTTCTACTACCCTTATTTTGCAGGAAATATGTCTAGCTCGAAAGATAAAGGAACTTATGAGGAACAACCCAACAGCTGAATTGAAATTCCAGATAGAGCCATGCATAAAGAATGGGATCGAAGATTGAGAAAGACTATGGAGCAAATGCAAGAACAATTAGAAGAGATGAGAGTGTCTATGGCGGAGCTATCCCACAACACTAATGGGATGCATAACAAGAAGAGGGAACAACAAACTGACGCAAGAAAGGAAGACCCTTACGATGAGGACAGCAGTGCAGCGGAAGATCGTGAATCTAATTTTTCACATCAAAGACACCGAGGTGCTAGGGAAAGAGGAGGTCGGTACAGAGAAGATGGCAATTTGGATAGCATAAAAATGAAGATTCCAGCTTTCCAAGGCACGGGTGATCCTGAGGCCTATTTGGATTGGGTAACCAAGATGGAGCGAATCTTTGACTGTCATAATTATTCCGACCTTAAGAAAGTCAAACTGGCCATTATAGAATTTTCTGGATATGCATTGATATGGTGGGATCAGTTGACAGCTAATCGGAAAAGGTGTGAAGAGCGGCCGATTACAACTTGGGCGGAGATGAAAGCTATCATGAAAAAGAGGTTTGTACCATCATACTATCAACGAGAGATCATTCGTAGTTTACAAACTCTTAAACAAGGGAGTCGAAGTGTGGATGAATATTACAGGGAGATGGAGATGTTGAAGGATCGGGCTAATGTGATTGAGGATAATGAAACAGCGATGGCTAGGTTCTCGGCAGGACTAAACTGGGAGATTGCAGACTTGGTTGAACGACAACATTATTTAGAGTTAGAAGAATTGGTCCATATGGCTACCAAGATAGAGAAACAACTCAAGAGGAGAGGAGGACAACGAGGACAATCTAATGCTAGTTCATCATGGAGACCTAATTTGGCAAAACGAGAGGAAAGGACATTTGCGATCAAACCAAAGGTGGAACCTAAACAAGGATCAACTAGCCGAGAGATACAAGGTAAAAATGAGCAACCTTCTTTTGGTCGTAATCGGGATATTGTATGCTTCAAGTGTCAAGGCAGGGGACATATTTCTAGCCAATGTCCAAATCAGAGGAAAATGTTGTTACTTGACAATGGAGATGTGGAGACCGAGGGGGAAGAGAGCGACACTGATTCTATGCCACCATTAGAGGAGATAGGGGAGGATGCGATACATGGTGAAATTCTAGTTACAAGAAGAGCACTTAATACGCAGGTTAAGGAAGAGAGTAGTGAACAGCGAGAAAATTTATTCCATACTCGATGTCTTGTGAATGGAAAAATTTGTTGTGTAGTCATAGATGGAGGCAGCTGTACAAATGTGGCAAGCACTACGATGGTGGAGAAATTGGGGTTATCTACTACCAAACATCCACAGCCGTATCGTTTGCAGTGGCTCAATGATAATGCAGACATTAAAGTAACCAAACAAGTCTTAGTTCCATTTGTTATTGGTCGGTATGTTGATAAGGTATTGTGTGATGTGGTACCTATGCAGGCAGGACATATATTGTTGGGTAGACCATGGCAATTTGATAGGAGGGTTCAACATGACGGGTTTACCAACGTATATTCATTCGTTCATGACAAGAAGAAGATCTCTTTGCGTCCTTTATCACCACAACAAGTACATGAAGATCAAATTCATTTGCAGAAAGATTATGTACAAAGAAAAGAGAGTGAAGAAAAGAAAAATCAAGAAGAAAAAAAGAGAGAAAAAGAAAAAGAGAAAAAGAAAGATGAGAGAAAAACTAAATATACTGGCAAAAAAGAGTGATGTGAGAAGAGCTTTGATTTCTAAACAGCCTATGATTTTACTTCGGTATAAAGAGGCGCTTCTGAATACTAACGCTAATGATTCTTTGCCTAGTGTTGTTTCATCTCTCTTACAGGAATTCAAAGATGTATTTCCCGAGGAGCTTCCTCAAGGACTACCACCTATTCGGGGAATTGAGCATCAAATTGATTTGGTTCCCGGTGCGACGATTCCAAACCGCCCAGCTTATCGGAGTAATCCTGAGGAGACGAAGGAGTTACAAAGGCAAGTTGACGAGCTGATGGAAAAAGGATTCGTGAGAGAAAGTATGAGCCCGTGTGCAGTTCCGGTGATTCTAGTGCCGAAAAAGGATGGAAAATGGAGGATGTGCATCGATTGTCGAGCGGTAAATAACATTACGATAAAATATCGACATCCCATTCCTCGTTTAGATGACATGTTAGATGAATTACATGGGTCTTGCATATTTTCAAAAATTGATTTAAAAAGTGGTTATCATCAAATTAGAATGCAAGAGGGTGATGAATGGAAAACAGCGTTTAAAACTAAATATGGTCTTTATGAGTGGTTGGTATTACCTTTTGGTTTAACTAATGCACCCAGCACTTTTATGAGATTAATGAACCATGTTTTGCGTCCATTCCTTGGAAAATTTGTCGTAGTTTATTTTGATGATATCTTGATTTATAGCAAAAACTTGGAAGATCATGCATTGCATTTAAAATCTGTTTTAGATGTACTTCGGAAAGAAAAGTTATTTGCTAACATGGAAAAATGCACGTTTTGTTCGGATAGAATTGTTTTTCTTGGCTTTGTTGTGAGTTCACAGGGAGTCCAAGTTGATGAGGAAAAAGTACGTGCGATCCGAGATTGGCCGAGTCCAACCAATGTGAGTCAAGTACGAAGCTTTCATGGACTCGCAAGTTTCTACCGACGTTTTGTTCGGAATTTCAGTGATGTTACAGCACCATTGACCGAGGTCATCAAGAAAAGTGTGGGCTTTAAGTGGGGTGATGAACAGGAAAAAGCATTTAATTTGATTAAGGATAAATTGACAAATGCTCCTTTACTTATTTTGCCTAACTTTGCTAAAACTTTTGAGATTGAGTGTGATGCTTCAGGTTTAGGGATTGGAGCTGTGTTGATGCAAGAAGGGAAACCAGTGGCGTATTTCAGTGAGAAATTGAGTGGGGCAGTTTTGAACTATCCTACATATGACAAAGAGATGTACGCTTTGGTTAGAGCTTTGGAGACATGGCAACATTACTTGTGGCCTAAGGAGTTTGTGATCCACACCGATCATGAATCATTGAAGTATTTGAAGGGTCAGCACAAGTTGAACAAGAGACATGCACGATGGATGGAATTTATCGAGACATTTCCATATGTTATTCGATATAAGCAAGGTAAGGAGAACGTCGTTGCAGATGCTTTGTCTCGCAGGTATGTTTTGTTAAATACTCTTGATACGAAATTGCTTGGGTTTGAACGAATTAAAGAGTTATATGATAATGACCTTGATTTCGGTGAAGAGTTTAAAACTTGTGAAAAGAATGTTGTGGGTAAATACTTTAGAATTGATGGATTCTTGTTTCGAGAAAATAAACTATGTATTCCTGCATGTTCTTTGCGTGAGTTGTTGGTTAGGGAATCACATGGGGGCGGTTTAATGGGACATTTTGGTGTTGATAAAACTTTTGCTGTTTTGAAAGAACATTTTTATTGGCCTCATATGAAACGAGATGTAGAAAGAATATGTGATAGATGTATTACTTGTCGCCAAGCTAAATCTCGTATTCAACCCCATGGATTGTATACACCATTGCCTATTCCTAATGAACCTTGGATTGATCTTTCTATGGACTTTGTGCTGGGTTTACCTAGGTCTAAGCATGGTTATGATTCGATATTTGTGGTCGTGGATAGATTTTCAAAAATGGCACATTTTATTCCATGTCATAAAACTGATGATGCATCTCATGTTGCTGATTTGTTCTTTAGGGAGATTGTGCGTTTGCATGGTATGCCTAAAACTATTGTTTCTGATAGAGATACCAAGTTCTTAAGTTACTTTTGGAAGACCTTGTGGTGTAAATTGGGTACTAAACTGTTATTTTCTACTACTTGTCATCCACAAACTGATGGTCAAACTGAAGTAGTAAATAGGACTTTGTCGGCATTGTTACGGGCTATCATTAAAAAGAATATCAAGAAATGGGAAGAATGTTTACCACATGTTGAGTTTGCATATAACCGTTCTGTTCATTCTGCTACTAATTTTTCTCCATTTGAAATTGTATATGGTTTTAATCCGTTGACACCGTTGGATTTATCACCATTACCTGTTTCTGAATATACTAATATGGATGGAAAGAAAAAGGCTGATCTTGTTAAGCAGATTCATGAAAAAGCCAGATTACACATTGAACGGAGGACAGAACAGTATATTAAGCATGCGAACAAGGGACGACAACAAGTGATTTTTGAGCCCGGAGATTGGGTGTGGTTACATATGCGGAAAGAAAGATTCCCAGTTCAAAGACGTTCGAAATTGCTTCCGAGGGAGATGGTCCATTTCAAGTTCTCGAGCGTATCAATGATAATGCCTATAAATTGGATTTGCCAGGTGAGTATAATGTTAGTGCTACATTTAACGTTTCTGATCTAAGTCCGTTTGATGTAGGTGACGATTTGAGGACAAATCTTTTTCAAGAGGAGAGGAATGATGAGGACATGACATGCGTAGATTCAAACAAAACTAAAGGGACGTGGGGATCAAGCAAGGCTAGGACAAAGAGGTTCAAACAAAGTCTCAATGGATTGATCCAAGATATTTGGGCTGAAGATAATGCAAGGAAGGATGAGACACAAATTTGGGTCAATTTAATACAAGTCCAATTTTGATAATCCCACAAATTAAATACTCCACGAATTAAATAATCAGCAAATTTTTCAAGCTTTTCATATTAATATACACGTGGGTTATCATTACAATTTGGTGCACAACATTACTACACACATGGGCCATTAGATAAAAGGAAATCAGCATCATGTATATGTCACGTGGACAACATATATAGTATGCAGACTAAAGGGATCATTGGGATCATTTGATATATTATATTCCATAATTCCATGCAAGGCTTGCAAATCAATTCACACACTGTTGTAACTGCCTTCACGCGGAAATGGATTGCAATCACAGCTTTCACGCGGCAATGGATCACGTGGCGAAGAATTTTTATTTTATTTGGATTTTTAGATTTTTATAATTCTATTGTAATTAGGACTTTATTTTTAATTAGAATTCTTTTCCAAATTGATTTCTATTAGGGTTATAGTTTATAAATTCCTATTAGGATTTAGATTATTTTGAGTAGTATAAATAGAGGTCCAAGTTATGTAACAACTACAGATTATTATTTTTATTCAATATAATTGAGAGTTTATTCTCTACTTTTGGTTCTTTGAAGAATTCCTAAGAAATCAGTAGTTTCTTAGTTTTTTTCTTTGAGATTCAATTTGACTTATCATACAACAATTCATAGTTGTGTGTGGCGTCTTCTACCGCATCAATCGTCGATTGTACCGAGATTACCGCTTCAATATAAGCGAGGGGTCAAGGTGTCGTTGGTGTCCATTCAACGCATATTTCCAAACGCGAGCAATTGTACCAAGATTACCGTCTAAAGTATAGACGAGGGGTTAAGGTGTTGCAAGCAATTCACCCAACAACTGTGCTAGAAACGGTCCGGGCGACGACCACCTCACGCAAGCGTGCCGTGGAGTCTATCAAATAAATAACTTCACATAAATGTACCTTCTCTTTCCTCCTTTTATTGGAGAAATCTTGCTTTGTTTCAGCAGAAACACTCTTCACCTTCTTTTTCTCTTTCTGATTTACCCCTCCTTCACTAATCCTTTTCTTGTTAGAATTATTGACCCTCAACTCCTCTGTATTTTCTTCATTTTCCTCTATATGATCCACTCTCTCTCCACCAAATTCATCAGCCGCCTCATTAAACTCCAAAACTCTCCTAGTCTGTCTAGGATCTTCATGGACACCCTCAGAATTTGATTTGTTCTTGTCATTGGAACCCTCAGATCGTGACTCTGACTGAAAGGGCTCATTTGATTCATCAAAACCTAGGGATTTTGAAGATTCCAATGCTTCCAATTTGGCAAAATCAACTGGCGGCAGTGCTAAAATACTCTTAAATCTCTTCTTTTTCTCTTTCTCCTCATTAGATCTACCTTCACCACTCCGTTTTTTTTCAATTTTCCCGATCCTCAAATCAGCAGTATTTCCATCCAAATCCTCTTTCTCCCCACCAAACTCATCAGCCACATCATCGTAAAATTCCAAAGCTCTTTTAGTTTCTCGACGACCTTCATTGAAATTCAAACCACCCAAACCGGAACTCAATTCATTTTCAATGTGGATACTGTCGGAAGGTGACTGAGACTCCAACTGCTCCTCGGAAACATCGGAACCAAAATTTTTAGAAGATTCTAGGGCTTCTAATTTGGCAAAATCAACAGCCGGCAGCGAAATTAAATCGTCACCTGTTTCTTTTGCCGGAGGATCGGCTTCAACTTTGATTGATTTTTTCTTCAAGCGTTTGAGCTTCCGAAGGCGAAGAGAAGGTGAAGGTTCAGAGGGCGGCGAGAATGACTGATAATCGTCGTCGCTTTCCATTTTTTGGTGGGTGAGATTTGATAGAGAGCTAGGGTTTGAATTGAAGGCGGAGGACTGAGTGGATGTGGATCTATAATCCTGGTGCAAATGGATAGGAAAGAAAGATAGATAGAGGGGATTTTGGGCGGCAAATGTTTTGAAATATTGGGGAATGCCGCCATTTGATGGAATTGAGAAAGTTTTTTAGTTGTTCGACCCGCGAAAAATTACCCGTTTCGCTGATCGGGCCTGGGAAGCTCGGATATATACATACTCATTTGGTATGTTTTAATTTTATTTATTTAAATAAGAGTTTTTATGTTCACAAAAACATGTTCATATTTAGCAATAATTTGTAAAAACTAATATAAATATATTACTCCCTCCGTCCCAAATTAATTGCTCAGTTTTGACTTTTTAAAGTCAAATTGACCATTTTTAAAAATAATCTTTTTACTATTTTTGTTAAAATATAGGTGAAGAGATTATAACGAAAAGAAAGTATATACAATTTATTACTAATCCCAATTTTTATAATATTAGAAATATATTTATATATGCTTAATTATTAATTCTAAAAAAAGTCAATTTGACTTAAAAAGGTCAAAATTGAGCAGTTAATTTGGGACAGAGGGAGTAATAATTAATTGATGTATTTATTTATTGGAAACAAAAGTTGATATGCTTTTGTGCTAATATATATAAAATCTATTATATTTTGATAAAAAAATGTTAATTGTAAATATAATAACATAATTTATAACTTAATATATATACACAGATGTGTACATACATTTTTTCCTATGAGCTATATGTATATACACAGCTCGCGACAGATTTTTTGAGCTATAGCGACGGTAAACTGTCGTCATAACTCAGAATAGCTATGTCGACGGATGAAACCGTCGTCATAGCCTATTGTGTAATACACAGCTGTGTACATATATTTTTCCCTATATATATATGAGTAATCTATTGATTGATATATTTAATCGTAATAAAAATTTGACATATTTTTGTTATTTTTTGAAAAACTTACACCTTTTACTATGGTGTGAAGTAATAGTTTTATGATCAAATTTAGACATGGCAAATGGGCCGAACGGGCTCAGAATGTGCGGCTTGTGGCTCGGATTGGGCCGGGCCGGGCCAGCCCGCGAGTTTATTTTTTTTTGTAAAATTTTGTTACATCAAAAAAAATAATATTAATAAATATTAAAAAATAAATTATAGATATTCAGAGTATGAGATTTTTTCTAGCATGAATATTGAATCTATCTAATCTATCTAATAAAATACAAATGATTTTGAATTTCCCGCTCACTCAATAAATCATCTTGGCCGTCCAAAGTTTAGTATAAATCCCACCGTCCATACATATATCTAATAAATCTATCTAATAAAATATAAATGATTTTGAATTTCCCGCTCATTCAATAAATCATATTGTTCGTCCAAAGTTTGGGATAAATCTCACCGTCCATACATCTATCTAATAAAATACATCTCTTTATTTATCTAATAAAATACAAATGATTTTGAATTTATCGCTCACTCAATAAATTATTTAAGCCGTTTAAAATTTAAGATAAATTTCACTGTCTATACAATACCGGAGGCACGGAACCAGCTAGTAATGTAATATGCATGCTCAATCTCTCACCTGTTCGATATCTATTTAATTTATTGCAGGCTTCTAGGATACTACTGAAGTTCGTAGAGCCCGTAATCACGTTAAGACATCCATGCATAAAAAATTTCAAATTGTGACTTGTTTGTTTGGATTACTTGTACCTCAACACATGCATGCATCAATATTACAAATGGTCATTGACTGCTTGATTAAAAAATTTCAAATTATGACTCCGATAACATCTTCAATTCAATATTATAAATTATGCATGATTTAAGTTTTACTTTTTAAGAATAATAAAATTTGAACAAAAGTAAAGAAACAATATATTAAAGATTACATTAAAAATAAATAATTGTTATATCTCAATTGATTTGAACTCTTATTTATTTATTTATAAGTCTTGTGTTCAAGCCTCATAACCCACAAATAACAACATTATATTTAAAAAAAAAAAAGATTTAAAAATAGATTTACGGGCCGCGTGGCCAAGTCTAATCAAATTGTATATAATTTATTATATTATTATTGATAAAATAAATAAATTATTATTTATTAAAATATAATTCTTTTTATAAAAATAAAATAAATTTAATTGTTGAGATCAAGAAACGCGTCAAATTTTAAAATTTATCAGGAAGCAGAAATCTCATCGTTTAGACTACTAAACCTTAGTTCCCGCCAAAGCAATTGGCGCGAGCTCTAATTTTCATTTTTATTTACTACTAGCCTTTCTCCAGAGGGTCAAGCCTACATTTCTCTCTCTCTGTCTGCTCCATCTGGCACCGAGGTGAGTATAATTTGACTTAATTCTCATAGATCGCATACATGGTTAGATCCGAGTGTGAATGTTTTACTTTAAAATCTTATTCTGTTAAGCAATCGAGATCCAATTTTTGAATGTTAGGGTTTCGGATAGATTCATCATCATTACAAAATTAGGATTCTGTAATGATAATAATGGAATTTTGATTTATTAGTCAGTGATTCTATGAATTTAGCTTATTATACATGTGGATAATGTCATTATGTTATACTCCAAACCTGACAATCACACGTTTTCTTTTGTTACCTTGTATAGCTGAAACCAATCTTACAAATTTTCTATTTTGAATTTATGAACCGTGTCGTTCATCAAATTACTTGACGAGGGGAATATTTGGTACTTTGGTGATCCAGTGGAATGATCTTAAAGTGGTTTACATTTTTGTTCAAATGTACATACAATTTTTTGTTGTTGTCATTTATATTTAAATTGTAAATTTTGGGCTTTAACATTTTACACCTGGAGTGGGAACACTTAATCTCTGTATTCTGTAAATGATGAAGCACATTAGTATATTCTTCATTCTTTAATGTTGATGAAGCTGTGCATTTAAGTTTTTGTACAGATAGCAAATGGGGTAGTACTTGTATTTCTAGTTTTATCATCCCTTTTTGTGCATTTTGTGTGTAAGTTGTAGGGGAATTGTACGTGTGTAGACTAATCCAATAAGCATGTTGAACTATGTCTTTACCTAAAAGGTTAACCTATTAGGTTAATGCTCCACCATACTTATTAATTCATCTATACTCTTGAATTTATCTGATGTGGATTCATGTGAAATATCTCAACATGCTGAGAAGTGTGAATTTCAAAGACACCAAGTTACGTATCATTTTTTTTAAAAAAAGATACCAAGTTCTGCTTTGGATTTGTTAATAATTATACCTTAGATAAGAGGCATATCTTGAAATAGTAAAAAACATGTGTTTTTTCCTTAGTCAGAGTGAGATGATAAATCTTCTCTTCCTGTCCATTGTAGGTTTGATTATGGCGGTTGTTTTCCCCATAGTATCTTACTGACATGTTTGAATACATACTGTTATGCTTGAATCATTTATGCAGTAATAGATTAGCCCAGTTTCCTTGTTTTGTATTTCTATAGAGCTTATTGAACCTAAAGATTTTTATGGTATGTTAGAATTAAGGCTAACATTTTCTTATCCAACTTAATATCTGATCAGATTGCGTGAAGTTGAAGTTGTTTTTGTTGAGCGGGACCAATTTTGCCATTGTAAGTTGTTGAGGAAACAGGCAGAGATATAATGGAGCTGCAAAATTGCAGTACTTTGCACTTCATTAATGCTATAAAGGATGGGTTGGTAATTAAGATTTGTAATGTAGATTTACATGGAAGACCAAGTCTTGTGCTCAAGAAGTTGAAAGATATTTATGGAGCTGAATGTACAAGAAATGTTGATGCACCATCAACACTTGAATTGCAAGATGTGTATAAAAATGGGGTGGTTGACTATGATATTGAAATCCCATGCTTTCCCATAGCATAAAGAAAAACAAGTGAAAGGTACTGGGAAGTCAATATTTTAAATTACAATGGTGATGGTGATGAAATATACAGCGACTCAGACAATCTTTTATTCAAAAAATGACTCTAAAGCAGCTTAAGAAGAGGTCCAACACAAAGAAAAGGAAAATTTCAGACCTTGTTTGTTTGACTCCAAAACAAGAGTTTACTGATTTTCTGCCAGAAGAAGATGAATATGAACTCAAGGCACCACTCAGCTGTTGGAAGTCAAGGCTTTCAAAGAAAAGTCTAAAAAGAATTGCAATGAGAGATGCGTCTCTACAACTTCGAAACTTGCTCTTTCAATTAAAACCGAGCAGATTTTGGTTGCTGAAGATTCCCAACAATCAAGTGGTGATGTTTGTGCACCTATTACTATTAAAGTTGAGCTTCCTGTACTTGAGTATTCAGAATGTCAAATCATGAATTCCTTGGCTGATGATTCCTCCATTTGTAACGAGCATGCAAGCCTTTTTGGTGTAGACTCCACTAAGGTCCTTCAGACTACTGATAGTGTGTTGGAGAACAGGGAAACACTATCATTAGCTGGACAAGTTGAAAGATGTGTTTTTAATGAAATTTCCTATGAACATTTGGAGGATGTTGACCCTGTTCTTCAGACTACTGATACTGTGTTGGAGAACAGGGAAACACTATCATTAACAGGACAAGTCGAAAGATGTGTTCTTAATGAAATTTCCTATGAACATTTAGAGGGTGTTGACCCTACCCCTCTTCTTCCACAATTTAGTGGGGAGATCATGGAGTTAAATACTCAAAAGCAGACAGGTCAACATTCTTCTGTTTCCCACGTATCAGAATTTCTTAAAGAAACATATATTGACTGTTAACGCCAAAATCTTATGCCACGTCCCAATCACGTAAGACGCCCTGATCCTGCACAGTAAACACGATAAACATCACAAGCTTGACGGCCGGACCGCCGGGGGATAGCTCAGGCGTGAGAGTGAGTAAACGTTTTCATAAGGTTAACAATGGAGGAATGTAATGTCTAGTGTATTGAGACAGATAATAGTTCTGTTGTGTGTGTGAATATGAAGACGTACCTCTTTGTGAAGACTTCCTTGCTAGGTTATACTCTATTTGCCTGGATTACTGTGCCACCCACTGCTATTTGACACAGCCCCCTGGTCTGATGGGTTCTGCCGACTGCATGTAGTCTATCTACTACTTTTGATCACTGTTTCTATTGCCGGCCGTCTATGATCCCATCCACATCAATGCATGGCAGGTGCCTTAGTCAACCGTCATGCTTTTTCATCATCACAAATCAAAGTAACAGATATTAAAAATATCTAATGGGTTTATCCACTGGACCGACCCGGCCTTAAAGGTTAAAATGGATACAATATGGTGACTGGGTCCAGTGACTTTCACGGATTAATAACAGAGGCCCAATAGATTGTTTATGTGAGTAGGCCCAATGTACTCGGCCCAAAGATAGGAAATATCACGACCCAACATTGCCCCCTAGTTTTTTGTTAAACAGAATGTTTAATAGAAAACTATGAATGGCCCAGGATAATTTACTAAAGGTCCATAGTAGGAGATAATTGAAGTGTACCCAGTTACTGTCCACGAAATGAAAGAAGAAGAGAACAGAGACCCAAATCAGAAAAGCCCTATCTAATAGATACATGAACTCGGAAACCTACCCTTCCCATTCAAATTCCAAATCATTACTAACATTTAATGAGCCGGCCTTGAACACCGTGCAACCGTCAGTATAAAAGGTAACTTTACCAAATTTGACAATTTTACCTGCCCATTTGAAATTCGAGCGCCTTCTGAACTCTCTGCTATTCTGAATTTTCTTTTTTCTTCTGCAACTCGTCAACAATGGCTTCCCAGGATTCTGAACAAGGCTCTCCCATACTAGTAACACCAATCACCGTCGTTCCACCAAACCCTGCTGCTGCTCGTGAAGGAACTTCGACCTTTAACCCAAAGGGGTCGAAATCTGACAAGAATTCTCCCCCAAAAAATCCCAAAACCTCCTCTGAGTACTACAGGAGCACGGAGCGATTCTCGCATGCCAATATTCCCTCTATCGTCATGGAGGATGAACTGAAGAAGATCCGATCTCGATACCATATCCCGGATACCCATGCAGTTAGGGTTCCTAGATCCGGTGAAAAAATGTATCAACGACCAGAGGGTTGGACGGCCGTTCCTGTGACTCTGCTGGAGAAGGGGGTTCGTTTCCTTACATATTTTCATAATAACTTTACTGGGGTTCCTGGGGGTGGGGTTCGCCCAACTGGTACCAAATTCTTATATCCATATCTTGGCCTTCGTGGCCTTCTGCCATGAGTTGGGCGTTGAGCCTTCCCTGGACTTCTTCTTTACCATATACAAGATAATCCAATCTAGAGAGAAGGGGTTCAAGGCCATTAGCAAACAATCCCCAAAATTAGGAGAAAAGTTCGAGAGGCGTTCGTTGGTGAACACTCCTTCGAGCAACAGGGATGGCACGAGAAGTGGTTCTACGTCAAAGGTCCCGAAATTTCTTCCTTACCGAACTGGGCCACTGACGAGAAGATCTTTGTTGACTTCGGAGACATTTCTGAAGAACGAGAAGTTGAAATGATGGAACTTTTTGACAATTTCCCCAAGGAGGAGTGTAAGTATGGACTCCTCTCGAAGCAGACATGGTTATACGACCATAAATGTAAGTATCGGTCTATCTTATATATAAATTTTTTGGAAATGCTTTTGTAATGTGGATTCTAACACAGAGTTGTTTGGTTATGCAGTATCTTTAATCAAACCGAGCTCTTTAGAGATAAAAGAATTCGAAGATTTTTTGTCCGGGAAGTCTTCGGAAGCTGTTGAAACTCTAGTAACAGAAGCTGCTCCCGAAGCCGAACCTATCCCGGAAACACACACAGACGAATTCTGAACTGACAAACCAGAAGCTGATGAGGTTCCTGTTCCGGAAGAGACCCTCCGTCCTCGTCAGAAGAGGAGGGCAATCAGAAAACCCAGATCAATATTCTTTCCAAACCCTTCTGAAGCCACCCCAGAAGTTGAGACAACCACCGCATCCATCCCTCGACGAGGAGGCCTACTTGATCGTCCTGATCGAAGAAGCATCCTCCGAACCAAAAAATTGAAAAGTAAGATAATGCCTTTAACCGTCGAAGAGCTTAGGGTGCCCCAGTCTTCGATCATCCCCCCCTTCTTACCACCTGTAGAAATACAGATTGTCGAAGAAGGTGATCAGGATGAAGCTGTCCAAACTCTGTCCAGGAAGAGGAAACGCGCACCTGACAGCCACCCAAGCTCTGCATCTGCCGCTCCTCTCCAAGAACCCAGCCCAAACAAATCTACCTCTCCCGAGACCGTGTATGCTGAACCTACCCCTCCCGAGCAACCAGCTCCTTCCCCGGAAAGGTCGAGACCCTCGCTTGAACGACCCGGTCCTTCAGGTCAGGGTTATCATGCCGAGGCCATGGGGTCTCCGACTCTATGACCTAGATTCAATGCCAACTTTCCCTTCGACCTCTTCGGGGCCTTCGTAAGGAATGCTGATGATCATCAGTTCAGTAATCACACGGACGGGAATCTGCTCGACGAAGGGATGAGCTACCTGGCTAAGGTAAATAACCATTTCTTTATTTTTATGTCTTTCTGTTCTTAATTGAATATCTGGGTACTGACTTGAATACTGTTTGGACATATGCAGGCCAATGCTGTCTTCCGACGTTTGCGTCCAAGACATATAAATGGGGAAGCCGAGGAAGATTTCATGAGACAAGAAATCAATATGCTGAAATCGACCTTGGCTCGAGAAAGAATTGATCATGAAGACGCTCTTCACACCATCGATGGCCTTCAGCGAGACTTAGATCGAGCCAAGATGGACCTGTAGACGTCTGACGATGAATTAAGGGCCACAAGGGATGGACTGGTCGCATCCAAAGCCAGCCAACAAACTCTAACCGATTTGAACGCTGGCCTGGTCGAAGAAAACCTGCTCCTGAAAGCCAAAAATGAGGAGTTTTCTTCGGCCAACCGAAGCCTGGCTATTCAATTTGGCGAGGCTCAATCGAAGGCCCAAGACGAAGAGCGGAGACATAAGAACAAACGCCATAAACTTCGTCACAAAATAAAGGAGCTTGAGGGACGAGGTCCTCTTCTGACCGAAGAGCTGCGAAAGCAGATTCAGGCAGATTACAGGGATTCGGATGAAATAAATGTCGAGATAATGAAGGTCTATTCGGAGGGTTATGAAGACTGCCGAGAGAGAGGTAAAGAAAAAACTGTCTGCTGCTCAACTGGATCCAACTTTGCTCGACTCCGAAGACGAAGGTGGTGCCTAGATGTTCTTCCTGCTTTCATTCTGTCTTATGTAAAAATTTATCTGTTTAAACTTTTTATGTTTTTGGGATCATTTTGAAAATTTTATATATGGATGTTGACAGTGTTTCTATATTTTTGTGTAATTAGTTCATGAATAAATCGATCAAATGAATGTTTAGTTTTCTTAATGAATCCGTATTTTCCTTAATTGTGTACTATGTTTTCGGTTAGTTTCTTGTCAACAATTTAGTATCAGTAAACTGAACCTAAACAGTGAATCAGTTAAAGCATATAATGATTAATTTACGAAATGAAGTGAATTGATTTTTATGGACAGAATTTAACTTAACTGAATTGAATGGACTGAACTCAACACTTAAATAAAATAAAGTAATACATACTCATCGGTTCCGAAGTGTGAGATCGGTCATTTGTTTACCGCTCGGAGTGAAACATTTATATAAGGACTAAGATAAAAGGATCAAGATATAAGGACCAATTGTGACCATTGACTTACCACCCTTGGTAAAATCAATATAGGATCATTTGTCTACCACTCGGGGTAGAACAACAAATGGGCTGCCATCGAATGGCCAGCGAGTCCTACCATACCTCCTTACACCATAGTGACCATATGACAAATAGGACCAGGATCAATAGTGACCATTGATTTACCACCCTTGGTAAAATCAATATAGGATCATTTGTCTACCACTCGGGGTAGAACAACAAATGGGCTGCCATCGAATGGCCAGCGAGTCCTACCATACCTCCTTACACCATAGTGACCATAGGACAAATAGGACTAGGATCAATAGTGACCATTGATTTACCACCCTTGATAAAATCAATATAGGATCATTTGTCTACCACTCGGGGTAGAACAACAAATGGGCTGCCATCGAATGGCCAGTGAGTCCTACCATACCTCCTTACACCATAGTGACCATAGGACAAATAGGACCAGGATCAATAGTGACCATTGATTTACCACCCTTGGTAAAATTAATATAGGATCATTTGTCTACTACTCGGGGTAGAACAACAAATGGACTGCCATCGAATGGCCAGCGAGTCCTACCATACCTCCTTACACCATAGTGACCATAGGACAAATAGGACCAGGATCAATAGTGAAAAAGTTAGTGTGGATGAGTCATCGAAGTCTTTCTGTGCTGAATCCCCAGTTCTTTTAAGAATATCCATGCCGAAGTGCTTTATAGGTCAACAACTTCGGGCAAAATAATCGCCACAGATGTCTTTGTGAATTTCCCGAAGAGCATCCTCTGCTTCGGATGGAACCAAATGTTTGAGCAATGATGACGAAAAAGGTTTTTCGATAAAGATTCTCATCAATGAGAGCAAAATTGACACTCTTGCACTTGGTTTACTTTGCCAGCATCTGATCCGAAGGAAAGACGCCATTTGTCATCAAAGTTGTAAACATCTATAGTGGCCAACTTCGATAATGCATCAGCAATGGAATTGTTATTGTTATTTTCGACCCCTTGATAGCCTGTTGTACTGATGCCCGAAACAAAATATCCATCTGCATGCAATGTCCGCGAACTCTGTTTCTGTTGAAGAACTGCAGTGGCTTTGTCGGACTCCTCAGCTTCTCTTTAACTATTATCAGCTTCAGAAAAGAATTGTCCGACCACAATGTCAACCGACCTTGGAAATATTTGCCGAAGTGTTCGGATTTTCAGGAGTGCGGTTTATAGATCTGCTTTGGTGACAAGTCCTTTGCTGTGGCGAGAACACTCAAGGCAGAGTGCCTTTTTTGCATTCTCGGGTGAATATCCTCCTGTGCTGCTCCTTTGTCTGCTGCGACCATAATCCCAAGAACTGATAGGGTGAGATACCCACTTCGGATAATCAGAAAAATGGCTGTTGGGTCTTTATCTACTCTGCTTCGACCATAATCCCGAAGACCAATAGGGCGGAGTACCCTCTTCGGTCAATCAGGAAAATGGGTGTTGGGTCTCCATCTGCTCTGCTTCGACCATAATCCCGAAGACCAATAGGGCGGAATACCCTTTTCAGTCAATCAGGAAAATGGCTGTTAGGTCTTCTTTGGTCATGAGAATCACCTTGAAACACGTCCTCAGTGTATAGACTGCTTTCCAATTCACGGTTGTCCATCTTTAGGCGTACCACATCTTTCAGACTGGACATAATTGAATGCTTTGTCCTTCAGCTTGGCAATCCGAAGAATCTGCACAACTATATTCTTGCACTGCTCAGCTACATCCTCGCTTCGCTCCAAGAGAACCTCCAAAGCTCTTTCTGCTTCGTCCACCATCTTCGTCAGCCTGACCACTTCGGTGCCGAGTTCTAGGCGGGATGCCTTTTACTTGCTTTCGGCCATGATCATGCTCTTTGTCAGCAACAAAGACCAACCATCTTCGGGATTCGCCGTGAGATCTCGAACGAGAACCCCATGATTTGTGCCATAACTTCCGATGTAGAACAACTGAAAATATTGTGATAGATAGCTCAAGAACACTAGAAAAAAGCCCTCCTTCTAGCGCCAATGTTAACGCCAAGATTTTCTGCCACGTCCCAATCACGTAAGACGCCCTGATCCTGCACAGTAAACACGATAAACACCACAAGCTTGACGGCCGGACCGCCGGGGGATAGCTCAGGCGTGAGAGTGAGTAAACGTGTTCACAAGGTTAACAATGGAGGAATGTAATGTCTAGTGTATTGAGACAGATAATAGTTCGGTTGTGTGTGAATATGAAAACGTACCTCTTTGTGAAGACTTCTTTGCTAGGTTATACTCTCTTTGTCTGGATTACTGTGCCACCCACTGCTATCTGACACAATCCCCTGGTCTGATGGGTTCTGCCGACTGCATGTAGTCTATCTATTACTTTTGATCACTGTTTCTATTGCCGGTCGTCTATGATCCCATCCACATCAATGCATGGCAGATGCCTTAGTCAACCGTCATGCTTTTTCATCATCACAAGTCAAAGTAACAGATATTAA
This sequence comes from Panax japonicus, assembly GCA_020205505.1. Lineage (NCBI taxonomy): Eukaryota > Viridiplantae > Streptophyta > Magnoliopsida > Apiales > Araliaceae > Panax > Panax japonicus. The sequence goes on along the minus strand of CM035093.1, from coordinate 31,000,510 downwards.
AAATATCTAATGGGTTTATCCACTGGACCGACCCGGCCTTAAAGGTTAAAATGGATACAATATGGTGACTGGGCCCAGTGACTTTCACGGATTAATAATAGAGGCCCAATAGATTGTTTATGTGAGTAGACCCAATGTACTCGACCCAAAGATAGGAAATATCACGACCCAACATTGACCATTCACCATCTAGTCAAAGCTTTCCGCATATTGTCTTTTCTGTTGATGATCAAAGTTTGGATGTGTCTAATAGCTCACAGAGTTGTTCCAATATGCAAGAGATCTCTGGTAGTCACTCTGGATATCAAGTTTCTAATGCGGCGATTAATGATGGTCTTTGTTGCACCAAGATTGGTTATGGCAGTGAGTTTTGCATGATTAAGGATGATATTAAAAAAAGTTCAGATGTGTGTAATAGCTCCGAAAGTTGTTCCAATCTGCAAGATATCTTGGGTAGAAACTCTGGACGTCAAGTTTCTGATGTGGCAATTGGGGACAGTCTTTGTTGCACCGATAATGATTTAGTTTCTCTGGAGAATTCTCTACCAACAATTGACGATAAGCAACCTTTGATATCTAACATTGTTGACACAGCTAGGAATTGTTTGAAGCCTAATAATCATCTGACTGTTTTGGTGGATGCTTCTTCTACAACTGAGGAGAAGCACACACCGAAATATGTCACTGCTGATGTGGAAAGACGTTTCTCCAGTGGTCTTGTTAACGAGCTTTCAACATTAGAGACCAAGAACTATCATGATGTGGAGCGGTGGCAACCTCCTGAAAGGCTTCCCTCAGCAAGAAAGGTAATTTATATTGTTCTGTGTAATATGTATTTGACTTTTTTATTTTATTTTTTAATATATCTTTTGATAACCAAGGCTTTTCTTTAATGCTCTGAAGTTGTTAATTGTCCAAGTGTTTTTACTTTCAGACCATTTCTCCAACTTCTCAGGAGAAGCTGTGTTTGGCTATGAATTCTACGGAGTTGTATGACGACATAGACAACTACAGTACGTTGTTTATACCATATATAGATATAAAAAAGTCCAACATATTTAATGCATTCCTCAAATATAACTGGATTGGATGATAGCATTGCTGCATCACTTAGCATGCTTACGAGCAGAGCCAGATCTGATGAGTGATGACCGCTAAAACAAGAGCAAGCTTGGAAAGACAAAATGATCACTACTCCTTTACCAATCCAGTAAAAAATAAATATTCAGGTTACATATACTCCCCATTCCCCAAAATAACTACTTAGTATTGACTTTTTTTGTTCAAATTAACTATTTTAACGATTAAGCATGTATGAATATAGTTTTGAAATTATAAAAATTGGGGTTATTAGTAAATTATATGTAGTTTCTTATGGTTATAAACACTCCATATATAATTTGTCAAAGATGGTAAAAAAATAAGAATTCTAAAAAAGGTCTATTTGAACAAAAAAGTCAAAACTGGGCAATTATTTTGGACGAATATCAAGGTTTTGTAGTAGTTTGACTCTCTTTATTTGGATTGTTTAGATAGGCACTTTCAGCTATTAAAGATGCTTTTGCACAACATAGATCTTTGTTCGGCTCACTGCCTCAGTGAAATCAATTAAATGAACCCCTACGTCAGTAGTTATTTAGGCATGAAATAATTTGATTTCCCCCCTTCTTGCACCAATTGTTGTCGTCGTTATTATTATCATTATTTTTGTGTGTGTTGTGGGGGGGGGGGGGCTGTGAAGGTAGTTGTGTTTCTTCTGCACACTTGAACATATTTTGTTTCTTTTTATGAAATTTTAATATCTCAGCTTTAACTTTCTAATGCTGTTAATATGTTCATCCTGTTTTGATCCTAAAAACCCCAAATGAAGTTCTCTCTGTAATTGGAATGTGACCTTTGTTTCGTGCTCTATTTATTTCAGAATGCAAGGGCACGCTCTTCTTTGGAAAACAAGTTGAGAATAGGGCTTTGCCTGCAGGCTCGGACAATGAGGGATTCAAATTATATATAAAAGGTGAACGGTCTGGGCAGGTAACTCATACAAAAGCAATTATTAGCCCCAAAAAAATACTTAAGAAACCCAAGTACAATAAGAAAGGCTCTCCACCTAAAGGATGTCTTGAGGGTCCCCCTCTTTCTCGTTCACTTCCTCATCTTAGTACCGGATGCACCACCATTGAAGGTTGTTCTGGAAGTGCAATTGCATTCTCACAGCGACAGATGCATGACATAGAGTCTCTTGCAGTAAAGCTTATGTCTGAGCTGAAGTCCATGAAGGACACTGTAGAAGAAAATTTTCTCTATGAAGCATACCGGAGTACATCATTGAAAAATGATGTAGAGGAGGTATGTGGGTTTAAAAAGATCCTGGCTGCTTAGTGATGCACCCTTTATTTATTTCATTAATAGAATTTCTGCCTCTGGATGCTGCATTCAGTCTTATTCATGTAAAACTGTCATGTTTTATGCAAGGAGCTTTCTATTATTGTTGACAAATAGCAATTTGCATTTTGTTTGTTATAGTGAAGAGGCTAGACGTAAAGTGCATTGCTTTTAATTGGTCCTATTGTAGTATGATAGTTAATATCCAAGCAATTTGTATAGCATGTGTTGATTGAATTCTATTGCTCATTTACGAAGTATTATGATACTCTGCCTCTTTTCTCAAAGTACAGATACAAATGGACTTAACTATTAGCTTCCCTAACTCCATATCTAAAAGTCTGGACATAAATTAATATTTTAGTAGCTGAGTGCCGCTAACCAGCATGTCTTCCCTTCCTATAGAGGCTTTTCTTAATTTCTCAAGGACTTCCTAGTTTATACGTGTCTTGTTTCTTCTCAGGATTTTAGTTGTTTATAAGACTTGTATGATTTGTTCTATGCTTGGTGGTATGGTGACGATACAGGGATTAAAACCCATACATTTTGAGTTGATGTTCAGTGTTTTCTGTTCTTTTCATATATGAAGCCATTACTTTGTTGGCCAACATATATAATTATCATTTTGAGAAACAAATTTCTTTATTGGTGCATATGGCATTATACGGTTATTGACATAGAGCATACTGTTCACCTGTCTCTGGTAGTCTTGGTTTCAAAGGTGGTATGCAGCTCGTTTAGTCTTCATTTTTTTCCCTTATGGCTCATATCCTTTTTATGGTTGTCGGATTAGGAATTCATATTATACTTGCGTTCTAACAAACTGGCTGCTATAGGATTTCTTGAATAAATGCAGTTTGTGTTGGAATGTATGTTTGGGGGTGTGCGCATTTTTTATGTGAGGCTCGCTTTTGCAGGTGAAAACAGCTATCAAGAGTGCGACAAAAGCTGAGGAAACAGCAAAAAAGTGGCTATCCGTCATGGCAAGGGACTGCAACCGTTTCTGTAAAATCATGGTTTGTATCTCTATTTATATTCAGCAGAAGTAAAGATAAAAGAAGTTGATGATTAGTTTGAATGCTGTAAGTTATTAATTTAGTGGGTTTATGTTATAGGAGAATTCTGACTTTGTTTCAATTTGTCAACCACAGAGATTGACCGAGGATGGCTCTGCTGCTACAGAAAATGTAATCCACAAGGAGAAAAAGATTTCCTTTGCAGATGAAGCTGGTGGGAAGCTATGTCATGTGAATTTTTTTTAGAATGTCACGACTGCAGTGGAAAATAGACAGAAGTCAGAAGCTAAAGAATGTTGAAGCAATTGCTTCTTGTATATTATGTTCTTGGCGTTTACATGCTGATCAGGGTGATAGAAAAGGCTTCTCCCCTCCATTACTCGAATTTTTTGGTTAAAATGTTAGGTAAATGAAGTTAGGCTTCCGACTAGCTTCATTGTACTGAATCATGTAAATGAAAGATTCAGTTTGTACCAATGTGTAGCTTGTGGTTTCTACCAGTGTACAGAAAATTCAGTTTTAACCAATGTATTCTTTTATGCTACGAGCTGGTTTGTCGTGCTAATAAATATACACCCTCATTTGGTTACAGTGTTGATTAAGTTTTATCATACTTTTGGGCGAGTCATTTGAATATTTGAGTTTTACATCATTAACCGGTATACTATAGAAGTAGGATTCGAGTCGAATCAACCTTTTATATTTTTGATTTACATTATATAAATTTATACTTAAATTATCAATTTCTAAGTTTTGTCATGATTATTTTGTATCTCTAATTATATCTTCTCTCAGATGTAAAATATATATCATCGCACTATATATATATATATATATATATATATATATATATATATATATATATATATATATATATGGGCTATATGTATATACACAGCTGTGTATTACATAGTAGGCTTAGGACGACAGATTTTTTGAGTTATAGCGACGGTAAACTGTCGTCATAGCCCAGAATAGCTATGACGACGGGTGAAACCGTCGCTATAGCCCAGAATAGCTATGACGTCGCTATAGTCCAGAATAGCTATGACGACGGGTGAAACCGTCGCTATAGCTTACTGTGTAATACACAGCTGTGTACACACATTTTTTTCCTATATATATATATGTGTGTGTGTGTGTGTGTATATATATATATATGTGTGTATATATATACAGGAACCTAGGTTAGAGCAGGGGCGTATATATGAGGGGCAATATACACAGTTGCCCTTCTTGGAATTTTGTTTTATAGGTATAGGGGTATAACAAATATATAAATTAATACATTTAAGGGGGTAGATTAATGAAATTTGGAAGGAACAAAAAAAATTCATAAATTAATTCTGAATACAAGTACAAAAATCTTCTTAGTTGGTGAAATTTTAAAAGTATTTTTGTATAGTTTTTGGTTTTGAATGTTCATCAACGCGCGTGTGAACTGTAAGAGATTATTTGATTTAAGTTTGATTTTTTTTTGCTATTAATTTTGTTGACTGTGGTTACTGTTAGTTTTGTTTGATTGAGTTTTTATTTTTGGGATGTTTGATCTTCAATTGAAAATAGGATCATTTTGGTTAAATAGTTTCTAATTTTTATTGTGATAACTTACAATGATTTTGACTTATTTTATGATGGAAAATAGAAAATGATTAAGAGTCTTTAGCAACTTCTCATCTCTAGTTTTCATGATTTTGTTTAAATATAGAAAATAAATTTGGTTTGAGGTTTTGAGCATTTATACTATGTTTTTGAGTTTTTAAATGGACAGAAAAGAAGAGAAATGGACGAAAAATTTAATTTTTCTTTTCAATTCTTATGTTTTTGAGTTTTTTAATAAACAAAAAAGAAAAGAAATGGATAGAAAACTTGGTTACTTTTCCTGTCAAAGTTTTTCGTCCAAAATTGGCTTGATTTGGACGGAAAAGAAATTGTAATAAGTAATATTTTTATAATTCCCATATTATCCTCAACTTTTAATATAATAAATTTTAAATTACAACTCGTGTCCTCAATTTATTTTTATCTACTAAAATAAAGAGAAAAGTATAGGTGTGAATAACTTGCTGCGAATAAGTTCTCTTCTTCGGTTCAAGCCCAAGCTCTCTGCAACAGTGTAACTGAACAAATTCATCACTAGATTTCTTGTCGGCACTCCGGCATCCCAATCTCCCCCTCTTCGGTAACTTTCCGGTCAGACCTGTCTCCTATTTCGGTAAAACTCATGCCTAAATATAGTTTCCAATTTGTTCTTAGCAATCTCTCTTCAACTCACACATATATTTGTAAAAGTGATATTTTTCTTTTCTTTTCATTAAAACTCAAAAACGCAAGAAAAAGAATTTTTTTTAATTTTCTATTTTTTTCTATTAAAAACTTAGAAACAACACAAAGAAAATTTTTAAGTTTTTTATTCTTTTCTTTTCTATTCAAAACTTAGAAACAGTTTTTTCTTTTCTGTTCAAAACTCAGAAACAGTGTAAGGAATCATTCAAATTGAATTATAACAAGTAATCGAATAAAATTTTTAAATTGTGTCTAAATATTTTTATTAGAAATTCTCTTTTTAGTTTGGATTATGAATATTTATTGCAATTTATAAATATTATTATGATTATTTTAATTTTTTTATTTAACTTCAACAACAAAAAATATAACTAAAATCTTTAAATTTTCTGGATCGGCCGACAGGAGTTGGAAATTATACAACTTAATTCTTCATTCATAGGAGATACATGCACCAAGGAAAAGCAAACGAGCAAGAGCAAACCATATAAAAGCTCTCACTCGTAATTATACACGTACGTACCCCTTAAAATTCCAGGAGGGTTAATAAAACAAATAGAATATTAAGACCGAATCGAATAGTCTTGTGTAGCTTGTTCAACTTCAAATTAAAAAGAATTGAATAAAAAGATTTACAGAAACAAGGCCTCCCAAATCTCTGAAAATGCCTGAACAATAGCGGCATGATGGTGGCGAGAATTAAGAGACAAAAAACACTGCAACAGCTGCTCCAAATCCTTTGGCTCAAACATCTTCTTCTCCAATATCATCTCCATCATTGACCCCTTGAAATCCTCATAAGGATTCTCCGAATTCTTTACCACCGCAAAGCTCTCCTTAACCTTCCCTTCCACCGCGCACGACATCATCATTCGCCGCCTGAACACCGTCGACTTCCTCCTCACCGGAATCTCCTCACCACCACCACCACCACTTTTCCAACTATTCGAAACATATCGTGTCAGTCTCCTAACCTTGACATGACTAGTACTTTTCTTTTTCTTCCAGCTACTAGTACTAATAGGAATTATACCAAAATCACAAGACGAATCCAAATTCTCTGGCGACGACATGATCAAGCTCTCACTCTCTTCATCAATTGCATGATCTTCTTCGCTGCTAAACCAACCGCTATTGGCCGATGAAATGCTTCTTCTTCTTGTTTTTTTTCTTCTTTTTTTCTTTTTATGTCCTTTTGGAGGTGTCATAGGCGGCCATGCAGTAGTACTATCATCCGAATCGTGATATGAAACGGGGGAATTGTACATTTTTTGGGTGGTGTCACGTGTTGATTGGTTGCATTCAATACTAAAGCTGACCGGCATGATTTTGGAGGGACAATTTGGGGTTGGTGGAGGGTCCGGAAAGGAGGGAAATGATATTTCTAATGATTTGGGGTTTATGGGGGAGAATAATAAAGTAGATGCAGGTAAAGGACTTTTAGGGAGAGAGGAGCTGGTTTGGTTGGAGCGGCTGCAGAATTGGAATGATGAGAGAGAGAGTTTTAGTTTGAAACGTTTGGCCATTGATATATATATATATATATATATATATATATATATATATATATTTTGATCGATCGAGCTTTTGTACGTTGAAGAAAATTATGTGTATGTTTAATGCTAGCTTTTTAGCAATGAATATATATTTGGCACAAGGAGTACTGCATGTGTTATATATATATATATATATAAAAGAAGTAGAAGAAGAAGAAGAAGATTAGAAGAAGATGAAGAAGGAAGCCGGCTGGTGTACAGTGTGTAGGGTATGTTGATAACAATACTTTGCGCCTGTGATTTAAATAAATGGAGTAGAATCCAAGTGGTGATGATATGAAATTTTATATATATTCCAATGGCCTTGTAAAAATTCCTTTTGACTTCATTCTAAGAAAACAAACGTACGTCTCTCTCCCTCCCTCCCTCCTACAAGTAGCAACTCTAGAACCCCGGATCCCAATTACAAGCACATTAATTAAAATCAACAATTTATTTAAGGAATTTATAAAAATGAGTTTATTTGGATAAATATAGTTATATTTTTTATGATTTTGTTATATACAAATAATTGTAAATTTAATCTATACAAATTATGCAATTCATTTCTATAACATTGTCGAATACTTAAATGGATCGAGTCAGCTTATTCCAAGTTAAGGAACATGCTGAACTAATTATATCGATCAACTTAACTAAACCAAAAGGTCAAAGAATTTGTATCTTCAATTTATTTATTTCTTGAAAATACAGGTTCTGGACAAGTTAAAAATAAATTAATAAGAGATAATATATATTACTACTATGAGTATATATATATATGAATAATTCATGCATGAATTGGTATAGCTATTGGGCAGCAAGAGCAGCTTTTCCAACCGTGTACCTCCCCCGCGCGCGAGAAAATCAAAGTGCATTCCAGCCGTACGTTGAAGGATTCATCCCAACAGCCCAACAAGGAGAGACCAATTCCGTCACTGTTAATTTTCTTATTCCTTTTGTTTTTTTTATGTATTCATATATATTTTTTGTTTCAATTTCATTGGGAATTTTATGATATGACTGCCGAATTCCTAGTTTGCTGGACACGTGCACAAAGGATAAATATATTAGGACAAAAAGTTTGAGATAGAATTATTCATTTGCTTATTTTGACTTTTGGACCTGCCTACCTCTCTCTATATTGTCCGTATCTCAGGCAAACGATATAATTAAAAATAAATCTACTATAGCGACGATTCATCGATATAGTATAATAATTTAATAAGTCATTTTTTATGCTATAACGACAGATAAAATCGTCAATATAGCCGATTCATTTTTAATTCGCTCGCTATAATTCACTGAAGAGAGTCGGTACTGGAGAGAGTCGGTCTATATATATATATATTCCTTTTATCTATCTATTTTTTGGGGGTCATTCCAATTAATCAATAGTATTTATTTCCGGCTCATCCGAATAGATTAATATGAAAATAATAATATTTAACTCTTCGGTTTGTCTGAATTCAAAGTTATTATAGGAAATTATTAAATTCAAAACAAAAATTATTATTTCTACAATAAAAGTGTTATAACGACACTTTTATTGTAGAATTAATTAAAAGTATCGTGGATTTAACAATTCTATTATTATATTGTTTTGACTCATTCGAATTAATTAATTCAAATGAAGGAGACCGAGTTATAGAGGTTGAAATTTGCATGCTTGCGTTTAATACACAAAATAAAAATGAAGAATTAACCCACAAAAAAGAATACACAATATACTTAGATTCATCAAGTTGTGACTAAACTTTGCTTTTTTATGTATTAATATATTATGTCTCACATACTTTATAGTAATTCACACACTAAATAATTATTTATTATTTATATAATAACTAAAAAACCTTATTATAACATATGACTCAAACCCATGAAATTTAAAACATTAGTAAAACTTAAAATGGGTCTTCTAACTAATTCTAAGGCATACGAGAGGCTAGAGCATCTATATGTATTACGTATTTCTGTATTAATATACAATAAAGAGAATCTATAATTCTAGGCTTTCATTTGAGTTGAGGTTTATTATAGTCATTGAGGTAGCCATTGGTCGGGTACACTAAAGTAGGAGCAAATTTTAATATTATTATATTTTAAATTTATAATAATGATATATTTAAAAATATAAAATTACTTTTATATATCTATAATTTTAAAACAATTATTACAATTTAATATGAGATATTATAATTCATAGATTATAATCTCGATATTATTAATCTTATAATTATAAATTATAATCATTGCAAATAAATAGGATTAATTATATATTTTAGTACATTTTTAGAAATAATTACAATAATAGTGCATAGATAAAATAATTACAAAAATGATACATTTTTCATATTTATTTACAAAAATAATACATTTGGATATTCTTTAATTATGACCCACGATTATCTGCTTATATCTCGCAAACGAAGTAAAACTCCCACACATATTAAGTCACGGCTTCACATCGCTCGCAAACGGTATGGCTCCTCCGTGATCGCCACCGGCTATGGGGAGGAAAATTATCTTTCAGTTTCCAGCGCAAAAGTTCAACCAATGGCCTCACTCCATTAAAAGACTCTCTTGTAATGCCTGAAGATGTTGATGAGCCCCCATTAGTTCAAAAACATAGAATCCCTGCTCCTCTTTCTGAAACCTGGCAGGCTCATACACCAAAAGACTAAAAGATCATATGGTTTGGTTTTGTGGGTCGCCGGTCGCCTGATTCTGACAACATTTGTATGGTGTTTTGTGTGGCCCTCTTGGTGTTTGATAAAATGTATTTGGGAAAAGAGAAAGGTGATGAGATGGAGAAGGGAAAATGAAGTGTTGTGATAGCTTTTTGGGGCGTATTGGTGGGGATTTTAGGGAGGAAGATAGGAAGTTGGTGGGGATTGGTGTGGATGCAATTTTTTTATAGTGCAGTTGGTAATCAAACCTTCATACCAAGATAACCAAATCGTCATATCAAGGTAACCAAACCACACCTGCAGTTTTTTCATAGTGCAGTTGGTAACCAAACTTTCATCTCAAGGTTACCAAACCTGCAGTTTTTTTCACAGTGCAGTTGGTAACCAAACTTTCATCTCAAGGTTACCAAACCTGCAGTTTTTTCATAGTGCAGTTGGTAACCAAACTTCCATACCAAGGTTACCAAACCTTCATACCAAGGTTACCAATCCACCTCCACACCTTCAATTTTTCATAGTGCAGTTGGTACCCAAACCTTCATACCAAGGTAACCAATCCACACTTGCAGTTTTTTCACAGTACAGTTGGTAACTAAACTTTTATACCAAGGTTACCAAACCTTCATACTAAGGTTACCAATCCACCTCCACACTTGCAATTTTTTCATAGTACAGTTGGTAACCAAATTTTTATACCAAGGTAACCAAACTGTCATACCAAGGTAACCAATCCACCTCCATACCTTCAGTTATTTCATAGTGCAGTTGGTAACCAAACCTTCACACCAAGGTAACCAAAACTTCATACCAATTTAGGCAACAAAACCTTCATACCAAGGTAACCAATTCAGTTTTATTAAGTTACCAAATTATTTCGAATGTGATTCAGTTGGTAGCCAAACCTTCATGCAGTTTGTGATGCCCCTAAAATAGGTATACATCACCCATCTTGAGTCGCCAAATACATGGTACAAAATTCAAATACAACTTAATTATACAACAGTCGTGTAAAATACGACAAAACATAATCTAAGAGTTTTAATAAGAATATTGTCATCTAGACAATATCCACACTCAATGGAGTCCTCATTACATTTATTGTCACACTATTTAACAGAATAGTGAGGACTACTAATGCTATCTTCTGGACCGTCACTCCGTTCCCTGACTAGTCCCGGCTATGTTCTCATTCCTGAAGAGAACAGTGAAAGAAAGGGTGAGCTCAACTAGCTCAGTAAGAAATATTATGACTAAGATAATGCAGAATAAATTATCATTAGTCTTCAACAATGTTAAACTGATAAAATATAATAGACATCAAGTTTAACTGCAGCGGAATAAACAATCCATTAGAAGAGTCAAGTAGAGTGTGATATCTACTATCTTCTATGATTTAAAATGTTTTCATCAATTTTAATTGCTAAGACTCAGCTTAATAAATAAAGCACATCATTGAGTCATCCATGCACTACTGGCCAAGGATATTCATTAAATCATCAATGTTCATGACTATACCAAATAATCTCTGGTCAAAATCATACCAAAAACTATCCATCAATGCACTACAGGCTACTGAGGACTTTTACCACATCATTTATAACTTTATAGGTCATAATTATACCGAATAATCCCTGGTCATAATCATACCAAGTCCATCTATGCACGTAAGCCAAAGATGACTTTCATCACAATATAAGCATGAGGATGATGACAATGACATAATAATTCAATAAAATAAGTTCAAGAATAAATTTTAAAGATTTATAAGTTAATTTATCTTGAAATCAATTACGTCCAAATTGTCAACATGATACTGCTTCGTGAAGTAAAATTCAAGAATGCTCAGAAGAATATTTTCATGAAAAGATACCGGATGAAGTGCAAATATCCAGGATATTCTACTAATTTCATAGAGTATAGAAGCCAAAACTTTAACCAAATAAGTATCATAGAATATATGAAACTGCAAATAGATTTTCACCCGCCATGCGGTAATCCACGTAGACAGATCATTTCCATAATTTAATAAGGAATGAATACGAAGGATCATTCACCATGCATGTGATAATCCACATAGACAGGTTATTCCAACAAAATAATAAAGAATGGAACCAGGTCATGCGTAATCCGCACAGAAAACATAATAATAAAGAATGGAATAACAGAAGAGTTCACCATGCATGCAATAGAACGCATAGACAGGTTATTCCAACAGAATAATAAGGAATGGAACCAGGTCTAGCGTAATCCGCACAGACATGATATTCAAACAGAATAATAAAGAATGGAATAACAAAGAATTCACCATGCATGAGACAGACCGCACAGACAGATTATTACAACAAAATAATAAAGAATGAAACCAGGTCTAGCGTAATCCGCACAAACAGTGTGACACTCCCAAAACAGGTATACATCACCCATTCTAAGTTGTCAAATACATGGAACAAAAATAACTACAACTTTATTATTACAACATATAAACTGAGAGTTTAAATACAGATATTGCCATCAAGACAATATCCACATACAAATAAATCCTCATCATAATTATTGATACATTATTTTATAAAAATGGCGAGGACTACTAAACAACTCTCACTAGAACCATCATTACATCCCCCGACTTGTACTCGCTACATTCTCGCCTCCTGAGAAGAAAAATGGAACAAAAAGGAAAAGGGTGAGCTCAACTAGCCCAGTAAAGAATATTATGACTAAGATAATATACAACAAATTATCGTTAGTCTTCAATAGGGAAAAATCTGAGAGAATACACTAAATAACAAGTTTTAGATCAATATTCGCAGCGGAAAATAATAATTCATAGAAGAGTTACGTATAGGATGAAATCTACTAATATCTATGAATTTAACAGTCCATCATCATTATTTTATCACTGTAACATCAATCAATATATATCTGGAATCAAATCTTCATCTTTGCACTACAGGCCAAAGATATTCATCAGAAATCATTCATCTTTGGACTGCAGGCCAAAGATATTCAATTATATCATCATTTAGGACTGAGGATGATGAAAAATATTTTAAAGAAAACGAATTCAGTGAAACAAAAGAACAAATATTAAGGATTCGTACTTTAAACAATTCAAGTTCAAAAATACTTCAAAAATAACCAGAGTGGAGTAAAATTCAAGAATGATCAAAACATGGATACAATTAAAGCTAGTATTCATAATAGATATTTTGGACGAAAAATAAAAATTTAATTTTTCTGTGAATAGTGTCGTATTCGTGAATAGTGCCGTATACGTGAATAGTATCGTATACATGAATAGTAACTCCGACACCAAAACATAGAAATTTCACAAAAACATCATCATGCTTCGTGAATAATATTCGTGAATAGTAACCCGTGAATAGTAACTCGTGAATAGTAACTCAAAATAATAACCCCGAAATAAAAAAGTTCCAAATTTGATAAAAAGTTCCAACCAATATTTCAGCATAATGATATTGAATAAATAATATCACTTACGAAGAAAATAACATCCCTTACCTCGAAAGATTTGTATTTCTAGTTGGAATACTGTGTACAGTGCTGAAGGGAACTTGCACCATATAACAATACTCAAAGTATCAAAATCCTCACAAGAATACGCTCAATATATAGAGAGAAAAATATGGAAAAAAACTTCTGTTTCTGGTGTAATTTTCAATTCTAACCTAAGCACCCAATTTATAAGAAAATGCTTAGAACACCAAAGCAGAAAATTTAATTTAATAATATATATTTTTTTCCACAACTTCCTACGCCCACTTACCAGCCCACAACATCAGCCACACATGCCAAAACATAAAAAAAACGTTTTTCCTAATTAAAATATTTTAAACTTCAAAAATTAATTATTTCGGAGCTTCAGAACTTCAATAATTCATAATAAATAGCTCTTTTGTCAGAAAAATTTGAAACTCGCGAATTTTCATAGGAAATTCCATTATCTACAACTTTGCAGAAGGAAGTTTTTCCAAATTCCAAACAGAAATTGACCAAAATTTATAAACGGACGATTTTACAAGCTATTATCAAATTTCAGTCAAGAAATGGGTCCACCAACATGTTTAACATGTTTTAAATAACTTTTGCAACAAAATTACTCTTCCTCCTCATATACTTATATATCCCACATTCATTATAAAGATATCACCATTATTTTATTATTAAAATATAATTATATATTTAAAGGAATTATTTTATCAGAAAAAGATAAAATTTTAATTTTCAACAATTGTCACATTAAAAATTTTCTCCATATATATCCACATAAAATTAATATTTTCCTCATCATATAAATCAATATTTAATTATTCACGAATAATATTACAGAATTACAATACTGACAACCAAGCAGTTCCCAGGAAAGAGGGGGCTTTTCAATAAGAATTTCTCCTTACTGGCGCGCAATTAGGTGACCAAAACTCTCCTTAGACAGAACTTTCTAGACATTGCCAATAATGTTTTCTAATAATATTATTCAGATAATATGAATTATTGCTTCGATAATGAAAAATACTGTGTAATGACAATTATTGAAACAACAGTAATATAAAATATCAACGCAGCAATTATTGAATCAATAAAATAAAATACTGAACAGTAATTACTGTAACAATTATTGAGTAGTGCCTTCTTACTTAAGAATCAATAATTGGTGCAATACCGTGTGCTACTGTGCAACAACGCGTATTATTGTGTTTTAACCACTGGGTATTCCAACAGTATTAACGGTGATAACTGCGCCGTTATTTATAAACAACTTATACTTATCATTTTCTTCATCCAATCGCTTTTCGTTATGGGGCCCATAAAAGACTGCGCCGTCGTACGAATATTCCCCGACTGCAAAAATATTTAACGACCAAACGAATATTCCCCGACAACAATGAATATTTTATAACCACCTGCTTATTTGTAATATTTGCGCGTTATACCCATAACTAACCACATTAATCAAATCAACCCTTACTATTTCAAAATGATAAATAGAAGAAATTAAATTTCAATTATTAATAATTTGGGGTCTTACAACCTCCCCTCCTTATGAAATTTCGTCCTCGAAATTGACGTACGTACATGGTGTTTGGAAAAGATGAGAATACCTCGCTTTCATTTCCGTTTCCAACTCCCAGGTCATTTCCTCAATAGCATGGTTTCTCCACAAAACTTTAACTTGTGGTATGACCTTCGTGCGTAGGACATGCTCTTTCCTATCCAAGATCTTGACAGGTACCTCTTTATACGTTAAGTCTTCGGCTATCTCGTCCGGTTCTAACTCAATAACGTGGTTCGGGTCTTTCACATATTTACAAAGTACAGATATGTGAAACACATTATGAACACGAGACATACTCGGAGGTAACGCGAGTCTATATGCTACATTTCCTACACGGTCAAGAATTTGAAATGGACCAATAAATCATGGATTGAGCTTTCCTCGTTTTCCAAATCTTGTAACTCCCTTCCATGGAGCTACACGCAATAATACGTGATCCCCAATACTAAATTCCACGTCTTTTCGATGAAGATCTGCATAACTCTTTTGTCAATCTTGTGCCGTTTGTATACGTTGTCGAATCATTTGAATCTTTTCCATAGTCATACGTACCAACTCGAGTCCCAACAATGTTGCTTCACCCACCTCGTCCCAACATACTGGAGAGCGACATTTTCGTCCATATAATGCTTCGAATGGAGCCACACCTATACTTGCCTGATAACTATTGTTGTAGGAGAATTCCACTAATGGTAAATACTTATCCCAACTGCCCTTGAAGTCTAGGACACAGAGTATTAATAAATCTTCAAGATTTTGAATAGTCCTCTCTGATTGTCCGTCCGCTTGAGGATGGTATGCCGAACTGAATCATAAATCCGTGCCCATAGCTTTTTGCAAGCTAACCCAAAATCTTGAAGTGAATCTTCGGTCACGATCCGAAACTATGGATACTGGCATGTCATGCAATCTCATAATCACATTTACGTACATTTGAGCAAGACGTTCAAGGGAATAAGTCTCCCGTATCGGCAAGAAATGAGCAGACTTGGTTAATCTATCAACAATAACCCAAATAGCATTGATGCCTTGAGAAACCGTAGGAAGACCCTTAACGAAATCCATAGTAATGTGTTCCCACTTCCATTTCGGAATTTTAAGTGGTTGCAATGGACCATTTGGCACTCGATGCTCCGCCTTTACACGTTGACAAGTTAAACACGTTGAGATAAACTTTGCAATCTCTCTCTTCATATTGTTCCACCAAAATGTATGTCGAAGATCACGATACATTTTGGTACTTCCAAGATAGATTGCAAATGGTGTATTGTGTGCCTCCATCATGATCTTGTACTTCAATTCAGATTCGTTAGGAACACAAAGTCTGGAGTGGACTCGAAGTATTCCTTAATCATCGATTCTCGCTTTCGGAATAGCACCTTCTTGTACTTTCTTCTTCATAATTATCAACTTCGGGTCGGGTCGGTGGCTTGTACTTCATAATCATCAAAGCGTCAGCTACCACGTTTGCTTTTCCAGGATGGTTTACAATAGTGTGGTCGTAATCTTTCAACAGCTCGAGCCAATGTCGTTGCCACATGTTGAGTGCTTTTTGAGTGAAGAAATATTTGAGGCTTTTATGGTCTGAATATATCTCCACTTTCTCCCCATAAAGATAGTGCCTCCAGATCTTTAGCGCGAAAACGACTGCTGTCAACTCTAGATCATGAGTAGGATAATTTCTCTCATATTCTTTAAGTTGTCGCGAGGCATAGGCTATGACTTTCCCACGTTGCATGAGAACACATCCTAACCCTTTGTCCGAAGCATCGCTGTAGATAACAAATCCATCCAAACCAGATGGTATTGTTAGAACAGGTGCCCGAATAAGTCTCATCGTAAGCTCTTGGAAACTCTTCTGGCATTCCTCGCTCCAAACAAATTTTGTATTCTTCCGAGTTAGCTGAGTTAATGGAGTAGCGATTCGAGAAAACCCTTCCACGAATCTCCGATAACAACCAGCTAGACCCAGACAGCTACGTACTTCAGTCACCGTCTTCGGTTGTTCCCAAATTTGTATTGCTTCAATCTTGGCCGGGTCAACAGACACTCCATGTTTTGACACCATGTGCCCAAGGAATGCTACCTCCTCAAGCCAGAACTCGCATTTCTTCAATTTGGCATATAGTTTATTTTCACGAAGCCTTTGGAGTACCAGCTTCAAATGGTGCTTATGATCTTCACGACTTTTGGAATAGATGAGGATGTCATCAATAAAGACAACAACGAACTGATCAAAATACTCATTGAATACTCGGTTCATCATATCCATGAAAGCAGCAGGAGCATTAGTCAATCCAAAAGACATGACTAAGAATTCACACCAGAAACTAAAGTTTTCTTTGGTGTTCTAAGCAATTTCCTATAAATAGGGTGCTTAGGTTAGAATTGAAAATCACACCAGAAACTAAAGTTTTCTCTCTCTATATTATCGAGCGTATTCTTGTGAGTATTTTGAGTATACTTTAAGTATTGCTATACGGTGCAAGTTCAAGTCATAGCATATATCCGGTGTTTCAACTAGAAGTACTGTCTTTCGAGGTAAGGGATGTTATTTTATTCGAAAATGATATTATTTCTTCAATATCATTATGTCGAATTATTGGTTGGAAATTTTTATCAAATTTGGAACTTTTTCATGTCGGGTTTATTATTCATGAGTTACTATTCATGAGTTACTATTCACGAGTACTATTCATGATACATGATGATGTTTTTTGTAAAATTTCTATCTTTTGGTGTCGGAGTTACTATTCACGTAAACGACACTATTCACGTATATAGCATTATTCACGAATACGACACTATTTACCGAAAAATGAAATTTCTTCTTTTTGTCCAAAATATCTATTATGGACACTAGCTTTGATTGTATCCATGTTTTGATCATTCTTGAATTTTACTCCACTCTGATTACTTATGAAATATTCTTGAACTTGGATTGTTTAAAATACGAATCCTTAATATTTGTTCTTTTGTTTCACTGGATTCGTTTTCTTTAAAATATTTTTCATCATCCTCAGTTCTAAATGATTATATTACTGAATATCTTTGGCCTGTAGTGCAAAGATGAATATTTAATTTCAGATATATATTGATTAATGTTACAGGGATAAAATATCGACGATGAACTTTTAAATTCATATATAGAAGATAGTAGTTTGCATTCTCTACTTAACTCTTCTAATGAGTTGTTGTTTCCGCTGCAGTTGTTGATTTAAAACTGGTTGTCTATTGTATTCTATTAGATTTTTCCCTGTTGAAGACTAACGATAATTTGTTGTATATTATCTTAGTCATAATAATTTTTACTGGGCTAGTTGAGCTCACACTTTTTCCTTTTTGTTCCATTTTTCTTCTCAGTAGGCGAGAATGTAGCTAGTACTAGTCGGGGTATGGAATGAAGGTTCTAGAGAGAGTTGTTTAGTAGTCCTCACCATTTTTGTAAAATAATGTATCAATAATTATGATGGGGATTTATTTACGTGTGGATATTGTTTAGACGACAATATCTGTATTTAAACTCAAAGTTTATATGTTGTAATAATAAAGTTGTAGTTATTTCTGTACCATGTATTTGTTGACTCAGAATGGGTTGGATGGAATGGACCTATTTTGGGGGCGTCACAGTTGGTATCAGAGCTTAGGGATATGATCTCTGACGGAGATCGGGGATTAGAACTAGGAGGGAGAGACGAGTAAATCCTTCGCTAGTGTGTTCTACCTAAGCTTATTTGTTAGTTGGTCAATATATAGGGATATTATGTGATATGTTGATTTTCTTAATTAACCCTTGTTTTATGGCAGTATTTGAGAATGTCGACTGAGAATATTAACAGTGGAAATGAGACCGTGGAGACGCATGTACTCACTAATGAGGAGAACGTGCAACAGGCTGGCAATGTACCTCCTGTGAACAACACCACTGAGCAGATGATGAACGAGGGGATGTTTAAAAGCTTTTTGCAGTTCATGCAAAATCAGACGAGGGAGACTCGTGTTCAAAATACAGGAAGAAATGATAGCAATTCACGGATGGTCACAGCCAAGCAGTTCAAAGAGTTGGGACCACCAGAATTCTGGGGAAAGCCGGATCCGATTAAGGCGTAGACGTGGGTCAAACAAATTACTAAGATATTCGATGTCTTGGGATGCACGGAGGAACAGAAGGTTCCATTCGTCACCTTTATGTTCCGTGGCGAGGAAGACTACTGGTGGGAATCTGTGAAACGTACACATCCAGCCGCACTCAGCATGTCATGGGAGACGTTTCAGAAATAGTTCAATGACAAGTACTTCCCTGAAAGTATTCGTCATATGAAGGAAGTGGAGTTTATTAGACTGGAGTAGAATAACATGACGGTGTCCCAGTACGAGGCGAAGTTCACCGAGTTATCCAGGTTTGCACCTCATTTGGTGGAGAATGAGGAACGTATGACGCGGATATTTCTGAGAGGTTTGAAACCCGGCATACGTCAGTATCTCATTTCTCATAAATTTTCTCTCTATTCAGATGCTGTCAACAGGGCTCAGTTGTTAGAGCGAGATAACGAGTACGTTCAACCGAGGGACCATAACCAGGATCATACCGAAGATAGCAGTCATCAGAATAACGATAACCAGCGGAGAAAGAAGAATACGGATAAAGACAGTAACCATTCTGGTGGTAATCGTGGCCATGAAAATAGAAGAAGCGAGTCGGGAGGAGATTTTAAAAAGAGGAGATTCAACAACGACCATGTGAAGACGTCAGCGCCAGTAGCAACTGGTTCCAAGGGAGGAAAAAGGCCACCGGTCGTATGTTACAAATGTGGGAAAGAGGGACATATCAGCCCAAACTGCCCACAACAGTTTAAGGTATGCTATAATTGTGGAAAAGAAGGACATATCGCTCGAGATTGTACGGTATCGAAACCCAGTCCAACGGGAATGATGACTCAAAAGGATGTCCCAGAAAATTCAAAGTCAACGGTTCCTGGAAGAGCGTTTGTCGTGACCGGTCAAAATGCAAGGAACCCGAACGAAGTTAGCACGGGTTAGTTAATTATAAATTCTTGCGAAGTTTATACCTTACTAGAAACCGGTTCTACCCATTCTTTTATCTCTCTGTTGCTTGCGCTCAACGTTTGAACTTGACTACGGAGAAATTAGACTTTGACCTATTTATGAAGACTCCGTTAGGAGAAACTTTCATTACATCCGTTGTTTAAAAATCTTGCTTGATTCAAGTTGGCACTATCACATTACCTGTTAACCTTATTTCTATAGAGATATTTGCTTTTGATGTGATTTTAAGGTTAACTACTCATCATGCCGAAATTGATTGCTTTCGTAAGGTTGTTAGTTTTCATATTCCTAAGCAACCTGTTATTCGAATTCAAGCAACCAAACCATTGAAGTCAAACACTTTCATATCAAGCCATGAAGTCATTCGTTTATTACGGATGTCAAGTTTTCTTAGTCCATGTTATGAATTTGAATAAAGACACGTCAGATTTGAATAATATTCCTGTTGTTATTGATTTTTCCTGGCGTATTTTCTGAAGAATTTCTTAGCTTACTCCCAAAGCCTGATAATAAATTTTGTATCGACTTTGAACCCGGTACAAAACTCATTTCTAAAATCTCATATCGAATGGCTCCTATTGAACTTCAGGAGTTAAAAATTCAACTATAGAATTTGGTACCATGAGCCTTTATCTGGTGACTTCCTTTGTGGAATGCACCGAAGCCAGACTCTCTGTAGGGGACACCATATTCTTGCGGTAGTAAACTGATAGGTGTCATTATGACGTATTATCCAAGATTGAAATATGAGTCACAGTTGAGAGCAACCTAAGTCAGTAATTGAAATACGTAGCTTTCTAGGCTTAGTTGGTTATTATCGGAGATTCGTTGAAAGATATTCTCGAATCGCTATTCCATTAACGCAGCTGACTTGTAGAGATACAAAATTTAAATGGAGCAAGGAATGCGGGAAGAGCTTCGAAGAACTCAAGAGGAGACTCATTTCAGCATATGTTCTGACCATGCCATCCTGGAAAAGCGAACGTGATAGCTGACGTGTTGAGTAGAAGATCGTATACAAGTACGAGTATGATATTGTCAAAGACTCATTTCGTATAATTTACAAATAATAGAGATGTAGATGAAAACTCTAGGTACCCACGTGATGATATACGAGTATAATCGACTTTAATTGATAAAGTTAAAGTTGTTCAAGCTACACACCGGAGCTGATGAATTTGAAGAAGGAGGTGCAAGAAGTTGTTATTTCAAAAGCGAGAATCGGTGAGGTGAGGAAAACTCAAACCTTCGATTTATTAATCCATTTAAAATTCTCGATCGAATAGGAACTGTGGCCTATAGACTCGTTTTACCGCCAAGTATGACGCGTGTTCATAATGTTTTTCACGTATCGATGTTACGTAAATATGTGGACGACCCGAACCACGTCATTGAGTTAGAACCAGATGAGATAATCGAAGACTTAACGTACGAGGAGGTACATGTCAAGATCTTGGATAGGAAAGAACATGTCCTATGTACCGAGGTTATACCACAAGTTAAAGTTTTGTGGAGAAACCATGCTATTGAGGAAATGACCTGGGAGTTGGAAACGGAAATGAAAGCGAGGTATTCTCATCTTTTCGAAACACCAGGTACGTACGTTAATTTCGAGGACGAAATTTCATAAGAAGAGGAGGTTGTAAGACCCCAACTTATTATTAATGGAATTTAATTTTCTCTATTTATTATTTTGAAATAGTAAGAGTTGATTTGATTAATGTGAATAGTTATGGGTAAAATACGCAAATATTTCAAAATAAGCAAATGGTTATAAAATATTCATTGTTGTCGGGGAATATTCGTTTGGTCGTGAAATATTTGTACTGTTAGGGAATATTCGTACGACGGCGCAGCCATTTGTGGGCCCCATAACGAAAAGCGATTGGATGAAGAAAACGACAAATATAAGTTGTTTAAAAATAACGGCGTAGTTGTTACCGAGAATACTGTTAAAAAACTCGGTGGTTAAAACATAGTAGCACACGGTATTGCACAAATTATTGATTCTTACGTAAAAAGGCACTACTCAATAATGGTTACAGTAATTACTATTCAGTATTTTATTTTATTGATTCAATAATTGCTGCATTGATATTTTATATTACTGTTGTTTCAATAAATTATCATTACACAGTATTTTCCATTATCGAAGCAATAATTCATATTATCTGAATAATATTATTAGATAACATTATTGTCAATTTCTAGAAAATTCTGTCTAAGGAGAGGTTTGGTCACCTAATTGCGCGCTAGTAAGGAGAGATCCTTATCGGAAAGCCCCCTCTTTCCTGGGAACGGCCTGGTTGCCAGTATTGTGATTCTGTAATATTATTTGTGAATAAATAATTATTGATTTATATGATGAGGAAAATATTGATTTTATATGAATATAGATGGAGAAATTTTTTAATGTGACAATTGTTGAAAATTAATATTTTATCTTTTTCTGATAAAATAATTCATTTAAATATATTATTTTAATAATATATTAACGGTGATATTTTTATAATGAATATGGGATATATGAGTATATGAGGAGAAAGAGTATTTTTGCGGCATTAAATGTTTAACACATATTTTGTGTGTTGGTGGACACAATTATTGACCGAAATTTGATTATAGCCTGTAAAATCTCCAATTTGTGGATTTCGGTTAATTTTTGTTTAGAATTTAGAAAAAATTTCTTCTGCAAAGTTGTAGAGAATTGAATTTCCTATAAAAACACGCGAGATTCGAATTTTCTAACAAAAGGGCTATTTATTGTGAATTATTGAAGTTTTGAAGCTCCGAAATAATTGATTTTTGGAAGTTTTAAATATGTTTTTTAAGAAAAACGTTTTTTACATGCTTGGGACTCATTTAACATGTGTTAGGATGGCTAAGTTCAGATTCATGGATGCGTAGGAAGATGTGGAAAACAATTAATATTAATTTATTAAATTTTCTGCTTTGGTGTTCTAACCAATTTCCTATAAATAGGGTGCTTAGGTTAGAATTGAAAATCACACCAGAAACTAAAGTTTTCTCTCTCTATATTATCGAGCATATTCTTGTGAGTATTTTGAGTATACTTTGAGTATTGCTATATGGTGCAAGTTCAAGTCATAGCCTATATCCGGTGTGTCAACTAGAAGTACTGTCTTTCGAGGTAAGAGATGTTATTTTATTCGAAAATGATATTATTTCTTCAATATCATTATACCGAATTATTGGTTGGAAATTTTTATCAAATTTGGAACTTTTTCATGTCGGGGTTACTATTCATGAGTTACTATTCATGAGTTACTATTCACGAGTTACTATTCATGAGTTACTATTTACGAGTTACTATTCACGAGTACTATTCATGAAGCATAATGATGTTTTTTGTGAAATTTCTATCTTTTGGTGTCAGAGTTACTATTCACGTATACGACACTATTCACGAATACGGCACTATTCACCGAAAAATAAAATTTCTTCTTTTTGTCCAAAATATCTATTATGGATACTAGCTTTGATTGTATCCATGTTTTGATCATTCTTGAATTTTACTCCACTCTGATTACTTATGAAGTATTCTTGAACTTGGATTGTTTAAAATAAGAATCCTTAATATTTGTTCTTTTGTTTCACTGGATTCGTTTCCTTTAAAATATTTTTCATCATCCTCGGTCCTAAATAATGATATTACTGAATATCTTTGGCCTGTAGTGCAAAGATGAATGATTTCTTGATGAATATCTTTGGCCTGTAGTGCTAAGATGAATATTTGATTCTAGATATATATTGATTGATGTTACAGGGATAAAATATCGACGATGAACTTTTAAATTCATATATAGAAGATAGTAGTTTGCATTCTCTACTTAACTCTTCTAATGAATTGTTGTTTTCGCTGCAGTTATTGATTTAAAACCGGTTGTCTATTGTATTCTATTAGATTTTTCCCTGTTGAAAACTAACGATAATTTGTTGTATATTATCTTAGTCATAATATTTTTTACTGGGCTAGTTGAGCTCACCCTTTTCCTTTTTGTTCCATTTTTCTTCTCAGGAGGCGAGAATGTAGCGAGTACTAGTCGGGGTATGTAATGAAGGTTCTAGAGAGAGTTGTTTAGTAGTCCTCACCATTTTTATAAAATAATGTATCAATAATTATGATGGAAATTTATTTACGTGTGGATATTGTTTAGACGACAATATCTGTATTTAAACTCACAGTTTATATATTGTAATAATAAAGTTGTAGTTATTTCTGTACCATGTATTTGGCGACTCATAATGGGTTGGATGGAATGGATCTATTTTGGGGGCGTCACAGGCAATGTCTAGAAAGTTCTGTCTAAGAAGAGGTTTGGTCACCTAATTGCGCGTTAGTAAGGAAAAATTCTTATTGGAAAGCCCCTTTTTTCCAAGGAACGGCCTGGTTGTCAGTATTGTAATTCTGTAATATTATTTGTGAATAATTAATTATTGATTTATATGATAAGGAAAATATTCATTTTATGTGGATATAGATGGAGAAAAATTTAAATGTGACAATTGTTAAAAATTGATATTTTATCTTTTCTGATAAAATAATTCATTTAAATATATAATTATATTATAATAATATAATAATGGTGATATTTTACAATGAATGTGTGATATATGAATAAATGAGGAGGAAGAGTATTTTTGTTACAAAAAAATATTTAAAACATATTAAACATGTTTGTGGGCCCCATATTTGATTGAAATTGGATTATAGCCCGTAAAATCGTCCGTTTGTGGATTTCGGCCAACTTCTGTTTGAAATTTGGAAAAACTTAAACTTACAAAGTTGTAGAGAATTGAATTTCCTATGGAATGGACATAAGATTCAAATTTTTCTGATAAAATGGCTATTTATTGTGAATTATTGAAGTTCCGGTATATCGAGTCTGAATTAATTTTTGGAGTTTTAAATATTTTTTGTTTAGAAAAACATTTTTGGTGAGTCCCACAAGTGTTGTAAACATGCTAAAATCAGATTCTTTTGTGGTGGGCTTGAAAATTTAATAAATAATATTATTTTATTAAATTTTCTGTTTTGGTGTTCTAAGCATTTTCCTATAAATAGGGTGTTTAGGTTTGAATTGAAAATCACACCAGAAACTGAAATCTTCCCTCTATATATATATATATATATATTATCGAGCGTATTCTTGTGAGTATTTTTATATTTTGAGTGTTGCTATACGGTGCAAGTTCCCTTCAGCACTATATCTAGTATTCCAGTCAGAAGTACTGTCTTTTCGAGGTAAGGGATGTTATATTTTTTCTAAAAATAATATTATTTCTTCTAATATCATTACGCCGGAATATTGGTAAAATTTTTCTTGTAAAATTCTTGTCTTTTAGTGTCGGGGTTACTATTCACGTATACGACACTATTCACTAATACGACACTATTCACAAAAAAAATTAAATTTTTATTTTTTGTCCAAAATATCTATTATGGATACTAGCTTTGATGATATCCATGTTTTGATTATTCTTGAATTTTACTTCACTATGATTATTTATGAAAGTATTTTTGAACTCGGATTGTTTAAAGTACGAATCCTTAATATTTGTTCTTTTGTTTCACTGGATTCATTTTTTTTAAAATATTTTTCATCATCCTCAGTCCTAAATGATGATATTACTGAATATCTTTGGCCTGTAGTGAAAAGATGAATGAATTTCTGATGAATATCTTTGGCCCGTAGTGCAAAGATGAACAGGTGTTGAGATGAACATGACTAACTGATGAATATCTTTGGCCTGTAGTGCAAAGATGAATATTTGACTTAAGATGTATATTAATTAATATTACAGGGATAAAATATTGATGATGGACTTTTAAATTAATAGATAATAGTAGATTTCATTCTCTACATAACTCTTCTATAAATTATTATTTTTGCTGCGAATATTGATCTGAAACTTGTTGTTTATTATATTCTATCAGATTTTTCCCTGTTGAAGACTAACGATAATTTGTTCTATATTATCTTAGTCATAATATTCTTTACTGGGCTAGTTGAGCTCACCCTTTTTTTTTGTTCCATTTTTCTTCTCAGGAGGTGAGAATGTAGCGAGTACTAGTCGGGGTATGGAATGATGGTTCTAGAAGTTGTCTTAGTAGTCTTCACTATTCTGTAAAATAGTGTATCAATAATTGTAATGAGGACTTATTTGAGTGTGGATATTGTCTATATGATAATATTTGTATTTAAATTGACAGTTTATGTGTTGTTGTATTTTGCACGACAATTGTATTAATAAAGTTGTAGTTGTTTCTGTACCATATATTTGGCGACTCAGAATGGATGTTGTATACCTATTTTGCGGGCGTCACATTTATTTCGATGATAATTGATGTCTAGGGGTTATATTAATAAATCGGGTAATTAATCGAATAAATGAGCAATTAATTGCTGCTAATTCACATGCTTATATAACTATTTGTTCATATGTGTGTACTATTGAATCACATTCATGTACTATTAGAGGAGTTGGTGCAAAATTGATAATACTTGCATGACTAAGTTAAAAATGGAGGTATAGATGGAGGTATTATACTATAATTCATATTTTTACAAGATTATAACTATTGATTCACATGATTGAACTATTGATTCACATTATTTACTATTAGGGGATGTGGTGCAAGTTTGATAATACTTGCAGGACTAAATTAAAAATGAAAAAAAGTTGAAGGTATTGTATTGTAATATTTTGAGCCCCAAAACGTGCAATTATCGAAGCTATATTTTCCTATAAATAGAAGCTCATTCTTCTTTCATTTCTCACCAATTCACTAAAGCTATAGAGCAATTATTATAGAGAGAAAGAAGAAGAGAAGTCTGCTACCTCTCTACTCCAGTATCCAGTTTCTTTCTAAGGTAATGGGTATTATTTCTTTCGTATTCATGAAGAGAGCTTCTGTTATTCCATTCTTTATTATTATGTTGGAATAACATGTCTATGCGAAGTACCACATACATGGTGAAATTCTTCTGTTATTCCATTCTTTATTATTATGTTGGAATAACCTGTCTATGCGAAGTACCACATACATGGTGAAATTCTTCTGTTATTCCATTATTTATTATTATATTGGAATATCCTGTCTGTAAGACCCCAAATTATTAATAATTGAAATTTAATTTCCTCTATTTATCATTTTGAAATAGTAAGGGTTGATTTGATTAATGTGGTTAGTTATGGGTAAAACGCGCAAATATTTCAAATAAGCAGGTGGTTATAAAATATTCATTGTTGTTGGTGAATATTCGTTTGGTCGTTAAATATTATTGCGGTCGGGGAATATTCGTACGACGGCGCAGTCTTTTGTGGGCCCCATAAAGGAAAGTGATTAGATGAAGAAAACGACAAGTATAAGTTGTTTATAAATAACGGCGCAGTTGTCACCGTTAATACTGTTGGAATACCCGGTAGTTAAAATACAGTAATACGCGTTGTTGCTCAGTAGCACACGGTATTGTACCAATTATTGATTCTTACGTAAGAATGCACTACTCAATAATTGTTACAGTAATTACTGTTCAGTATTTTATTTTATTGATTCAATAATTGCTGCGTTAATATTTTATATTACTGTTGTTTCAATAATTGTCACTACACTGTATTTTTCATTATCGAAGAAATAATTCATATTACCTGAATAATATTATTAGAAAAAATTATTGGCAATGTCTAGAAAGTTCTGTCTAAGGAGAGGTTTGGTCACCTAATTGCGCGCTAGTAAGGAAAAATTCTTATTGAAAAGTCCTCTCTTTCTTGGGAACTGCCTGGTTGTCAGTATTGTAATTCTATAATATTATTCGTGAATAATTAATTATTGATTTATATGATGAGGAAAATATTGATTTTATGTGGATATAGATGGAGAAAATTTTTAATGTGACAATTGTTAAAAATTAAAATTTTATCTTTTTCTGATAAAATAATTCATTTAAATATATAATTATATTTTAATAATATAATAATGGTGATATTTTTATGATAAATGTGGGATATATGAGTATATGAGGAGGAAGAGTAATTTTATTGCAAAAGTTATTTAAAACATGTTAAACATGTTGGTGGACCCATTTCTTGACTGAAATTTGATTATAGCTTGTAAAATCGTCCGTTTGTGGATTTTGGTCAATTTCTGTTTGAAATTTGGAAAAACTTCCTTCTGTAAAGTTGTAGATAATGGAATTTCCTATGGAAAGGTGCAAGTTTCAAATTTTTCTAACAAAAGAGTTATTTATTATGAATTATTGAAGTTCTGATGCTCCGAAATAATTAATTTTTGAAGTTTAAAATATTTTAATTAGGAAAAACGTTTTTTTATGTTTTGGCATGTGTGGCTGATGTTTTGGGTTGGTAAGTGGGCGTAGGAAGTTGTGGAAAAAAATATTATATAATTAAATCTTCTGCTTTAGTGTTCTAAGCATTTTCTTATAAATAGGGTGCTTAGGTTAGAATTAAAAATTACACCAGAAACTGAAGTTTTCTCTCTATTTTTCTCTCTATATATTTAGCGTATTCTTGTGAGGATTTTGATACTTTGACTATTGTTATACGGTGCAAGTTCCTTTCAGTACTATACACAGTATTCCAGCTAGAAGTACAAATCTTTCGAGGTAAGGGATGTTATTTTCTTTGTAAGTGATATTATTTCTTCAATATCATTATGCCGAAATATTAGTTGGAACTTTTTATCAAATTTGGAACTTTTTCATGATTGGGTTACTATTCATGAGTTACTATTCACGAGTTAATATTTATGAGTTACTATTCACGTATTACTATTCACGAATACTATTAACGAAGCATGATGATATTTTTGTGAAATTTCTATGTTTTGGCGTCGGAGTTACTATTCACGTATACGACACTATTCACGTATACGACACTTTTAACGAATACGACACTATTCACAGAAAAATTAAATTTTTATTTTTCGTCCAAAATATCTATTATGGATACTAGCTTTGATTGTATCCATGTTTTGATCATTCTTGAATTTTACTCCACTCTGGTTATTTTTGAAGTATTTTTGAACTTGAATTGTTTAAAGTACGAATCCTTAATATTTGTTCTTTTGTTTCACTGGATTCGTTTTCTTTAAAATATTTTTCATCATCCTCAGTCCTAAATGATGATATAATTGAATATCTTTGGCCTGTAGTGCAAAAATGAATGATTTCTGATGAATATCTTTGGCTTGTAGTGCAAAGATGAACATATGTTTAGATAAACATGACCAACTGATGAATATCTTTGGCCTGTAGTGCAAAGATGAAGATTTGATTCCAGATATATATTGATTGATGTTACGGGGATAAAATAATGATGATGGACAAGTAAATTCATAGATATTAGTAGATTTCATCCTCTACGTAACTTTTCTATGAATTATTATTTTTCGCTGCGAATATTGATCTAAAACTTGTTGTTTAGTGTATTCTCTCAGATTTTTCCCTGTTGAAGACTAACGATAATTTGTTGTATATTATCTCAGTTATAATATTCTTTACTGGGCTAGTTAAGCTCGCCCTTTTCCTTTTTGTTCCATTTTTCTTCTCAGGAGGTGAGAATGTAACGAGTACGAGTCGGGGGATGTAATGATGGTTCTAGTGAGAGTTGTTTAGTAGTCCTTACCATTTTTGTAAAATAATGTATCAATAATTATGATGAGGATTTATTTGTATGTGGATTTTGTCTAGATGACAATATTTGTATTTAAACTCTCAGTTTATATGTTGTAATAATAAAGTTGTAGTTATTTCTATACCATGTATTTGACAACTCAGAATGGGTGATGTATACCTGTTTTGGGGGTGTCACATCCATCATGATTCTATACTTCAAGTCAGAATTGTTAGGAACACAAAGTCTGGAGTTGACTCGAAGTATTCCTTTTTCATCGATTCTTGCTTCCGGAATAACACCTTCTTGCATTTTCTTCCTCATACGCATCAGCTCCAGGTCTGTAGCTTGAGCAGCTTTAACTTTATCAATTAAATTCGGTTCTACTCATATATTCACCATCATTATATGGGTCCCTAGAGTCTTTAACTCTATCTCCATCCTTTGTAAGTCATACAAAATGGCCTTTGCATTGACAATATCGTACTCATACCCGCATATGATCTTCTACTCAATGCGTCAGCTACTACGTTCGCTTTTTTAGGATGGTATTGGATGGTATGATCATAATCTTTCGATAACTCAAGCCATCGTCGTTGCCGCATGTTGAGTTCCTTTTGAGTGAAGAAATATTTGAGGTTTGTATGATCCGTATAGATCTCCACCTTCTCTTCATATAGGTAATGCCTCTAAATCTTAAGCGCAAAAACGACTGATACCAACTCTAGATCATGAGTAGGATAATTCCTTTCATATTCTTTGAGTTGTCGAGAGGCATAGGCTATGACTTTCCCATGTTGCACGAGAACACATCCTAACCCTTTGCCTGAAGCATCACTGTAGATGAAAAATCCCTCCGAGCCAGATGGTATTGTCAGAACAGGTGCTAAAATGAGTCTCCTCTTGAGTTCTTGAAAACTCTTTTCACATTCCTCGCTCCAACCGAATTTTGTATCTTTTCGAGTTAGCTGAGTTAATGGAGTAGCGATTCAAGAAAATCCTTTTACGAATCTCCGATAATAACCGGCTAAGCCGATAAAGCTACGTACTTCGGTCACTGATTTAGGTTGCTCCCAGCTTTGAATTGCTTCAATCTTTATCGGGTCAACAGATATTTCATGATTTGATATCACGTGCCCAAGGAATGAAACTTCCTCAAGCCAGAACTCGCATTTCTTCAACTTGGCATAAATCTTGTTTTTACGAAGCTTTTGGAGTATCAGCCTCAAGTGTTGCTCATGGTCTTCGCGGGTTTTGGAGTATATGAGGATGTCATCAATAAAGACGACCACAAAGTGATCCAAATATTCCTTGAATACTCGGTTCATCATATCCATGAAGGCAGCAGGAGCATTAGTCAATCCAAAAGACATGACTAGGAATTCATAATGCCCGTACCGAGTTCTAAAAGCAGTCTTTGGAATGTCATCAGTTTTAATCTTCAACTGATGATATTTGGAACTGAAGATCAATCTTTGAAAAGAATTTGGCTCCTTCCAACTGATCAAACAGGTCATCAATGCGAGGCAACGGGTACCTATTTTTGATGGTGACATGATTCAACTCCCGATAATCAATATAAAGTCGCATACTTCCATCTTTCTTCTTTACGAATAGAACAGGAGCACCCCAAGGAGACGTACTAGGACGAATAAAATTGATGTCTAACAATTCCTGTATTTGGGTTTTTAACTCCTGAAGTTCAATAGGAGCCATTCGATATGGGGCTTTGGAAATGGGTTTTATACCGGATTCAAGGTCAATACAAAATTCAATTTTACGCTCTGGGGGTTGGCCAGGAAGTTCTTCAAGGAATACATCAGGAAATTTATTAACAATAGAAATATCATTCAAATCTGACGTATCTTTATTTAAATCCGTGACATGGGCTAAGAAAGCTTGACATCCGTTTTTAAATAAACGAATAACTTTATGACTTGATATGACAGTGATTGATTTTAGTGGTTTGGTTGCTTGAATTCGCATAATAGGTTGGTTAAGAATATGAAAGCTAACAACCTAACGAAAACAATCGATTTTAGCATGATGAGTAGTTAACCAATCAACCCTTAAAATCACATCAAATGCAAATATTTTCAAAGAAATAAGATCGACAGGTAACGTGCGGTTATCGATTTGAATCAAACAAGACTTATAAACCGTAGATGTAATGAAGGTTTCTCCCAACGGAGTTTCAACAGATAAGTCAAAGTCTAATTTCTTCGGAGTTAAATTTAAACGTTGAGCGCAAGTAGGATAAATAAAGGAATGGGTAGAACCGGTATCAAATAAAGTATAAACTTCGCTAGAGTTTATGATTAGCTTACCCGTGATCACCTCGTTCGGATTCCTCGCTTTTTAGGAGGTTACAACAAACGCTCTCCCTTGAACTACTAGTTTTGTCTTGTGTGGGACACCTTTTGATGTCTCCATCCCAGCTGGACTTGACTTTGGTGCACGATAAAACCAGGCTAGGTGACCTTCTTTTCCACAATTATAACACGATTTGGGCTGCATCATGCAGTTTGGACTTATGTGTCCTTCCCCTCCACATTTGTAACATACAACCGATGGTCGTTCTCCTTCCTTAACAACAGGTGCTGGTGCTGACGTCTTTCCATCCTTGTTGAATCTCCTCTTCTTGAAATATCCACTCTTATTGTCATGGCCATGATTACCACTGAAGTGATTATCATTTCTGGCATGTTGATTCCCTCCACATTTTTCGTCACCGCTTCGATGACTGCTACCGCTGGTATTATCAACTTGTCGATTGCTCTCTCTTGGTTGGGTTAACTCATTATCGCGCTCCAATAACTGAGCCCTATTCACAACATCTGAATACAAACACAGTTTGTGAGAAATTAGGTATTGTCGTATCTCGGGTTTCAAACCTCTTAGAAACATCCACATCATTCTCTCCTCATTATTAACCAAGTGGGATGCAAACTGAGACAACTCAAAAAATTTAGCTTCGTACTACGCCACGGTCATATTGTTTTGCTCAAGCTTGATGAACTCTACCTCCTTCATGTGACGAATACTTTCAGGAAAGTACTTGTCATTGAACAGCTCTTGGAACTTCTCCCAAGACATTTTGAGTGCGGCAGGTTGAGTACGCTTTACAGATTCCCACCAGTAATTTGCCTCTGCTCGCAACATGAAGGTGGCAAAGGGAACCTTTTTCTCCTCGGAGCATCCCAAGACATCAAATATCTTGTTGATCTGCTTTATCCACGTCTCCGCCTTAAGTGGTTTTGGCTCTCCAAAAAACTCCGGTGGTAAAACAGTCGTGTAAAATACGACAAAACATAATCTAAGAGTTTTAATAAGAATATTGTCATCTAGACAATATCCACACTCAATTGAGTCTTTATTACATTTATTGTCACACTATTTAACAGAATAGTGAGGACTACTAATGCTATCTTCTGGATCGTCACTCCGTTCCCCGACTAGTCCCGGCTACGTTCTCATTTCCTGAAGAGAACAGTGAAAGAAAGGGTGAGCTCAACTAGCTCAGTAAGAAATATTATGACTAAGATAATGCAGAATAAATTATCATTAGTCTTCAACAATGTTAAACTGGTAAAATATAATAGACATCAAGTTTAACTGCAGCGGAATAAGCAATCCATTAGAAGAGTCAAGTAGAGCATGATATCTACTATCTTCTATGATTTAAAATGTTTTCATCAATTTTTATCGTTGAGACTCAACTTAATAACTAAACCACATCATCGAGTCATCCATGCACTACGGGCCAAGGATATTCATTAAATCATCAATGGTAATGACTATACTGAATAATTCCCGGTCATAATCATACCAAAAACTGTCCATCAATGCACTACAAGCTACTGATGACTTTTACCACATCATTTATAACATTATAGGTCATGATTATACTGAATAATCCATGGTCATAATCATACCAAGTCCATCTATGCACGTAAGCCAAAGATGACTTTTATCACAATATAAGCATGAGGATGATGACAATGACATAATAATTCAATAAAACAAGTTCAAGAATAAATTTTAAAGATTTATAAGTTAATTTATCTTGAAATCAATTACGTCCAAATTGTCAACATGATACTGCTTTGTAGAGTAAAATTCAAGAATGCTCAAAAGAATATTTCCATGAAAAGATACCGAATGAAGCGCAAATATCCAGGATATTCTACTAATTTCATGGAGTATAGAAGCCAAAACTTTAACCAAATTAGTATCATAGAATATATGAAATTGCAAATGGATTTTCACCCGCCATGCGATAATCCACGCAGACAGATCATTTCCACAATTTAATAAGGAATTAATACGAAGGATCATTCACCATGCATGTGATAATCTACATAGACATGTTATTCCAACAAAATAATAAAGAATGGAAACCAGGTCATGCGTAATCCGCACAGATAGGATATTCCAATAGAATAATAAAGAATGGAATAACAGAAGAATTCACCATGCATGTGATAGACCGCACAGACAGGTTATTCCAACAGAATAATAAAGAATGGAAACAGGTCTAGCGTAATCCGCACAGACATGATATTCTAATAGAATAATAAAGAATGGAATAACAAAGAATTGACCATGCATGTAATAGACCACACAGATAGGTTATTCCAATAGAATAATAAAGAATGGAACCAGGTCTAGCGTAATCCGCACAGACAGGATATTACAATAGAATAATAAAGAATGGAATAACAGAAGAATTTCACCATGTATGCGGTACTTCGCATAGACAGGATATTCCGATATAATAATAAAGAATGGAATAACAGAAAAATTTTACCATATATGCGGTACTTCGCATAGACAAGTTATTCCAACATAATTATAAAGAATAGAATAACAGAAGAATTTCACCATGTATGTGGTACTTCGCATAGACATGTTATTCTAACATAATAATAAAGAATGGAATAACAGAAGCTCTCTTCATGAATACGAAAGAAATAATACCCCTTACCTTAGAAAGAAACTGGATACTGGAGTAGAGATGTAGCAGGCTTCTCTTCTTCTTTCTCTCTATAATTTCTCTCTATAATAATTGCTCTATAGCTTTAGTGAATTGTTGAGAAATGAAGGAAGAATGAGCTTCTATTTATAATAAAATATAGTTTCGATAATTGCACATTTTGGGGCTCGAAATATTACAGTACAATACCTTCAACTTTTCTTTCATTTTTAATTTAGTTCTGCAAGTATTATCAAACTTGCACCACCTCCCCTAATAGTAAATAATGTGAATCAATAGTTCAATCATGTGAATCAATAGTTATAATCATATGAAAATATGAATTACAGTATAGTACCTCCATCTATACCTCCATTTTTAACTTAGTCATGCAAGTATTATCAATTTTGCACCAACTCCCCTAATAGTACATGAATGTGATTCAATAGTACACACATGTGAACAAATAGTTATATAAACATGTGAATTAGTAGCAATTAATTGCTCATTTATCCGATAAATTACCCGATTTAACAATATAACCCCCAAACATCAATTATCATCGGAATAGATGTCGATTTCCACTAACACTAATAATTCCAACACAATGGAACTATCAAATTCATCTTTAATCAACACGAAATTATTCATCATTAATATTATAACTCACAATATTTAACAATCAGGTCGTTCCCGGGAAAGAGGGGGCTTTCCGATAAGGATTTCTCCTTATTAGCGTGCAATTAGATGACCAAATCTCTCCTTGATAGAACTTCTAGACATTGTAAATATTGCAATTTAAAAATATGAATAACTTTGTCCTCTCAATTATTGATTTAATAATATATCATATAATGCATATGATACTGTGACAATAATCGAATCAATAATATGAGAGATATGATGCAGTAATTACTGTAATAATAATTGAGTATAACTGAGTGACTTCTCACGTAAGCATCAATAATCAATACCGTGTGCTACTATGCAACCACTCGTATTACTGTACTTTTACTACCGGGTAGTTCAACAGCTTAACAGTAAAACTTCCGCCATTATTTTTATAAAAAGATAATTATGTCGTTTTCTAACTATGACAATACTTCTGTTGTGGGGTCCACGAATGATTGTGCCGTCGTACGAATATTCTCTGTTAAAACGAATATTCCTCGACCAATCGAATATTATATAACCACTTGCTTACTTTGCAAAATTTGTAAATATTACCCACAACTATAACATTATATTATATCTACACCATAATATTCAAAAATATATTTCGAGAGAAATTAATCTTTATTCATAAAAGTTGGGGTCTTACACAATTGTTTGCTAAACTTTCAGACCAAGGTAACCAATTCATATTGCAGGTGTGGATGTAAATTGGTTACCTTAGTATAAAGGTTTGGTTACCTTAGTATAAAAGTTTGGTTACCTTGGTACGAAAGTTTGGTTATCAACATTACATTACACATCACTATCTTATCTCTCCCTTTTCTATGTAGAAAACAAAATTTGTTTATAAAACTAGAACTGAAGGTGTCCTAGTGCTATTATTAAGTAGCTAGCTAGCTTATTACACGATGACACCAATTATGCCTTTATCTCTGCCTATGTCATGAACTCTAATTGCTCTCTGGTGCCATGACATTATTAATTATCTTCTCTTCTGCAATATCTCGAAAATTTCCTTTTATTATCAAAAATGGTTGCTCCCGCCACCACTGCCCCAGCCTCCACCTCCACCGTCTCTGTAACCACCATCTGAGCCACCACCGCCGTCGCCACCGGCAACACCGCCATTGCTATCTCCTCCATAGCCTTCACCGTCGCTTCTGAAGCCACCACTGCCACCTCCTCCGAAGCTTCCACCGCCACCTCCTCCGAAGTTGCATCCACCACCTCCTCCGAAGTACAAAATTTGTACAGTCTTTCCTATGAAGATTTGAATTTGAATTTGTTTTTGTGGTTAGATTCCAGATATTTGAATTTGAATTATTAATTATGGCAGTTATTTCTCTTTAATTTTAGGTTTCCTTATTAATGTGAATTGCGTTATTTTTAAAATTATTTTGTGGAAGTTTTGTTTTTGTAAATATTTTCTAATTGTTGTATATTATTGTTAAGGACCCAAATAAATATGGTGTTGGACTATTAGTTGGTTAAATGGTTGGAACTCAACAAACTGAATTTGTTAGGTTCGAAAGTTTATAAATGAGAATAAAAAAGGGTCCTTTACACTAATATACAACATTTAGAAAGTAATTACAAAAATAAAACATACACAACATAATTACAAAAATAAAACATAAACAATATAATGCGCCTAAAATCACGTGTCATTATCCAGTCAGTTATCCAATTTCATATTTGAAATTAACCGTCCCTAAAATCATGCAACTTTGAAATCGGAACAACAGATCGACGATGGAGAAGACAAAATACGAACCCGAAGCCTCCTGTCGCGACTAGACTTGTAATCTCTAAGATCAACGACGCATCTCTAAGATCAACGACGGAGAAGACGAAGCCAAATACTGCAGATCAACAATGGAGAAGACGAAGCCGGTTGTCGCGACACATCTCTAAGATCGAAAATAACATACAAAATCAACAACGCTTTCAATATCAGAAACCAAATACTGCAGTGATTGTTGAATTCAAGATCAACATCAATTTCGATCAAAAAATACTGAGGTATGTGAGTTTAAAACTTATAATCATATAGTTACCTATTGTTACTACGAATTACTATATTGGTTACCTTTCTTAAGTTTTTTGCACTTAAAATTGTCACACGATAAGAATAATGAATGTTTTGATTGCAATATGAATGTTTTGATTGCAATTGCATGTAAAAATGCACTTGGTTACTGCTTAACATTACATTGGTTACTGTCTAACTATGTCTATGTTGCTGTTTAATGCTGGATTGGTTAATACATAATGGTACTAACTAATGTTGCATTAGTTGCTGACTAATAATGATTTGGTTACTGTGTCCATTACATTGGTTACTGACTAATAATGAATTGGATATTGTGTACCATTGCTTTGGTTACTGACTAATAATGACTTTGTTACTGTGTAAAATTATAATGGTTACTGATTATTACTTGATTACTGACTAATGTTGACTTGGTTACTGCTTAACATTACATTGGTTACTGCTTAACATTGCATTGGTTACTGTCTGACTATGTCTATGTTACTGTTTAATGCTGGATTGGTTAATGCATAATGGTACTAACTAATGTTGCATTGGTTACTGAATGCACTATGATTTGGTTACAGTGTACCATTACATTGATTATTGACTAATAATGATTTGGTTGCTGAAGCATATTACTGTATAATGTTGTCAAATTTGGAGTGTCGGATTTTGGCGTTTTCGGAGCCTAATTTCATTGGAAACAGATCAACGATAAAAAATCACTAGCTTTGCTGGTGAACTGCGTGATTTTTTGGTCAAATTCTATCATTTAGGCCTTCAAAACTGCATGTAAAAATTTAGTTTATTTTATGGTTACTAAGATTATGTAGTTTGGTTACTGTCTAATATTGATTTGGTTACTTTATAATATTTATTTAGTTGTCAGACAATGGAGACTGACAGTAACCAATACAACAAATTTAATTGTTTACAGGAATATATAATTGTTTAATATTAGTAACCATTAACCACATGGTTGGTAATATTTTTGATGGTGTACAGTAACCAAAATTGATGTTGATTAACAAAGTCAGTGTACTGACTGTTTTGATAACAAAGTCAGTATACTGACTGTGTAACATTATACTTTCTAATGTTGTCTTAGTTAATGACTAATGCTATCTTGGTTACTGCATAATATTACTAATTAATGCTGACTTGGTTACTGACTAATACTGATTTGGTTACTAAGTAATATTATATTAGTTACTGACTAATGCTAACTTGCTTACTGCAGCAGTTGGATCTTTAAGTACATATTGATGTTTTTTATATTGTTTGTTTTTGCTGTAAAATGCATGAAAAAAATATGTTTTATGTTATGGATACTAAGTAAATATATGTTGGTTACTGTCTAATCTGAATTTGGTTAGTATATAATGTTGACTTGTTTATTGTGTAATATTACCATGGTTACTACATAATATTACTGTGTTTTATACTGATTTTTTTTATATTGATGGTTGCTGATTAACTACATTGGTTACTTTCATACACCTGTTAGTCTTTAATTTGTAACAAAGTCATTACTGATTGTTTTGGTTGTAAAATGAATGTAAAAATATTTTTATAATCTTGGCTACTAATTACATATATCTTGATTACTGTTTAATATGTATTTAGATACTGTAAGGTGTTTATTTGGTTACTCTATAATGTTATTGAGTTTTATAATTGTTTCTTTTATATTGGTGGTTACTTATTGACTACATTAGTTACCTTCATATAACTGTTAATCTGATTATATATATTGGTTGTTGTATACTATTTAATTGATAACAGTATAATGTTTATTTGGTTGCAGTGACAATTTGGCAATTTTTGTCAAGTTTAAAGTGTCAGATTTTGACGTTTTCGGAGCCTAATTTCATTGGAAACGGGTCAACAATCAAAAGTCACAAGCGTTGCTGGTGAACTACAGGGTTTTTTGGCCAAATTCCAACATTTAGGCCTTCAAAATTACATGTAAAAATGTGGTTTATTTTCTGGTTACTGAGATTATGTAATTTGGTTACTGTCTAATATTGAATTGGTTACTTTACAATGTTTATTCAGTTGTTAGACAATGGAGACTGTCAGTAACCAATACAACAAATTTAATTGTTTACAGGAATATATAATTGTTTAATGTTAGTAACCATTGATGTTTGTCCTGATACAAGCTTATAACTATCTGGTTACTAATAACAGTAACCATAATGTAACATAATAAAACAGTAACCACATAATTATATGATAGTAACCATAACAGATTTTAATGGTAACCAGAACAGAAACATCATGTAATGAAACCCAATTTAGGCAATCCATGTATACTAAATAATTACATATTAATCAGAATAAAAAATAAAAGTAACCAAAATCCCACATTAAGGGCACAATAATAGTAGCTAAACCATAAGGTAACAGTAACCAAAACATAATAACGAAGTAACCAAATAGTTATATAAAAGTAACCAGAACATGTTTTAATGGTAACCAAAACAGAAACAACATGTATATCCAATCCAGTTTAGGCAACCCATGTATACTCTCACATGTACATTTAACACTTGATATATGCCCTGATACAAGCTTGTAACTATCTGGTTACTACCAAAAAATAAAATAGTTACCCTTCTATGCATGTTTGGTTACCAACTGCACCTTTCAAACAATGTATTTGACACAACTTAGAAGTAACAAATACGAACCAACAAACAATGTCAAATCACTGATAATATAATCAAATATGTAATCACATTTACATAAGTTCCAATAAATATTATATACTCACTAACCATAACAAATGGCTATGGATATCCAACAAAACCAAAGTATGAAACACAATTCAAAATGACAGTACAACGACAACCGAACTAATCAAAATTTGGTACAAATCTTCGTGAAAATTCTCTGAAGTTGTTAAAAAGCCAACTGTGGAGGCGCATCTCGTCTGGAGATAAATCTCTAGTTCAATGTCACACCAATATAAAACTTTTTCAGTGAATTTTCTGTTGCATTCCTCATACATAGTAAAGATCTCATAACTGCAAATAAACAAAATCAGATTTATATAGTCATTAGTAACCATATATAAACAATATTTATATCATAAACAGCTACGTAGTGACCAACAAATAAGAGCATACTAACCAACAATATAATATAACAATTACACAGTAGCCAAAAAGTTATATTATATAATCTAATGGTAACCAAAATATAAACATGTAGTACAGACCATTTTATGTAGTAAACAAACAGTTATATATAATATTAACCAAAACATAATTTAAAGGTCACAAAAACAAAAATATGTATACCAAAAAATATACTAAAAAAGTAACCAAACAGTTATATGATAGTAACCAAACCATGTTCTAAAAGTAACCAACACATAAACAACATGTATACCAAAACTAGTTTAGTCAACCAATGTATACTAAGCAAATACATTGTAACCAAAACAACATATAAAAGTAACCAAAATCCCAATTGAGGAAAAAAGAATGGTATCCAAACTATAAGCTAACAGTAACAAAAAATATGCTCATTTAGTAACCAAACAGTTATATATTAGTAACCAAAATATATATTAATGGTAACCAATACATAAACAACATATAGACCAAGAACAGTTTAGTCCACCCATATATACTAAACAAATACATGGTAAACAGAACAACAAAAAAAAGTAACCAAATATTTATATGATAGTAACCAAAACATGTTTTAATGGTAACCAATACATAAACAATATGTACACCAAAACAGTTTAGTCAACCATGTATACTAAGCAAATACATGGTAACCATAACAACATAAAAAAGTAACCAAAATATCAAATCAAGGTAACAAAAATGGTATCCGAATCACAAGCTAACAGTAACCAAATCATAATGCAGAAGTAACCAAACAGTTATATGATAGTAACAATAACAAAATTTAAATTAGCAAACCTTTAAAAAAATTTGGGTTGGAAATATCTTCTGGCTATGAACTTGAGCTTCTGTCTTAACTACAGGAAAATCAAAATTAGAATCCAACTGCACAAACGCAAACAAATTTCTTGAACCCCTTAATAGAATCACCCTCTGTGATTATTTTCTTCTTTCCATCCTTCTTCATTGTATCAACCATTCTATACAAAACATAAAAATAACACAAATTCAAACAATCAATACACCATTCTGTTAAAAAAATAGTGTATATGTATGATCATATTGACAATTAATTAGTAGAATGAAAATTAACAGAAATTAGAAGTATACCTTAAAGAGAAACCAGAATCCTTTCAGTTGTGAGAGAGTTGGAGAGAGAAAAATACGTAGTAGCCTGAAAACATAGCCTGAAAGTCACGTACTCAATTTTCTGTCGGAGTTGAGAGACTGTGGTGTTGCGGCGGCGGCGACGGCGAAAGAGGACGACGACGAGTGGCTTCGAGAGGAGAGAGAGAAGTAGTGATGGAGAAGAGAGAGAAATAGTAAGGGCGTAGAGAGAGAGACCGAAGGAAGATGGAAACTAATTTGTTATGTCAGTCCATTAATATTAATCCCTTAATTTAAGGACTCAATATTAATCCCTTAATTTAAGGACTCTTTAATTGTATTAGTATTGTAAATATATATGATGAAGTGTCATATTTTTGTAATTATTTTATAAATGTATGATTTTTGTAATTATTTTTAAAAATGTATTGTAATATGTAATTGTTCCAATAAAAAACAATCTTAAGAATCTCAATATATATCTTGGGCCTTTGAAACTTATTCTATAGTGGGCTAACTTCTTTATGGATACAAGGTTTGGGCTAATCCAGTCTAACATATATAGAAATGTTTTAAAATTTATTATTTTCCCTTTAAATTTTAAGTCCATCAACTTTTTAACAAAATAAGCATATTTTATTTTTTAAAATATATTGGTGTACATAAAATAAGTAAATTATCTTACTCTAAAATTTCCATAACACCCCCAACTTATATTAGATTATTAACACCTTGTTACACCTGAAATACGTGTATAAATTATACTCCCTCCGTCCCAAATTAATTGCTCAGTTTTGACTTTTTAAAGTCAAATTGACCATTTTTTTTGTTAAAATATAGGTGAAGAGATTATAACTAAAAGAAAGTATATACAATTTATTACTAATCCCAATTTTTATAATATTAGAAATATATTTATATATGCTTAATTATTAATTCTAAAAAAAGTCAATTTGACTTAAAAAGGTCAAAATTGAGCAGTTAATTTGGGACAGAGGGAGTATTAGATATAAGTATTTCCTTATTAAGTTACTTTTTAATAAAAATAATTTTTAGGTAATATTTTTTTTATTTTTTCTAAAATTAAAAATACATATTACTTTTTAAATGTCAATTTATCAAATTTTGTAATTTAAGATTATTTAATTTTAGTACAAATAAATAAAAATTATTATAACTTAACTAAAAAATTTATGTAATTATTATATTTGTTGTTTTTAACAATTAAATTAATTTATGTTTATGTTAATGTTAATATTCTTTATTAATTTTAAAAGTGAAAAAGTATTTTAATTTAAGAACAAGGGGAGGGAGTATATAGAATTTTCTTTTACAATCTGTTAGTTAATATTAATACATTATTGTGAATAAATAACTTAATAATAAATCATCAAACCTTCATCAATTTAAAATTTAAAATTAATAGATATATTTTGGTAAAGCTACTGAAACCCTAGCTGCTCAACAAAACCCCTATTTAACAACTCGTCTCTTCGTTTCTTATCTCGCCGTATCGAAGCTGCGAGTCATAGTCTCATTTTTATTGATCGAATTTCTTTTATGTTCGTCGGCCGTCTTCAATTTGAATAAAATCTTTTTTCGATTTGTATTTATGTGTTCTTGCTCTCCATTTTCTGAGAAAGAAAAGGGAGGAGATACGTGGAAGGAGATGAAAGATGTCAATTCTGTGGAATAGATATATAATTAAATTGCATCTGTATTTTACACTCCTTGTTTTTCTAAAATTTAATTTTGATTTGTGGGCAAGGAGATATAAGTGATGCAGAAAGCTAAATAGGATGGATTACCAGCCCATTGCTTTATTTTTCCTTAGCATTGGGGTCAAATGGACCTTCCCATATTCAAATTTCAAATTTCAATTTACATCTTATTTATTTGGGTAATTTTTATTTTTTTAAAGATTTTGTTTTCATAAATCTATATATTTAAATGGCAAATGATGATTGTTTTAATCTTATCCTACACACTGATTATCCGTGTTGAATTCAAAACTCCGCTTATTATCTGATGCCATTTTGCTTCCACTTTGTTCTTGGTAGGTTTTGTAGTATGTGTTGTAATTTCTTTAGAAATTGTTGTGGAAATATATGGGTTTTCCTTTTGCAAATTAGGGTTTTTGCTTTATTGCGATATACAAATTATTTGGATTTAAGGCAAGTGATGTGAACAATCTTATGCTTAACACTGAAGTTGATGTGGAATAAAACTCCGCTTATTATCTGATGCCTTCCCAATTTTGTAGATTTAGAAGAGGAAAAAAAAGTTGTATTTTGATTAGAGCTATTAAACCTGTGTGCATTTTAGTCAATTGAACTGGAAAACTACCATTTTGTGATATGATTTTAGAATAGATATGACTGCTTTGAGTTTCTGGTAGTGTAGATTTGGTTAATTTGATTCAATGATGAGAAATAGCAGACGGGCGGTCTGAACTGATGCCATGTTGATTGTCTGCAAGATTTCCACCTAGTGGAATGTTTCTGAGAATTTCCATTGGTTTTCTGTTGTTTTTATTGAATTAATATTTCACATTTAATACAAACCCCATTCTAAAATAGAAGAGCAAAATGCAGAAGAAAATGCTCTTAAATTTTGAATTGGGTGGTATATAATGTTTAGCTTAGCTGCTGTGATGATGTTGCTAAATTATGTCTGGACATATGAGACTTGTCTGTGATATGTTGATGCAATTGTCTGAGCATATTCTAGACTTGCTTTTCTGAGTTTCTCTTTTCTTAATACCAATGTTTTTTTTAATTAAAAAGACAAGTTTGTCTATTACATATATGGAGACATTGAGTAGTTGTTAGAGAGAACTGAAAACTCTTTTAAGCCGGATGGTATCAACTCATTGATTAAATTAGTGTTAATAGTGACATGTAATGCCATGAAATTGAAAATTGTTGTCACTTTCTTAGACATGAATTACTTAAGAATATGTAGTATATAAAATCCGCACAAAGT
This sequence comes from Panax japonicus, assembly GCA_020205505.1. NCBI lineage: Eukaryota > Viridiplantae > Streptophyta > Magnoliopsida > Apiales > Araliaceae > Panax > Panax japonicus. The sequence goes on along the minus strand of CM035093.1, from coordinate 30,955,877 downwards.
ATCCTTTGTTTTTGAAGAAACAGGAGACTAAAGGTTTCAGTGGGAATTCCAAGTCAATTACTCGGCGGTGTCTAAAACACTTGTTCTGTTTTTAGGCTATTAGTTCTAGTCTACTAGCTAATAATTAGTAACTGGAGTTGTGCTAGTTTTTATCTGTTCTACTCTACTAGCTATTAATTAGTTATTGGTATTGTGCTAGATTTTGCCATATCCCTTATTGTTCACTTGTTATGCAACACTTTAGTCTCGTGTCTTTGCGGGATATTTGGATGTATATATAAGGATTCAATTTGTAATCATGTGTTGGTCTAAGATGACTCAACTCAAAAAAATATTATTGAGAGACTTTGATTTTGACTCGAGTTGTTGCATGCTATTTAGCCTCGGCAGAGCCCATTTCAAAATTTGGGGAAATCTTTAAGCCTCTAAGTGGAGAGTTGTCATACCAAGTTTTGAGTCCAAGATAGATGTAGATTTCTAATTATCTAGGTTGTATTCATTCATTTTGTGTTGTATCAAGTTGTAGCTGAATTTTCTTAATTGTTTGATGTCAGCTTTGTGGAATAGATGTATTGAAATGCAAAACAGAATATATATATTTATATATATAGAAAGAATCAAGAACATATTCTTTATTGTCGTTATAGGTTCGGTCCGTTGCTATATATTGTTTGTCGTTATATATTGTCTGTTGTTAAAAGCTAAGACGGCGGTTCTATATAATGCGATGAACCGAATCATCGCTATAACATAAATAATTGGCTTTCTATGCTATAGCGACGAAAAAATTGTCACTATAGTTGGTTCGTTTTTAGTTCGCTCTTTTAAGTTCGTTGGAAAAGCGGATTGATATATATATATATATATATATATATATATATATATATATATATATATATATATATATTGTGCGTTTGTTCTAAACATGAAACGGTAAAGTGGAGTGTATTGTTTAAGGAGTTCATTTACTTATCCAACTTAAAAGAAATATTATGCAAATATTTCAATATGTATCAAGGATAAAAAGACCAATGTGAGTAGATCATTATTATAGTAAAATTTCTATTTAAGAATACTCTATATAAGAATAACTTTTACAATATTATAAAAAAAAATTGGTCTTAATTTGGGCCAGTTATAAATAGGAATAACCTCTAAATTGTAATATGTTATATACTTTTTAAGTTTCGTATTAAGAAATTATACTTCCATATAGTAATAATTTCATATATATATATATATATACATATATCTATAATATAAAGGAGAGCAGAGAGAAAAAAGACAAATGTCACATCTGAATCCTACGTCAGCAGCTCTCTCTCTCACTTATTCAAATTTCAAATCTTGTATCTCTCTCTTCTACTACAAACAGAGCTTTCTCTCATTCGCGGCACCAAACAACTCCTCCCTCAAAACTCTTTTAAATCTCTTATACCCAGCCCTAATTTCAGCCCCAAATCTCTCATACCCATCCCAAAATCTCATACCCAACCCCTAATCTACCAGCCAGAGCATAGAGAAATGGTGCGATAATCTGCAATTTCAGCCCCAAGTCGCAGTCATCTCTCTTTTCTACTCTCCCGCTGGTGCGATAACGGCAACGTAGCATATACACAGTCGCTATTTTAGCCCAATCTTAGTCGCTATACACAGTCGCCCAATCTCAGTCGCTATTTTAGAGAACAAAAAAGTTTGAAGTGCAACCGACCATGAATGAGAAAGCCAGAGTCTCCAAACACCGAAAGATTTTATCCTTTTTTTTTTTTCTGTTTTACAGCTTGATTTGTTTTCATTTTTATCATATTTTCGGTGCTCAGAATTAAATTTTATTTTTATCATAGTTCCTTGGCTTATTCCAACATAACCAAGGGAATGGAAGAACTAACCAACTGAGCTTTTAAATGTGTTTAAATTCTATTTTTGGTAAAGGATTGAACATAAGATATCAATATAATTATTATTTTCTCCAACAATCCAATGATTGAAAATGGTAATGGGGCGAGCTCTCCCTGGAACACACTCTTTTGAATGTTTTGCACATCAATCTATAATGTCCGCAAAGAAAAGAAACCCCCCAATGGTGGAATTGGGTTTTTCGTTGAGATATAAAATGTTAATAGCTTCGTGGAAGATTTTAGTGGCAGAGAATCAACATTGTATTTTACCACTTTGTTCGACTTTCAGAAGTATGCTTTTTGTTGTAAACCTAGCTATCTATTGTGTTTTGGCACTTATAAATAGTTTAGCCATGTCTAGATACCAAGAATGTTAATGTGGGTTTATTTCTGTGCTCACTGGAATGATGGATGAGGGAGATGATGAGGGGTTTGCTTGTCGATTTCTTCAAAGGTGAATCTAGGTGAACATTCATACCACTAAAAAGTTGAAGGTCCCTCTGTTCATCTCCACCGTCCAATAAAAATTAGGGTTTACATCATATTCTTTATCAATCGCCATATAAAACCTCACAGCGAGGTAGAGAGAGCTTCTTTGATACTTACAGATCGTTCCGGCCTTCAACCCAGTGTAATAAGGTGTAAATTCTTGATTATCGTGCGCATTTTGTACACAACTTTGTATTGTCTATTCTGTTTTAATTTTTTTAACCATATATATAGATATGCATAAATGTTCATATATATATATTTATATACACTTTTTGTATGATGTTTGATTGCTGAAAAAATGAATACTATTTTCCTCTTTGGTGCCGATGTAATGAAATATTTTCCAGTTCACGTTCATCATAAAAAGATGCTAGCATTAAGATTTAACCTTGCATTTGATTTTATTTTTTGCCATCTTACTTTATTTGGCTCTTTTTCTGTTCCAACTGATTTGTAATATTGTGAATGGTTGTGGAATATGTATTTTGTGATCTAATAGAAGTGCTATCCTTTTTGAAGAAAAAAATGTATTGGTGTACTGGGAATTTCTTTATTTACACGGCTTATTGACCGTTGATTTGAAGTTGTCTCTAAGTTCTATTAAATTGCAGCATCAAACTTTTGTCACTCTGAAGCAAAATGGGTGAAGGTGCTGTTATCCCAGAGTCAGTCTTGAAAAAGCAGAAAAGGAATGAAGAGTGGGCTCTTGCAAAGAAGCAAGATCTTAAAGCTACAAAGAAGAAGAAGAACACAGATAATAGAAAGATGATCTTCAACCGCACTAAGTTATATGCAAAAGAATACGAGGAGCAGGTATAAGACATTTAATTAGTGTTGTTTAGAAATGCTATAATATGACCTTCCAATTATTTAAATGGATCATGTGTCTATTTATTTCAGTAAAAGGAGTTGATCCGTCTGAACCGAGAGGCAAGATTAAAGGGTGACTTTTATGTTAATCCATAAGCTAAGCTCCTATTCATTTCGTGGGTAAGAAAATTATGTTTGTCGGGCTTTAAAAGTTGGTAGAGATCATGTGTTTTAACATTTTATAAACTTTTAGGATTAATGTGAAACCCCAGATTTTATGAATAAAGAATTAATTTTCTCGAAATATTTTTTTAATATTATGGTGTGAATTTGAGATAATATTATAGTTGTGGGTAGTATTTATAAATTTTGCAAGGTATGCAAGTTGTTATATTATATTCGATTGGTCGGGGAATATTCTTTGTGTCGAAAAATATTCGTACGACGGTACAATTATTGGTGGACCCCACAATAGAATTATTGTCGGATTGAGAAAACGACAAAAATATTTTATTGAAAATAACGGCGGAAGTTTTACCATTGATACTGTTGAACTACTGGGTAGTAAAAGTACAGTAATACGCGTTGTTGCATAGTAGCACACAGTTTTGATTATTGATATTTATATGAGAAGTCGCTCAGTTTGATTCAATTATTGTCGATTAATAATATGAATTATTATAGCGATGAAGACGTTTTGTTTTATTCGTATTATTAACGTAATAAAAAAGAAACATCTTTTTATATAAAACAGAATACTTTATTAAAGTTATTCTATAAATAGAATATATTATATTTTATTATGCATAATGTTGCATAGTGTTTTGCATAGTGTTGCATAGTAAAAATCTTTTTATATAAATAGAATATATTATATTTTATTTAAAAGATTTTTCTTTAAATATGGACCGTCAGATTAAAGTAAATCAATCTGGACCGTTCATGGATTAGTTACTATGCATTCCATTTTCCTATAAATAGAAGCTCATTCCTTCATTATTTTCTTACGAATTCACTGAACTCTAGAGAGAGAAACTACAGAGAGATAGAAGAAAAACTTTTTGCTACTTAACTTTTCTTTTCCTATATCCAGTTTCTGTTACGGTAAGGGGTGTTATTATTTCTTATTCATGAAGAGAACTGTTGTTATTCCATTTCTTATTATTTTGTTGGAATAACCTGTATACGCGGTCTACCCTATACTTGGTGACATTCTTCTATTATTCTGTTGGAACATCCTGTCTGTGTGTTTTACACCGGACCTGGTTCCGTCTTTATTATTATTCCGTTGGAACATCCTGTCTGTGTGTTTTACACCGGACCTGGTTCCGTCTTTATTATTATTCCGTTGGAACATCCTGTCTGTGTGTTTACACCGGACCTGGTTCCGTCTTTATTATTTATTATTCTGTTGGAACATCCTGTCGGTGAAAATTTTGCCTGACCTGGTTCCGTTATTATTATTCTGTTGGAATAACCTGTCAATGCGAAGTACCGCATGCATGGTGATTTCTTTTGTTATTCCATTCTTTATTATACTCAGTTGGTTAAAGTTTTGACTTCTATACTCCATGAAATTAGTAGAATATCCTTGATATTTGTGCTTCATCCAGTATCTTTTCATGGAAATATTCTTCTGATCATTTTTGAATTTTACTCTACAAAGCAGTATCATGTTGACAATTTAGACGTTAGTAGTTCTTGGACAAATTAATTCTTGAACTTGTTTTATTGAATTCTTATATCATTGTCATTATCCTCATGTTTATGTTATGTTAAAAGTCATCTGTGGCCTGTAGTGCATAGATGGACTTGATATGATTATGACCAGGGATTATTCGGTATAATCATGACCGTAATGTTACAAATGATGTGAAAATTAAAAGTCCTCATTGGCCCGTAGTGCATTGATGAACAGTTTTTGGTATGATTATGGCTATGGATTCTCTTCGGCCAAGGGAGCAAAGATGAATTGTTTTATGGCATGATCAGGACCGTTGATGAAAACACGATTATCTTTGGCCCGTAGTGCATGGATAATTCGTGGACGTGATACTAAAGAATATCCTTGGCCTGTAGTGCAGGGATGATTTAATGATGTGGATTATTTATTAAGCTGAGTCTCAGCGATAAAAGTGATGAAAAACTTTTTAAATCATAAAAGATAGTAGATTTTATTCTCTACTTGACTCTTTTAATGGATTATTTGATCCACTGCTGTTAAACTTGATGTTGTTATATTTTATCAGTTTAATACTGTTGAAGGCTAACGATAATTTATTCTGCATTATCTTAGTCATAATATTTCTTACTGGGCTAGTTGAGCTCACCCTTTCTTTCACTATTCTCTTCAGAAAATGAGAACATAACAGGGACTAGTCGGGGAATGGAGTGACGGTCCAGAGGATAGCATTAGTAGTCCTCACTATTCTGTGAAATAGTGTGTTAATAATTGTAATGAGGACTCTTTTTGAGTTTAGTATAATCTCTAGTAGACAATAATTGTATTCAAATTCACAGTTATGTTTTGTCGTATTGTACACGACAGTTGTATTAGTAAGTTGTATTCGAATTATGTACCATGTATCTGACGACCCAAGATGGGTGATGTATACCTAATTTTGGGGGCGTCACAGTTGGTATCAAAGCTTAGGGATATGATCCCTGGCTAAGATGTGAGACTAGAACTAGGAGGGGAGAGACGGGAAATTCCTTCGCTAATATGACCTACTTAAATTTATTTTGTATTTAATTGGTCGGTCAAAGTATAGGGATAATATGTGATATGTTAATTAACCCTTGTTTTGTGGCATTGTTTGTAAATGCCATCCAAGAATGTTGAGATTATCAATGGAGCACAGGAGACCGTTGAGTCTCCACAGATCAATAATCAGGATAATGTGCAACTAGAGGACAATACTCCTCATGAAAATAATAACACCGATGAAATGGTGAATGATGGGATGGTCAGAGGCTTTATGCAATTCATGCAACAACAGGCTAAGGCAGCTCCTGTCCAAAATGCAGGTAGAAATACTGATAACTCTCGGACGGTCACCGCTAAGCAGTTTAAGGAGCAATTCATGCAACAACGGGATAAGGCGGCTCCTGTTCATAATGCAAGAGGAAACAATGGCAACCCATGGTTGGTCACCGCTAAGCAATTCAAGGAGCTGGGACCACCAGAGTTTTTGGGAAAGCCAGAACCATTTAAGGCGGAGACGTGGTTAAAGCAGATCACCAAGATATTTGATGTCTTGGGATGCTCCGAGGAGCAAAATGTTCCCTTTGCCACCTTTATGTTGCGTGAAGAAGGAGATCATTAGTGGGAATCTGTAAAACGTACCCAGCCTGACGCACTCAAGATGTCTTGGGAGAAGTTCCAAGAATTATTCAATGACAAGTACTTTCCTGAAAGTATTCGTCACATGAAGGAGGTAGAATTTATCAAGATGGAGCAAAATAATATGACCGTGTCGCAGTACGAGGCTAAGTTTACGGAGTTATCCCGGTTTGCATCCCATTTGGTCGATAATGAGGAGCGAATGGCGCGAATGTTTCTGCGAGATTTGAAATCCGATATACGTCAATACCTCATTTCTCATAAACTTTGTTTATATTCAGATATTGTGAATAGGGCTCAGTTAGTGGAGCGCGATAATGAGTTATCACAACCAAAAGGTAATGACCAGCAACACGATAATAATCATATCGGTGGCAACGACCATCGGAACAATGATAACCATCGCGGGGGAAATTATCATACCAAGAATGGTAACCACTTCGGTGGTAATCGTGGCCAAGATAATAGAAATGGACATTTCAAGAAGAGAAGGTTCAATAATGATGGAAAGACAGCAACGCCAGCACCCGTTTCAAAGGAAGAAGAACGCCCATCGGTCGTATGTTTCAAATGCGGACAGGAGGGACACATCCATCCAAACTGTACGCAGCAGTCCAAAGCATGTTTTAATTGCGGAAGAGAAGGTCACCTAGCTCGATTTTGTCGTATAATGAAGTCAATTCCAGCTGGGATAATGATGCCAAAGGATGTCCCAGACAAGCCAAAGCCGGTAGTTTAAGAGAGAGCGTTTTTTTTCTCTCGTGACGAGGAACCTGAATAAAATTATCACGGCTAAGTTAATCATAAGCTCTTACGAAGTCTATACCGTGTTAGATACCGGTTCTATTCACTCTTTTATTTCACCTAGTTGTGTTCAATGTTTGTACTTAACTCCGAAGAAGTTAAACTTTGATTTATCTATTGAAACTCCATTGGGAGAAACCTTCGTTACCTCCACTGTTTATAAATCTTATTTGATTCAAATCGACACTTTCACGTTACGTGTTGATCTTGTCTCTTTGAAAATACTTGCCTTTGATGCGATTTTAGGAAACGATTGGTTAACTACTCATCATGTTTTTCGTAAGGTTGTTAGCTTTCATATTCCTAACCAACCTATTATGCGAATTCAAGCAACCAAACCACTAAATTCAATCATTGTCATATCAAGCCATAAGTAAAGAGCCCCGATCCTTTTGTTGATGACTTCCTTGTGTGGAATGCACCGAAGCCAGACTTTCTGTAGGCGACATCGTGAATGACGATAACAAGTTGATAGGTATCATTGTGAGGTGCTATCTAGGTTAAGGGATAGAAGTCACAGTTGGTATCAATGTGACGTACTATCCAAGTCTTGGATGTGAGTAACAGTTTTGAATGATATTTTTATCATTAATAAATCTCTTGACGTATTTCTGAAGACTTCTTAGCCTACCCCAGAGCGTGAAATCGAATTTTGTATTGACACCAGTACAAAACCCATTTCTTAAACCCTCAAAATAATTTTTTCAACTAAAATGAAAGCAACATGCACCAAAGAAGTTGACTCGAGCTGTTGAAGATTACGATCGTACTATTCAATATCATCGTGGAAGAGCGAACGTGGTAGCTGACGTGTTGAGTAGAAGATCGTATGCGTTTACAAGTGCGATGTTGTTAACACAAAGACTCATTTCGTATAACTTGCAAATGACGAAGATAGAGTTAAAGACTTTAGGGACCCACGTGAAGATAACGAATATACGAGTAAAATTGACTTTAATCGATAAAGTTAAAGACGCTCAAGCTACATACCCGAATCTGATGAATGTGAAGAAGAAGGTTCAAGAGGGTGTTATTTTAGAAGCAAGAGTTGCTGAAGAGAGGAAATCTCAACCCTCGATTTAATTGGCCCATTTGAAATCCTCGATTGAGTAGGAACTGTGGCTTATAGACTCGTTTTACCGCCAAATATATTGCGTGTTCATAACATTTTTTTTTCGTATCGATGTTACGTAAATATGTGGACGACCCGAACCACATTATTAATTTAGAACCGGACGAGATAGCGAATGATTTAACGTTTGAAGAGATACGTGTTACAATCTTGGATAAGAAGAATCGTATTCAACACTCAAAGGTTATATCTCAAGAGTTAGAATTTGAAGTGAAGTCAAGGTATCCTCACATGTTCGGCATACCAGGTACGTATGTAAATTTCGAGGGCGAAATTCCATAAGGAGGGGAGATTGTGAAACCCCAGATTTTATGAATAAAAAATTAATTTTCTCGAAATAATTTTTTAATATTATGGTGTGAATTTGAGATAATATTATAGTTGTGGGTAGTATTTATAAATTTTACAAAGTATGCAAGTTGTTATATTATATTCGATTGGTCGGGGAATATTCTTTGTGTCAGAAAATATTCGTACGACGGTACAATTATTGGTAGACCCCACAACGGAATTATTGTCGGATTGAGAAAACGATAAAAATATTTTATTGAAAATAACGACGGAAGTTTTACCGTTGATACTGTTGAAGTACTGGGTAGTAAAAGTACAGTAATACGCGTTGTTGCATAGTAGCACACGGTTTTGATTATTGATATTTATGTGAGAAGTCGATCAGTTTGATTCAATTATATATTGTCGATTAATAATATGAATTCTTATAGCGATGATGATGTTTTGTTTTATTCGTATTATTAACGTAATAAAACAGAAACATCTTTTTATATAAAACAGAATACTTTATTAAAGTTATTCTATAAATAGAATATATTATATTTTATTATGCATAGTGTTGCATAGTGTTTTGCATAGTATTGCATAGTGTTTGCATAGTAAAAATCTTTTTATATAAATAGAATATATTATATTTTATTTAAAAGATTTTTCTTTAAATATGGACCGTCATATTAAAGTAAATCAATCTGGACCGTTCATGGATTAGTTACTATGCATTCCATTTTCCTATAAATAGAAGCTCATTCCTTCATTATTTTCTTACGAATTCACTGAACTCTAGAGAGAGAAACTACAGAGAGATAGAAGAAAAACTTTTTGCTACTTAACTTTTCTTTTCCTATATCCAGTTTCTGTTACGGTAAGGGGTGTTATTATTTCTTATTCATGAAGAGAACTGTTGTTATTCCATTTCTTATTATTTTGTTGGAATAACCTGTATACGCGGTCTACCCTATACTTGGTGACATTCTTCTATTATTCTGTTGGAACATCCTGTCTGTGTGTTTTACACCGGACCTGGTTCCGTCTTTATTATTATTCCGTTGGAACATCCTGTCTGTGTGTTTTACACCGGACCTGGTTCCGTCTTTATTATTATTCCGTTGGAACATCCTGTCTGTGTGTTTACACCGGACCTGGTTCCGTCTTTATTATTTATTATTCTGTTGGAACATCCTGTCGGTGCAAATTTTGCCTGACCTGGTTCCGTTATTATTATTCTGTTGGAATAACCTGTCAATGCGAAGTACCGCATGCATGGTGATTTCTTTTGTTATTCCATTCTTTATTATACTCAGTTGGTTAAAGTTTTGACTTCTATACTCCATGAAATTAGTAGAATATCCTTGATATTTGCGCTTCATCCAGTATCTTTTCATGGAAATATTCTTTTGATCATTCTTGAATTTTACTCTACAAAGCAATATCATGTTGACAATTTAGACGTTAATAGTTCTTGGACAAATTAATTCTTGAACTTGTTTTATTGAATATTTATATCATTGTCATCATTCTCATGTTTATGTTATGTTGAAAGTCATCTGTGGCCTGTAGTGCATATATGGACTTGGTATGATTATGACCAGTGATTATTCGCTATAATCATGACCGTAATGTTACAAATGATGTGAAAATTAAAAGTCCTCATGGGCCCGTAGTGCATTGATGGACAGTTTTTGGTATGATTATGGCTATGGATTCTCTTCGGCCAAGGGAGCAAAGATGAATTATTTTATGGCATGATCAGGACCGTTGATGAAAACACAATTATCTTTGGCCCGTAGTGCATGGATAATTTGTGGACGTGATACTAAAGAATATCCTTGGCCTGTAGTGCAGGGATGATTTAATGATGTGGATTATTTATTAAGCTGAGTCTCAGCGATAAAAGTGATGAAATTTTTTTTAAATCATAAAAGATAGTAGATTTTATTCTCTACTTGACTCTTTTAATGGATTATTTGATCCACTGCTGTTAAACTTGATGTTGTTATATTTTATCAGTTTAATACTGTTGAAGGCTAACGATAATTTATTCTGCATTATCTTAGTCATAATATTTCTTACTGGGCTAGTTGAGCTCACCCTTTCTTTCACTGTTCTCTTCAGGAAATGAGAACATAGCAGGGACTAGTCGGGGAACGGAGTGACGGTCCAGAGGATAGCATTAGTAGTCCTCACTATTCTGTGAAATAGTGTGTTAATAATTGTAATGAGGACTCTTTTTGAGTTTGTATAATCTCTAGTAGACAATAATTGTATTCAAACTCACAGTTATGTTTTGTCGTATTGTACACGATAGTTGTATTAGTAAGTTGTATTTGAATTATGTACCATGTATCTGACGACCCAAGATGGGTGATGTATACCTAATTTTGGGGGCGTCATAATTAACGCCATTGATCCAAAGACCAAGAAGATCTTGCAACTTCTACGTTTGAGGCAGGTAATGTCACTTATACAATTTGATGTGTTATACGTAAATTGTTTTGATTCCAAGATAATTGTTTTTTTAGTTTGGGTTACCTTTTTTTTGTATTAAAGTTAAATATACAAGATGCTAGCATCTTACACGGCTTATTGACCGTTGATTTGAAGTTGTCTCTAAGTTCTATTAAATTGCAGCATCGAACGTTTGTCACTCTGAAGCAAAATGGGTGAAGGTGCTGTTATCCCAGAGTCAGTCTTGAAAAAGCAGAAAAGGAATGAAGAGTGGGCTTTTGCAAAGAAGCAAGAGCCTGAAGCTACAAAGAAGAAGATCACAGAAAATAGAAAGATGATCTTCAACCGCACTAAGTTATATGCAAAATAATATGAGGAGCAGGTATAAGACATTTAATTAGTGTTGTTTAGAAATGCTATAATATGACCTTCCAATTATTTAAATGGATCATGTGTCTATTTTTTTCAGCAAAAGGAGTTGATCCGCCTGAAGCGAGAGGCAAGATTAAAGGGTGGCTTTTATGTTAATCCATAAGCTAAGCTCCTATTCATTTCGTGGGTAAGAAAATTATGTTTGTCGGGCTTTAAAAGTTGGTAGAGATCATGTGTTTTAACATTTTATAAACTTCTAGGATTAACGCCATTGATCCAAAGACCAAGAAGATCTTGCAACTTCTGCGTTTGAGGCAGGTAATGTCACTATTACAATTTGATATTGACCGTTGATTTGAAGTTGTCTCTAAGTTCTATTAAATTACATCATCGAACTTTTGTCACTCTGAAGCAAAATGGGTGAAGGTGCTGTTATCCCAGAGTCAGTCTTGAAAAAGCAGAAAAGGAATGAAGAGTGGGCTCTTGCAAAGAAGCAAGAGCTTGAAGCTACAAAGAAGAAGAACACAAAAAATAGAAAGCTGATCTTCAACCACTCTAAGTTATATTCAAAAGAATACGAGGAGCAGGTGTGACGCCCCCAAAATTAGGTATACATCACCCATCTTGAGTCGCCAGATACATGGTACAGAATTCAAATACAACTTACTAATACCACTGTCGTGTACAATACGACAAAATATAACTGTGAGTTTGAATACAATTATTGTCTACTAGAGATCATACAAACTTAAAAGGAGTCCTCAATACAATTATTATCACACTATTTTACAGAATAGTGAGGACTACTAATACTACTCTCTGGTCCATTACTTCGTTCCCCGACTCGTCCCAGCTATATTCTCATTTCCTGAAGAGAACAGTGAAAGAAAGGGTGAGCTCAACTAGCCCAGTAAGAAATATTATGACTAAGATAATGCAGAATAAATTATCATTAGCCTTCAACAGTGTTAAACTGATAAAATATAATAAACATCAAGTTTAACTGCAGCAGAATCAGAAATCCATTAAAAGAGTCAAGTAGAAAATAAAATCTACTATCTTTTATGATTTAAAAGGTTTTTCATCACTGTTATAGATGAGACTCAACTTAATAAATATTCCACGTCATTGAATCACCCCTGCACTACGGCCAAGGATATTCTTATGTATCACGACCACAATTATTCATGCACTACGGCCAAGAATATTTGTGTATTCATTAATGGTCATGATCATGCCAACAACTGTCCATCAATGCACTACGACAAATGAGACTTTTACCACATCATTTGTAACATTACGGTCATGATTATACCGAATAATCCCTGGTCATAATCATATCAAGTCCATCCATGCTCTACAGGCCACAGATGACTTTCAAAAATATAAATAAGAGGATGATGACAATTTTATAAGAATTCAATAAAACAAGTTCAAGAATTATTTTATCCAGAAATTATTAACGTCCAAATTGTCAACACGATACTGTTTTGTGGCGTAAAATTCAAGAATGCCCAGAAGAATATTTCCATGAAAAGATACTGGATGAAGCGCAAATATCAAGAATATTCCACTAATTTCATGGAGTATAGAAGTTAGAATTTTGATCAACTGAGTAATATCGAATACAATAACAAAAGATATCACCATGCATGCGATAGAGACCGCACAAATAGGTTATTCCAGCAGAATAATAATAACGGAACCAGGTCAGGTGAAATTCACACCGACAGGATGTTCCAACAGAATAATAAATGCGGAATAGTAAATGATGGAACCAGGTCCGGCGTATAGCACAGACAGGATATTACGACAGAAATGTAAAGATGGAATAGTAAATGGAACCAGGTCCGGTGTAAAACACAAAGACAGGATGTTCCAACAGAATAATAGAAGAATGTCACCAAGTATAGGGTATTCCGCGTATACAGGTTATTCCAACAGAATAATAAGAAATGGAATAACAGAAGTTCTCTTCTTGAATACAAAAGAATAATATCCCTTATGAGTACAACAAATAATATTTCCTACCTTAGAAGAACTGGATATAAGTAAAGTAGCAGAAAACTCTTCTTCTTTCTCTCTTATTCTCTATACTTTCTCTCTCTATAGCTTGAACGAATTCGTAAGAAATAATGAAGGAATGAGCTTTCTATTTATAGAAAAACTGAGGGTGGCTCTTGGTCTTAACGAAGGGTCAAAATGACTCTTGGTAATATTGAAGAGACAACTACTATTTACGAAGGGGTAATTAACCCTTGGAACACCGAAGAGGCAGTTAACTCTTGGTAATATTGAAGGGACAACTACTATTGACGAAGGTAACTACTATTGACGAAGGTAATTACTATTGACGAAGTTAATTACTATTTACGAAGGTAATTACTATTTACGAAGGTGATTACTATTTACGAAGGTAATTACTATTTACGAAGGTGATTACTATTTACGAAGGTAATTACTATTTACGAAAAAGACTCTTAGATGACGACATATGCCCCCCCATAAATAATTAAACTTATCACCAACGTCTCATAATAGACTCTTTATATACATCAAGGATTGAATAAAAATTACCAGAAATTATTTTATTTTTAATCAACACATAATTAATCTTTCAACAATTATTAATCATTTATAACTTGTCGTCTCAATTATTGATTTAATAATATAACATATTATACAGATGATACTGTGACAATAATTGAATCAATAATATAAGAGATATGATGCAACAATTACTGTAGCAATAATTGAGTATAGCTGAGTGACTTTTCACGTAAGCATCAATAATCAATACCGTGTGCTACTATGCAACAACGCGTATTACTGTACTTTTACTACCGAGTAGTTCAACAGTTTTAACGGTAACACCTCCGCCGTTATTTTTATAGAAAGATAATTTTTTCATTTTCTAACTACGACAATACTTCCGTTGTGGGGTCCACCAATGATTGTGCCGTCGTACTAATATTCCCCGAAAAAAAGAATATTCCCCGACCAAACGAATATTTTATAACAACTTGCGTACTTTGCAAAATTTATAAATATTACCCACAACTATAACATTATATCAAATTTATTCCATAATAATAATTATAGAAAATTCATCTTTATTTATAAAAACTGAGGTCTTACAACCTCCCCTTCTTATGAAATTTCGCCCTCGAAATTAGGGTACGTACCTGGTATGTCGAAGAGGTAAGGATACCTTGATTTCATTTTAGATTCTAACTCCCAAGTCATTTCCTCAACATCGTGGTTTCTCCACAACACTTTGACTTGAGGTATAACCTTGGAGCGTAGAATATGTTCCTTCTTATCCAAGATTTGAACAGGAACTTCTTCATACGTCAAATCTTCCGCTATTTCGTCCGGTTCTAACTCAATAATTTGGTTCGGGTCTTTCACATATTTACGTAACATGGATATGTGAAAAACGTTATGAACACGAGACATATTTGGCGGTAAAGCGAGTCTATAGGCCACAATTCCTATTCGATCGAGGATTAAAAATGGACCGATGAATCGATGATTGAGTTTTCCTCTCTTTCTAAATCTTGTAACTCCTTTCCATGGAGTAACACGTAACAACACATGATCTCCTATATTGAATTTCACGTCCTTTCGATGAAGATCAACATAACTCTTTTGTCGACTTTGTGAGGTTTTTATACGTTGTCGGATCGTTTGAATCTTTTCCGTAGTCATACGTACCAACTCCGGTCCCAACAACGTTGCTTCACCCACCTCATCCCAGCATACTGGAGAACAACACTTTCTTCCATACAACGCTTCGAATGGAGCCATGCCAATACTTGCTTGATAACTGTTGTTGTAGGAAAACTCCACCAATGGTAAGAACTTGTCCCAACTTCCCTTGAAATCAAGGACACTGAGTCTTAATAGATCTTCAAGAGTTTGAATAGTCATCTCCGACTGTCCATCCATCTGAGGATGATATACTGAGCTAAATCGTAAGTCTGTGCCCATAGCTTTTTGCAAACTAACCCAAAATCGTGAAGTAAATCTTGGGTCTCGATCAGAAACTATGGATATCGGCATACCATGCAGTCTTACAATCTCGTTTATGTACATACGAGCAAGACGTTCAAGTGTATAAGTTTCTCGTATCGGTGAGCAATGAGCAGACTTGGTCAATCTATCAACAATGACCCAAATCGCATCTATGCCTTGAGAAACCTTAGGAAGACCGGTAACGAAATCCATGGTACTGTGCTCCCACTTCCATTCTGGAATTTCAAGTGGTTGCAATGGACCTTTTGATACTTGATGCTCCGCTTTAACTCGTTGACAAGTTAGACACCTTGAGATAAACAACGCTATCTCTCTCTTCATATTGCTCCACCAAAATGCATGACGAATATCATGATACATTTTGGTACTCCCAGGATGGATTGCAAACGGTGTATTGTGCGCCTCCATCATGATTTTATACTTTAAATCAGGGTCATTAGGAATACAAAGTTTGGAGTTGACTCGAAGTATTCCTTCTTCATCGATTCTTGCTTCCGGCATAGCACCCTCTTGCACTTTCTTCCTCATACGCATCAGCTCCAGGTCTGTAGCTTGAGCAGCTTTAACTTTATCGATTAAAGTCGGTTCTACTCGTATATTCGCCATCATCACATGCGTCCCTGGAGTCTTTAACTCTATCTCCATCCTTTGCAAGTCACACAAAATGGACCCTTGCGTTGACAATATCGCACTCGTACTTGCATGTGATCTTCTACTCAATGCGTCAGCTACCACGCTTGCTTTTCCAAGATGGTATTGGATGGTATGATCATAATCTTTCAACAGTTCAAGCCAACGTCGTTGTCGCATGTTGAGTTCCTTTTGAGTGAAGAAATATTTGAGGCTTTTATGATCCGTAAAGATCTCCACTTTCTCCCCATACAAGTAATGCCTCCAAATTTTAAGTGCAAAGACAACAGCTGCCAACTCTAGATCATGAGTAGGATAATTATTCTCATATTCTTTGAGTTGTCGCGAGGCATAGGCTATGACTTTTCCATGTTGCATGAGAACACATCCCAGCCCTTTGCCCGAAGCATCACTGTAGATGACAAATCCCTCCGAGCCAGATGGTATTGTCAGAACAGGTGCTGAAATGAGTCTCCTCTTGAGTTCTTGAAAACTCTTCTCACATTTTTCGCTCCAACCGAACTTTGTATCTTTCCGAGTCAGCTGAGTCAATGGAGTAGCGATTCGAGAAAATCCTTCCACGAATCTCCGATAATAACCAGCTAAACCGAGAAAGCTACGTACTTCGGTCACTGATTTAGGTTGCTCCCAGCTTTGAATAGCTTCAATCTTTGCTGGGTTAACAGATATTCCATGACTTGATACCACGTGCCCAAGGAATGTTACTTCCTCAAGCCAGAACTCGCATTTCTTCAACTTGGCATAAAGCTTATATTCACGAAGCTTTTGGAGTGTCAGCCTCAAGTGTTGCTCATGATCTTCACGGCTTTTGGAATAAATAAGGATGTCATCAATAAAGACGACCACAAAATGATCCAAATATTCCTTGAATACTCGGTTCATCATATCCATGAAGGCAGCAGGAGCATTAGTCAAACCAAAGGACATGACTAGGAATTCATAATGCCCGTAACGAGTTTTAAAAGCCGTCTTTGGAATGTCATCGGTTCTAATCTTCAATTGGTGATACCCGGAACGAAGATCAATCTTTGAAAAGAATTTGGCTCCTTGCAACTGGTCAAACAGGTCATCAATACGTGGCAATGGATACCTATTTTTGATGGTGACATGATTCAACTCCCGATAATCAATACAAAGTCGCATACTCCCATCTTTCTTTTTCACGAATAGAACAGGAGCACCCCAAGGAGAAATACTAGGACGAATAAAACCAATGTCTAACAATTCCTGCAGTTGGGTTTTTAACTCCTGAAGTTCAATAGGAGCCATTCGATATGGGGCTTTAGAAATGGGTTTTGTACCGGGTTCAAGGTCGATACAAAATTCAATCTCACGCTCTGGGGGTAGGCCAGGAAGTTCTTCGGGGAATACGTCAGGAAATTCATTAACAATAGAAATATCGTTCAAAACTGACGTATTTTTGTTTAAATCTGTGACATGAGCTAAGAAAGCTTGACATCCGTTTTTCAATAAACGAATAGCTTTATGGCTTGAGATGACCGTGATTTATTTTAATGGTTTGGTCGCTTGAATTCGCATAATAAGGTTGATTAGGAATATGAAAGCTAACAACCTTATGGAAACAATCAATTTTTGCATGATGAGTAGTTAACCAATTAATCCCTAGAATCACATCAAATGCAAGTATTTTCAATGAAATAAGATCTACAGGTAATGTGAGGGTACCTATTTGAACCAAATAAGACTTATAAACAGTGGATGTAATGAAGGTTTCTCCCAACGGAGTTTCCACAGATAAGTCAAAGTCTAATTTCTCCGGAGTCAAATTTAATCGATGAGCGCAAGTAGGAGAAATAAAAGAATGGGTAGAACCGGTATCAAATAAAGTATAGACTTCATTAGAGTTTATGATAAGCTTACCCGTGATGACCTCATTCGGGTTCCTTGCTTTCTGGGAGGTCACAACAAACGCTCTCCCTTGCACTACCGGCTTTGACCTTTCTGGGACGGCCTTTGGTGCCTCCATCCTAGCTGAATTTGTCTTTGGTAAACGACAAAATCAGGCTAAGTGACCTTCTCTTCCATAATTATAACATGCCTTGGACGGCATCGCGCAATTTAGACTGATGTGTCCCTCTCCTCCGCATTTAAAGCATATAATAGGTGGTCTTTCTCCTTCCTTAACAACGGGTGCTGGTGCTGACGTCTTTCCATCATTGTTGAATCTCCTCTTTTTGAAATGTCCATTCTTATTATTTTGGCCCTGATTACCACCGAAGTGGTAACCATTTCTGGCCTGCTGATTCCCTCCACGCTTGTTGTCACCGCTTCGATGACCACTCTCGCTGGTATTATAATTTTGTCGGCTGCTCTCCTTTAGTTGAGTTGACTCGTTATCGCGCTCCACTAACTGAGCCCTATTTACAACATCTGAATACAAACACAGTTTATGAGAAATAAGATGTTGACGTATCTCCGGCTTCAAACCTCTTAAAAACATTCGTGCCATTCTCTCTTCATTATCCACCAAGTGGGACGCAAACCGTGATAACTCTGCAAATTTTGCCTCGTATTGCGACACGGTCATATTATTTTGTTCCAACTTAATAAACTCCACCTCCTTCATGTGGCGAATACTTTCGGGAAAGTATTTATCGTTGAACAACTCCTGGAACTTCTCCCAAGATATCTTCAGTACAGCAGGTTGAGTACGTTTTACCGATTTCCACCAGTAATCTGCATCTCCGCGCAACATAAAGGCGGCAAAGGGAACCTTTTGCTCCTCGGAGCATCCCAAGACATCAAATATCTTGGTAATCTGCTTTATCCATGTTTCCGCCATAAGTGGTTTTGGCTCTCCCTTAAACTCCGGTGGTCCCAGCTCCTTGAACTGTTTAGCGGTGATCGCCCGAGAGTTTCCCATGTTTCCATCTACGTTTTGGATAGGAGTCGCTCTCGTCTGCTGTTGCATGAATTGCATAAAGCCTCTGAACATTTGATCATTCATCATTTGGTTATTGTTGTTGTTTGCATGAGGATTGTCGCCTTCTTGATTCACATTATCCTGATTATTGATATGTGGTAAATCAACAATCGCCTGTGCTCCATTGCTATTCTCAATATTCTCAGATGTCATTTTCAGATACTACCACAAAACAAAAGGTTAATTGATATGTAACATATTATCCCTATATTCTGACCGACCAATAAAATAGTACATAAACTTAGGTAGGTCATACTAGCGAAGGAATTCCCCGTCTCTCCCCTCCTAGTACTATTCTCACATCTTAGCCAGGGATCATATCCCTAAGCTCAGATACCAACTGTGACGCCCCCAAAATTAGGTATACATCACCCATCTTGAGTCACCAGATACCTGGTACAGAATTCAAATACAACTTACTAATACCACTGTCGTGTACAATACGACAAAATATAACTATGAGTTTGAATACAATTATTGTTTACTAGAGATCATACAAACTCAAAAGGAGTCCTCAATACAATTATTATCACACTATTTTACAGAATAGTGAGGACCACTAATACTACTCTCTGGTCCATTACTCCGTTCCCCGACTCGGCCCAGCTATATTCTCATTTCCTGAAGAGAACAGTGAAAGAAAGGGTGAGCTCAACCAGCCCAGTAAGAAATATTATGACTAAGATAATGCAGAATAAATTATCATTAGCCTTCAACAGTGTTAAACTGATAAAATATAATAAACATCAAGTTTAACTGCAGCAGAATCAGAAATCCATTAAAAGAGTCAAGTAGAAAATAAAATCTACTATCTTTTATGATTTAAAAGGTTTTTCATCACTGTTATAGATGAGACTCAGCTTAATAAATATTCCACGTCATTGAATCACCCCTGCACTACGGCCAAGGATATTCTTATGTATCACGACCACAATTATTCATGCACTACGGCCAAGAATATTTGTGTATTCATTAATGGTCATGATCATGCCAACAACTGTCCATCAATGCACTACGACAAATGAGACTTTTACCACATCATTTGTAACATTACGGTCATGATTATACCGAATAATCCCTGGTCATAATCATACCAAGTCCATCCATGCTCTACAGGCCACAGATGACTTTCAAAAATATAAATAAGAGGATGATGACAATTTTATAAGAATTCAATAAAACAAGTTCAAGAATTATTTTATCCAGAAATTATTAACGTCCAAATTGTCAACACGATACTGTTTTGTGGCGTAAAATTCAAGAATGCCCAGAAGAATATTTCCATGAAAAGATACTGGATGAAGCGCAAATATCAAGAATATTCCATAAATTTCATGGAGTATAGAAGTCAGAATTTTGATCAACTGAGTAATATCGAATACAATAACAAAAGATATCACCATGCATGCGATAGAGACCGCACAAACAGGTTATTCCAGCAGAATAATAATAACGGAACCAGGTCAGGTAAAATTCACACCGACAGGATGTTCCAACAGAATAATAAATGCGGAATAGTAAATGATGGAACCAGGTCCGGTATATAGCACAGACAGGATATTCCGACAGAAATGTAAAGACGGAATAGTAAATGGAACCAGGTCCGGTGTAAAACACACAGACAGGATGTTCCAACAGAATAATAGAAGAATGTCACCAAGTATAGGGTATTCCTGGTATACAGGTTATTCCAACAGAATAATAAGAAATGGAATAACAGAAGTTCTCTTCTTGAATACAAAAGAATAATATCCCTTATGAGTACAACAAATAATATTCCCTACCTTAGAAGAACTGGATATAAGTAAAGTAGCAGAAAACTCTTCTTCTTTCTCTCTTATTCTCTATACTTTCTCTCTCTATAGCTTGAACGAATTCGTAAGAAATAATGAAGGAATGAGCTTTCTATTTATAGAAAAACTGAGGGTGGCTCTTGGTCTTAACGAAGTGTCAAAATGACTCTTGGTAATATTGAAGAGACAACTACTATTTACGAAGGGGTAATTAACCCTTGGAACACCGAAGAGGCAGTTAACTCTTGGTAATATTGAAGGGACAACTACTATTGACGAAGGTAACTACTATTGACGAAGGTAATTACTATTGACGAAGGTAATTACTATTTACGAAGGTAATTACTATTTACGAAGGTGATTACTATTTACGAAGGTGATTACTATTTACGAATGTAATTAATATTTACGAAAAAGACTCTTAGATGACGACATATGCCCCCCCATAAATAATTAAACTTATCACCAACGTCTCATAATAGACTCTTTATATACATCAAGGATTGAATAAAAATTACCAGAAATCATTTTATTTTTAATCAACACATAATTAATCTTTCAACAATTATTAATCATTTATAACTTGTCGTCTCAATTATTGATTTAATAATATAACATATTATACAGATGATACTGTGATAATAATTGAATCAATAATATAAGAGATATGATGCAGCAATTACTGTAGCAATAATTGAGTATAGCTGAGTGACTTCTCACGTAAGCATCAATAATCAATGCCGTGTGCTACTATGCAACAACGCGTATTACTGTACTTTTATTACCGAGTAGTTCAACAGTTTTAACGGTAACACCTCCGCCGTTATTTTTATAGAAAGATAATTTTATCGTTTTCTAACTACGACAATACTTCCGTTGTGGGGTCCACCAATGATTGTGCCGTCGTACTAATATT
Source organism: Panax japonicus (assembly GCA_020205505.1). Lineage (NCBI taxonomy): Eukaryota > Viridiplantae > Streptophyta > Magnoliopsida > Apiales > Araliaceae > Panax > Panax japonicus. The sequence goes on along the minus strand of CM035093.1, from coordinate 30,933,948 downwards.
CCCCGATAAAAAGAATATTCCCCGACCAAACGAATATTTTATAACAACTTGCGTACTTTGCAAAATTTATAAATATTACCCACAACTATAACATTATATCAAAATTTATTCCATAATAATAATTATAGAAAATTCATCTTTATTTATAAAAACTGGGGTCTTACAGCAGGTATACGACATTTAATTAGTGTTGTTTAGAAATGCTATAATATGACATTCCAATTATTTAAATGGATCATGTGTCTATATTTTTTCAGCAAAAGGAGTTGATCCACCTGAAGCGAGAGGCAAGATTATAGGGTGGCTTTTATGTTAATCCATAAGCTAAGCTCCTATTCATTTCGTGGGTAAGAAAATTATGTTTGTCGGGCTTTAAAAGTTGGTAGAGATCATGTGTTTTAACATTTTATAAACTTCTAAGATTAACGCCATTGATCCAAAGACCAGGAAGATCTTGCAACTTCTGCGTTTGAGGCAGGTAATGTCACTATTACAATTTGATGTGTTATACGTAAATTGTTTTGATTCCAAGATAATTGTTTTTTTTAGTTTGGGTTACCTTTTTTTTGTATTAAAGTTAAATATATAAGGGTATGATCACCAAAAAATAATAAAATAAGAAATAAATAAAAATTTTAAGGGTCAAAACTTAACTGGAATTTCATTTTGTGGGTATGATTGATCTATAAATATTAATCATTTTGAAGATGAAACAAAAATTTCCGGCTATTGAAAGGATCTTGGTGACTAACAAGATGAAACTTTGATTTATGAAAGAAGATGAATCAAATTGATTTCCGTAATGCCTTGCTGGACATTATCCTGGAAAATGGATGATTTGTTGGATGCAACATTTACAAAGTGATTCACAAATTCAATCATTCACTCTTTCTCTTTATGCAAGTGTTTATTTACTAAAATTTGACATGTAAATTCAAATCATCAACAAGTTTAATATCGAACAATATCCTAGAGTCCCTAACTATTAGACACATCTCAATTTTGATATTCCGACAACAAAATTGTATTGGTGTTCGATATGTCAACAAATAGACAGTGTGGTGGGTGATTTTCCTATGTTATTTCAAAATTGTGAGAAATCGGCTTTATGGTTACAAATTTTGATTTTCTTTAATTACATGGGTTATTTGTTTTTATGAGGAGAATGTAAAACCCTATAGAAAGTTGAGTAGTTAATTCTGCACCCCTAACTTTAAGTCCACATCATATATAATTTTACTTGCAATGTGCAAATGCGCTTCCTGAGTCTGAACATTGGAATTTAGGTCTAAATAATACTGTAATTGGTGCCAACCTTTGTCTACAGTGTTGGAGAAGGGACTTCCTTAAAATCTCTGCAATAGGTAATCTTTGTTGCTTATCAACTTATTCTTATATGTTGTTTCTAAAATGATAAAAGAAAATCTATTTGGTCTATCATGTTGGTAGATTGAATTGTGCAAGTGTTTTATTGTCATTAAACAATATCCGTTGTAATCTAAATTTCTTATTTGTTGGAAACCTTTAATAACATTGTAAGATAAATTTATATTGTTGTTTTTTGTAGTTCTCCCACCTTGCATGGGTTCAAACCGATAGAAAGTCTGGAGGTTGGGTGATCTGAACTATCCACTGATTTCTGATGTCACTAAATCGATTTCAAAATCTTTTGGTGTGTTGATTCCGGATCAGGTACTTTTTATCTCTCATTTGTAATACTTTGTGGAAATTTATGCTGGATTATGACGATGTGTGATGGTTAGCTACAAAGATTTTTTAAAGAAAATTTGTCAATTCCCCGTTTAACATCTTTAATAAATATGAGCCCACTATCGTCAATCAATTAATTGTTCAAAGCTGTCAAGAACTAATTTTAAGTTGGGAATGAGAAGCACACTAATGTTTGCCTCATAAAGAAACTATGACTGAATTCATTTTTTCCCTTCATCACTCTTTTTGTATTAATGGTTGGACTCTTAGTTCTATTATGGAACTGAGAGTCCACAACAGTTTTAGATACAGTACTCAACACAACAGCCCACCTTCCGTTTTTTGCAGGTCAAAATTGATCAGACACACCTATGATTCATTAAGTAATTATAAGGGCTTTCTTTCACTTCACAGTCTTCACTCTCCCAGGCCTTTGCTGCTCAAATTCACTTCCTCTTTCTCTCCTGCCTTCCCCTTTAATGGACAATAATAAGGTGAACCCAATTCCATTATTTTTTTCTTTTTTGGTTATTTTTGTTTTTCGCTGTTGGATTATTGCTCTGTTAGAATATAAACACACACCTTACTCAGTATTTATAGTCATAGGCTAACATGTATGTTTGTATACATCTGTTAGAATATAAACACACACCTTACTCTATTTGTATTGCAAGCTGGAATGATATTATTAGGATTTTAATATTTCATATGGGTATTTTAGTCGTTTATCTCTTTTATTATTTCCCAAGTAATATTTGTGACTTGAGTTTACAAATATTGATGTAATCCCCCACAAGTTAATAACACTACAAAATAGATTACTGATTATTGATATTTAGTTATGAGGTATTTTCCTCTCTTCCACGGTTGAGAAATCCTTGGAGTAGTGGTACGTGGAACATCACCCAAGTAAATGATCCTTGGGGGTAGTGAGGCGCAGAGCCTCACCCGAGTTAATTTTTCATTGCTTTATCAAAGATTTTCAACAAGTATTCATCTCCAAAAGTTGTCCTACATCATTGTGGGAGCCTAATGCTAATGTATGGTGCTTTAGTGAGAGAAATGCCTAATCTTTGTTGTGTGTTTGAGTTGACTACTGTCAAACTTGATTGAATGGTCTTATTTGTCATACTTGGCACCAAGGATCTGAACTTTTGTCAAAAATTAAAGGGATAATCCCGTTGTGAGTCCCCTAACTATATACATATTTTTCACATTTAGTCTACTAATTAATTTTGTAACTTATTTGACCCTCAAACATTATAAATTAACTTAGTTGGTCCTCTAACATTATAGATTCTGTAAATTCAGTCCAATCTGTTAAAAAATAAAAATTAACAAAGGCGTCGTCCGTTAAGCATTATTTTCTCAATGTTATTTTTTTCCTCTTTTCTAATTTCCCAGGGATCTATGATCTATCTATAGTTTCAAAAATAAAATTAACACCCATACGATAACAATGTGTACCATTGTGGAGTTTTTCACACAAATCATCGAAGAACACTAATTAGTAGGTGTTGTCTTTTCACAGTAGTGGTAGAATCAATAGTGGCGTTGGAAGATGATGATGTTTTGGAATGCCGGTGGCACCAAATTTGGAGAAGATGGTGCCATCGATGGTGAGATCTTTGCACGCAGATGATAGGTGGGGATTGCAGATAGTGTCGGCGAGTATGGTTTTCCAACTGGTGGAACGACATATGTATTGAGTATCTACAATGCCGGGGTCTATCTTCAATCATAGAGTAGGAGATGTGGAAGAGATTCTAATGTAGGGCAAGGTGAAAAGAATGAACAAGTGTATCTATCCCCACTGAGAATTGCTAGAGAAACACACAAAAGCATGAATTTTTAATTAAATGCGTTATTACTGGACAACAGTCCTAGAAATGCCTCGATCGATTTTCTAGATGACTTTATATAATCATTTATGACTTGAGATAGTTTTGGGATGCAATTTGGATGTTACTTACTTTTCTTTGTATATGTTTTTTTAAATGTTTTCTATATATATTGGTATTTGTTGCAGAATGGGAATGCTGCTCCTGGATCAAAGTCACGTATTCCTCAAATGGTTGTTAATATCCTAGGTTTTGGCCAAAAGCGTGATGCAACTGTGGATATACCATTGGATGCCATGAATGTAATGACATTGCTATTTCTAATTCATGTACTTGTCTTAAATATTGTTGGCAGTCTGAGTATATTTTTGGATAATTTTGAAGGATCCGAAGAAAAAAGAGAAAGAACTCGCAGGTTGAAACGCAAATCTAAGGAGGAGGGAAAGGGTTTGTTCTATTACTTCTATAGTTTCTACTTGAGTACTTGATCCTAAATGTATCATAGCAATAACTCATTTATATGTCATCACTCATCAGTGTTTTGTTATTTACTCAAATTTTCGGAATCACATGGATGAATGTTATTTGTTGCCATGTTATTTATTTTTTAGATAATTCAGGGTAAAGTAAGGGTTCTTATGTTTCGAATTTACAGTTGTTTTATTTTGACTCACATGTTTTGATAAATTTTATATTTCAAATTTTTTCAGGTATACATTGAAGGATACTTGGTGTAAGCTCTAAAATAATGTGTCTTATGTAACATGTTATTTCTCTATTTTCTGTACGTTTGTATTAAATAATGGGTATTTTTTTTGTTCCGTTTTTTGTAAAGTTAACTAATTATACATGGTTATGATAATTTTTGGGTATGAAATGATGATTTTTTTGGTGGTTTGGATATGTATTGATGATTGTAATTTTTGTAGACAGGTTTATAATTTTTTGAATATCTATTTTTAAAGGAAATTTTACCGAAATTTCTTAAAATTAGTACCGACTAGCTCGATATTTTGGTGGTTGGATATTTATTGATGATTGAGTATGTATTAATTGTTGTGGTGGTATGTGTCTTTAGATAACGTGATATTTTTTAAATTTTAATTTAATTTTTCGTTACGCCGTGCCTTCAGGCACGGGTTATCGCTAGTATATATATATGAGAGACTATTAATTTTAAAAGACTATATTTTTTATAAAAGACTATATTTCCTATAAAGAATTATATTTTTTTATAAAAGACTACATTTTCTATAAAGAACTATAGTTTCCTATAACAGACTACATTTCCTATAAAAGATCACATTTTTTTTATAAAAGACTACATTTCCTATAAAAGACTACTTTTTCTTAGTTTGAAAATCTAAATAATTTATGTTTTCTTTAATTTTTATTATAAAATCTATATTTTTATTAAAGTGGATATTTTTGTGTTTGAAAAATATTTTGTAGCAATACCTCTATTTAGTAATAACCTCTTAATTAAAATATAAATAATTTGGTCCCACGTCTATTTCTAAAAAGTGGTTTTAGTGTATAAGGTAATAAAAATTATGAAAAATGACTTTTTATTTATTTACAAGCTACATTTTCACTTGTTATCTTCCTAAAAAGAAAATGCTCCACAATTTCTTGTTGCAGGATGTGCCACTACTTATTTGTTCTTCATCCTTCATAATTAGACACTTGGAATTGCTGCTGGTGAATTATTAGAATGGGGTTCACTTGAATACTCCATTGCAGGTATTGTGCTTGTTTGTTTCTGAATTAAGAGAGTAGTTTGGACCTTTCACAAATAAGGCCCAAAATTATCCAACCAAACCAAACCAGTGGTGGCATAAATATGCATTTATTACTCATTTGATACTAACACCACATTTTAATTAATTAAAATATTAAGAGATAAACCACTCGTCTAAAACGACATATTTAGGGGCTGTTTGTTTAGAACTTAATGGGTCTGAATGGCTGAATCGGTAAGTGGCTGAATCATTAAGTGCGTTTGTTTTGAAAAAAAAATCGTCTGAATGGCTGAATCGGTCAGATGCGTTGGCTGAATGGTTAAGGCCGAATTTTTGGTCTGAATGGCTGAATGGTTGGCTGAATGAAGTAAAAAAAATTAAAAATAATAAAAAAATATTAACTACTCCCTCCGTCCCAAATTAATTGCTCAGTTTTGACTTTTTAAAATCAAATTGACCATTTTTAAAACTAATCTTTTTACTATTTTTGCTAAAATATAGGTGAAGAGATTATAATCAAAAGAAAGTATATACAATTTATTACTAATCTTAATTTTTATAATTTTAGAAATATATTTATATATGCTTAATTATTAATTCTAAAAATAGTCAATTTGACTTAAAAAGGTCAAAATTGAGCAATTAATTTGGGACGGAGGGAGTATTATATTATGTAATATTAAATAAATTTACAACAACTTTGAATTTTTTCAGAGGGGTAAAATATTAAAAATATGTCATTCAGATCTTTAAGATATGTCAGTTATCAAACAGTTTTTTCCATTCAGATTCAGCTCATTCAGATTCAGATTCAGCTCATTCAGATTCAGATTCAGGTTCATTCAATTTTTATCAAACACCCCCTTAGTATTATAACAAACTTTGATACCTGCTGACTACCGGTGAGGTTGGTTAGTATAAATTTTATTTTTTGGTAAATTAATTAATTGATTAATATAATGTTGACACGCAGTTTTATGTGTGTCAGTATTCTATTGATTGATTGATTGACTAACTTATTAAAAAATAAACTCCATACTAATCGAATCCTTCAATCACACGTCACAAAGCATCATTGTTCTATGGGGTTTTTTTTTTATATATAATAAAAACTTTGTGCGCTTCATTCAAACTGAAAGAGAAAGGGCGTGCTTACTGCTTAATGCTGCTGCTACTACTACATTTGGGGTCAATGTTGGGATTCTTCAATTATAAGAGTTCTATTTTTAAACCATAAAATTCCTACTATGTCAATATTTATATTCTAATACACTATGGACACAAACTATATACAAAGATTTTTAAAAATAAATTTCAATAAAACAATTTTCAATTTTACTTACTATTTATGTGAGAAGAAACTTGTAAAACTATCAAATTTATTTATGAAACTATTAATTCTAGTAGTATACTCCTATTTATAAAAGACACATAAAACAAAACAAAATAAAAAATAAAAAAATCAGGTACTTGATATCTTGTAGCATTACTGACAGTTCTTCAGCACAAGGTTGTCACGTGAATTATGCTCTAGCAGGCGATGTCGTTTGTAGAACTCAATCCAAATGTCACGAGGTGTAAAATCTTTATAATTTGACCCCCAAAAAAAACAGAAATTAATGGATGGGATGTACCGTTTTTTTATTATTATTTCATTTTCTTTGATGATCATCAGAAAACATATAAATGTATGTACTTGTAAATTGTAATTGATTTTTGGATTATAAAAGGGGCTTTCATCTTCTACTAAATAATGAGTTTTCATTGATATCCATAACAAACAGATATCTCTCCCAAGTCTCAAGAAAATTTGCTATATCTACGGGGGCTTGCTTATTAAAGGAAGTGATTAGCGTGAAGTTTATTTTACATACGAGTGAAGGAGAAAGGACCCCACAGCGCCTAATAAGACTCCATTGATGAAAAGCTCCACCACAACCCCCCACCCCAAGTAGTATTCTCATAAATACACCCCCACCCCCACCTCCAATCATAAATTCTCCCAATTCTCTTACTCCCACTTTCTCTCTCCTCCTATCAACTAGACTTCATCAGAATCTCTCTCATCAGAACAACTTCTCAAACTAAAAACTGGAGCTCAAAATGAAAGAAGAAGAAATATACACAAAATCCACATCCGCCACCACAATATTTCTCAAAAAAGAGGCCTCTTGCTCCTTCTCTGAACATATTAACAACAATAACATTAATAATAATAATGGCATATTATTCGGGCGGACCCGATATAAGTTCTGGGTTTTGGCAGTGATTCTACTATTAGCTTTCTGGTCCATGTTCACCGGCTCTGTTACTCTCAAATGGTCCACCGCCGGAAATCTGAACCCTCTGATCGACGATTTTGATTCTCGCCTTCACTCCGACCTCGATATCCTGGTTAATTTCTCTTCTTCCTAATTCTCTCTCTATATAATTTCAATTGCTTTAATTTTTTCACACACACACACACACACACACACACACACATATATATATATATATATATATATATATATATATATATATATATATATATTCATCAGGAGGTGGAGGACAGAGAGAAAGTGGTGAGGAAGATGTGGGATGTGTATACTCACAGTAGAACAATTCGGTTACCCAAATTTTGGCAGCTGGCTTTTGAAGCTGCTTTTGAGGACTTGACCAGTGATCTACCCTCTGTTAGAAACGCCGCCGTTTTTGAGATTGCTAAGATGTCCTTGCTTTCCCCTCTTGACAACATTCTTCAACCTCCGCCCCCAGCTCTGAAATCTACTACTACTGTTAGGTAAGCAGGGTTACACTCACTTTTTCCCAATTTTTCAAGTGTTTCCGTAGAATATGCCTTGAATTTGTGTTAATTCTTTTGATTACTAGTTTCTGAAGATTTTGTTGCTGATAATTGTATGTGAATGAAATATAAAATTATAACCTATGTGTGTGTATATATAGGTTGTATATATGTATCCCGTGCCGTGTCTCAAAATCCATGTCTCAAGCACCCATAAGAATATGAGGCAGTTACATTGAGGAGTGGGTAAAAGATTAGAAATTGCATATTTTTTATTTACTTTTGTGAAAATGTAAGATCTTAAGAGGGGGGTGGGGGTGGGGGTGGGGGTGGGGGTGAATTTAAGAGTTGCAAAGATTGTGAAGTTACCTATTTTTTTTGAGGTTTACTGATTAGATGGAAATCTAAAGATTAGGTAGACATACTATGTTGGTTGGATATATCTCTTCTTCTGGGGTTTAATTGTTTTTTCAGTAATTTGTGACTATTGATTACGTAAAATTAGGTATCTCTCTCTTTAGAATAAGCATAGCTTCACTTCTAGGTTCTAGCTGTCGACACAAATGTACTGAAGGGCCTATATAGTTTCGGCTGGATCAAGAAATATCTATAAATTCTAATGTCTTTTAGCTTCACAATTTGTCCTTTGCTGCCCAGTCTTAGAATCTTGGTTGCAGTGGACTGTAGAACTAGTAAGTAAAACTTTGCCTGTTCAAATAATATTTCTGTTTTTCCCCTCTCCAAAGACTTAATTCTGAATATTTCAAACTAGGATTTTACTTTTCTATTTGCTTTTGTTTATTTTACATATGTTTGGTGTTAGTTGAAGAATGATTGTTCAGGTACCATCATCAGTGTAAATTCCCCATGTGTCATCAACAATGTTCTAAAAGGCTGGAGGCGGGCGGCCGAGGGGGGGCCTAGCGCCTAGGGGCCTAGGCGGGATTTTTTATTTTAAGCTAATTTTAATATTTTATCTTATATTTATCCAAACAAAACAATAATATAAAGCAAAACAATTTATAATAAAGATAATAAAGACATTTGCTTAAAGTTCAAACACATATCCATATTGTTAATGTCAAAGTTCAAACACAAACATGCAATTGTTCAAAATTCAAACATATTTTTAACGTATTAGTTTTATTCATAAACAAGTTTGCTATTAAATAATAAAATTTAAAATTTCAAGAATTTAATTCAATATTAAAACTTAAGAAACTAAATATAAATTTTAGAATTATATTGAATTAAATTAAATATTACAAATGTATCATCATTTATATAATTTGAAGTTGGTACAAATTCAAAAAATTACAGCTATAATAAAATTATCCATTTTGACTTGATATTTTTCACTTCTTGTTGTGATTTGATATGCTACAACATGTATTATGAATATGGTAAATCATTTAAAAAATAAATATATTAATATTTGGTTTGAGTAGTTATTAAAATAAAAAAACCTCTCCGCCTAGACCCCACCTAGGCCCCGCGTAATTTTTTGGAGAGAATTTTTTGTCACCTAGCGCCTAGGCGGGGCGCCAAGGGGGGCCTAGCGCCTAGGCAGAGACTAGGTGGACCTAGGCGGGAATTTTTAGAACACTGGTCATCAACCATCATTTTAAGAACAATCAAATTGCATCTTGCCACTCTTTTTATGTTCAGTGACTTGCAACGCGCTGTAGTTGGACAAAAGAGATACGCATAACTCTGAAACTAAATTTAAAGTTTATTACTTGAGACTCTTGATTAAGCTTGATAATCGGTTAATTTCGACTTCGTTGTTACTCCATATATCTGCCACTATAATAATATTTACCATTTGAGTGTTTGGGTGTAATCCACCCCCCTCCACCCCCTTCCAAATTATCATGTTTTGATCCTTTTTTCTTGGGGTGGGGAATGAGAATATAATCTGTTCATGATAGATGATGTATTCCTTTAAGGTGCATGTTTTCTTTAATAAAATGATAAATGCCTCGTTATGTATGCAAAATGTGACTTGTATTGTGTTACGAATCATATTGGTTGTAATGTATATTTAATATGAAATTTGTGGAGCAAGAACGTCCTCTTATAAGGTATTGCGTTCTCTGTTATGTGCAGAACACCCATCAAAGGAACACTACCAAGCAAGCTGCAGAAGGCAAGAAGGCGGCTGTAACTACAATTTTTTGAGAACTGGTATCTTAAGAGTAATGAACTATCATCTGTCTTGATGTTCAACATAATTGAATGCACTTGTAAAAGATTACTCATTCCTGCTCAATAGCCGAAGATGGCGAATTGCAGGGTTGTATACGCATTTACTTACTTACATCCTTGTATCAAACTTATCGAACGTATCCTCCCTCCCAATTGACATAAAAAAAATGTTTGTTGTGCGTTGGCCGTCGACTATAGTTCAATTGTTGGGCTGCTATGGGAAATTTCTTATTGCTTCAGGCTTGTTGAGGTTTTTACTTATCTGACTGCAGTGAGCTGATACAAGGATAAAATGGTGCTGCTTCAACAAAGGTGAAAAAGGGATCCGGTTACTATGAAGTTTAATTTTATGATAAATTGGTCAATTCACCAATACAGTATCGACACACGAAATTCAAAGTTAACTTCATGCTAATCAAAAGACATACATACCGACTGACTACTGAGAACCCTTTTGGTTGTCATTTAAATTTGATGGAAGTATTTGTATAATATTTAGTTATGTAAAATCAAATTTGGATAAATTCATTTTAAAAAAAGACATGCTAAAACAATAAATACTTTCATTTCATACAATCAAAAAATGACCACTTAAGAACAAAATGGCAACTGAATATTGTTCCATCCAGATGAAATTGAGTTCATACTTTTTCATATAATATTCTTTTTCAACTGAACAAAATACCAATTTCAGATAGTATTTCAGCATGGCAAAATACGCACACTTTACTTCCTTCTGACATTGTGCCCAAATAATAGTGTAATACACAGCATCTATTTTTAGAAAAAGTTTATTTTAACCAAAAAGCCCAAATTATAGTAATAGACAGCATCTATTTTTGACAAAAAAGTTTAGTTTAACTAAATACCAACTTGTTCGAAAATTAAAAACACAACTTTTTTTCACATTCAAAACAATTTACAAAGCACTGACTGGCAAATTAAAAAAAATACTTGTATCAATTCTAAAATTTCACAAATTACTAAAAAAAATGTACCCTAATCCTTAAATGGAGGGAGTAATTATCTGCAACAACATAGAAGAGAACCACATAAGCTGTAAAAGACAAATAATAAACGGCTACCAATCAGGAGCATGTCATATAGGTAACAGAACACCCAAAATTCCAGGTTTCCACCCTTTGCATAAAAAAAATTGAAGGGGGTACAACAGAGGTGTTCAGATAAACAAGGAAATGCAATAAACACATAGTTACCATGCTTTGAGGTTCTTTAAGCCAAAACGAAAACAAGTTAGCCCTGAGCTACTTGACAAAATTGCTTGAGCAGATTAAATAGCGCTGCTGCTTGTCACCCTATAAAGGTCGGAGAACCCCCAAAATCTAAAACATTTACAAACAGTTCTTCAAACAAATGTATTTACAACTAATTAAAGCTAACTAATCCTCAACTGCCTGAATCTCACCCATCATGATCCTGTTGCTAACAACATTAAATCCTAAAACTGCTGGACTAACCTTCTTCCCTTTCTTTCCTTTCTTCTTCCCACCCCCTTTTGTGGCCCCATCCAGACCTAATGGATTACCCTGGTCAGAGTCCCCAATACCATGGGCGGTGGAATTCATATCTCCAGGCCTATATCCTGTGACCCTTTGATCATTCCGACCTTGCAAGGCAACTTCAAGGACATCCGCAGGTAAAAAGTCTTTGTAGTTAAGAAACTTATCAATGAACTCGTTGTCAGGATCATATGGGCCAAGATTCTCTATCAGAAGAATTTCAGCCTCAGATCTGGATTGCTTCAAACAAAATTCCAGGAAACTTGTATCTGATAAGAATGGAAGAAAATAAGCAACGCTTCAACAAAATTCAAGATCATGACAAAAATATACCGATACTTCTGAGCCTTTTTAAGGCAACTGAGATGGGACAGGAGGAACAAACCACAATATATTTATTGTTATTGTTTGAAAAAGATGTTAGTGCTAAAGGTGGGATTTTCTTGTCCTTGTAAGCAGGAAAAAGAAAAAAAACATAACAGGTAACTTTCATAGAGAACTGGTAACTTGGGGTTTGGATGAATCCTCTTCATTAGGAAAGTATTTATGTACCCCATTTCACCAACAAAACATAATAATTTTAGGGGAACACTATTTTCACGTGTTTTTGATATTTCCATATGGTCCATTCTCACATGAGAGTATGTGGTCCCACCTTCACGTGAGAGGAGACCGACCATGTAAAAATATCAAATACACTTGTGGAAATATCATTTCTCTAAATTTGATGCCAAATTGCCAATCATTCAGTACTTATCTATCACCCATTCCACGCATTCTTGAGGAACTTCTAAAATATATTGAAACATATAGCAATGGTAGTAAGTACGGCAGCAGTCATTGTACCTTTGGTCCCAATAAGTCTGACACACTCACTTTCACACCAATCTCTGAAATCCATAGCCTCTGCAACAGTAAGTAGAGAAGACAGGTCAGAGTTGAACATCAAGGAATGTGGATGACCAAGTTAAAAGTGGCTTACCCGATTGCTTAGATACTGAATCTTTTTTCCCTTTCAGGAAAGTTTGAGCCAAAGAAGGTGATGCAGAGTCAGCAGGTCTACCGCCCTTTGACTTCTGTCTGATCACTGGCCTGCCAAGAGTTCCTTTAACAGGAGTATTTTTCCCCCAACTGCTCTGATTTGCAAGCTGAGGAAAATCTGACCTGCAGGCAGGAAGAACAAGTTTTCAAAGTTAACTTGCATTCTTGATCAAATAGTAATACTAACTGAAGGACTCAATAATCCAACATCATCTAATAACAATATACTTCAGACATACAGATCAACAAGAATAATTAATGTTCTAATCATCACAGATTCAATGTTAGGAAGGTGAAATAATATGTTTTAAAAAGTGAAATGCAAGCATACATCAAACAGGCAAGAATGAAGCTATTTCAATGATGAATAAATACATATAAAATGTAACGCACAAATTGCATCACTAAGACGAGCGATATCCTTAGTAATGAAGGGTGTACTTATCAAATAATTTGCTTATCAATTCAGATCCATTCATAGGAAAAATACAAAGCAACACAATAATAATTCTACATAGGGTTCCATCTTCTTCCACTTGAATTGATTTGTTAATTAAAAAAAATCCAGAAGTATGTACATTTCCCATGGTAGGTTTCACATATTAAATTTAAAATTACAAACAGAAAATTTACATTAAATTAGTGTCAAACAGAGTTAAACAAAATAATATTCTTAGAAAACTATCATACAATCTTTCAAGTCTTAAAAGCAAAGAATATTATTCAGCAATATTAAAAGACTATTCAGGATAAGAAGTAAGAAAGTCGCACAGCCAATATGATACAACCTTGGAATATATAGAGCAAACTTTTTCTTTTCCGGATTGAAGCAGTTGCATAGTTCTACCATTTCTCACCCAAATGATAATGTTCTTTAAATCTAGTTGGAATGACTGAAGTGCCCACACAAGACTCTTTGATTTAGTATCTTCATAATGATATTTCAACAAGGGCAAAAATATTACAACAGATTAAGGTGGTTTTGTTTGTCTAACATATATTTGTTTCAAAAGTAAATTGTTTACTACCATACATGAGATTTTCTGTAAAATGTTGGGGGGGGGGGGAGTTCTACACCTTTAACAGAGGCATAGCAACATGTGTTGTTAAACAATGTACTTAAGAGTCATGATCATAGTAGCAACAATACTATATTCACCATAATGCATGCTGCAGAGAATAACAACAGAGAACTGTACCAACAGTAACACCATTCTTGTCAGTTCATGAAAATCAGTCCCAATAACAAAAGGAAAAGAAAAGTTAAAAACAGAAACAGATCATTAAAAAAACGGCCTACTTAGAAAGCAGCTTATTCAACTGCAAACTTGTGCAAATTCTTTCTCTTTTTTTTTGGTCAGTAACTTGTGCAAAATCATTCAGTTCAAGAATAAAGTAAAATATAAAAAAAATACCTTATTCACATGAGATGCGTAACAAAATTAGTAAAAGGAAAAGAGATCAGCAATAGGCATGAAAATCCCACAAACAATGTAAAAAGTTAAGAGAGAAATAATCATACTGCTTTGTTTCTTGCTTTGGTTGATCTAATGGACCCCAAAAGAAATCATCATCTACTTTGCTCTTTGTTTGAGATGGAGCTTGAGAAATAATTTGAATTGGAGATGCAGATTTGGCAGCAGGAGATGACCCAGAAGCCGACCATGAAGAACCATTTCCACGGGTAGCCTGAGTTGGTAATGATTTCTGAGGAATTGGCATCGGGATTTGATGCTGGCCAGTAGAAACTTTTTTACCTTGTTCCGTCAGAATGTCCCTAAGTGAAGTGGGTTTGCAAAGCTTCCCCGAGTCGGTAGACCATGCTGGGGCAGGTGAAATGTTTGCATTCTCCCCCTTCCACATCACAAAATCTCCTAAAGAAGGCCCAGATGGGACAGAAGGTAAATCTTCCTTCGGTTGTACAAGACGAGAATTTTTGCCCTTATCCACAGGAATTGAAGCAAAAGAGGCATCTGCTGAAGCAACAGGTGCCGAGGCCCTAGCTCCAGCATTCTTAGCTTTTGCAGACTTTTTTCTATTCTTTTTAGTGTCTTTAGCCTCAATGAAGTTGTCATCATCAATTGAACCAGGCAGACTAGATATATCAACAACTTCAACAGATCTTTCACTAGACTTCACAACTTCTTCTGCCAAGAGATCATGCAACTGACTCTTCTTGCTCTTCTGATTTACAGAATCCACAGATTTCCCCATCTTTAACTCGGTACTACTTCCATCTTGCTGAATTTCCCTAAATGATTTATGATCTGAATTGGCAACAACCCCAGCCCACGGAGTAGAAACACTAGATGAGCCAAGAGATGGGGAGATCTCAGAAACAGCCAGTCCAGCCTGTGCTCTTCTCTGTTCTTCCTCTTGAATTTCCAATAGCGACTTTGGTTTTAAACCTAGAGCAGGCTTCCATGCACGTTGTCCACTATGTACTTGTGCATTAAGCTGTGATACAAGCCCCACATGTCCTGATCCACTCTTTGCTTCCACAATATCACCATCTTCTACAAAATCATGTCCAGGCAATGAGATTTTACCTTGTTGAGGATCCACAATCTCACTAGTAACAACATCAGATTTGCTCTCTCTTGTTTCTTGAAGAGATGCTCCATAAGGAATTTTTGCTGGAATGGTGCTTGTCCCAGATTTTAAAATAACATCAACGCTATTTTTCCCTTCAAATTCAGACTGTTTCAAATGCCACATGTTAGATACTCCCTTTGCTGGGTTAGACAATAGTGCCTTTGAAGACTTCTGCTTCTTTGTCTTCTTCTCAGAACCCTTTTTTACCTCACCAACTTCAAAGTCTTTTATATCTTTCACTACAGAGGAGTCATTGCCTAATTCCCTTCCACTCTGCATATCTGCAGCCACATATGTTGGTCGGACGTTCAAATCATTTACTTTCTCAGGCACAAGAACCTCATTCTTTTCACTTGATACAGTGACAGCTTGTCCAAGTTGTTCTGTGGGCACATAACTTGCAGCAGCCTCAGATGTTGTAACTATGACAGGTTCATCAGTTCTCACATTGTGTTGCAACACCTGCTCCTGCGAATATTTTTCCTCTACTTGTGACATGGGTAAGGCATTAAACCCTTCCAACGCAAGTATAGAACCTTTTGGTTGAATGTCTTCTACTCGTGCAGGCAAGTTAGCATCCCAACTCTTTTGATGCACAGCATTCGCAAACATTTCATGCGGTAAATGTATAGAAGAGGCTTCAGAACCTACAGGAATGCAGGTGTCTTGCGATACACTTGGAGGCATATTTGTTAAGTTAGTAACAAGTTGACTTGGGACTTGAATCTGTGAGCCAGCTTGTAACAGCTCATGTGAAGTCTGAAAACGAGGATGACCCACAGAAACATTCCCACCCGGTAAACCAGCAGCCTGTAACTGTCCATAAGATGACTCACCAAAGCGCAGGTGAGATTGATTTTCTGACAGAACCTGAGAAAGGAGCTGCTGTTGTTGCCACAATAGCTGTTGCTGCTCCTCCTGCTTCTGTTGCTGCTTAAGCAGCAAAAGTTTATCTAATACTGAAAGCTGCTGCGAGGGAACTGGAGTCTGGGATTGCAACTGTAGCAAGTATTGCTGTTGCAACAAACTTAACACTTGTGGATCTTGAGACGGACAAGAAGAGAGTAACTTTTCAGTGGTTAACACCCCAGACGTATCAATACCTTGACCTAGTAAATTGGTTAAAGAGGGTGGGTTCTGTTGTTGCAGCCTCTGTTGTTGCATCCCAAAGACAGCGCGAGGAAGTATATTCTGACCATGAAGTATGTCAAGCTTATCTTGAAGCAGGTCCAGACCACCTTGGTCTTGAAAATTTGACCAACCTCCTACCCCATTGTTGACACCAGCGGAAGACCTATCAGATAAACCTTGAAGGATAGACATGATGTCTGCATTCTGAGAATTAAGCTGCTGCCGAGGATTGTCAGCTACGGATGGTAGGAGATTTGAATGTTGTATTGGGGAGTCCTGGACATATGGGTTAGGACCAGACAGAGATCTCTGTCGTTCAAGGATCATTTTCTTTGCCAGGAGATAAATGCTGTCTGCACCTTCTCCCCCCAAAGGAGGCACTGAACCAGAAGTATTTCCAAAATATCCCTGTATACCTGCAAAGTAAAATCACATACCCATCATATTAGGTAGAAACCAACCTGTGGATCAATTAAAAGATAATACAAAAGATATCACTAAGCCTAATCAACAGATGCCACAACAACTTCATTAACAAAAGAAAAGAAATTCAGTCATGTAAAACAACCTTCAGCAGGAACAAACTTCTCAGGCGGTGTACTGCTGATATTACCAGACATTAGTGACTCCAGATACCTATTTTCAGCATCTGTTGAGCCCTGTTTATACCTTGGCTCATTTCTTATCATATCAATCTCACTTGAACCAGCATGAAGTCTTCCAAGGCTGCTGAAGTTCGGTCTACTTATCGCATCTGCTATTTCATTCTGTTTTGGAGCACCAAATCCAGGTGGTGGACGGGCCTTTGCACGCAAGTGGGGCATAACATCACCAAGTAATGCAAATGGCATGTCTTGTGGTGCATTTGCTAGACGAACTAGCAGATCTATACCAAAGTATCCAGCTTCAAACCACCCAATAATATCACTACCAGTAAAAGGTCCTTGAATTTCACCTCGAGGATCTTTGTAAAAGAGGACAAAGTCTTCTGGTGATTGCTGTGAGAGATTCCGGCAATCCTGCTCCCTGTCCAAGACAGCAGATAATTGCCGCCTAATGATTGGATCATCACCAATTTTCAATTTAGGTCCCCCAGCCCCTAAATCGTTGTTGAAATCCTTTTGTGACTGTGGCCAGCCAAAGTCAGAAGTTCTCAACCGGCCATCAGTAGGAATCCCTCTCAAATCAGGTGAAGCTGAATGTATTTGTTCTCCTATTGATGAGGATTGCCATGTCGCACCAGGATAAACAGAAGAACTTCCCTGCATGCTTGATTCCTTACTAGCAACCACCTGCTCATTCCTTCTATAAGAAACACCATCTCTTAAAGCTGCAATTATAAGAATGGATTAAATCAAAGTTAAGAAGTGAAAAATCAAACTGAAATCAATATTATTGTTCACTTTCAAATTACAATCACTACCTTCATTCCCAGTGTCAAGCATAGAAACACATATTATAACATACCCAATCAAAATCCTCAAACAGAAGTGAGCAAGAAATAAATATTACCTTAATCAATAACCGAGAAACCAGATTATCAAAACAACCAAATTATAAACAAATTTACAGAATACATTTGACTTCTCATGTATTTAACATATATATTGTATAGATATCTATCACATAATAACTGGATTTGCAACATCATATCGGTTCACATACCATATTGATAGTTTGATATTAATATACCTTCAGCATTTGATTTGTAATCAGGCAATGTCTGATGATCCTCCATCGTTTCAAATTTAGCATTGGATTCATAGGAACTCATCAGCTTCTCATGTGAAAAGCCCTCAGAATAATGTGAATATCCACCTTTAGAATTGTCAGCACTATCAGCCTCAAGAGGTAAATCTTCTCTACTTCCTGCTCAATGAGGTCATGTCCAACAAACTTTAAACTAAATAAGTATCCAAACAGAAGACAGGCGTGATAAATAAAACTTTATTATATGCAGTACCCAGTTTGATTCGCCTTGATTGCATATGATCAATCGATCCTCGTCCAACAGATCCATCCTTAGTGCTTTGAGGCACACCACTGTTTAATATCTCCCCTTTCTCAATTCCTTTCATTATAACCTGCAAAGGATTGTACCAATTCAGTAATTGTAACTATACCAAAAATGACACGACAAATTATAAAGGAAACTTACAAGTTCCTCAGAAGAAGGTGCACAAAATGCTAGAGGTTCTAATGGTTCTTCCTGTGTAAGGGAAGGCACCTGTACAACTCTTTCTAATATTTTTTCCTGGCAACTCGTATCGGTTATCCTGTATACATCAAGCAATTTTGTCCTGCTATATCTCAATTGAGAAGGTTCACCATGGACACCTTCACCTTTTTCCGAGAATGATCCCAATGAGTTCAAATGATTTGATAAACTATTCATATAGGTCCCACCAGAAGCAACCCTCCCCCGACCAAGGGAAAAGGTTGAAACAGCATTTTCCCCACGCCCCCGACCATGGACAAATGCAGAAGTCTGTTTATTGGGAGTTGGAGTTTGCTGATGAGGAGAGTCTACTTTACCTCGGCTGAGAGCTGAGTTGGATCTCCATGGCCGATAAAGATCTCCCTCCTTTTCATCCTTTCCATGATAAGAAAGATGAGACAACCCCTTATCTAGAGGCATGTCAGTATCTTTATTAACGTCCAACCACTTCTCACGCAAATTATCAGTTTCCTTATCATCAGGCCCCCAACGTGTGTTCCACTTGCTCTCCCGCCGTTGATCATAATTGGCATCCTTGTTGCTCGAATCTGTCCATCGCTCTGATGGGGCACGACGTGCTTCTCCAAAGTGTCTTCCTGACGAGTTATCCGTCCATTGATCCACCTTTCGGTTGTCCCCAAGCTCTTTATCTCCCTCCCTCCAACGATCCTTGCGGACAGAGGAATTGGTTTCTCTTTCTTCATCACGCCAGCGATCACGGCGACCAGATTCTGCATCAAGCATGGAAGGCCTAAAAACATCCTTTCTCTTCTGGGCATCATGCATCTCTTCACCATTCCCTGGTGATTTCATAATTTCCGGAAGGCTGGCAGAACCTGAATATGGGCTTAATTGGTTCTCCTGTGAAAAATACATACATAAAAGAGTAGACGCACTGCCGCATTACATAAAGAACAACTTTTAAGTTGAACGAGACCGATACAATGGAAACAGAATGCTAGTCACTAGATAAGCCCAAAATGGGAAAATTATTAGTTGTAATATACATAATCCAAATAATTTAGTATAAAGAAAAATAAAACACAAAGACTTCTTTTTAAAAGAAAGCAAAGGTAAATGATAACACACCCCAGTTAGTATTCCAGTCTTACTCTCCCCGGGTTTGGGAAGAAGCCACTGTGGTGAAAGTGGAATAGGATTGTCAGATCCTTTCACATCTACATGATACAAACAAAACAAACTAGTTCAGTTACTAAACAAGATTTTGATCGGAAAGAATTGGTAGAGAAGAATAAGTTACAGAAATCTTAATATACTCGATTCACTTGACAAGATTCAGGTGCAGAGATCAAGAATATATCCTCAAAACTAATTCGGGCACAGATCAAACCAGTGCCCATAGAGTTCAATGAAATAGTAAATCTGGTATAGAAAAATGATAATCGAATTCAGGGTTGAGTACATTATATTTCAAGACTGCCATAATTGAAGATACCACAATTATCTCTAGATTAGAACTGTATAGCGCTAATATGGAGCATCAACGAGACACCAGTGCTCAGATTCTACATTGAGATGACTAATGAAAATGACAGCCTCAGCAACCTTCAGACATCAAGAAATTAAAGCAAATGATATTAAATGCAAACACTTGGTGACGGATGAGGAACAAAATTGCCTTCTATTCGATTATTTAGTTTTATATTTTAAATTGGGTAGCAACTGATGTAATTAGAGCTTTGTCCAATCTGTGGAAACTCACGACAATTTAGTTAATTTATTTAGTAGCTAGGGTATTTTAGTATTTAATTACTTTTCTAGGTCACAAGTTTTTTTCTTGGTGGCCAAGTATTATTCTCTGTATATATACTAGTAATCTCCACAAACGAGAGGATAAACTATTGATTATGAAATTCAATTGAGTTTTGTTACCCCAAAAAAAGGAACATAGATCTGTTTAAAATTATAAAGTTAATGCCAGCATAATTTCATTCAACTCTAGTCCAGTCCATTCAGATCTTCCTATTAACTCCAACACCATATCAAACTGTCACTGTGTCTTTGCTGAGAATTGTAGCCATCCACCAGATACCATGATTCACAGGCTGAAAAATTGAAAGATACTGGCAACTACGATGCAAATATCATGTTTCAAGCAGCTCCAAAGAACCAATAAGTTCCTGTCCTGAGTGTCCTCTCATTAATCAAGGGCATCTCACAACTTGAACCCGGTCCATTTGCTCTCTATGATCAAATCGCAACCATATCAATTGCCAAACCGTCTTTTGTCTGCAACTGAGCCTTTTCTCTTAAGATGCCAACATTGCACAAGAATACCTAGATCTGCAGCCCATACGTTGAACAATTTACTAGCACACACCATTGCTCATCTCTTGTTACAAACAACTTAAGCAAATCATAATTGTTTGTCACCTCACTAATCAAAGGTAAAGCTGGCAAAATTTTACTCAAACCCATTAACCTGTCCACCAACCCATAATTAAATGGATAAAATTAACCATTTATCTTGATGAGTTTTAAATGGGTAGGGTTAAATGGATAATAATAAATAAATGGGTTAGATGGGTAAACTCATGGGTCATTAATTGGGTAAAATAAAATCGATATTTCTCTCAAGGAGTCTGTTAGCCAAAGCAGTCTCAATGCCCGACGATGAGCTACTGGAGGAGATAATTGAGTTACCGAGTTTAGGGGGGAAGGTTCGACTCTCCTGACTCATTCACCGACTTATGACATAATACTTATGACATATTACTAGTTGACTCGGTTGACGGCTGCCTGTATTCGCCATGGGCATGGTGGGTTCCACATATCGACTTTAACGGCTATTTTTCCGAACAGGCTCAGCCTTCAGCTTGAAGGAGGAGGTTATTACATGGAAGTGGATGAGAAGAGAGTGAAGTAATTGATAAAAAGGCTATCAATAATCAATTGCAACTTTCTAATTAATATCATTATATATATAATGGTTTCACAATCATTTGCGGATTCCTTAACTTGTAATGACAGACAGGTTACAATAATTAATATAATTATTATATATGTGTTGATGGATTTTATCCATATCCATTTAAAGTTTACCCATTTATGACCCATCTAAAATTATCCATTAGTGACCCAACCAATTAGCAACCCATTATTCATTAAATTTTATCCATTACCCATCAAATCAACTCATTTGACACCCCTAATCAAAGGCATGTCAAGTTGTCAACCAAAGAAAATAGAAGAAGATGCATACTTCTACTCTATAGGCCTCAACATGAAAAGCATATTTATTAAGTTCAAGAAATTATAGATACTACATACTACTTTGGGTGTAACTTTTATTTAAATGAAACACACAGACAAACACATATATGTTCATGTTGTGTGTGATTTTTCCCAGTAATAAAGAATGATGGAAACCAAAATGTCATAAAAAAAAATTAAAAACCTTCATCCATTTATACACTTCTTTAAAAAATTTATACAAAAAAAATCAACATAAGTAACACAAAAACTCATTATTCTATAAATGACAATGAGATTACCCTTTTCTCACAAGGTACACAAGGGAAACACGCATTAAACCCATTTAAATATGTATTAAACACCAATACATCTAAGCAGTGGTTCAATTACCTCAACTACTCGAGGAGACTGCAAATAATGGTTCACCAAAAGCATTCCAACTGTTTGTCATATTCTACAGGGATTCTTAACTTGCAATAGAGGCTACATGCCAACAATCTTTCCATGGACACATAATATGAAATACCTTTTATTCTACCTAATTCTTCCATCGTGACTAAAAGATTAGATCACATAAAGCCTTGACACTTGCTCCTCATTGAAAATAAGTAAAAACAGCAGACATATACTTCCACCGTATATTTACCCTAACAACACAACTAAATCTCATTTGCGTTATCACACAAAATGAAAATGAACTAACATTGTCAAAAACAATGAAAACAACACAACCAATATATCATACCAATATAATACCTTTTTATTATAGATAATACAGCAAACATCATTAATAAGATAAACAAAGAAAAACAAACAAAATAAATACATATAGGCTATAGGTACCAGAAGGAAAACCTTATTTTCAGAATGGATTACCCAAAATACATATCAAAAATCAGGTACAAAAAAAATTCCAGAGATTTTAGTAAAAAAATAAGAAAAACCCTAAAAAATTACAAGGCGACATAAAACTCTCATACTGTAATTTCAGTAATGAAAAGGAAAAAGAAAAATATGGGGAATACAAGAAATGCTGCTACGCAGTAACGCATTTTCAGTTCTTTTTTCATACTTCAAATAAACAAACAGAGCTTTAATCAGCGAACATAATGCTTAAACACTGTATCCATCTCGCGAACAACGACTAAACACTGATATAGCTTCAACCTTAGAAATATACTAGGGTTTTACAAATAAAAACGGCAACTTTCATCCAAAATCATATAAATAGACCACAAATTAAGAATTTGGCAAATAAATTGAAGCTCAAATGGAATGGATAGAAAGAAAATAGCATTGAAGGTTTCAATTCCGAAGTCCAAAGGAATTTATAATGGCTTGCCTTTGGAGATCTGGTTTTCACGAGAATCGAAGTCCATCTTGGAAGCCATGGATGATCAAAAAGTTGCAAATAGAGAGAAATAGAGAGGTTTGGAAGAGAAAGAAACTTCTTTATGCTGTGTTTTGATCGACTGCTTGAAGGTAAAGGGGCAAAATGCGGATAAATGGAAAATAATCATAACTATGGGTTTTGGCTAAGAAGTATCCGGCACACGTTAGCAAAGGCCCTAGTTTAATAAGTGACCCTAATGTGCTACTCATGATTCGGACAATATTTATTCTCACGCGCCACCGACAATCGTGGCATGTACCAGGTATATGAAATTACAAAACTAGCCTTCGATTGCGTTACATAGGCATTTAGTGTGTGGTGTGGGTTTAGTTCGTCTATTCCTTTGTGGCTTTCTCCTTACCCTATGTGGTGCGCACTGCGCCCTGTGTCGCGCAGGTTAAGGTCAGGTGAAGCCCATGGGCAATGACGTGCTAGATACGTGCTGCGTGCATTGGTCGTGGCGGTGCGAGTTTTTTTTTTTTTCCAAGTAACCCTAGCTATACGTGGCATTTATGTAAATCTAATTTAATTGGGAAGATAATAATGTGTTTTACTAAAATAACCTTAGGGTTTTGCTGAAATTCTGTATTATAAAATTTCATCCCGGTTGGATTTTTGCCATTTTAGAAGGTTCAATCTTTTGCGGTACAAGTAACCAAGGTTTTTAAACCCGGACCGGTCATCGAACCGAAAAAGCTACTGGGTGAATGGGTCACTGGTCCAACCAGTGGTCGGACCGTTATTGACCCAGTGACGTCATTAATATGTAATAAATAATAAATAATTAATTATATTAATTATTATTATATATTGTATATAATATTTAGTAAATATGTAAAATTAATCAATTTATCTACAAAAAAAAACTAAACATCTCTAAGATACATTCAAATTCCGAAATTCAACCACAAGTTCAAGTGTTTGATTAAATGAATGCAAAAATATGTAAAATACCAAACAAAGTCTCAACTAAATTACTAAAATAAAATAAAATCCGTAATATTTTTTTTTTAATCTTTAAGGAGAGAACCGGTCAAACCCGTGAACCGGTTACCGGTTCACTGGGTCGACCGGTTCAACCGCCGGGTCACCGGTTCTGAACGGTTTTTGAGCAAAAGTGGTTTAGTGGTCCAAACCGGACCGTTGAGTGAACCGGGTCCGGTTTTTTCCGGTTCAACCGGCGGTCCGGTCCGAGTTTGAAAACAGTGCAAGTAACGTACTAAAAAGATTGGAACTACTCGTGTAAGACCGAAGCATGTGAAAGATATTAAAAATATATGTTAAAATAATATTTCTCTTAAAAAATATAGTGGTATTTAGATATTGAAAAATCTCAAAGTTGTGGGGCTCTAGTTTAATATACTTTCATGATTTTTTGTAACTTGAGGAGTACATATTTAAGTTATAAATTGAATAAAACAATTCGGACTCGACTCAAAAGATATACGAGTGATATTCGGATTCGATAGTAATATGATCTAAATTTGAGTATAAAAAATTGTTCAAATAAAAATACGAGTAGATTCTAAGCAATGTCGTACTCGACTAGTTTAAAATTAAAACTATTCGAATTCTCGATTGTGATTTGATACATACTCGATTAATACATATTTGATTTGATACTTGATATATTCTCTTATAATATATACAAAATTAAATCAAATTATGATAATTAATTATTATTATTATTATTATTTTATTTTATTTTTATTTTTAATTGTGATTTTATATTTGTAAAGTGTAATAATAAATATATTTTCTCATTTTTAAGTAAAATAATAAATTTAATTTATAATTATATTTATTATAAAACTAGTTATTATGTTGAGACTCGAATTCAAATTTAAATTCGAAATTCGTGAGTAGTTTGAATATAATTCGATTCGAGTCAGATCGAATTTGAGTAATAAATATTGGCTTAAATATGTTTCACTACTCTAAACTATTACCTTTTTTCACTTCGGTGATCACCTTTCAAATAGATGATTAAATTATTAATTTTTTTCACATTCGCTCAATTGTACCTACCACATCAGAAATTGATGACGTGGAGGTGAACATGTGGCATACCATGCTTATATGTCAAAAGAAAAGTAAATTTTGAATTATTGTAAATTATTTTATTAAAATGAAGGGGCAAAAGAATAATTCAACATTCATATCATATTCAATCAAAATAAACAAAATATATTTCATACAAATAAAAATCATTTTAGTATAACATAAAAAAACAATTAAACAAACAAAAAACATCAATTCATTCCTTCGTTTTTCATTAGAACGAACCCAAAAGCCAAAAGCCACCATTAAAATTTTCTACAGCTTTCTTCTACAAAAATTATCCAAAAAGTCTTTCAAGAGCCATTATAATTCTACTGCTACATTATTCTATTTGAAGAACAAATAAAAAAAACAAATCTACAAGTTTGTTCAACTTTGTTTGTTCTTCAATAGCCCTGTTAGAATTTAGGATCACACATAAGCACACGACAATAGAGAATTAAGAATTAACACAGAGATTTGCGTGGTTCCCCAATTTGGGTACTCCACAGGTGTTAGAGTTTATGCCCTAGAGGCCAATTATTTGATATAATTGTTTAATATTTTGATATTATATTTGATTGAATAAATGAATTATTTTATTATGAATGTTAACATAATAAAAATTCTTAGAATAGTGATACAAATTATATAGTTTTAAGTATGTGACTTGAACATGAGATTATATAATTACAATTAATATCATTGTTCTTAAATGTCCCTAGTCGAGTATCATTGTTGATAGGACAACAATGATGCATTAAGACTAGTATGTGGATTGACTGATGACAAAATTTTATTGATCATAAATATATGAAATATTAAGTCAATGCATAGGTACATGTTAGAGAACGATGTACTAGACAGACCCACCATGAGAATTCTATATGGAGCATTATGCGAAGTGTCATTAGCAATTCTCATAGTGACAATGATGTAATGGTCCTCCGACCTGAAATCACTATATTTCTACACGAGAATTTATGTACTTTGATATCATCAAATGTCACCTTTAATAGGGTGGACTATAAAGGTGATTATTGGGTACATCATGTGTGACGCCCCCAAAATTAGGTATACATCACCCATCTTGGGTCGCCAGATACAAGGTACAGAATTCAAATACAACTTACAAATACAACTATCGTGTACAATACGACAAAACATAAACTGTGAGTTTGAATACAAATATTGTCTACTAGAGATTATACAAACTCAAAAGGAGTCCTCATTACAATTATTATCACACTATTTCACAGAATAGTGAGGACTATTAATGCTATCTTCCGGACCACTACTCCGTTCCCCGACTCGTCCCAGCTATATTCTCATTTCCTGAAGAGAACAATGAAAGAAAGGGTGAGCTCAACTAGCCCAGTAAGAAATATTATGACTAAAATAATGCATAATAAATTATCATTAGCCTTCAACAGTGTTAAACTGATAAAATATAATAAACATCAAGTTTAACTGCAGCGGAACTAGCAATCCATTAAAAGAGTCAAGTAGAAAATAAAATCTACTATCTTTTATGATTTAAAAGGTTTTCATCACTGTTATAGCTGAGACTCAGCTTAATAAATATTCCACATCATCGAATCACCCATGCACTATGGCCAAGGATATTCTTTAGTATCACGACCACAATTATTCATGCACTACGGCCAAGAATATTTGTGTATTCATTAATGGTCATGATCATGCCAACAACTGTCCATCAATGCACTACGTCAAATGAGACTTTTACCACATCATTTGCAACATTACGGCCATGATTACACCGAATAATCCCTGGTCATAATCATACCAAGTCCATCTATACACTACAGGCCACAGATGACTTTCAAAAATATAAATAAGAGGATGATGACAATGATATAAGAATTCAATAAAACAAGTTCAAGAATTATTTTATCCAGGAATTATTAACGTCCAAATTGTCAACACTATACTGTTTTGTGGTGTAAAATTCAAGAATGCTCAGAAGATAATTTTCATGAAAAGATACTGGATGAAGCGCAAATATCAAGAATATTCCACTAATTTCATGGAGTATAGAAGTCAAAGTTTTATCCAACTGAGTAATACCAAATACAATAACAAAAGATATCACCATGCATGCGATAGAGACCGCACAAACAGGTTATTCCCGCAGAATAATAATAACGGAACCAGGTCAGGTGAAATTCACACCGACAGGATGTTCCAACAGAATAATAAATGCGGAATAATAAATGATGGAACCAGGTACGGCGTATAGCACAGACAGGATATTCCGACAGAATAATAAAGACGAAATAATAAAAATGGAACCAGGTCCGGTGTAAAACACACAGACAGGATGTTCCAACAGAATAATAGAAGAATGTCACCAAGTATAGGGTAAACCGTGTATACAGGTTATTCCAACAGAATAATAAGCAATGGAATAACAACAGTTCTCTTCATGAATAAGAAAGAATAATACCCCTTACGGGTACAACAAATAATATTCCCTACCTTAGAAGAATTGAATATTGGAAAAGTGAAGTAGCAGAATACTTTTATTCTTTCTCTCTAGAGTTTCAGTGAATTCGTAAGAAATAATGAAGGAATGAGCTTTCTATTTATAGAAAAACTGAGGGTGGCTCTTGGTCTTAACGAAGGGTCAAAATGACTCTTGGTAATACTGAAGAGACAACTACTATTTGCGAAGGGGTAATTAACCCTTGGAACACCGAAGAGGCAGTTAACTCTTGGTAATATTAAAGGGACAACAACTATTGACGAAGGTAACTACTATTGAAGAAGGTAATTACTATTTACGAAGGTAATTACTATTTACGAAGGTAATTACTATTTACAAAAATAATTACTATTTACAAAAGTAATTACTATTTACGAAGGTAATTACTATTTACGAAGGTAATTACTATTTACGAAAGTAATTACTATTTACGAAGGTAATTACTATTTACGAAAGTAATTACTATTTACGAAGGTACTTACTATTTACGAAAGTAATTACTATATACGAAAGAGACTCTTAGATGACGACATATGGCCCCCCATAAATAATTAAACTTATCACCAACGTCAAATAATAGACTTTTTATATACATCAAGGATTGAATAAAAATTACCAGAAATCATTTTATTTTTTAATCAACACATAATTAATCTTTCAACAATTATTAATCATTATAACTTGTCGTCTCAATTATTGTTTAAATAATATAACATATTATACAGATGATACTGTGACAATAATTGAATCAATAATATAAGAGATATGATGCAGCAATTACTGTAGCAATAATTGAGTATAGCTGAGTGACTTCTCACGTAAGCATCAATAATCAATATCGTGTGCTACTCTGCAACCACGCGTATTACTGTACTTTTACTACCGAGTAGTTCAACAGTTTTAACGGTAACACCTCCGCCGTTATTTTCATAAAGTATTTTTGTCGTTTTCTCAATCCGACAATAATTCCATTGTGGGGTCCACCAATGATTGTGCCGTCGTACGAATATTCCCCGACAAAAAGAATATTCCCCGACCAAACGAATATTTTATAACAACTCGCGTACTTTGCAATATTTATAAATATTACCCACAACTATAACATTATATCAAATCCATACCATAATTTTCAAAAATATAATTCGAGAAAATTAAATATTTATTCATAAAATATGGGGTCTCACAATCTCCCCTCCTTAAGAATTTTCTCCCTCGAAATTTACGTACGTACCTGGTATGCCGAACATGTGAGGATACCTTGGCTTCACTTCAAATTCTAACTCTTGAGGTATAACCTTTGAGCGTCGAATATGATCCTTCTTATCCAAGATGTTAACACATATCTCCTCATACGTTAAATCTTCTACTATCTCGTCCGATTTTAAATTAATAATGTGGTTCGGGTCGTCCACATATTTATGTAACATCGATACGAAAAAAAATGTTCTGAACACGCAACATACTTGGCAGTAAAATGAGTCTATAAGCCACAATTCCTACTTGATCAAGGATTTCAAATGGGCCAATAAAATCGAGTGTTTAAACTTCCTCTATTCGTCAATTCTTGCTTCTAGAATAACGCCCTCTTGAACCTTCTTAATTCTTCACATTCTTCAGCTCCGAGTGTGTAGCTTGAGCGGCTTTAACTTTATCGATTAAAGTCGATTCTACTTGTATATTCATTATCTTCACGTGAGTTCGTATATTCGCACTTGTAAATGCATATGATCTTCTACTCACACGTCAGCTACCATGTTCGCTTTCCCAAGATAATATTGCATGGTACGATCATAATCTTCAACAGCTCGAGCCAACATCTTTGGCACGTTATACGTTCGTTTTAGGTGAAGAAAATATTTGAGGGTTTAAGAAATGGGTTTTGTACTGGGGTCAATACAAAATTCGATTTCACGCTCCAGGGTAGGCTAAGAAGTCTTCAAGAATACGTCAGAAAATTTATTAACACTAGAAATATCATTCAAAATTGTGACCCTCATCCAAGACTTGGATAACACTTCACATTGATACCTATCAACTTGTCATCGTCATTCACGACGTCTCCTACGGAAAGTCTGTCTTCGGTTCATTCCACATAAGGAAGTCAACAATGAAAGGACTGGGGCTCTTTATTTATGGCTTGAAATGACAATGATTGACTTTAGTGGTTTGGTTGCTTGAATTCGCATTACAGGTTTGTTAGGAATATGAAAGCTAACAACCTTACGAAAAGCATGATGAGTAGTTAACCAATCGATTTCTAAAATCGCATCAAAGGCAAGTATTTTTAAAGAGATAAGATTGACAGGTAACGTGAAAGTGTTGATTTGAACAAGATTTATAAATAGTGGAGGTAACGAAGGTTTCTCTCAACTGAGTTTAAACAGATATATCAAAGTCTAACTTCTCTGGTGTTAACTTCAAACATTGAACACAACTAGGTGTAATAAAAGAGTGAGTAGAACTGGTATTTAACATGGTATAGACTTCGCAAGAGTTTATGACTAACATATCCGTGATAATTTTATTCAGGTTCCTCGTCACGGAAAAAAACGCTCTCTCTTAAACTACCGGCTTTGGCTTACCTGGGACATCCTTTGGTGCCTCCATCCTAGCTGAACTTGTCTTCGGTGAACGGCAAAATCGGGCTAGGTGACCTTCTCTTCCACAATTATAGCATGCTTTGGACGGCATCACACAATTTGGACTGATGTGTCCCTCCCCTCCGCATTTGAAACATATGATAGGTGGTCGTTCTCCTTCCTTAACGACAGGTGCTGGTGCTGACGTCTTTCCATCATTGTTGAATCTTCTCTTCTTGAAATGTCCATTCTTATTGTTTTGGCCCTGATTACCACCGAAGTGGTTACCATTTTTGGCTTGTTGATTTCCTTCACGCTTGTTGTCACCGCTTCGATGATTGCTCTCGCTGGTATTATCATTTTATCGGCTGCTCTCTTTTAGTTGCGTTGACTCGTTATCGCGCTCCACTAACTGAGCCCTATTTACAACATCTGAATATAAACACAATTTATGAGAAATAAGATGTTGACGTATCTCTGGCTTTAAACCTCTTAAAAATATTCGCGCCATTCTCTCTTCATTATCCACCAAGTGGGACGCAAACCGGGATAACTCTGCAAATTTTGCCTCGTATTGCGACACGGTCATATTGTTTTGTTCCAACTTGATAAATTCCTCCTCCTTCATGTGGCGAATACTTTCGGGAAAGTATTTTTCGTTGAACAACTCCTGGAACTTCTCCCAAGATATCTTCAGTACAACAGGTTGAGTACGTTTTACCGATTTCCACCAGTAATCTGCCTCTCCGCGCAACATAAAGGCGGCGAAAGGAACCTTTTGCTCCTCGGAGCATTCCAAGACATCAAATATCTTGGTGATCTGCTTTATCCATGTTTCCGCCATAAGTGGTTTTGGCTCTCCCTTAAACTCCGGTGGTCCCAGCTCCTTGAACTGTTTAGCGGTGACCGCCCGAGAGTTTCCCGTGTTTCCATCTACGTTTTGGACAAGAGTCGATTTCGCCTGCTGTTGCATGAATTGCATAAAACCTCTGAATATTTGATCATTCATCATTTGGTTAGTGTTGTTGTTTGCATGAGGATCGTCGCCTTCCTGATGCACATTATCCTGATTATTGATATGTGGTGAATCAACGATCGCCTGTGCTCCATTACTATTCTCAACATTCTCAGATGTCATTTTCAGATACTGCCACGAAATAAAAGGTTACTTGACATATAACATATTATCCATATACTCTGATCGACCAATTAAATATCAAATAAACTTAGGTAGGTCATACTAGCGAAGGAATTCCCCGTCTCTCCCATCCTAGTTCTATTCTCACATCTTAGCCAGGGATCATATCCCTAAGCTCTGATACCAACTGTGACGCCCCCAAAATTAGGTATACATCACACATCTTGGGTCGCCAAATACAAGGTACAGAATTCAAATACAACTTACTAATACAACTGTCGTGTACAATACGACAAAACATAAAATGTGAGTTTGAATACAAATATTGTCTACTAGAGATTATACAAACTCAAAAGGAGTCCTCATTACAATTATTATCACACTATTTCACAGAATAGTGAGGACTACTAATGCTATCTTCCGGACCACTACTCCGTTTCCCGACTCGTCCCAGCTATATTCCCATTTCCTGAAGAGAACAGTGAAAGAAAGGGTGAGCTCAACTAGCCCAGTAAGAAAATATTATGACTAAGATAATGCAGAATAAATTATCATTAGCCTTCAACAGTGTTAAACTGATAAAATATAATAAACATCAAGTTTAACTGCAGCGGAACTAGCAATCCATTAAAAGAGTCAAGTAGAAAATAAAATCTACTATCTTTTATGATTTAAAAGGTTTTTCATCACTTTTATAGCTGAGACTCAGCTTAATAAATATTCCACATCATCGAATCACCCCTGCACTACGGCCAAGGATATTCTTTAGTATCACGACCATAATTATTCATGCACTACGGCCAAGAATATTTGTGTATTCATTAATGGTCATGATCATGCAAACAATTGTCCATCAATGCACTACGGAAAATGAGACTTTTACCACATCATTTGTAACATTACGGCCATGATTACACCGAATAATCCTTGGTCATAATCATACCAAGTTCATCTATACACTACAGGCCACAGATGACTTTCAAAAATATAAATAAGAGGATGATGACAATGATATAAGAATTCAATAAAACAAGTTCAAGAATTATTTTATCCAGGAATTATTAACGTCCAAATTGTCAACATTATACTGTTTTGTAGTGTAAAATTCAAGAATGCTCAGAAGATAATTTCCAAGAAAAGATACTGGATGAAGCGCAAATATCAAGGATATTCCACTAATTTCATGGAGTATAGAAGTCAAAGTTTTATCCAACTGAGTAATACCGAATACAATAACAAAAGATATCACCATGCATGCGATAGAGACCGCACAAACAGGTTATTCCCGCAGAATAATAATAACGGAACCAGGTCAGGTGAAATTCACACCGACAGGATGTTCCAACAGAATAATAAATGATGGAACCAGGTACGGCGTATAGCACAGACAGGATATTCCGACAGAATAATAAAGACGGAATAATAAAAATAGAACCAGGTCCGGTGTAAAACACACAGACAGGATGTTCCAACAGAATAATAGAAGAATGTCACCAAGTATAGGGTAAACCGCGTATACAGGTTATTCCAACAGAATAATAAGCAATGGAATAACAACAGTTCTCTTCATGAATAAGAAAGAATAATACCCCTTACGGGTACAATAATTAATATTTCCTACCATAGAAGAACTGAATATTGGAAAAGTGAAGTAGCAGAATACTTTTCTTCTTTCTCTCTAGAGTTTCAGTGAATTCGTAAGAAATAATGAAGGAATGAGCTTTCTATTAATAGAAAAACTGAGGGTGGCTCTTGGTCTTAACGAAGGGTCAAAATGACTCTTGGTAATACTGAAAAGACAACTACTATTTGCGAAGGGGTAATTAACCCTTGGAACACCGAAGAGGCAGTTAACTCTTGGTAATATTAAAGGGACAACTACTATTGACGAAGGTAAATACTATTGAAGAAGGTAATTACTATTTACGAAGGTAATTACTATTTACGAAGGTAATTACTATTTACGAAAATAATTACTATTTACAAAAGTAATTACTATTTACGAAGGTAATTACTATTTACGAAGGTAATTACTATTTACGAAAGTAATTACTATTTACGAAGGTAATTACTATTTACGAAGATAATTATTATTTACGAAAGTAATTACTATTTACAAAAGTAATTACTATTTACGAAGGTAATTGTTATTTACGAAGGTAATTACTATTTACGAAAGTAATTACTATTTACGAAAGAGACTCTTAGATGACGACATATGGCCCCCCATAAATAATTAAACTTATCACCAACGTCTAATAATAGACTCTTTATATACATCAAGGATTGAATAAAAATTACCAGAAATCATTTTATTTTTTAATCAACACATAATTAATCTTTCAAGAATTATTAATCATTATAACTTGTCGTCTCAATTATTGTTTAAATAATATAACATATTATACAGATGATACTGTGATAATAATTGAATCAATAATATAAGAGATATGATGCAGCAATTACTGTAGCAATAATTGAGTATAGCTGAGTGACTTCTCACGTAAGCATCAATAATCAATATCGTGTGCTACTATGCAACCACGCGTATTACTGTATTTTTACTACCGAGTAGTTCAACAGTTTTAACGGTAACACCTCCGCCGTTATTTTCATAAAGTATTTTTGTCGTTTTTTCAATCCGACAATAATTCCGTTGTGGGGTCCACCAATGATTGTGCCTTCGTACGAATATTCTCCGACAAAAAGAATATTCCCCGACCAAACGAATATTTTATAACAACTTGCGTACTTTGCAATATTTATAAATATTACCCACAACTATAACATTATATCAAATCCACACCATAATTTTCAAAAATATAATTCGAGAAAATTAAATATTTATTCATAAAATCTGGGGTCTCACATCATGAATCGTGTGATCAGGAATATGAGTGATCTAGATGGAATTTAACCATCCTATAACTTAGGGGTAATATCCATAGGCCTCTTGATTGAGTAGGACTATGAAAAGCATTGTCATGCTCAAATAGTGATTTGTTTCATATAGTCTACTCATTGATCAAGAAAAACTCAGATTAAATTATGAAGAGTATGACTTATTCAATGACTCGAGTTTAATCTAGGATATTGAGGTTAAAAGGATTAAATTACATTGAAACATTGGTCACGAAAAGGTTGCATCAAATCATCGATCTTATTATTACTTGGGTAGCAGTGATGCATTAATAGATGCCGCTCACGGTTTATAATTTTATAATATGATTTTAAAATTATTGCAAATGTAATAATAACCTATAGGGTCACACACATAGAACATAATTTAAAAAGGAAATTAATTTAAATTGTAAGAATTTAAATATATCAATATGAATGATAGTATTTTAAATCACGAATTTAAATTAAAAAGGATAATTTGTATATATGTATATTAATTAAATAAGACTTAATTAAGATATATATATATATATAAATTCGGATTTTAATAATATTAGGTTTTGATTAATTCCTCCTAACTGCTATATATATGATATATATCAGTCATTTTAGGGATTACGTCAAAATACAAAAATCTAGCCGCTCTTAGAGAGAGACTAGAGAAAATAGTTTCGAAAATTCTAATCCTTGGTGGCTAGTACCGTGGTTCCTTCTTCTGCAGATCGTAGGACGATACGTGGAGCGTTCGTGTGGATACCGTAAAGACGCAGTTCGTTTGAATTGCGTTGGAGATTCGACTGCATCGATTCTAGCTTTAATAATCGGTATAATTTCTAACCTCTGAGTTAATTGATTTTTCATATGGATCATGTTTAGGGTTTCGAAATTGCTTTTAAATTTTTCTATTTTCGCTGCGTTTTATGTGTCGAAACCCTTCAACAGGCGGCTTGTTATTTTATTTATAATTCCTTGGTTACATAGGGCTTTACAATAGATAGTATTTATAGCCACTAATGTGACGCCCACAAAACAGGTATACATCACCCATCTTGAGTCGCCAGATACATGGTACATAAATTCAAATACAACTTAATTATACAACAGTCATGTAAAATACGACAAAATATAGCTGAAAGTTTAAAAAAGAATATTGTCATCTAGACAATATCCACACTCAATGGTGTCCTCATTATAATTATTATCGCATTATTCCGTAGAATAGTGAGGACTATTAAATCCATTTATCCATGACCATCACTCCATTCCCCGACTCGTCCCAGCTATATTCTCATTTCCTGAATAGAACAATGAAAGAAAGGGTGAGCTCAATTAGCCCAGAAAGAAATATTATGACTAAGATAATGCAGAATAAATTATCATTAGCCTTCAACAGTATAACAACTGATAGAATACAATAGACAACAAGTTTTAGATCAACAATTGCAGCGGAAATAAGCAATCCATTAGAAGAGTCAAGTAGAGCATAAAATCTACTATTTTCTATGATTTAAAAAGTTTTTCATCAACTTTATCGCTGAGACTCAGCTTAAAAAAATTAAACCACATCATCGAATCATCCCTGCACCACGGCCAAGGATATTCATTAAATCATCAATGGTCATGACTATACCGAATAATCCCTAGTTATAATTATACCAAAAACTGTCCATCAATGCACTACAGGCCAATGAAGACTTTTACCACATCATTCGTCACATTACAGTCATGATTATACCAAATAATCCTTAGTCATAATTATACCAAGTCCATCTATGCACGTAAGCCAAAGATGACTTTCATCACAATATAAGCATGAGGATGATGACAATGACATAATAATTCATTAAAACAAGTTCAAGGATAAATTTTAAAGATTTATAATTTAATTTATCCAGAAATCAATAACGTCCAAATTGTCAACATGATACTGCTTTGTGGAGTAAAATTCAAGAATAATATTCATGTACCAAAAATAATTTGGACAGAAAAGAAATATATTTTTCGGGTGAATAGTACCCCGTCAATAGTACCTCGGGAATAGTACCCCGTGAATAGTACCCCGACATGAAAAACTGTCCCGAATATCTGAGTGAATGATACTAGAGTGAATAGTAATTGGGTGAATAGTAGCCCGTGAATAGTAACTCATGAATAGTACTCCGGCACGAAAAGTGTTCCAAATACCCGAGTGAATAATACTAGAGTGAATAGTAACTAGGTGAATAGTAACCCGTGAATAGTAACTCGTAATAAAAAAATACCAAACAAAACAATATTTTCATGACGAGTACAAAAGAAATGATATCCCAGATTAGTATAATAGAATATACGAAACTGCAAATGAATTTTTACCCGCCATGCTGTAATCCACGTAGACAGATCATTTCCACAATTTAATAAATAATGAATACGAAGGATCATTCATCATGCATGCGGTAATCCACATAGACATGTTATTCCAACAGAATAATAAAGAATGGAATAACAGAAGAATTCATCATGCATGCGATAGACCGCACAGACAGGTTATTCCCAACAGAATAATAAAGAATGGAACCAGGTCATGCGTAATCTGCACATACAGGATATTCCAACAGAATAATAAAGAATGGAACTATGTCATACGTAATCTACACAAACAAGATATTCCAACAGAATAATAAAAAATGGAATAACAACAGAATTCACCAGGCATGCGATAGAACGCACAGACATGTTATTCCAACAGAATAATAAAGAATGGAATAACAGAAGAATTTTACCATGTATGCGATACTTCGCATAGACAGGTTATTCCAACATAATAATAAAGAATGGAATAACAACCCTTACGAGTATTGAAAGAAAATAACTCTCTTCATGAATACGAAAGAATAATACCCCTTACCTCAAAAGAAGACTGGATACTGGAATAGTGAGGTAACAGACTTCCCTTCTTCTTTCTCTCTATAATTTCTCTCTATAATAATTGCTCTATAGCTTTAGTGAATTGGTGAAAAATAATGAAGGAATGAGCTTCTATTTATAGAAAAATATAGTTTCGATAATTGCACATTTTGGGGCTCGAAATATTACAGTATAATACCTTCCTCTTTTCTTTCATTTTTAATTTAGTCCTGCGAGTATTATCAAACTTACACCACTTCCCCTAATAGTAAATCATGTGAATTAATAGTAAATCATGTGAATCAATAGTTCTAGACATGTAAAAATACGAATAACAGTTTTAACGGTAACACTTTCGCCGTTATTTTTATAAAAAGATAATTCTGTCATTTTTTACTACGACCATACTTCCGTTGTGGGGTCCACCAATGATTATGCCGTCACACGGATATTTCCCGAAAAAAAAAAATTCTCCGACCAAACGAATATTTTATAACAACATGCATACTTTGCAAAAATTTTCACATATCACCCTTAACTTTAACCTTTTATCAATTTAACCATTTACAAAATAAAATAATAATTATAGGAAAATTGAATACTTTCATTTCATAAAATTTGGGGTCTTACAACTAATCTTATTCTAACCGTACTTCACATTATGTTCTAATTACCCATAATGTCCTCCAAAAAAACAAACTAGTAAACTGTAGCCCGCCGAACGACGCGGCCCGCGCTGCCCCCAAGTTGACCCTGACGCGCTCCGCGCCACACCTGGTCTTGCACCGGCGTGCCCCGTGCCATACCTGCAGAAACTCTGTAAGTTCCAACAAATCTCCACCTTGACAAATAACCTCGCCCATTCAGAAGATAAGTCACTTGTCCTATCCGATCTTGGGGAGGGGGGAATCCTCCAAGCTAACATTCGGAGATATTAATCAAGTCCAAGCAATGCTTGAACTTGTCCGCGGTCACAGTCTTTGTCAACTGCATTTACAGAAGTGTGCACTTTTTCAAATATCACATCTGTGACGCCCCCAAAATAAGTATACATCACCCATCTTGAGTCGCCAAATACATGGTACAAAATGCAAATACGAACTTAATTATACAACCGTCACGTAATATACGACAATACATAAACTGAGAGTTTTAATAGGAATATTGTCATCTAGACAATATTCACACTCAAAGGAGTCCTCATTACATTTATTGTCACACTATTTAACAGAATAGTGAGGACTACTAATGCTATCTTCTGGACCGTCACTCCTTTTTCCGACTCGTCCCAACTATATTTTCATTTCCTGAAGAGAACAGTGAAAGAAAGGGTGAGCTCAACTAGCCCAGTAAGAAATATTATGACTAAGATAATGCAGAATAAATTATCAATAGTCTTCAACAATGTTAAACTGATAAAATACAATACATCAAGTTTAACCGCAGCAGAATAAGAAATCCATTAGAAGAGTCAAGTAGAGAATAAAACCTACTATCTTCTATGATTCAAAAATGTTTTCATCAACTTTTATCTCCGAGACTCAGCTTAATAAATAAACCACATCTTCTAATCATCCCTGTACTACGAGCCAATGATATTCATTAAATCATCAACGGTCATGACTATACCGAATAATCCCTGGTCATAATCATACTAAAAATAGTCCATCAATGCATTACATGCCACTGAGAACTTTTACCATATCATTTATAACATTACAGGTCATGATTATAACGAATGATCCTGGGTCATAATCATATTAAGTCCATCTATGCACGTAAGCCAAAGATAACTTTCATTACAATATAAGCATGAGGATGATGAATGCGGCGTAATAAATAATGGAACCAGGTCCGGCGTAAAACGCACAGACAGGATATTCTGATAGAATAATAAATACGGAATAATAAATAATGGAACCAGGTCAGGCGAAATTCGCACCGACAGGATATTCCAACAAAATAATAAAGAATGAAATAATAGAAGAATTTCACCATGTATGCAGTACTTTGCATAAACAGGTTATTCTAACATAATAATAAGGAATGGAATAACAAAAGAAGATCACCATGTATGCGGTACTTCGCATAAACAGGTTATTCCAACATAATAATAAAGAATGAAATAACAGAAGAAGATCACCATGTATAGGGGAGACCACTTATACAGGTTATTCCAACAGTGTAATAAAGAATGGAATAACAGAAGTTCTCTTCATGAATACGAAAGAATAACACCCCTTACCTTAAAAGAACTAGATATTGGAAAATAAAGGTAGCTGACTTCTCTTCTTCTTTATATCTATAATTTCTCTCTCAAGAGTTTCAGTGAATTCGTAAGAAATAATGAAGGAATGAGCTTCTATTTATAGGAGAATGGACTGAATAGTAACTAAGTTATGAACGGTCCAGATTAATGTAATTTTAAACGGACGGTCCATATTGATTTACTATTAAACTTTAAACCAACGGTCCATACTGATTCACTAATAAACTTTAAACCAACGGTCCATACTGATTCAATATTAAACTTTAAAGCAACGGTCCATATTGATTTACTAATATAATTTCAACCAACGGTCTGAAAAATTAGCACATCTCCTCATGGAATAATATTGTACTCAAAAATAATTTGGACTGAAAAGAAATATATTTTGTTCAGGTGAATAGTATCTCGTGAATAGTAACTCGTGAATAGTAACTCGTGAATAGTAACTCATGAATAGTAACTCGTGAATAGTAACTCATGAATAGTACTTCGACACGAAAAGTGCCCTGAATACCCGATTGAACAATATAACCTCCAGACATCAATTATTATCGAAATAGATGTCAATTTCTACTAACATAATTAATCCCAACACAATGGAACTATCAAATTCATCTTTAATCAACAAGAACTCATCATTAATATTATAACTCACAATATTTAACAACAAGGTTGTTCCCAGGAAAGAGGGGGTTTTCCGATAAGGATTTCTCCCTATTGGCGTGCAATTAGATGACCAAACTTCTCCTTGAAAAAACTTCTAGACATTGTAAATATTGCAATTTAATAATATGAATAACTTTGTCGTCTTAATTATTGATTTAATAATATACCATATAACGCATATGATACTGTGACAATAATCGAATCAATAATATGAGAGATATGATGCAGCAATTACTGTAACAATAATTGAGTATAACTGAGTGACTTCTCATGTAAGTATCAATAACCAATACCGTGGGCTACTATGCAACCACGCGTATTACTGTACTTTTACTACCGGGTAGTTCAACAGTTTTAACAGTAACACTTTCGCCGTTATTTTTATAAAAAGATAATTTTGTCATTTTCTTACCACGACAATACTTTCGCTGTGGGGTCCACCAATGATTGTGTCGTCATAGGAATATTTTCTGTTAAAACGAATATTTCCCGACCAATCGAATATAATACAACCACTTACATACTTTGCAAAATTATAAGTATTACCCACAACTATAACATTATATTATATCCACACCATAATATTCAAAAATATATATCGAGAGAAATTTATCTTTATTCATAAAAATTGGGGTCTTACAACCTCCCCTTCTTATGAAATTTCTTCCTCGAAATTAGGGTGCGTACCTGATATATCGAAGAGGTGAGGATATCTTGACTTCATCTCAGATTCTAACTCCCAGGTCATTTCTTCCACATCGTGGTTTCTCCACAAAACTTTGACTTGAGGTATAACCTTGGAGCGTAGAATATGACCCTTTTTATTCAAGATTTTAACAGGTAACTCTTTATACGTTAAATCTTCCTCTATCTCGTCTGATTTTAATTCAATAATGTGGTTAGGGTCTTTCACATATTTACGTAACATATATATGTGAAAAACATTATGAACACGAGACATACTGGCGGTAAGGTGAGTCTATATGCCACAGTTCCTACTCGTTCGAGGATTATAAATGGGCCAATGAATCGAGGATTGAGTTTTCCTCTCTTTTCAAATCTCGTAACTCCTTTTCATGGAGCAACACATAACAACACATGATCTCCAATATCGAATTCCACATCCTTTCGATGAAGATCAGCATAACTCTTTTGTCGATCTTGTGAGGTTTTTATACGTTGTCGGATCGTTTAAATCTTTTTCGTAGTCATACGTACCAAATTCGATCCCAACAACGTTGCTTTACCCACCTCATCCCAGCATACTGGAGAACAACACTTTTTTCCATACAACGCCTCAAATGGAGACATGCCAATACTTGCTTGATAATTGTTGTTGTACGAAAACTCCACCAATGGTAAGAACTTGTCCCAACTTTTCTTGAAGTCAAGGACACATAGTCTTAATAAATCTTCAAGAGTTTGAATAGTTCTTTCCAACTACTCGTCCGTTTGAGGATGATATGCCGAACTAAATTGTAAATTTGTGCCCATAGCTTTTTGCAAACTAACCCAAAATCTTGAAGTGAATCTTGGGTCTCGATCAGAAACTATGGATACTGGCATACCATGCAATCTTACAATCTCGTTTATGTACATACTAGCAAGACGTTTAAGTGTATAAGTTTCTCGTATCGGTAATAAATGAGCAGACTTGGTCAATCTATTAATAATGACCCAAATCGCATCTAAGCCTTGAGAAACCTTAGGAAGACCAGTAACGAAATCCATGGTAATATGCTCCCACTTCCATTCTGGAATTTCAAGTGGTTGCAATGGACCTTTTGGCACTTGATGCTCCGCCTTGACTAGTTGACAAGTTAGACACCTTGAGATAAACAGCGCTATCTCTCTCTTCATATTGCTCCACCAAAATGTATGACGAAGATCACGATACATTTTGGTACTCCTAGGATGGATTGCAAACGGTGTGTTGTGCGCCTCTATTATGATTTTATACTTTAAGTCGGAATCGTTAGGAACACAAAGTCTGGAGTTGACACGAAGTATTCCTTCTTCATCGATTCTTGCTTCCGGAATAGCACCTTCTTCCACTTTCTTCTTCATATGCATCAGCTCCAGGTCTGCAGTTTGAGCAATTTTAACTTTATCGGTTAAAGTCGGTTCTACTCGTATATTCGCCATCATTATATGGGTCCCTGGAGTCTTTAACTCTATCTCCATCCTTCGT
Organism: Panax japonicus; assembly: GCA_020205505.1. Taxonomy (NCBI): domain Eukaryota; kingdom Viridiplantae; phylum Streptophyta; class Magnoliopsida; order Apiales; family Araliaceae; genus Panax; species Panax japonicus. The sequence goes on along the minus strand of CM035093.1, from coordinate 30,891,372 downwards.
AGTTCATACACAATGGGCTCTTGCGTTGACAATAATGCACTCGTGCCCGCATATGATCTTCTACTCAATGCGTCAACTACTACGTTCACTTTTCTAGGATGGTATTGGATGGTATGATTATAATCTTTCAAAAAATCAAGCCAACGTCGTTTCCGCATGTTGAATTCCTAATGAGTGAAGAAATATTTGAGGCTTTTATGATCCGTATAGATCTCCACCTTCTTTCCATATAGGTAATGCCTCCAAATCTTAAGCGCAAAAATGACAGCGGCTAACTCTAGATCATGAGTAGGATAATTCCTCTCATATTCTTTGAGTTGTCGAGAGGCATAGGCTATAACTTTTCCATGTTGCATGAGAACACATCCTAACCCTTTGCCTGAAGCATCACTGTAAATGACAAATCCTTCCGTGCCAGATGGTATTGTCAGAACAGGTACTGAAATGAGTCTACTCTTGAGTTCTTGAAAACTCTTCTCACATTCCTCGCTCCAAACGAATTTTGTATCTTTTCGAGTTATTTGTGTTAATGGAGTAGCGATTCGAGAAAACCCTTCTATGAATCTCCGATAATAACCAGCTAAGCCGAGAAAGCTACGTACCTCGATCACTGACTTAGGTTGCTCCCAGCTTTGAATTACTTCAATCTTTGCTGGGTCAACAGATATTCCATGACTTGATATTACGTGCCCAAGTAATGCTACTTCCTCAAGCCAGAACTCGCATTTCTTCAACTTGGCATATAGCTTGTTTTCACGAAGCTTTTGAAGTATGAGCCTCAAGTGTTGCTCATGGTCTTCATGGGTTTTGGAGTATATGAGGATGCCATCAATAAAGACGACCAAAAAGTGATCCAAATATTCCTTGAATACTCTATTCATCATATCCATGAAGGCAGCAGGAGCATTAGTCAATCCAAAAGACATGACTAGGAATTCATAATTCCCGTACCGAGTTCTGTAAGCAGTCTTTGGAATGTCATCAGTTTTAATCTTTAACTGATGATATCCAGAACGAAGATCGATATTTGAAAAGAATTTGGCGCCTTGTAATTGGTCAAACAGATCATCAATACGAGGTAACGGGTACCTATTTTTGATGGTGACATGATTTAACTCCCTATAATCAATACAAAGTCGCATATTTCCATCTTTCTTCTTCACGAATAGAATAGGAGCATCCCAAGGAGACGTACTAGGATGAATGAAACCTATGTCTAACAATTCCTGCAGTTGGGTTTTTAACTCTTGAAGTTCAATAGGAGTCATTTGATATGGGGCTTTGCAAATGGGTTTTGTACCGGATTCAAGGTCGATACAAAATTTAATTTCTCGCTCTGGGGGTAGGCCAGGAAGTTCTTCAGGGAATACGTCAGGAAATTTATTAACAATAGAAATATCATTCAAAACTGACGTATTTTTGTTTAGATCTGTGACATGGGCTAAGAAAGCTTGACATCTGTTTTTCAATAAACGAATAGCTTTATGGCTTAAGATGATAGTGATGGATTTTAATAGTTTGGTTGCTTGAATTCGCATAATAGATTGGTTAGGAATATGAAAGCTAACAACCTTACGAAAATAATTGATTTAGCATGATGAGTAGTTAACCAATCAATCCCTAAAATCACATCAAATGCAAGTATTTTTAAAGAAATAAGATCGACAGGTAACGTGCGGTTACCGATTTGAATCACGCAAGACTTATAAACCGTTGATGTAATGAAGGTTTCTCCCAACGGAGTTTCAACAGATAAGTCAAAGTCTAATTTCTCCGTAGTCAAATGTAAACGTTGAGCCCAAGTAGGAGAAATAAAGGAATGGGTAGAACCGATATCAAATAAAGAATAAACTTCGCTAGAGTTTATGTTAACTTACCCGTGATCACCTCGTTCGGATTCCTCACTTTTTGGGAGGTTACGACAAACGCTCTCTCTTGAAATACCGGTTTTGTCTTGTCTGGGACACCCTTTGATGCCTCCATCCCAGCTGGACTTGACTTTGGTGCACGACAAAATCGGGCTAGGTGGCCTTCTTTTCCACAATTATAACATGCTTTGGATTGCATTGTGCAGTTTAGACTTATGTGTCCTTCCCCTCCACATTTGTAACATACGACCGCCGGTCGTTCTCCTTCCTTAACAACGGGTGCTGGTGCTGACGTCTTTCCATCTTTACTGAACCTTCTCTTCTTGAACTTTACACTCCTATTGTCTTGGCCATTATTACCACCGAAGTGGTTATCATTTCTGGCAAGTTGATTACCTCCACGTTTGTTGTCACCGCTTCGATGACTGCTACAACTAGTATTATCGACTTGTCGGCTTCTCTCTCTTGGTTGGGTTGACTCATTATCTCGCTCCAATAACCGAGCCCTATTCACAACATTTGAATACAAACACAGTTTATGAGAGATAAGGTATTGACGTATCTCGGGTTTCAAACCTCTTAGAAACATCCGCGTCATTCTCTCCTCATTATCAACCAAGTGGGACGCAAACCGAGACAACTCGAAAAATTTAGCTTCGTACTGCGCCACGGTCATATTATTTTGCTCAAGCTTGATGAACTCTACCTCTTTCATGTGACGAATACTTTCAGGAAAGGACTTGTCGTTGAACAGCTCTTGGAACTTCTCCTAAGACATCTTCAGTGCGGCAGGTTGAGTACGCTTTACAGATTCCCACCAGTAATCTGCCTCTGCACGCAACATGAAGGTGGCAAAGGGAACCTTTTGTTCCTCGCCTTAAGTGTTGATCTGCTTTATCTTGTTGATCTGCGTTATCCACATCTCCGCCTTAAGTGTTTTTGGCTCTTTAAAAAACTCCAGTGGTCCCAGCTCCTTGAACTGCTTAGCGGTAACCGTCCGAAAGTTGTCAATGTTTCCAACTACATTTTGGACAGGAGCCGCCTTCGCCTGTTGTTGCATGAATTGCATAAAGCCTTTGACCATCCCATCATTCACCATTTCATCGATGTTATTATTTTCATGAGGATTATTATCTTCCTATTGCACATTAAGCTGGGCATTTTTCGTTGGTGACTCAATGGTCTCACGTGCTTCATTGCTTATCTCAACGTTTTCAGATGCCATTTACAAATACTGCAACAAAACAAGGGTTAATTAATATATCACATATTATCCCTATATTCTGACCGACAAATTAAACACCAAATAAACTTAGGTAGGTCATACTAGCGAAGGAATTCCCCGTCTCTCCCCTTCTAGTTCTTATCTCACATCTCAGCCAGGTATCATATCCCTAAGCTTTGATACCAACTGTGACGCCCCAAAATAGGTATACATCACCCATCTTGAGTCACCAAATACATGGTACAAAATACAAATACAAACTTAATTATACAACCGTCGTGTAATATACGACAATACATAAACTGAGAGTTTTAATAGGAATATTGTCATCTAGACAATATCCACACTCAAAGGAGTCCTCATTACATTTATTGTCACACCATTTAACAGAATAGTGAGGACTACTAATGCTATCTTCTAGACCGTCACTCCTTTCCCCGACTCGTCCCAGCTATATTCTCATTTCCTGAAGAGAACAGTGAAAGAAAGGGTGAGCTCAACTAGCCCAGTAAGAAATATTATGACTAAGATAATGCAGAATAAATTATCATTAGTCTTCAACAATGTTAAGCTGATAAAATACAATAGACATCAAGTTTAACTGCAGCGGAACAAGCAATCCATTAAAAGAGTCAAGTAGAGAATAAAATCTACTATCTTTTATGATTAAAAAAAGGTTTTTCATCACTTTTATCGCTGAGACTCAGCTTAATAAATAATTTATATCATCCCTGCACTACGGCCAAGGATATTCATTAGTATCACGACCACAAATTATCCATGCACTACGGGGCAAAGATATTAGTGTATTAATCAATGGTCATGATCATGCCAACAACTGTCCATCAATGCACTACGGGCCAATGAGGACTTTTACCACATTATTTGTAACATTATGGTTATGATTACAATGAATAAACCCTGGTCATAATCATACCAAGTCCATCTATGCACTACAGGCCACAGATGACTTTCAACAAAATATAAACATGAGGATGATGACAATGATATAAAAATTCAATAAAAACAAGTTCAAGAATTAGTTTATCCAGGAACCAATAACGTCCAAATTGTCAACATGATACTGTTTTGTGGAGTAAAATTCAAGAATGCTCAGAAGCATATTTCCATGAAAAGATACTGGATGAAGCGCAAATATCAAGGATATTCTACTAATTTCATGGAGTATAAAAGCCAAAATTTTAACCAACTGAGTATAATAAAGAATGAAATAACAAAAGAAATCATTAGGCATGCGATAGACCGCACAGACAGGTTATTCCAACAGAATAATAAATAACGGAACCAGGCCATGCGTAAACGCACAGACATGATATTTCAACAGAATAATAAATAACGGAACCAGGTCATGCGTAAACGAACAGACAGGATATTCTAACAGAATAATAAATAACGGAACCAGGTCATGCGTAAACGCATAGACATAATGTTCCAACAGAATAATAAAGAATGAAATAACAAAAGAATTTCACCATGTATGTGGTACTTCGCATAGACAGGTTATTCCAACATAATAATAAAGAATGGAATAACAGAAGAATTTCACCAAGTATAGGGTAGTCCGCATATACAGGTTATTCCAACAGAATAATAAAGAATGAAATAACAGAAGTTCTCTTCATGAATACGAAAGAAATAATATCCCTTGCCTTAGAAGAAACTGGATATAGGAAAAGAGAGGTAGCAGACTTCTCTTCTTCTTTCTCTCTATAATTTTCTCTCTCTAGAGTTTCAGTGAATTCGTAAGAAATAATGAAGGAATGAGCTTCTATTTATAGGAGAATGAAAAGGATACTATGCAATAAAATATTCTAATAAAATAAAAACTTTAAATATAATATATATATATATATATATATATATATATATATATATATATATATATATATATATATATATATATATATATATAACCTGTGATACCTCCCCCTTTCCGTGAATCCACAGAATTCATGCATGTGAACTTATATATATAAATTATATATATAATACTTATATAAAACTCTTTATATATATATATATATATATATATATATATATATATAAATAACCTCCACCATTCCTGCAATGCTATTCTTTCTTCAACTCGTGACAAAACATAAAATCCCCCCCAAGACTTTCCTCCACAAGTGGGCCCCACCCGTGGGCCCCCCTTAAAATAACTTCTACCGATTATTTTAAAAAACGAGTAAATGGAGTTCCATAAAATAAGAAAAATTTTCATCAAATACTTCATAAAAAATCCCTTCAATATTTTTAACAATATTTATCATCATTATTATAATTCACAATATTAATCGACCAGGTCGTTCCCAGGAAAGAGGGGGCTATCCAATAAGGATTTCTCCCTATTAGCGAGCAATTAGGTGACTAAACCTCTCATTGGCAGAACTTCTATACATCGTTAATATTGCAAATAATAATATTAATAACTCTGTCATCTCAATTATTGATTTAATAATATATAAAATATCGACAATAATTAAATCAAATAACGTGAGATACTATGCAACAATTACTGAAGCAATAATTGAACAAAACTGAGTAACTTCTCACGTAAGCATCAATAATCAATACCGTGTGCTATTATGCAACCACACGCATTCCTATACTTTTAACACCGGGTGTTTCAACAGTTAACAGTAAAACTTCCGCCGTTATTTTCATAAAATATTTTTGTCATTTTCTTAATCCGACAATAATTCCATTGTGGGGTCCACCAATGATTGTGTCATCGTACGAATATTCCCTGTTAAAACGAATATTCCCCGACCAATCGAATATTATATAACAACTTGAATACTTTGCAAAATTTATAAATATTACCCACAACTATAACATTATATCAAATTCTTTCCATAATATTTAAAAATGATATTTATAGAAAAATCATCTTTATTAAAAAAAAGTTGGTGTCTTACACCTGTTGATCAGTTTATGGTCCAAAACTGGCATTGGGGGTTAAATCATCTCATCTGACTTCCATTTGACCCCAAATTTACCACATAAAACACAAATGAGAGACGGATGGGGTAAACCTCTCGTGGTCCCTCCTCGTGCAGCTCGCAGAATTGACTGTTGAATGACGAGGCCGATATAAATTTTCAAGCCTTAAATTATGGAATATAGCAGCATAGCCCTCTCCTTGGTGACATGGCCAACATGTGTGCACGGCATGAGTTTGGCGCATATAAAGGCATACCAAGCCTTTCCATATAAACTGAGGCGCGAAAGAGGGAACGTCATGCTGCCACGTTCATGCATTATCCTTGTTGTGCCCGGTTGACAAAGCTTGCGTATTATGGCTTCATAGTCTGGTCCTTGGCTCGCAAGACTAGCATACTCATTGTGTTGTCCCTCCAACAGATGCTGATAACACCCGTTAATGTCCTCTTTACCGAATTCTACTGTCTTGCCGAGCACATACACTCCATAATGGAAGTGCTCAAAAACGTTGGCGTAGAACTCCTTAACGATTATAATCATTGCCGGGTCTAGTTGTTCAGTAAGCGTGAACCAATTCCCTCCGCAATCATCACAGCCATGTCTCCATCCTTTGAATGGCCAGGCCTTAATCCTCGTTCTGGTATTAGTGAGTGGGTAGCCATATGGTTATAGCGTTCTTGAGCTGCGACACTGACAAATCGACGGCTGTCAAATTTTGGAGTAGCCGAGGCTGACCCAGAACCTTCTCCGCATTGACGCTTAGAGGCCATTTAGAAAACTAAAAATTAAAACTCAGATGTTAAAATTTGATTGAGATTGTATAAGTAATCTTATAAGTATACCACAACCCCCATACTATGGATTAGAAGTATTGGGTGTAATAGGGGTGAGGGGTATGAGTAGGTACCCATGGTCTAATAGGGCCAAGTACACAACCACAAGTATGGCACACAGAGAGAATGATAACACATAACATACATAGGAGAATATGACATTAAAGAATAGCATTGCATGATGTGTTAGTACAACTCATAAGAAAGTCCGCATAACTCATACCCCATAAGTGAAATTTGCCCTGATCCTAGGAGAGAAACGTAGACCATGAACATATAAGGAGAACTACATGATTAGAGTTAGTGATATACATGCCTTTGATGGGAAATAGCAAAGAAAATTCACTGAGGCATTATATCAAACACCTTCTATGCCTGTTGTAAATCTCTTGGAATCAAAACATAGGGAAACATTATACAAACTCATATATATAATAGCATAAACATGGCATCCAACACCCAATTTAGAGGACAATTGGCACATAAGAATGAATGGAAATTGAATAGCATGCATGACCCGTATAAACAACACAAAACATATAAATAAGAAAAATTGGACATCACATATTTAAATTGAGGGCAATAGATACCTGCAATCAAGAATGCATAGCAAAACATGAGAGGATGTAATATGAAATTGAGTGCATAACATACCTTTGACCTTTAAAGAATAAACTAAAATCAAGTATGGAAAGAAAGTGCTTGAATCACATACTGATGTCGCAAAGTGCAATGAGAATATGAGCCGTGAGAGGAGTGGGCAAGTACCAGAGAACAGAAGAGCTAAATGTGTGTAAGTGGTGGAGAGAAGTTAGAAGTGTAAAAGAATTCAGATTTTTGGTGAATGAGGGGTCTTTGCATTTAAACTGTTTTCTTAAAACTGATCTCAGCGCCAGGGCGCTGGCCATTAGTAACTGGCAGACGACCATAGCGCCAGGGCGCTAGTCTTGTACAGGATTTGAGCATCGGGGCACTGGGAACAAGGAGGCAACTACTGACTTGAAGCGCTGGGATTATGCTGAAGAGGAGCGCCGGGGTGCTGATAGACAGAAGCTTGTGGCCATCTCAGCGTCGGGGCGCTGAGATCTTATGCATTTTGGGCGCCGGGGCGCTGAAGGTGTGCTGGAGTTTCTATTGTGCTGCACCGGGGCGCTGAATCCCTTTTAATTTCAAGCGTCGGGGCACTGGTCCTTATGCCCTTGTCCCTTTTAATTCGTGGACTAGTATCATGAGTAAGGTGTAGATGTAGCTGTAGCCAACCCAAAATTCGATAGTATTAGTATATTAAAATATTATATTACTACATTGAAAAATTGCAAAAACTAAAAAGATAATAATATACAATGAAAGGAATTAAATTTAAAACTCATGGGGTTGCCTCCCCATAACGCTTGGTTTATAGTCGTCAACCCGACTTTGCGGTGTTGCTCAAATGTCCACTGTATTAGAGAGGTACATGGCCGTAGATTGTTGATCAATGGGCCTACTCCAATAATGCTTAAGTCGTTGGCCGTTCACCTTAAAGGTTCGCGTCGAATTAGGTTCCTCAACTTTGACATTTTTGTGTGGAGCGACAGATACAACCATGAAAGGCCCAGACCAGCGAGATTTCAATTTATCGGGAAATAAACGCAATCTAGAATTGAAAAGCAATACTAGTTGGCCCGGTTCGAACTTTCGATCAATGATTTTCTTATCGTGTCAGGTTTTAACTTTCTCATTATATAGTTTGGCGTTCTCATATGCATTATGCCAGAATTCGTCCATCTCATTTAACTGTAGTAACTGATATTCCCTAGCTGCTTGTAAGTCAAAATTTAGTTTTCGAATAGCCCAATATGCACTATGTTCTAATTTAACTGGTAGATGACACGCCTTTCCATAGACCATCCTGTAAGGTGACATGCCGATAGGGTTCTTGTAAGTTATTCGATATGCCCATAAGGCATCATCTAGTCGCAACGCCCAATCTTTTCGTGTTGGATTGAGCACCTTCTCCAAGATTCTCTTAACTTCCCGATTCGAGACCTCCGCTTGACCATTGGTTTGGGGATGGTACGTGACTGCAATCTTTTGTCGATCCCCATACTTTGTAAGTAATTTATTGAACTGCTTATGATAGAAGTGAGTTCCTGTGACGCCCCCAAAATAAGTATACATCACCCATCTTGAGTCACCAAATACATGATACAAATTTCAAATACAACTTAATTATATAATAGTCGTGTAAAATACGACAAAACATAATCTAAGAGTTTTAATACGTATATTATCATCTAGACAGTATACAAACTCAATGAAGTCCTCATTACATTTATTATCAAACTATTTTATAGAATTATGAGGACTATTATGACCCCATCTCGAACCGTCACTCCATTCCCCGACTAATCCCGACTACATTCTCATTTCCTAAAGAGAACAATGAAAGAAAGGGTGAGCTCAACTAGCCCAGTAATAAATATTATGACTAAGATAATGCAGAATAAATTATCATTAGTCTTTAATAATGTCAAACTGATAAAATACAAAGACATCAAGTTTAACTGCAGCGGAATAAGCAAACCAATAGAAAAGTCAAGTATAGCATGATATATACTATCTTTTATGTTTTAAAAAAAATTATTTTCATCAATTTTTATCGTTGAGACTCAACTTAATAAATAAACCACATCGTCAAATCATCCCTGCACTACGGGCCAATGATATTCTTTAAATCATCAATGGTCATAACTATACCGAATAATCCATGGTTATAATCATACCAAGTCAATCTCTGCACGTAAGCTAAAGATATACAACAATAAAACCAATAATCAACAATCCATCTCTGCACGTAAGCTAAAGATATATAATTCAATAAATAACTGTCCATCTTCGCACGTAAGCATAGATAACTTTCATCACCATATAGGCATGGTGAATTTTTCTCATAAATTAAGTGGCTGAAACGGCCCTTTTAAAAATCTGAGCAGTAGCGTTTTTGGTATTTGAAGCTTTTGACTCCTTTGCAAAAATCAGTCCACACGAAAATCTACAACACCTTTTATAGTGATTCCACTTGGAGATGCTACAAAACTCATAGATCTAACTCTAGAACTTGACCACACTCAAAAATTCAAAATATAATAGGAGATATGGTTAATTGAATTTCTTGTTCCATTTTCACCAAAATCTGATTTTTCAATCCTTTGTGATTTCTAAGAAACTTTCATGTTTTCATATAATAACCAACATAACTCATCATAACACTTACTAATACTTCATACACCCATGATTTTCATCAGTCCAATGCTTTTATTATGACTCTCATCATAATCAACGTAACCAGATTATTTTCATAATTTAATAAGGAATGAATACGAAGGATCATTCATCATGCATGTGGTAATCCACTTATATAGGTTATTTCAACAGAATAATAAAGAATGGAATAATAGAAGGATTCACCATGCATGCGATAGAGACCGCACAGACAGGTTATTCCCAACAGAATAATATCCCTAAGCTTTGATACCAACTATGACGCCCCCAAAATAGGTATACATCACCCATCTTGAGTCGCCAAATACATGGTACAAAATTTAAATACAACTTAATTATACAACAGTCGTGTAAAATACGACAAAACATAATCTAAGAGTTTTAATACGTATATTATCATCTAGACAGTATACAAACTCAATAAAGTCCTCATTACATTTATTATCACACTATTTTATAGAATAGTGAGGACTACTATGACCCCATCTCAGACCGTCACTCCATTCCCTGACTAATTCCGACTACGTTCTCATTTCCTGAAGAGAACAATGAAAGAAAGGGTGAGCTCATCTAGCCCAGTAAGAAATATTATGACTAAGATAATGCAGAATAAATTATCATTAGTCTTTAACAATGTCAAACTGATAAAATACAAAGACATCAAGTTTAACTGCAGCTGAATAAGCAAACCAATAGAAAAGTCAAGTAGAGCATGATATATACTATCTTCTATGTTTTTAAAAAAATTATTTTCATCAATTTTTATCGCTGAGACTCAACTTAATAAATAAAAAACATTATCGAATCATCCCTGCACTACGGGCCAAGGATATTCTTTAAATCATCAATGGTCATGACTATACCGAATAATCCTTGGTCATAATCATACCAAGTCCATATCTACACGTAAGCCAAAGATATACAAAAATAAAACCAATAATCAACAATCCATCTTTGCACGTAAGCTAAAGATATATAATTCAATAAACAACAGTCCATCTTCGCACGTAAGCCAAAGATAACTTTCATCACCATATAAGCACGAGGATGATGACAATGATATAAGCATTAATCAAACTAAAACAAGGATAAATATTAAAGACTTTAAATTTATCCAAATATTATCTATCATTTAATAAATTCATAATCTAATATTGTTAAAATCATAACAATATTTTAATCACTTCTTAAACTTATAAATAATTTATTTCAATTGTTTACACTTTACCAATTAATGAATTTAATCATTCAAAGAATGCCATACTCATCAGATTTCATCACCAATGATCAAACCCTTTATCAAAAATCTGCATATACCTTATATAGGATTCCCAAGCCAAAAAAATCCTATTTTCCAACTTTGTTACTTCACATAACATATTTAACTTATATGCTCGTAACTAAATCATTTTCATAAAAAATACCAAATTAATCCCAAAAATATTTCTTTTCTGGGATTTAGCATAATATAGTCTCGTAAATAACATATATTTTTCTCAGAATTTTTAAAATTCATTTACTATTTTTCAAAAATCAATTTCTAATTAATTCCTTAAGAAATTAGCTACCTCAAGTTTAACTCCAAAGATTCCCAAATCATGGAATAATCTTACACATGTTAACGTGAGATTCCAGTTTAAATTTCATGGTCATCGGAGTTATAGAACTCCGGTTATAGCATTTTTCGTCGAAAAAACCTAAATATTGAAATGGTCATAACTTGCTCATTTTAAGTCGGAATGAGCTCATTTTTGGACAGGATGTACCTTATACCATATACTTTTATGTCCCAAAAGGCCAGACTTTTTCTCATAAATTAAGTGGCCAAAACGGCCCTTTTAAAAATCTGGGCAGTAGCATTTTTGGTATTTGTAGCTTTTGACTCCTTTGCAAAAATCAGTTCACACGAAAATCTACAACACCTTTTACAGTGATTCCACTTGGAGATGCTACAAAACTCATAGATCTAACTCTAAAACTTGACCACACTCAAAAATTCAAAATATAATAGGAGATATGGTCAATTGAATTTCATGTTCCATTTTTACCAAAATCTGATTTTTCAACCCTTTGTGATTTCTAAGAAACTTTCATGTTTTCACATAATAACCAACATAACACTAACTAATATTTCATATACCCATGATTTTCATCAGTCCAATGCTTTTATTATGACTCCTATCATAATCAACGTAACCAGATTATTTCCACAATTTAATAAGGAATGAATACGAAGGATCATTCACCATGCATGTGGTAATCCACTTATACAGGTTATTCCAACAGAATAATAAAGAATGGAATAACAGAAGGATTCACCATGCATGCGATAGAGACCGCACAGACAGGTTATTTCCAATAGAATAATAAAGACGGAACTAGGTCCGGCGTGATCCGCACCGACATGATATTCTAACAGAATAATAAAGAACGAAATCAGGTCAGGCGAAATTCGCACCGATAGGATATTTCAACAGAATAACAAATAATGGAACCAGGTCCAGCGTAAACGCACAGACATGATATTTTGACAGAATAATAAATAATAGAACCAGGTCCGGCGAAAATGCACAGACAAGATATTCCGACAGAATAATAAAGAATGGAATAATAGAAGAATTTCACCATGTATGCAGTACTTTGCATATACAGGTTATTCCAACATAATAATAAAGAATGTAATAACAGAAGAATTTCACCATGTATGCGGTACTTCGCATAGACAGATTATTCCAACAGAATAATAAGGAATGGAATAACAATAGCTATCTTCATTAATACGAAAAAAATAATACCCCTTACAGGTACAACAAATAATATCCCTTACCTTAGAATGAAGCTGGATATTGGAATAGAAATGTAGCAGACTTTTCTTCTTCTTTCTCTCTATAATTTCTCTTTATAATAATGGCTCTAAAGCTTTAGTGAATTGGTGAGAAATGAAGGAAGAATGAGCTTCTATTTATAGGAAAACATAGTTTCGATAATTGCACGTTTTGGGGCTCAAAAAATTACAGTACAATACCTTCAACTTTTCTTTTATTTTTACTTCAGTCATCCAAGTATTATCAAACTTACGCCACCTCCCCTAATAGTAAATCATGTGAATCAATAGTAAATCATGTGACTCAATAATTCTAAATATGTGAAAAAGTAATTACAGTATAGTACCTCCATCTATACATCCATTTTTAACTTAGTCAATATCATCAATCTTGCACCAACACCCCTAATAGTAATTGAATGTGACTCAATAGTAACTCGTAAATAGTAACTCATGAATAGTAACTCGTGAATAGTACTCCGACACAAAAAGTACCCTGAATACCTGATTGAACAATATAATCTCCAGACATTAATTATTATCGAAATAAATGTCGATTTCTACTAACACAAATAATCCCAACACAATGGAACTATCAAATTCATCTTTTAATCAACACGAGCTTATTCATCATTAATATTATAACTCACAATATTTAACAACCAGGTCGTTCCCAGGAAAGAGGGGGCTTTCCAATAAGGATTTCTCCCTATTGGCACGCAATTAGGTGACCAAACCTCTCCTTGACAAAACTTCTAGACATTGTAAATATTGCAATTTAATAATATGAATAACTTTGTCGTCTCAATTATTGATTTAATAATATATCATATAACGCAGATGATACTGTGACAATAATCGAATCAATAATATGAGAAATATGATGCAATAATTACTGTAGCAATAATGGAGTATAACTGAGTGACTTATCACGTAAGCATCAATAACCAATACCGTGTGCTACTATGCAACAACGCGTATTACTGTACATTTACTACCGATTAGTTCAACAGTATTAACGATAAAACTTCCGCCGTTATTTTCATAAAAATATAATTCTGTAGTTTTCTAAATACGACAATACTTCCGTTGTGGGTTCACCAATGATTGTGCCGTCGTACGGATATTCCTGACAAAAAGAATATTCTTCGACCAAACGAATGTTTTATAACAACTTGCATACTTTGCAAAATTTGTAAATATCACCCACAACTTGTAACATTATCTCAAATTCACACCATAATATTCAAAAAAAATATTTCGAGTAATTTAAATCTTTATTCATAAAATTTGAGGTCTCACAGTTCCCTCCTCGCTAATTATCGCCCTCGGCATCTCAAATCGCGTGAATATATTTTTCTTCAAAAACCGTAGTACCACTTTGGAATCATTAGTGGGTAAGGCTGCGGCTTCTACCCATTTAGAAACATAGTCTACCGCCAGCAAAATATACTGATTATTGAACGAGGATGGGAAGGGTCCCATAAAGTCAATTCCCCACACATCAAATAACTCTACCTCCAAAATGGTGTTAAGCGACATTTCATTGCGTTTGGAGATATTGCCTATTCGTTGACACCGATCACATTATAGCACATAGAGATATGCGTCTTTGAATAGGGAAGGCCTGAAAAATCCTGATTGCAACACTTTAGCTGCCGTCCTATTACCCTCGCAGTGACCTCCGTAATCCGATGAGTGACAATGACCTAATATGCTTTCTATCTCCTCTTGTGGTACGTATCTTTTAATCATTTGATCTGCACAAGTCTTAAACAGAAACAGTTCTTCCCAAAAGTATTGTCGGACATCGTGGAAGAACTTTTTTCGTTGTTCCGAGTTCAAATCCGGATGTCACACTTGACTAACCAGATAATTCACAAAATCTGCAAATCATGGCACTATCGTTGATACTTGAAGAAGTTGTTCATCGGGAAACATCTCGTTTATGATGACCTCGTTCTTTTGTTGAACCTCTGCATTTTCTAATCGCGAAAGATGATCCACCACCTGGTTTTCGCTGCCTTTCCTATCTCGGATCCCCAAGTCAAATTCTTGTAGCAAAAGCACCCATCGTATTAACCACGTCTTGGCATCCTTCTTCTTAATCAAATACTTAATGGCTGAATGATCAGTGTAGACGATTACCTTGGTCCCTATGAGATATGCTCTGAACTTGTCGAAGGCAAACACGACCGTAAGTAATT
The DNA here is from genome assembly GCA_020205505.1 of Panax japonicus. Classification (NCBI taxonomy): domain Eukaryota; kingdom Viridiplantae; phylum Streptophyta; class Magnoliopsida; order Apiales; family Araliaceae; genus Panax; species Panax japonicus. Next base: position 30,876,184 of record CM035093.1, on the reverse strand, counting down.
CTTTTTATGTGGTCGTGTAATTCAACTGAGCATCCGTCAACGTCTTGTTGGCGTAATAAATAGTGTGAAAAATTTTAACGCGACATTGTCCCAATACTACTCCAACTGCGTAGTCACTGGCGTCGTACATCAATTTCGACGATAAAGACCAGTCGGGAGCTACTATAATTGGAGCTGAAACCAATTTCTTTTTTCAATATTTTGAAGGCATCGATGCACAACTGGTCCATCTTAAACGGAACATCTTTCTCCAAGAGGGAACACAAAGGTTTCAAAATTTTGGAAAAATCTTTAATAAAGCATCTATAGAAACCACATGTCCCAAGAAGCTCTGTATTCCCTTTACAGATGTTGGAGGAGGTAGTTTCTCAATAGTCTTAATTTTGGCTTTATCAACCTCTAGCCTTGCTGTGGAAACCTTATGCCCCAAAACTATCCCCTCTTATACCATAAAGTGACATTTTTCCCAGTTAAGAACTAGGTTCGTCTCCACACAATGCTTCAACACTAAGACCAAATTTTTCAAGCATAAGTCAAAACTATCACCGAACACGGAGAAGTCATCCATGATGTGATCAACAGGTAATGTGAGGGTGCCGATTTAAATCAAACAAGATTTATAAACAGTGGATGTAATGAAGGTTTCTCTTAATGGAGTTTCAACAGATAAGTCAAAGTCTAATTTCTCTGGAGTCAAATTTAAATATTGAGCGCAAGTAGGTGAAATAAAAGAATGGGTATAACCAGTATCAAATAAGGTATAAACTTAGCAAGGGTTTATGATTAGCTTACCCACAATAACTTCGTTCGGGTTCCTCACTTTTTGGGAAGTTACAAAAAGCGCTCTCCCTTAAACTACCGACTTTCACTTGTCTGGGACAGCCTTTGGTGTTGTCATCCCATCTGAACTTGACTTTGCTGCATGACAAAATCGAGCTAAATGACCTCCTTTCCACAATTGAAACACACTTTGGGTTGTTGCGTACAGTTTGGACGGATATGTCCCTCTTGTCCGCATTTGTAGCATACGACTAATGGTCGTTCCCCTTCCTCGAAAATGGGTGATGGTGCTGTTGTCGATGTCTTTACATCATTGTTGAATCTTCTCTTCTGAAAGTTTTTCCCACTTAGTTCACCTTTCTTATTATCTTGGCCATGATTACAACCGAAGTGGTAACTATTTCTGGCATGATAATTTCCTCCACGATGGTTATCATTGTTTCGATGGTCGTTGCCACCGGTATGATTATTATCGTGTTGTTGGTCGTTGCCTTTTGGTTGAGCTGACTCATAATTGCATTCTAATAACTGAGCCTTATTCACAATGTCTGAATACAAGCAAAGTTTGTGAGAAATGAGATATTGACGTATTTTGAGTTTCAAACCTCGCATAACATTCGCATCATTCACTCCTCATTATCAACCAAATGGGATGCAAACTGGGATAACTCAGCAAACTTAGCCTCGTATTGTGATACGATCATATTGTTTTGCTCCAGCTTGATGAATTCTACCCCCTTCATGTAACGAATACTTTCAGGAAAGTATTTGTCATTGAACAATTCTTGTAACTTCTCCCAAGACATCTTTAGTGCGGATGGTTGAGTACGTTTTATAGATTCCCACCAATAACCTTCCTCTTCTCGCAACATGAAGGTGGAAATGGGAACCTTTTGCTCCTCGGAGAATCCCAAGACATCAAATATCTTGGTGATCTGCTTAATCCATGTCTCTGCCTTAAGTGGTTCTGGCTTTCCCAAAAACTCATGTGATCCCAGCTCCTTAAATTGCTTAGCAGTGACCATCCGTGAGTTGCCAGTGTTTCCACTTATATTTTGAATAGGAGTCTCTATCGCTTAATATTGCATGAATTGCAGAAAGCTCCTAAACATCCCTTCGTTCATTATTTGGTCAGTATTGTTGTTTACATGTGGATTATTACCTTCTTGATGCACATTATCCTGGTTATTGGTTGGCGTTGACTCAATGGTCTCATGTGCTCTATTGCTTATCTCAACATTTTCAGATGTCATTTTCAAATACTACCACAAAACAAGGGTTAATTAACATGCCCCATATTATACTTATATTCTGACCGACTAATTAAATAACAAATAAGCTTAGGTAAGACACACTAGCAAAGGATTTACCCGTCTCTCCCTCATAACTCTAGCCTCAAATCTCAGCCAATGATCATATCCCTAAGCTTTGATACCAACTGTGACGCCTCCAAAATAGGTATACACAACCCATTGAGTCGCCAAATACGTGGTACAAAATTTAAATACAAACTTCATTTATACAATACGACAAAACGTAGTTGAGAATTTTAACACGAATATTGTCTCGTAGACAATATTCAAACTCAAATGGAGTCCTCATTACAATTATTATCACACTATTTTATAGAATAGTGAGGACTATTATAGCCACCATCTTGGACCATCACTCCATTCCTCGACTAGTCCCAGCTATATTCTCATTTCCTGAAGAGAACAATGAAAGAAAAGGTGAGCTCAACTAGCCCAATAAAGAATATCATCACTAAGATAATTCATAATAAATTATCCTTAGCCTTCAACAGTATAACAACTGATAGAATACAATAGACAACAAGTTTAACTGCAGTGGAACAAGCAATCCATTAGAAGAGTCAAGTATAGCATGATATCTACTATCTTCTACGATTTAAAAGTTTGTCATCAATATTTTATCTCTGTAACACATCTCAATAAATAATCCACATCACTGAATTATCCATGCACTACGGGTCAAGGATATTCATTAGTATCACATCCACGAATCATCCATGCACTATGGGCCAAGGATATTCGTTATTATCACCAGTGGTCATGATCATGTCAAACAAATGTCCATCAATGCACTACGAGCCAATGAGGACTTTACCACATCATTTGTAACATTACAGATCATGATTATACTGATACATAATTCCTTGTCAGAACCATACCAATCAACAGTCCATCTATGCACTACGGGCCAAAGATGACTTTTATCACAATATAAGCATGAGGATGATGACAATGATATAAGAATTCAATTAAGTGAGATCAAGGATAAATTTTAAAGATTTATAATTCAATTTATCTAGAGTTTAAGAATATCCAAATTGTCAACATAATAACTGCTTTGTGGAGTAAAATTCAAGAATAATAATCATGTATCAAAAATAATTTGGACAGAAAAGAAATCAATTTTTGTCGTGAATAGTACCCCGTGAATAATACTCCATGAAGAGTACCCCGACATGAAAAGCTTAAAACTTAAAAAGAATGTTCAGAAAAATATTTCTGTGAAACGATACTAGATGAAGCGCAAATTTCAAGTATATTCTACTAATTTCAAAGAGTATAGAAGCAATACTTATCAAAATAAGTGTGGAATTAGGAATATGAAACGAAATAATATTACTTACATACTACAAAATATGGAAGAAAATATTATTTCTTACGAATATTGAACAAAAATAATATCCTTTACGAATACGAGAAATAATATATCTTATGAATATGAAATAAATAATACCCCTTACTTTAGTAGGAGATTTAGATACTGCAATAGTGTAGTAGCAGAATACTCTTCTTCTTTCTCTCTGATTCTCTCTATAGCTTTCTCTTGTGAGTCTTAGTGAATTGGTGAAAATGAAAGAAGAAATAAGCTTCTATTTATAGAAGATTTCTAGCTTAGCCCTTGCAATGTGAAGAGGCAAGTGGCTTGACGACTAGTAAAGTAAAAAAAAATGGTTTGACACCTGTAATATGAAAAGGCAAGTGGTTTGACGTCTGTAATGTGAAATGGCAAGTGATTTGACGTCTGTAAAGGCAAGTACTATTGGCGAAAGTAACTTTTAGATGATGACATACGGGTCCCATAGAATAAACCAAACTTACAACAAACGTCTCATAACAGTCTTCTTATTTATATCAAATATTGAATAAATATTTACCACAAATCACTTTATCTTCAATTAACACATTTTTAATCTTTCAACAATTATTCATCATTAATATTATAACTCACAATATTGACAACCAGATCATTCCCAGGAAAGAGGGAGCTTTCTGATAAGGACTTCTCCTTATTGGCATGCAATTAGATAACCAAACCCCTTCCCTCGACAGAACTTTCTAGACATTGTCAATAATACAATTAATAATATGAATAACGTTGTCATCTCAATTATTGATTTAATAATATAAAATATTGTGCAGGTGATACTATGATAATAATTGAATCAATAATATGAGATACTATGCAGCAACTACTGTTACAATAATTGAATAAAACTAAGTGACTTCTTACGTAAGCATCAATAATCAGAGACACTGTGTGCTACTATGCAACAACGGGTATTATTGTTCTTTATCACCGGGTATTTCAACGGTTTAACGGTAAAATTTTTGTCATTATTCTATGAAAATGTTATTTTTGTCTATTTCTATATCCGATAGTTATTCCATTGTGGGGTCCACCAATAATTTTGTCGTCGTACGTATATTCCCGACAAAAAGAATATTACCCGACCAAACGAATATTTTATAACAACTTTCTTACTTTACAAAATTTGTAAATATTACCCACATCTATAACATTATATCAAATCCACACCTTATTATTCAAAATAATATTTAGAGAAAATTAAATCTTTATTCATAAAAAGTCAGGGTCTTACAATTTCCAGCAACCAACTTACCCTTATACCTCAACCTTCCAATCACAAAAGAATAATCAGGTACTGAGGAAGGACCCAGTACTAATTGAGAGATAATTTCTTACAGGTATGCATCAGTTGCCCATGTTTCAGCTACATCTTGAACCCATTTAGGTAATATTGTAGTGAGAGTTGACCAATTTGAACACCAGTTTCCATTCCACACATAGGATTTTCAACAAATTGCTTAGACAATCCATCTGCTGCTAAATTCTCCTTGCCTTTCTTGTACCATATCTCGTTATCTAGTCCCATGAGCTTGGTAATCCACTTTTGCTGATTAGTAGTAGTAATTCGTTGATCCAACAAATACTTAAGACTTTGATGATCTATTTTAATAATGAATTTGTTGTCCATTAGATAATGTCTCCATTTCTGCACCGTATATACAACAACCATCAGTTCTTTCTCATAGGTTGATAATCCCAAATACTTAGAAGCAATGGCCTTGCATAGAAAAGCAATTAGTCTATCCCCCCTACATTAACACTGCTCCTACACCAATACCACTAGCATCAGTCTCTACTACAAACGAAATGGTGAAATCGGGCATAACTAAAACTAGAGCACTAACCATAGCTTGTTTAAGATTGTCAAAAGTTACCTCAGCCTCATGAATCTATTGGAACTGATCTTTCCTTAACATGTCAATTAATGGCTTACTAAGAAAACCATAATAAATTTTCTGTAGTAACCTGTTAAATCCAAGAATCCTCTTAAACTCTTAAGGTTCATGGGCATGGGCCACTTAACCATACACTCCACCTTAGTTGGATTAGTTTATACTCCTTCAGAAGTAATGATATGACCAAGGTATTGTACCTTTTGTGTAGCAAAGGTAAAGTTGGACATTTTGGCATACAATTCACGTTGCCTTAACGACTGCAAAGTCATCTCAACATGTTCCAAATGACAATCATAAGTGGGACTATAGATCAGAATATCATCAAAGAAAACTAAGATGAATTTCCTTAAGTAAAGAGCAAATACAATATTCATGAGACTCTAAAAATTGGTTTGTGCATTAGTTAATTTGAACGACATTACTTTAAATTCATAATAATCGGTATGAGTCCTAAAAGCAGTTTTAGGAATATCTGAAGGATGGACTCTAATCTAGTGGTAACCCAACTCTAAGATTAGAATACCATTTTGCACCATGAAGCTCATCTAACAACTCATCAATTACAGGTATAGGGAACTTATCCTTAATAGTAACATCATTTAAAGCCCTATAATCAATACATATTCTCCATGTGTTGTCATGTTTTTTAACCAACAAAACTGGGAAAGCAAATGGACTACTACTGTTTTGGATAACCCCAGTTTTTAGTAAGTCAACAACAATTTTCTCAATTTCTGATTTCTGAACATAAGGGTATCTGTAGGGCCTCAAATTAATCGATTGGCTACCCTCCTTCAAGTTAATATAGTGATCATGCGATCTCACATAAGGAAAACCTTGTGGTTCTGCAAATATATCAGAAAATGAAGCCAACAACTCTTCCAGTTTAGGACAAGAAGGATTTATAGGACTGCACTCTTCACACTCCATAATACCATAGAGATACCCATAAACCCATGGGAAGTTGTTTGTAACACCTTCTTAAATTCTTTAAAATTCATAAGGTGTATAGTAGGGGTAACATCTGTGTTTTCCCTTGCAATGTTACTAATTCCTCATTTTGATAAAACTAAAGTTGTAATTTGTTGAAGTCAAAAATAACTAGACTCACAGTTTTTAACCACTGAACCCCAAGTATTGCATCAACTCCTCCCAAAGGAAGTACCAACATCTCAGTAGTTAAGTCCAAATTCTGAACCTGCCATTTGAAATTAGTACACACTTAAGTGTTGTGTACCTAAAAACCATCAGCCACACACACTGTTATTGGATTAGTATCCCCAAGTTTGACCTTAAGTCTCTTAGCAGCTTGTGAATCTAAAAAATTCCCAGTACTCCCAGTATCAATAAAGATACTCACTGGTTTATTATTCACTGTTCCTTGGACTCTAATAGTGTTGTTTGCATTGTGGCTTAACAGAGCATGTAAAGTTATTTGAACATCATCTAACTTACCATCTTGTAACAATGTGTTTTGCTTTGCCTTTGGCACCAACTCCGGTTCACACACAGTTTATTCATCTGATTCCAAATTTAGTTCATCTGCCTCAGAAGGTATCATCATAAACAAGTGAGGTTGATTGCATACATGTCCTGGAACATAAGGTTCATCACATGAAAAACACAGGCCTTTACTCATTTTCTCAGAAATTTGTTCCCTGGTCAAGTTCCTAATAGGTAAGGATTTTTTAGGTTCAATTGTATTAACTCACATTCTATTATCTGCATTAGTATTTCCAGAATTCGTCATTCCTCCATCACTAGAAAACCTTTGCCCACCAGATGCTACCATAGAAGTTTTGCTTGCCGAATTAGTGTTAGTAGAAGGTTTAAAAACAACTCTGCTCTTTTTAATCCAAGCTTCTAATTTGGGTTCCTCAACTCTAGCTAAACGAATTGTTTCCTTAAGAGTTGTAAAATCCAACTTCTGAATACCTACTTGAATCTCCTCACGTAAGCCACCAACAAAACAGTCAATAAAAATTCTTCATTCAATTTAGAATTCTTTATTAAAGCCCAACCCCTGAGCTCTTCAAATCTAGCTCTATATTCATCCATTGTTCCTGTTTGTTGCAATTTTTTGAGTTCAGCTATAGGATTAACTTTAATCTCATGACTAAATCTAGCCAACAGTTCATCAATTAACCCATTCCATGTTAATTCAAGTCCACTTTTAACAAAGCTAGAGTACCAATTCTCAGTTTCTCCCTCCAGGTGCATAGTAGCTAAGTAAAGTTTCTGATTCTTAGCAACATTATGATGAGAGAACAATTTATTACATTTCCTAATCCATGACCTAGGGTTAGTACCATGGAATTTAGGAAATTCAAATTTGATCGTGCAAAATATTCCTTCACAGTTACTGAATGAAGAAACACCTCCTCCATAAGATCCAAGGACAGATTCAGTAGGCTGCTGAGTTGAATGTGGGGGAACAATACCTGAAGGCTGTCTGTCAGCTCCAGATGGACTCAAACCTTATTTCTGATTCTGAGCTAATAACATAGCTTCAAATCCTTTCAACATCAGTTCCAATTTCTCATTGAATCCTCTCTTCAATGTTTCCACAGAAGATTGCAGCTGATTTATAAATCATGAATGTTACTCTCCAAATTAGTTAATCGTTGATTATTAGTATCCATGGGCACTAATCGATCTAGCTTTGATACCAAATGTAAGGAATTGAGATCTAAATTCAATCCTTACTCATAATTAACCAAAATCTTAAGAGAAATATGAGAAAATCATAGATTTGAGAGATATTAAGGGAAAAGAAGAAGAAGATTGCCATACAGAAAGAAGTAGAGACACTATAAGAAAATGACTTATTTCTGACGGAATATTCCGTCGAGGTTAAGGATATTCCGTCGAGTATACCTTAATCTCGACGGAAGATTCAGTCGGGGATTCGATCGGGTTTAAGCACGTCGAAATTAAGTCCGTCGAGATTTTAGTAGGGAATAAGTAACTCCGACAAACATATTGTCGACCGAATATTCCGTCGATTTTAATATATCCTCAACTGGATACCTTCCATCGATCTTATTCGGTCAGTATTAAGCTGCCACGTGGCAACACCTTGTGGCATGTATACATGCTTATTTCCGACGGAATTCCGTCGATCTTACCTCGAGGATAAGGATTCCGTCAATTCATGTATACATCCAAGATTTTAACCCACTTTTTTATACCTGTAAACATGTTTATATTTCCAACAGTACAGTCAACATAATAATAACCTTCCAGCAACATATACAAGTTCAACATATATAACTGACTTTTGTTCACATGCATACAAAAATAATCTTGAACTACATACAATACTCTATAATATATACAAAAATGAATTGTTCACATAAAAGTTTGGCTATAGGAATTACATACAAGGTTGAAACTACAAAAATGTCAAATATCAACTAAACTAAGTCAAGCCAGTAGTACTACCCCCGGTGTGAGGAGGATCATCGGGCGGGCATCGACGCTGATACTTCGGCGTATGAAAATCGTCGTCAACGTCGTCCCTCCCCTCGTGATCAAAATGAGCACCCTATTGATACAATTAAAAATATAACCAATTAGTCCATATATATAATACAATTAAAGATGCAAATAAATGAAAATTAAATAACATGCAAGATACAGAAATTTAAAATGAATAGTATACCTGAGTAGTCGAGGGCTGACTCAACAGCGGTCCAAAAGCGTCCAAGAGTAAGGTAACCACCATTCGAACCACCTCGTCACATATCGCGAAGGGATACCCGTACTTTTGGCGGTGGCACCAGCTGTGATGTCCTAAGAAAGCTGGTGGAGGAGAGCACGTTTAGGAAGGTCCTAATGACGTAATAAAGGACCTGTACCATATCGTTCAAACACCACCGCTATAACCCTCTAGAACATAGCGTCGTCTAAGTCAGTGCCTGTATGTGATGGTCCCACGAGGGCTCTCGAACGCAGACGTTGGCTAGTGCTTGCAAAAATAAATATAATATCAATAATAATAAAAATTAGTTTATTCATGAACAAGAAATCTATATTATCATATTACACCTCTAAGTAGTGTATAGGTTGGTATCCTCGACAACCCCAGCACTCGATACCGATCGATAGTGCTACTAGGAGGATCCTGAGACTCGACCCAAAGAGTCATCTCCTCATCCTGAGATACACTAATCTCAGGCGTAGGGATAGTACAATCTAATGTCTCGGGATCGCCCCTAGCGGCCTATAACTCAGCTAAATGCGTGTCCCGAAGCTTCTCAAACCGGTCCTGTAATTTAATATATGTAAATGTGAGTTAACTCGGTATCATTATATTAATTACGTAATATGATCCTAAATTATAATCATTGTAGTAAATGTAGTACCCGTATAGCTAATGATGAGGGAGACATCATCGACCCCGAAGTCGAATCCTTCGGCGTATGGACTCTATCCCAAAACTCCATCATAGTAGGAGGTCGGCCCAAGTTGCTCCGCATGGCCTAAATCATACATTAATTAATGTCACCTTACTTTACTATAGATATAGTTTAATATTAAACTATATTAAATATAAATACATATCGACTTAACCTCCTAAAACGACCAGAAGTATGTACAATCCATAGTTGGCCTCGATTCTTCTTTATCTGCTCGGACTTAGTCTTGAAGGCAGCATCATCCCAGTACATATACATGGCAGCCCATGTTACATCTGATACCGCCGGCGGCTGATGATCTCGTATAGTAGTCTAGGACAATTCTTCAACTGCTCGGGCTACCTTCTGTCGCATCTCGTACAGCCAGCCGGCATAGCTTATTCGTAGATGAAGTTTATTTTATTATATTTTATTTTTATTTTTATTTTATATTGTTATTTTATTTTATTTTATTATATTTTAATTTAATTTAATTTGTTTTATTTTATTTTTATTTTTATAGTTTAATTTTATTTTGTTTTGTTTTTTATTTTATTTTTTAAATAATTCTTTATTTTTTATAAATAATTTTTTATTTTTTATTATAATTTATTTCATTTTAGTTTATTTTATGAACTAATTAGTATACTGTATTTTATATTGTATTATTTTATTTATAATTTATTGTATGTAAATTAAATTAATTTAATTTATTTGATTGTATTATATTACTATATATTTTATATTATTTAATTTAACTTAATTACAGTAAATTAATTTATTTTATTTTATTTTATCTTAATTATGTTATTTGATTTTACTAATTTATATTATCTTATCATACAAAATATTAATTAAATTTAGTTTATGGTATAATATACCCATTATTTTTTTAGTAGTTTGAAACTAAATAAATGTTACTTAGTTCATTTCAATATTGAAAACTAATTAAAATACATAAATATTAAAAAGTTGGGCCCACAAATTTTGCAATTGAATCATTCTAACCGAAATTCTGTTGGGAATTCCGTCAGAAATATCACATATCACAACCACTACACAAAATCAAATTCATTATAATTAGAATGAATCGCAGTGAATTACACCTTACAAATATATATCATCAAAATCTTCTGCAATTCATATGACTATGATCGATCTAACATATATAACAGTAATTCATGTCAATAAAATAAAAAACAACAAAATTATGCTCAGCCCAAATCATTCATATAAAAAACATATTCAATATATAATTGCTCAAACCAGTAAAAACATTGTTCATCCCCAATTCAATATATAGGTATATACATACATATTCAATGTAATATATACATATTCAGTGAATGCTCAGTTAGGCCAAAATCAAACCAATATTATACAACTTGCACAAATTAGTTGCACAATTTCAGTACCCAAAATTGACATCTAAAATCACTATACATAATTATGCATTTCAGAAAAAAAAATTTGAAAAATTAGAAACTAATTGAACCTGTAATGCACAAAATTGACCGAATGGCCAAAATGACACCACCGTGAAGCTCGGCTCTATCATGTAAAGCTCTTACACCGCAGTGAAGGTCGTCCACCACCGTCGTGTGGTCAACGTCGACCGAAGGTAGCAGTGGAGTGGATGGGAGCGAGATAGGCAGTGGAATGGGATGTGGGGAGGTGGCGAACGGATGAGGGGAGGTGCAGAGCAAGAGAGAAAGAAATAGAGAAATAAAATTTCTTTTGAGGCAGCTGCTAAATGAAAATAGGGTTTAGATTATTTTCGACTGAATTCTGTCGGCATTAGGTCCGTCGAGTATACATTATTATCGACGAAATTCCGTCGGTCATATATGCATTCCGTCGAGTTTATCTTTCGCGCAGGCGGGAGGCTTTGGCGCCATAAGGGATATTTATGTTCAACAGAATTCCGTCACAAATAGAATACTTTCGAGGGACTTAAGCCCAACCGAATATTCCGTCGAGACTAACATATCCTTGACGGATTGTACTCCGTAGAGAGAAGATTGGAAATTAAGAGAGAAACAGAATAATTCATTTCATGCATTATTCAGTGACATTACATGTATTTAAAAATGAAAATAGAAATGAAATGGAAATTACAATTTTATCCTTCTAACCCCACTCTACCATTCTTGACACTCCACTCTATGATTCCTTACACAAGTCCCACGACTTTTAATCTATCATCAAATCCCACCAAATGTTCCCTCATAACTGTAACAGTGGCTCCCAAACTATCATGACCTCGAGTCAAATCCTACAACTTTTCTTCCATAATTTTGTGAGATTTTTTTATCTGTGTCAAATGAGTTCCCTCCGTCATTAACGGCCTCCAGGAAGGTATCTCTCTGATACCAAATATTATGAGAAGAATAGAGAAAGGGAGAGAAAAGAAGAGTATACAGATAGAAAAGAAAAGTGATATTTCTCCTAAATATCACACGTGGGTATTTCTCTAAAAATTTGTGTTCGATGCAATAGCCTTGTTCAATTTAACTTATTTTCAATCTCTCCATGGAACATAGATATATGGATCATAAAATGACAATAAAATGTATAGGAAAAAAAATGAATAAACAGAAGTACAATGCAGGTCAAAAATCAACATGACAAGAATGAGCGCTCTGTTGATATTTCAACAACTAAAAGAGAACCCCATAGTATTAATTTCTACTTCAAATTAATATATATGAACAATTACAAGCATTACAAACCAAACTCTTAAAATAATTATTCCTTTACATTATAGTGAAAATTGCAGCAACCATCTCTCCCTTCTATTACAATATATAATTATGTATATCCAACCCACTCCATGAAGAATAAGAATAAGATTAAATGCTCACCACCATTATTAGACATATATTTTTGCAGTCCTTTGAGCTTAGCCCTTAGGTACTCCCACCAGGATAAGTGCATCCATCATGACCTAAAAACCAGATTCAGAAATTAATGAGAGTTTATAAAAGGAGGCTGACAAGTATTATATTCAAGTCATCAAATCAGCTTCCTCGGAGTAATAGCTCTAAAATGTTATGAACAAACTTATCGAGAATTGTTTTTTTATAATGGTAAACTATTTTGTTGCAAGTTTGAACAACTCAATTATAGAACACTTACTAGGATTAGTGGATGAAAGCATGGCTGTTTGTGAGAAATCACAGTTCCACGGATTCCTCCCTGCAGTTTGGTAGAGGAGATTCATGGCGTAAGTAGCATGAGCTGCCAGGGTGTTAGGTTCAAAACAAGCTCCACCTGGTTGGATTGGAGTGCAATCAACGCCAAATGCACAAGCATAATCCAGATTATCTTGTAGTTGGGTGTCTGATACACCTGCCTTAGGTACACACCAAGCAGCATTTTTTGGTGCTGCTGATGGAGTTGTTGATGGGTTCGTTGGTGTTGCTGGGGTTTTTGGCGTCGATGGAGTCTAGAAATGGAATAAATCATGTCTGTTAGACGATGGTCTCCTAACAAATGGCAGATAATTCAAAAATGAATATGAGAGCTAAATTTTACAACATCAAGTAATAGCTTAAATAAGTGTATCACTTTCACGAAGCATGGATTCAACACAATGCATGACATAACATTTTCCTAGAAAACAAGATACAATATGTTGGGGCATGCGTTGAATTTTATATATTTTTCTAATTTCTAATTTATAAATGTATAAAAAAATTTATTGTTAACAAAGCAAGATACAATCAAGTAAAATAGTGAGAACACTTGTACCATGAAAATCTCCAAGTCTAATGACACGCAACTCTAATAGATAACCATATTTAAGGAAGACAATGCAATATGGATGTTTAAATTTAGAACTGGAAGAAAACTGACAAATTAAGATAATAGAAATAGAAAGGCATTATAGGAAAACAGAGGTTATAGTAAATCCTCACCTGGCTAGTCTTAGAAAGTGCAACATCATAGGCCATGGTTAAATCAGGCTTGAAAAGCCCAAATGAGCGCTCGGAGGCCGGACCAGGTTTCAAATCCTCATCAAACAATGCAAAGAGATACGTATCCACTGATTTCCCTGGCATCAATGGAGTTCCCACCATAGACCTAAGGTGCGCAATCAAATTGCCATTGTAAGCCTTGGCATTCTCAACACTTGTGCCAACCTCGTTGTTGTCTCCTTTATATGGCCAGCCTGTCTCAGCAATCACAATTTCGACATCCTTAGATGCCATTGAGTTCAATGCAGATCGAACAGCATCCACCTACAATGATTAAACATGTTTTCAGTACATGATTTCAAGTATAGCCCATTTTGCTCTCTCAAAATTCAAGTAAAATTTCCATCAGTATATAAACATAACAACTTCATGTCAAAATTTTGTACTAGTAATTCTTTGGCGGGTAGCATCTATTGTTTGTACTTTCTTATACTCCCTCCATCCCAAACTAATGACACATTTTTTCTAAGTTCGTTCCAAAATTAGATATACAATTCTAATTTTAGCTTATAAATTAACATAAAAATTTTACCTTAGTGTGTCATTACGGCTATATTGAAAATTATTATACCACTATCACATTACTACACTTCTATTAATAATTGTAGGGATATGTTAGCTGCTGCTATTAATGTAGTTTAAAGTGTTCAAGTAAAGCTAGAACAATTGTAGAAGTGTCACATTTTAGTGTATTGAGAAGATATTGCTTAAAACGTGCTAATGGGTTTAGCCTAACGGTAATAACTTATAAGTTGGTTTTGACCAACTTATAAGTCATTTGTTACTATTCACCTGTTTGGGAATGACTTATTTTTCTACTTATAAGTTGAGTTTTAAGTCAAAAAAATAAGCAAATATTTGTAACTTATTTAAAATGACTTATAAGTCATTTTAAAATAAGTTAGTTTGACAAACTGCAATGTCTATTTTGCCCCTTTTTATTTTGCCTCTCTTTTTATTAATATATTTTTACTTATGAAAGCCGAACACTTTCATAACTTGTTTTAACTTAACTTTTGACTTATAAATCAAATTGATACAACACTTTTATTTATAAATCACAATTTAAAATTACTTATAAGTCCACTTATATTTTAACTTATAAGTCAGTTATTTAAAATAAGTCGGGGGATAAATTGAAAAGCCCAGTGGGACTCTTACTTTGTAACAGATGTACTTTACTTGTTCAAATGAAAATAACAAGAATCAGAGGCTGCTCACCTGAGCATCAAACATGTTGGTGTACTTGATGTTGGTGCCCGAGTCGACTCGTCCCGAGTTTGGTTGAAACAGGCAAAAGGCCAGAGTCTCAGGCCTAGGATCACTTTGGTAAGCAAAGAAGGGGTACGGATTGATGGTAAAAGGCGAGCCAGTTGCCTTATTAAACCCTAACAAACCCTTTAGCAAATCTCCGATACTTGGATCAAAGCTCCCAGACGACGGCGGATCAGACTGCTTCAACACCGCCATGGAATGGACCGTCGAGACCTTAATTTTCCCACCTAAGGAAGCTGAATTGAGGGCATTCTGGACATTTTGCATCGCCGGCAAGAGCTGAGTCATCAAACTCGAGTCGCCGGAGCTCATGACTTCATTCCCAACGTTAATTATAATTACCTTGCTGGATGGATAAAACGGGATTACATTGGAATTGATCCAGCTTTTGGCGAAGTTCGGGTCGGAGGCCAAAGCAGGGATGTCTCCATTTGCCGCCCCGATGGCGATTCCGATTCCAGTGTTTGCAAGTGCTTTTATGATGACCGGATCGGCTCCGTACAACCGGACCTTCTCGATTGCTGTGGATTGTAGTAGCTTCGCCGCCGCCGACGGTGGCGGGAGGTTGTCGGCGACTTGGCCATAGTTTATACCAATAAACGGTTCCGCCTCTGCAAATACAGAGCAGTTTAAAAGTTCAACGTAAAGGGAGACAGAATATTAAATTTGCTTAAAAAATTATATGAAAATAATGACGAACAAATCCATAAAATACAGCAAATATTAAAAATGGGAACAAATCCTTAAATAAAATCATGTAAAATAATAGAAGAATATTGAAATTGAAGTGTAACGAGACATACTAGCAACATGGGAGGTGACCTGAAGAAGGAAGAGAATGAAGAAGGCTGAAGTTGAACAAGGATTTACCATAACTACTGGAGAGAAAAATAAGTTTGTTTTTTCTTTGTTTCTGCTCTGCCGCTCTTCGCTCTGTTTTTGAGGAAGAAGAAGAGAAATGATTGAAGAAAAAGAAGTTAAAAAATTATTTTATCTTTTTATTTATCCTGTGGAAAGGGGAGGTGGTACTTTTGGTCTGTCAGCTGCCTGAATAGATACGTTGTATGTATCTCCGCTCTGGGATTAGGATGGTGAAATTCAAATCAACTTCGTATATAATTTTTTGATTAAAAATATTATATCATATTTTCTATAAATAACATATCAAAAAATTATATACAAGTTACTTCCTCGGAATTAACTTCTTTGACAGTAAAGTAAAAAGGTGGAGTATTATTTTATGCAAGTAATAATTTTAATTTTTTTTATTCGAATAGAGGGTGAAGGAATTTATAACACGTTTATTTATAAAAAAAATATTATTATTATTTTAAAAAAAACTAGTTATTTGAAAGAAAAAGAAAAGACTAATTTACAAAATATTACTCCATCCGTTTCTCATAGTTTGATTTTTTTTATCATATTAACAAATTTTAGAATTTAGTATATTTATTTATATTTTCAAATTTACGAAAATTAGAGACGGTAGTAAATTCGATATAATTTCTTATAATTATAGTTTTTCCACTTATATTTTCAAGAAAAGAGTATAAATTTTTATTATAAAAATGATCAACTGTCAAAGTAAGCCAATTTTTATGGGATTGATATAGTAATAAATTGATTTTTTTCTATTTTAACTGTAACACCCCCTTTTCCAAATAGAAAGAGAGGTTACTCAAAACATAACAAAATTGATGAATTTAATAGCAAGGCTCAAAGTCACAAAAGAATAGTCTTAATAACTACTAAATACCACAAGTCAACCATAATAAATCTCAAACTGACTCAAACCACAATCTAAAATAATTATTACAATTCCAAGTAAACTAACACATCAAGTCTAAACAGAATATTTCTAAATCATTGGAATGAATGGAGCTCTCATCACACTTGCCCTTGATTCCCCTGATTACCTGCCGGAAGAAAAACACAGCATGAGCCAAATGCCCAGTACGGATATAGAATACAAATAATGGGCCGAAACAACTAACTCAATTAAATGAAATAAAACGAAACAAACTGAAACGAAACGAACAAAACTAATACAACGAAATAGTAGACTGAATCAAATGGCTGGGTGTTATTTCATACCGAGCTCAGAATAAAACAGAAATATACCTTGCCACATAAGCAAGTCAAATAATGCCACACATGCAAATTAAATAATGCCACACAGGCAAGTCACACACATTGGACCGAGAATCCAATGCATGTAAAATCGGAAGGTGTGTTTGGCACAACCATCACCAATCCGCAGAACAGAACAGAACAGAAAACTAAGGTCGACCCATACGCCTCCCACAACAAAACACCAAATGGCCAACTCCCACCGGAGCACAAAACGGAGACGCCGTGGACTGATCACACCGCCACGGAAGGTGTCATGCCTCGGTGCCAAGAGGACATGCCTGTGGTACCCCCACAGGTGGTTATAGCTCAGGTATACCCTACGGTATTCTAACAAAATATAATGTCACAACACATGCGACACAACAAAGGAGTTCTAACATGTAGATGTTAAACTGAAACGAGATATCAACACAAAGTCTTCAAAAATATTAACAGGCACATTACTACAAATATCAAAATAAATTTAGACATGTTGTACTAGTCTACAGAGTACAAATATGAGTTCCAACTATGAACGCCAAATGAAACTATCACAATGAATTTGACAAGAATTAATCATGAGAGGCAATACTAATTTTTAAAACGCATAACGAAACGAACAAATTAAAAACAAAAGAGTCTCGCTGAAAGAGTATGGAATCCGTACCTGGATTAAGCAACGTAATACCCAAAATTATATTCCAAATGTACTCCTTAAATTCCCTCCGTTCGAACTAATTACACAAATTAACAAAATAAATTAATAAACTATATGTTAAATTACTAATTACAATTTACTTTTCCTAAAGCACGTATTATTATTATTATTATTATTATTATTATTATTATTATTATTATTATACACGTTTTTTTAAAACTTTTAAACTTACTAAGTTTAGATTACACTTTCTTGTTTTACAATATTTTAATTTACTGTAAAAGTTTCCTTGCATCATTTTACTTTCATAGTAATATTTTAGTGAAATATATAAACACACACTACTAAACTATTTGGAATCTAAACAACAATAATAATAAGGTTTGGTGAAAAAGTATTAAGTAATATATATGTGCACGGAATTCAAAGTCAGACTCTTTTTTAATTGTACTGATCTAAAATGGTTTACATATCTTACCCAAAAATTCAAACAATTCCTACTCATGGTAACCTATATGCTCAGAAAAAATAATTCAATAAAAGGTTTAATTTACCTTGTACAGAACTTAACTTGCAATTCCCCATTTTCCTTCTGTTATTGTTGTCGCCGCTTTTCTCTTTCTCTATTTCTCTCAGTTAATTCGTATCAGATATAAGATATAATGAAGTAGTTAGGTTTTACATATTATTTATATATTTTATTGTTTCTTTTAATTTTAGTAGGATTTTAATATTACTTAAATATAAATTATACCCAGTTAATTTAAAGCCCAATTTTATCACTTTAAATTATCCATCCCTTATTAATACATTAGCCCACAAAAATTAAATGATTATTTTTTTGACCCAAAATAAATGACATCCAAAAAAATATTTTTTAAAACAAGGTAATTTTTATTATCGAATTTTTTTTTCCGGGTATTACATCACCTACCCCCTTAAAAAGGATTCCATCCCCAGAATCAAAAGAATGGAACGCACCTAATTTTCAAAGAGATGCGGATACTCCGCTCGAATAGCCTCTTCCATCTCCCAAGTGGCTTCCCGCTCCAAATGATTCCTCCACAAAACCTTAACAAATGGAATAGTCTTCCTCCTCATGATCCTTTCTTGACGATCCAAAATCGCCTCAGCTTGTTCTTTACAAGTAAGATCCTCACGAATCTTATCGAACGAATATTGCACCACAAGCAATGGATGATATTGGTAACTCCTCAACACCGATACATGGAACACATTGTGCACATGAGCTAGCTGTGGAGGCAAAGCTAACCGATATGTAACCTCACCAACCCTCTCCAGAATCTCAAATGGACCAATATAACGCGGACTAAGTTTCTCTTTCAACCCAAATCGCCGAATGCCCTTCCAAGGAAAAACTTTTAGAAACACGTGCTCACCAGGTTCAAATTCTAAAGTCCTCCTATGCTTATCAGCATAACACTTCTGCCGTGATCGAGCAGACTTCAATTTCTCTTTAGCCACCGCTACCTTCTCCATAGTGATTTGAACTAATTCAGGCCCTTCTATGGCCCTTTCGCCAACCTCATCCCAACAAGTTGGTGCCCGACACATTCTACAATATAGTGCCTCAAAAGGAGCCATTCCAATACTTGCATGCCAACTGTTGTTATAAGCAAACTCAACTAGGCTCAAGTAATCATCCCAATTACCCGACCACTCAAGTGCATAAGACCTCAACATGTCCTCTAATGTCTGAATAGTCCGTTCGGATTGCCCATTAGTTTGCGGATGGAAAGAAGTACTGAAGTAGAGCCGAGTGCCCTAAGCTCGTTGAAACCCTTTCCAAAACCTTGAAGTAAACCGTGGGTCCCGATCTGAAACAATAGACACCGGAGTACCAATGAAGTCTAACAATCTCCTGCTGAAAGATATGTGCCAACCTATCCACCGAGTAACCCTCATGGATAGCCAAAAAGTGTGCCGATTTGGCCAACCGGTCCACCACTACCCAAATGGCATCATTCTTCTTTAAAGTATTACGCAAACCAGTCACAAAGTCCATTGTGATATCCTCCCACTTCCACACTGGAATGTCTAATTGTTGCAGCAAATCACTAGCTCGTTGATGTTCTATCTTCACTTGTTGACAAGTGAGGCACTTCCTAACATATTCAGCCACGTCTCGTTTCATCCCATTCCATCAAAAATTCTTCTTCAAATCCCTATACATCTTTGTAGAACCTAGATGAATAGAAAATGGTGAACTATGAGCCTCAGCTAACACTGCCTCCCAAATGATTGGATCAGACGGTACACACAACCGCTCACCCAACCAAATCACACCATGGTCATCAATACAAAACTCGGGCTGCTTGCCCTCCTCTAAATTCTGCGTCATACTACATAACCCCCCATCTTCTTTTTGAGCTTCTTTGAACCGCGAGATAAGAGAGGGCTCCATTCTCATACCGGCCAAATGCCCATCTGAACCTCGTACATACAACTCCAACTCGATCCGCTCCATATCTGAAATAAGCTGAGGTTGTGTAATAAGGGCTGCTATACTCCCTGAACTTTTTCGACTAAGAGAATCTGCAACCACATTTGCCTTCCCCGGGTGACACTGAATTCTAGCATCATAGTCTTTTAGAAGCTCCAACCAACGTCTCTGCCTTATATTGAGCTCCTTCTGAGTGAAAATATATTTAAGACTTTTGTGATCGGTGAAGATATCATAAGTCTCTCCATACAAATAATGCCTCCAAATCTTTAAGGCAAATATCACTGCTGCCAACTCCAAATCATGTGTGGGGTAGTTTACCTCATAAGGTTTAAGTTGCCTAGAAGCATAATCAATCACCTTACCGTGTTGCATCAAAACACACCCCAAGCCCTTCTTAGAAGCATTGCTATAAATCTGGTAACCTCCAGTCCCCGACGGCAATGTAAGTATTGGAGTTGTCACAAGTCGTTTCTTCAACTCCTCAAAACTTTTCTCGCTCTCCTCATTCCACACAAACTTCGTGCCCTTTCTCATCAACTGAGTCAATGGCAAGGCAAGCAAGGAAAACCCTTCCACAAACCTCCTATAGTACCCTGCCAAACCCAAGAAACTCCTAATCTCTGCCACTGTAGTAGGTCTTGGCCATTTAGTGAAAGCCTTAACCTTCCCAGGATCCACCTTAATGCCTTCAGCAGAAACAACATGGCCCAAAAATACAACCTGCTCCAACCAAAACTCGCATTTAGAGAATTTAGCATACAACTTCTCTTTCTGCAAGATCCCCAACACTGTGCGAAGATGCTCCTCATGCTCTTCCTTAGACTTGGAGTAAACCAAAATGTCATCAATAAAGACAATGACAAATTGGTCCAAGTACTCTCTGAACACCTGATTCATCAAATCCATAAACACCACCGGAGCATTTGTCAACCCGAATGGCATCATCAGAAACTCGTAATGCCCATATCGAGTATGAAAAGCTGTCTTAGGGATATCCTCATCCCTCACCCTCAATTGATAATAACCCGATCTTAAGTCTATCTTCGAAAAATATTTTGCGCCCCTGAAGTTGGTCAAACAAGTTATCAATCCTCGGCAATGGATACTGATTCCTGATGGTGATCTTGTTCAACTCCCTGTAATCTATGCACAATCTCATAAACTCATCCTTCTTCTTCACAAACAAGACTGGAGCACCCCACGGCGAAACACTCGGTCGAATTACACCACGATCTAACAGTTCCTGCAACTGCTCTTTCAATACTTGGAACTCCAACGGTGCCATCCGATACGGCGCCTTAGAGATAGGCTCCGCACCAAGAACAAGCTCAATAGCAAACTCCACTTCTCGCTGCGGTGGCAATCCTGACAACTCCTTAGGAAACACATCGAAAAAATCACGAACAATTGGAACATCCTCAATACGGGACGCACCCTCAGAGGTATCCTTTACAAATGCCAAATACCTCTCACAACCCTTTGCTACCAACTTCCAAGCCTTCAAAGCTGAAATCAACTTCAACACCCCACTCGGCTATGAACCCTGAAACACAAACTCCGGAGACTTCACATCTCCAAATATAACCTTCTTCGCCTGACAATCGATAGTTGCCTGGTGCTTATCTAACCAGTCCATCCCAAGAATGACATCAAAATCATGCATACTCATCAGAAGAAGATTAGCTCTATAAATCTTATCCCCAAAACTGACCGGAAACCCTCGATACAATTCAAAAATAACAACCGAAGTCCCCATCGGGGTAGCAATAGACATAACAGAATCTAAGAACTGAGATGGCACACCCAGGTGCCGAACAAAAGACTGAGCAATAACGGAATGAGTATAACCTGTATCAAACAAAATAGACACCTCACGATTGCCAACTAAAAGAGTGCCAGAAACAGTACCTGGTGCACCTGCCGTCTGGTTATACGTCAAGGCAAACACTTGACCACCTTGACGCTGACCTCCATTCCCACCATTATCACCACCTCCACCATTTCCACGTGGCCCGGTATAATCTCTAGCCATATGACCCATCTGTCCACACAAAAAGCATGCACATGTGAGTCTGTGGCACTGTCTCCCCAGATGATTTGCCCCACAAGTAGCACAAGGAGCTATCAGAATGAGATTCGGGTTACCCTCACCAGCTGGTCCTGGATAACGACCCTGATTTTGCCCCTGCTGACGATTTTGTCCATACCAAGGTAGCTGAAGCTGACGATTTTGCCCTTGCTAAGGCATCTACTGATAACCCTTATTCTGATTCTGGCCACGCCACTGCCCCTGCTGACCACCACGGTTCCGGTTCCACTGACCACCCTGATTTTTCCTGTGTTGACCCAAAGTTTGACCCTACTGGTCATCTATGTCCCTCTTTTGACTCCCTTCTGGTTTAGAAGACCGAAAGTACTGTCTCTCCATCTCAATATTCTTGGCCGCATTGGCCACTGCTGACACGTCTGCAAACTTGGTATTAATGAGATGTTGCCAATACATGTAATGAATTCTCCATTTAAACTTCTCTGCCTGTTCTGCTGCGGTCCCTACTGAGGTTCCCGCAAATCCTGCCAACCTGGTGAACCTCGTCATGAAGTCCGTGATGGACTCATCATCTTTCTGCCGAATCGACAGATACTCCCTAGCATAGGCCTCTTTATCAGCAGCTGGGAAGTACTGCTGATAGAAGACCTCACAAAACTCCGCCCAACTAAGCGTCTCAACATAGCCATCACCCTTTGTTGTTTTCATCGCTTTCCACCACCTCTGTGCATCCCCTTCTAGCTTGTACACTGCAAGTAACACTTTCTGATTATCCGAACATCCCAACACATCAAAAATCTTCTCTAGGTGAACAATCCAATTCTCTGCATCAATTGGAGTTGGAGCTGCATTGAATGTCTGTGATTTCTGCTTCTGAAACCTCTCCAACCACACATACATTGGAACCCCCTGCTGACCATGACCATCTGCATTCCCTTCCTCAACATTTGCATGTTGACCATTATTTTTCGGATTCTCTTGTTCAGGAATTTCTGGTGGCGGCTGCTGCATCGTCTGCACAACCTGTGCCACCGACTGAGGTAACGCCTGATTTACAGCCTAATTCACCAAGGTAGCCAATTGAGCATTTATCTGATCATTACGTTGCTCATTGAGCTGACCCTCACCTTTTCCCCTATTGCTGCCTCGCCTCCCAGCAACTCTAGCGGATCTATGAGCCATCTAACAAAGAGATCAACGAATAGATGACAAAATATATTAAAGACAGATTTGAATATAGCTGATATGATAGTTGAACAGAAAATTAAACTGAACAAAAACCTAACCCAGAAGACTACCCATAACTCACAGGTCAAACCTAAATAGGTTTTCTACAAGAAAGAACCTAAGCTCTGATACCAACTCTGTAACACCCCCTTTCCGAAATAGAAAGAGAGGTTACTCAAAACATAACAAAACTGATGAACTTAATAGCAAGGCTCAAAGCCACAAAAGAATAGTCTTAATAACTGATAAATACCACAAGTCAACCATAATAAATCTCAAACTGACTCAAACCATAATCTAAAATAATTATTACAATTCCAAGTAAACTGACAAATCAAGTCTAAATAGAATATTTCTAAATCATTAGAATGAATGGAGCTCTCATCACACTTGCCCTTGATTCCCCTGATTACCTACCGGAAGAAAAAGACAGCAAGAGCCAAATGCCCAGTACGGATATAGAATACAAATAATGAACCGAAACAACTAACTCAATTAAATGAAATAAAACAAAACGAACTGAAACGAAACGAACAAAACTAATACAACGAAATAGTAGGCTGAATCAAATGGCTGGGTGTCATTTCATACCTAGCTCAGAATAAAACAGAAATATACCTTGCCACATAGACAAGTCAAATAATGCCACACATGCAAGTCATACACATTGGACCGCGAATCCAATGCATGTAAAATCGGAAGATGTGTTTGGCACAAACATCACCAATCTGCAGAAAAGAACAGAACAGAAAACTAGGGTCGACCCATACGCCTCCCACAACAAAACACCAAATGGCCAACTCCCACTGAAACATAAAACGGTGACGTCGTGGACTGATCACACCGCCACGGAAGGTGTCATGCCTCGGTGCCAAGAGGACATGCCTATGGTACCCCCACAGGTGGTTATAGCTCAGGTATACCCTACGGTATTCTAACAAAATATAATGTCACAACACATGCGACACAACAACGGGGTTCTAACATGTACATGTTAAACTGAAACGAGATATCAACACAAAGTCTTCAAAAATATTAACATGCACATTACTACAAATATCAAAATAAATTTAGACATGTTGTACTAGTCTACAGAGTACAAATATGAGTTCCAACTATGAACGCCAAACGAAACTATCACAATGAATTTGACAAGAATTAATCATGAGAGGCAATACTAATTTTTAAAACGTATAACGAAACGAACAAATTAAAAATAAAAGAGTCTCACTGAAAGAGTATGAAATTCGTACCTGGATTAAGCAATGTAATACCCAAAATTATATTCCAAATGTACTCCTTAAATTCCCTCCGTTCGAACTAATTACACAAATTAACAAAATAAATTAATAAACTATATGTTAAATTACTAATTACAATTTACTTTTCCTAAAGCACGTATTATTATTATTATTATTATTATACACGTTTTTTTAAAACTTTTAAACTAACTAAGTTTAGATTACACTTCTTGTTTTACAATATTTTAATTTACTGTAAAAGTTTCATTGCATCATTTTACTTTCATAGTAATATTTTAGTGAAATATATAAACACACACTACTGAACTATTTGGAATCTAAACAACAATAATAATAAGGTTTGGTGAAAAAGTATTAAGTCATATATATGTGCACGGAATTCAAAGTCAGACTCTTTTTTAATTGTACTGATCTAAAATGGTTTACATATCTTACCCAAAAATTCAAACAATTCCTGCTCATGGTAACCTATATGCTCAGCAAAATAATTCAATAAAAGGTTTAATTTACCTTGTACAGAACTTAACTTGCAATTCCCCCTTTTCCTTCTGTTATTGTTGTCGCCGCTTTTCTCTTCCTCTATTTCTCTCAGTTAATTCGTATCAGATATAAGATATAATGAAGTAGTTAGGTTTTACATATTATTTATATATTTTATTGTTTCTTTTAATTTTAGTAGGATTTTAATATTACTTAAATATAAATTATACCCAGTTAATTTAAAGCCCAATTTTATCACTTTAAATTATCCATCACTTATTAATACATTAGCCCACAAAAATTAAATGATTATGTTTTTTTTGACCCAAAATAAATGACATCCAAAAAAATATGTTTTAAAACAAGGTAATTTTTATTATCAATTTTTTTTTCCGAGTATTACATCACCTACCCCTTAAAAAGGATTCCGTCCCCGGAATCAAAAGAATGGAACGCACCTAATTTATATCCGCTGAAAGTAAACAACTGAAGACATGATGAAATCGGTGTAATATAATTTGAAGTGAGCTGCTATTATTCGAAGTGGACTTGCCCAAAAATATTTTCTCCTCTGTAAACCGAAGACCATATAAGACCACCAACGGGAGCGCCAAACATGTTATGTTGATTTTTCAATACTGAAGATGAGTAATTTTTAGTGTGTCAATATCTGACCATTTGGCAACACTCTTTGGCCAGTCCTGTTTGTTTTCAGTAGCTTGAGAAAGCGAACATGCAAAGGAAAAATTTAAGCAAAAACAAGATAGAGACAAAATTAGCATTGCCATTGAATTCTTCCTATATTTTTTTTAAGTACAGAAAAAGGCTCTGCTATTTTCAAGAGCTGCGTCTCTTATAGTTATACACATAGATGTGTATGTAATATGTTGTGTATGTTGATTCGTCAATTTTAATTTTCACAAAGGGATTCATAGCTGAAGATGCACATGTTGTGTGTGTATATATATATATATATTGTTAGTTCCCAGTAGGCACAATAGATCTAGAAGGGGGTTGAATAGATCCTTTTCATTAATTTTAAATATTTTTCTGATTTATTTTGTATTGGTAATAATTTAGCATATGACAAACATAAGAATCTTTTCAAGCATAGCGAAATAAGTAAAAGATCCACTTTATTGATATATTCATAATCATACATATATTGTTCGTAGAGTTAGTTCAGTGGTAAACAGTTAAAACATACATAGAAGTTATAGCAGTTAATGTACATAATGTAAATGACACAAGTAAAAGACATAAGGGGTTTTAAGTGGTTCAGAGACTCAAGCTCCTAATCCACTCTTCTGCTTTCAACTAGCAGGATTTCCACTAAGGAAGGACAGCACCCTAAATCACTAAGATTCCTTCAAGGCCAGCAACCTTGGGACTTCAGTTCACTAAGAACTCTTCAAGGCTAGCAACCTTGGAACTTCTCTAGTTCCCTAGGAACTCTTTAAGCCCAGCAGGCTTGGAACTTTATTTAGTCCCTCCGGACAAGGACCCCTCAGGCCATGGCTTCTTGTTGCTGTAGTTTTTGTTGTTGGTGGTGCTGAGCTGCTAAGATGTCTTTAAGCTCTGACCATCTTTTGTACTTAGCAACTTAGTGTGGTCCTCTTTCCATTCTGCTTCGAGTCTGGACCACAACTTCTTTGGTGCAGCTGATATTTACTCTTTTCTGCTCATCTTCATCTGATGTCAGCTGTGCACCATCACCATCTGGATTTACTAAGTCCCTTAGCTTTCGAGTCCTTCTTGAATGTTTTGCAGACATGGTTCTGCACTTGTTCAGTTTTAGCTTTAGGTTCATGGTGATTCGTAAAGTGGCTCTCCTAATCTTCTTTGTACTCTGTCACTTTTCTAAATGTTATCTCTTTGGCCTTCTTGGCTCTCAGCTTGGCTGCCATCTTCAATGGCATTCTCATCTTTTTTGAGTGAAGCTCTAATCCGTTTAAGTTCTTCTTCAAAGCTTCTTCACTTCCACCTTGGTAGTCTCACTGTCACTAAGACTTGTTCTGTTGATCTTTGGTGGAACTCGTAGAGTCAACAATAGCATTCCCAACAACTCAATAATTCTGCAACTTTTTAATCATCAGTTCTTCGTGATCTTTGAAGCTCTGTTGATTTATACTGATTTCCAATCTTCCCGTTGGAAGGTAGCCGTTGAGAGATATTCAAATTTCTTCACAGATTTTGAGTTATTTGGTGCAGACTGCCGATGTGACATGACATCTTTTTCTGACTTTCTGACACTACAGTCTACTGTTTCACCTACCCCGTCAGATATGTTACTTTGATGTCTCGGGCAGGTTAACGACTTTATTTTTCCCTTCTGATTTCTTGATCAGAGGTTGTCCTTGAATCGATGCTCTCAATAAGCTTTTGTCCGAATGCCAACCTTCAGATTGAACCGTTTCCAATGCTTCAATCCTCAGTTGTTCTAACTCAACGATTTTGATGCACTTTTTCTCGGACCTGATCGTAGTGTCTTATTGACTGATGCTTATTGACATGTAGAGTCAACACTACGATCTTGAAGAGTGTTCACTTGATCTCTAGTGAAAAATAACTCTTCCTTTTTTCGTGCAGTGCTTCAACACTTCTGTTTGCCTCAACTTTTCTCAGATACTGATTGCTTGACTCCTTACTCTGGCCCCTTCTGAATAACAAGACACTTCAGATTTGTGGCATGTCCAGCTCGCTTTCTCCTTGTGATCTCCCGTTCACTTATCATCAATGGACTGACCCAATGCTTAATCACTTTAGCCTTGTACTTCAGAGGCAGACCAGTATCTCTGTGTATACTCCATCAGTTCCTTCTTTGTTTGGCAAACACTACGATCCTAGTTACTTCCAAGATCGTTGTTATCTTTCTACTTGATAGCTACTGCACAAGCTGACTTTCCTTAGTCAGCTACTGAAGTCTTCTTATGATCATCTTATGGAAGACTTCATTTTGAATGGCTTCACAACTCAATCTGGATGCTGATTAGGTTGATGCTTAGATCTTCTAATAGCTTGCATGCCATTCGTTGAGTGCTATCTAGCTTCCTTTAGGTGAGATGTATCTTTGCTGTACCAACCAGAGGCTTCATTCCTTTGGATATTCTGGGAGTGCTCAATTGTTGAGAATCGTGTTTGTTCTACAATTCTTTTTTGGCTTTGTGAGCACATCTATTGAGGTCTTAGCTCTACACTCTACGATTCAGCTTTGGCTGTGCAGACACTACGACTCCGAGATCAGATCTTGACACTACAATTTTTGTCATTGTGCTTGTTGTCTTCATCTGATCTTGCTCGACTACGATCTCTGTCTTTGATAGGATCAGTAGACTCTACTATTCTGAGTGTAGTCTACGATCCTTGACTTGGTTGTTAGTAGACTCTATGACTCCGAGTGTAGTCTACAATTCTTGACTTGACTTCGGCAGATTCTCAATCGACTCGTAGGCAGGCTGTCTTTACGATTCTGAACATAACTTCCTCAGCAGACTACGGCTCCGAGGAAGCTTTACTCGATACACTACGATCCTTCCTCGTCTCTCCTGGAAGTCTACGAACTCCGAGATCTACTATCTTGCAGACTATGATTCTGCCTTGATAGCTCTTGAGTTATCCTTGACTCTCCTGGCAGACTACGATTTCTGGTGCAGTGTTCGACGATTAGACAAGCCTATCTATTACATCATAAGATCAACCTAACATGTTTGATCTTTCTATGTTTATAGTCCTTGTACATCATTTCTTTTTAAGGACTTTACAGAGCTGTTTTGCTTATGTAGGATCAACCTAACATATTTGATCAATTCATTCTAAGTCCTTGTACATATGTTTTTATAATCTATCAGAAGACTTTACAACTTTTCTTAATGCAAGCATACTTGCATATTCATTCACATATATATCATAATCAAATCATATATAAATAGGAATATCATTCACATGTTTATTCCTGACATATATTAATTTAATAAAAGAGAGTAACTTAACTTTATATGTAGGCTCAGCTTTCCTGTGGTAGTCAAGCCGATACGGAGATAGATTAATTATGTTGGTGATTTTTTTAACAGAATTT
Source organism: Panax japonicus (assembly GCA_020205505.1). Classification (NCBI taxonomy): domain Eukaryota; kingdom Viridiplantae; phylum Streptophyta; class Magnoliopsida; order Apiales; family Araliaceae; genus Panax; species Panax japonicus. Next base: position 30,846,844 of record CM035093.1, on the reverse strand, counting down.
TGCGTTCCCACAGACGACGCCAATGTTAACGCCTGATTTTGTACACCTGACGAAATCACCAAAACAGCAGTCCAAAATCGCGCTAGCGGTTGATTGTGTTGTTGGAAAATCAAACTCACGAAATACACTCACATAAACATAAACAAAGAGATATAAAATATGAACAGAAGAATTTACGTGAAAACCCAATTGGAAAAAAACCACAGAGAGAGAGAGAGAGAGAAATCCACTATAATAATATGGAGAGTACAAAGTGTTTATTTGTATCATATATATGCTCTTGTGTTCTGCCTCCCCTAAACCCTTGCTTATTGCTATATTTATAGCTGTCATGTACACCATAATTCAATCAGGAATGAAAGTACTTAGTGTGACACCCCCAAAATAGGTATACATCACCTATTCTGAGTCGCCAAATACATGGTACAGAATACAAATACAATCTTAAATATACAACATGAGCTATGAGTTTTAATACAAATATTATCTTCTAGACATTATTCAAATTCAAAATAAGTCCTCAATACATTTATTATCACACTATTTCATAGAATAGTGAGGACTATTAATGCTATCATCTGGATCGTCACTCCGTTCCCCGATTAGTCCCTGCTACGTTCTCATATCCTGAATAGAAAAATGAAAGCAAAAGGGTGAGCTCAACTAGCCTAGTAAAAAAATATTATGACTAAGATAATGCAGAATAAATTATCGTTAGCCTTCAACAGTGTTAAACTGATACAATATAACAAACATCAAGTTTAACTGCAGCGGAACAAGCAATCCATTAGAAGTGTCAAGTGGAGAATAAAATCTACTATCTTTTATGATTTAAAAGGTTTTTCATAACTTTTATCGCTGAGACTCAGCTCAATAAATAATCCACATCATCCCTGCACTACGGCCAAGTATATTCATTACTATCACAACCATAAATTATCCATGCACTACGGGCCAAGGATATTCGTGTTTTCATTAATGGTCATGATCATGCCACCAACTGTCCATTAATGCACTACGGGTCAATGAGGACTTTTATCACATCATTTATAACATTACGGTCATGATTATACCGAATAATCCCTGGTCATAATCATACCAAGTCCATCTATGCACTACAGGCCACAGATGACTTTCAACATAATATAAATATGAGGATGATGACAATGACATAGTAATTCAATAAAACAAGTTCAAGAATAAATTTTAAAGATTTATAAGTTAATTTATCCTGAACTCAATAATGTCCAAATTATCAACATGATACTGCTTTGTGGAGTAAAATTCAAGAATGCTCAGAAGAATATTTCTATGAAAAGATATTGGATGAAGCGCAAATATCCAGGATATTCTACTAATTTCATGGAGTATAGAAGCCAAAACTTTAACCAACTGAGTATAATAGAATATATGAAACTGTAAATAGATTTTCGCCCGCCATGCGGTAATCTACGTAGACAGATCATTTCCACAATTTAATAAGGAATGAATACAAATGATCATTTACCATGCATGCGGTAATCAACATAGACAGATTATTCCAACAAAATAATAAAGAATGGAACCAGGTCATGCGTAATCTGCACAGACAGGATATTCCAACAGAATAATAAAGAATAGAACCAGGTCATGCGTAATCTGCACAGATAGGATATTCCGATAGAATAATAAAGAATGGAACCAGGTCATGCGTAATCCGCACAGACATGATATTCCAAAAGAATAATAAAAAATGGAATAACAACAGAATTCACCAGACATGCGATAGACCGCACAGACAGATTATTCCAACAGAATAATAAAGAATGGAATAATAGAATAATTTTACCATGTATGCGGTACTTCGCATAGACATGTCATTCCAACATAATAATAAAGAATGGAATAACAGCTCTTACGAGTATTTGAAAGAAAATAATTCTCTTCATGAATACGAATACGAAAGAAATAATACCCCTTACCTTAAAAAGAAAAGTATTCCGACGGATAGGGTGGGGATATACTTGAAGAAAACTTGCACTATTTTCTACGCTCAAAACTTTCTTAAACTCTAAAGAAATACGCTCAAGATTATAGAAGATGAATTCTCTGAATTTTTGGTGTGTTTTCAATTCTAACTAATCATCCTATTTATAGGAGAATGGAAAGGATACTATGTAATAAAATATAATATATTCTATTTATAATTATATAATGAAACAAAATTTATAATATATATATATTATTTAAAATCTAATAAAACAAATAACTTTATAAAAGTATTCTGTTTTATATAAAAAGATTTTACTATGCAAACACTATACAGGCACTATGCAAATACTATTCATAATAAAATATAATATATTCTATTTATAATCAAATAAAACAAAACTTTATAAAAAGTATTATGTTTTATATAAAAAAAATTTACTATGCAAATACTATGCAGACACTATGCAAATACTATGCATAATAAAATATAATATATTCTATTTATAATCAAATAAAACAAAACTTTATAAAAAGTATTCTGTTTTATTACATTTATAATAATAATAAAATAAACTTCATCATCATTATTATAATTCACACTATTAATCGACCAGGTCGTTCCCAGGAAAGAGGAGAATTTTCAATAAGGATTTCTACCTATTGGCGAGCAATTAGGTGACCAATCCTCTCCTTGACAGAACTTCTAGACATCGTTAATATTGCAATTAATAAAATTAATAACTTTGTCGTCTCAATTATTGATTTAATAATATATAAAATATTGACAATAATTGAATCAAATATCGTGAGATACTATGTAGCAATTACTGTAGCAATAATTGAACAAAATTGAGTAACTTATCACGTAAGCATCAATAATCAATATTGTGTGCTACTATACAACCACGCGTATTACTGTACTTTTAACACCGGGTGTTTCAACAGTTAACGGTAAAACTTTCGCCGTTATTTTCATAAAAATATTTTATTTTCATTTTCTCAATCCGACAATAATTCCGTTGTGGGGTCCACCAATGATTGTGCCGTCGTATGAATATTTCCTGTTACAACGAATATTCCCCGACCAATTGAATATTATATAACAACTTGCGTACTTTGCAAAATTTATAAATATTACCCACAACTATAACATTATATCAAATTCATACCATAATATTCAAAAATAAAAAAATTTGAGAAATTTAAATCTTTATTCATAAAATTTGGGGTCTTACACTTTGTAGAATTACTTTATAACTGCAATTAATGACTGATAGATTCCTTCCCAAATTAAACATCCTTATCCCACCAAATAAAGAAACATAATCTTACTTTAATAATGACTCTCCCACTGTCAAAATAAATATATATGATGGGTTAATACCAAATCTAACCCATTAAATAAATTGGGCTACACATTGGCTAAACCCAAATAATCACACTCTAACAATTACTATAAGATAAAATAATGTTAAATAAGTTTGATGATTAATTAATTAATATTGCACTAGGTCATTTGTCTTACCGACAACTTAATCATACCTTGACATCAATTTTTTGTAAATGAGAATAACTTAATTCATTTTCTTGATTTGAGTGACTCCTCTCAGTTGTCTCCAAGGAAGATGACCAGAATCACAATATAAAGTTTTGAATATATAATATTATAATTTATAATTTATCTATAAAAGTAGCTAATCAGTTGGCTAAAAACTTCAAAGTCTGATTAATAGTCTCATAGTTCGAGGGAAATATATATATATATATATATATATATATATATATGTATGTATGTATGTATGTATTTAAAGTCATTAGACTCACAACTCAAATACCGACAAGGGTTAGAGTAGGATGTTGTGAAATACTATAATTGGGCAAAATGAATTTGAAAGAAGCACTCCAAGCGTCAATAAATAATTTTTTTTACTGATGTATTTTGACCCCCCTCTAAAAATGTTCTGGTTCCGCCACTGTCCGAACTCTATGAATCTCGGTTTCAGACCAATTTTACGGAGTTGCATTTTTTCGATTGCAAAAATCCTGAGAATTTGGACGAGTTGGTACATCCACTTGAACCATATACCAACCGACGACTTTGTCTAATTGACACATCATTAAAATCAACCTTTCAAAACCTCGTTGACATTTATGTCAATTTTTTCCTAAAAATCACCTTTTAAATAAATTAATTAAAAAGATATAAAAAACATAAAAAGGGTAGAAATAACACCTTTAGGAAAAAAATTCGACCTCGACACAATTGATATTTCACTTGCTTGGTTGCTTAAAATACGTATTATTCGGCTTAGCTGAATGCATTTATCTAAACGTCGTCAGTTAACTCTAGTCTTCCAGTCATATCTAGTTTACTGGTTGAAACATTTATGCTACGTTTGGATTGATGGAATAGGAGGGAGAATGGAATGAATCATTCCATTGGAATGATAAAAATGTTGTTTGGTTTGTTTATTCCAACGGAATAATGTATTCCTCCTGGAATGATAGTTAACTTAAAATTTTATTTTTCATTCCTTGAGGGGTGGCCAGGAATAAATCATTCCATCCATTATTTTTAAGTAATTGACAAATATACCCCTAAATATATAATAAGGCTTTTTACATATTCATTCAATTCGATCGATCTGGGAACGACGAGAGAGAAGGGGCCGAGATTTGATAATTTCTTCGGAATTTCCATATTTCTATTTCTTCGTAATTTACCCCACCCCACCCCACCCCACCCCACCCCTACCCCACCCCTACCCCACCTACTCCACCCCTACCAACTTACCCCCACCTACTCCCACCCACCCCCTACCAACCTACCCCACATACCCCCACTCCCACCCATCACATACCCACCTAACCACCCCACCCCACCCCACCCACCTCACCCCACCCACCTCACCCCACCTAACCTACCCCACACCACCCACCCCATCTACCCCACACCACCCACCCACCCACCCACCTACTCCCACCCCACCCACTCACCCACCCCACCTACCCCCACCCCTACCAATCTACCCCCACCCAGCCACCCCAATCCACCTACCCTACCTACCAACCTACCCCACCCCACCTACCCCACCTACCCACACCCCCTACCAACCTACCCCCACCCAGCCACCCCAACCCACCTACCCTACATACCAACCCACTCCACCCCACGTACCCCCACCTCCTACCTACCTACCCCACCCAGCCACCCTAACCCACCTACGCACTCCACCCCACCTCACCCCCCCATTTACCCCACCCCAACCCCCTCACCCTACCCCACCCCCACACACCCACCCCTACCCCCACCCAGCTACCCTAACCCACCTACCCTACCTACTAACCCACCCCCACCCCACCTATGCCATCTACCCCACCCCCTACTAACCTACCCCCACCCAGCCACCCCAACCCACTTACCCTACCTACCAACCCACCCTACCCCACCTACCGCACCTACCCCCACCCCTACCAACCCACCCCCACCCAGCCATCCCAACCCACCTACCTTACTTACCCACGCCACCCCACCCACCCCACCCCATCCCATCCTACCCACACCTACCCCACCTACCCCACCCCCATACACCCACCCCCACCCCACCCCTCCCATTTATTTCTAAGAATGAAATATGTGTTAAATTTTTAATATAAATTGAATTTAAGTTAAATTTGAACATTTGAGGGTATTTATGTCACTTTCTAATTATTTATTTCATTCTTAGTTGTATTCCTAACATCAACCAAACATGTACATGGAATATTAAAAAATCTTACATTCCCTTCCTTATTCCATTCCCTAATCTATTCCATTCCCTAATCTATTCCATTCCTTCAATCCAAACGTAGCATTAGTCAAAAATGACTTAATTCAAAACTAAAATTTTGTGATTTGGATGTAAACAACTCCGTATGCTCATTTTTCGTTGGTGTATTATGAACAAGCACATTACTATAATTTATACTTTGTCTAATTGATTAGATTGATATAAATTCTCAATAATATGTTTCTAAGATTTATCAAAAGGATAAACAAATTAATGTTTATATTTTATTTATTCTCTTATGTTTTTCTATTTAAATTTTGAAAAACATAAGAGATTGTTTTGTCTTCTTTCACAATGTTATTTATAGGGGAATAATAATATTATTTATAGGGGAATAATAATTTTAATATTTTGTCTTCTTTCACAATGTTTCACTTTTATATGAGAAGAATATATATATATATATATATATATATTAAAATTATATGTAAAAATATTATTTTTCATTATTTATTTATTTTGAACTACATATTATGGAGTACCATCTTATCCCTGCTTATTTTGAATATGAAATAAAAATTTATACATTGTCGGTCTATACATAAGTGGATCAAGTGGAGGTAGTATTATAACATCTCATTAACGATGTAGTTATATTAGATATAATTATCGTTATTATTTTAATAATTTATCATATTTTTTAGTATATACATTTTGCAGCGTATTAATTCTAATTGTCGTTATAGTTGATTCATTTTTAGTTCGTTTCTTTTAATTCGCTAGAAAAGCGGACTATATATATATATACTAGATGTACCCGTCCGTGCCTCCGACACTATTTAGCTTTGGACGGTGAGATTTATCCCAATATTTTGACGGTCCTGATGATTTTTGGGTTGAGCGGGAAATTCAAGTTGTGTTGTATTTTGTTATATAGATATATGTCTTCCTTTGACGTTAAGGAAACACTTTTTGCGAGTTCTTGGCAACATCACACGTTCTAGATAGCATAAAAATCAGAAAAGTATATGAGACGATAAAAGAGAATTTAGTTGGGTCGATTGTAGAATATTATGTTACTTTAGGGAGTAACGCATAAAGGAGGACAAAGTTTAGAATAATTCCTTGGCAAGTAAAGTAATGGCTTAAATAACATCGCATGAGAAAAAGTATACAACTTTCAAATTAATTAGGCACAAGCTTTATACCTACTTGTTTGGTACCTAAAGACAAAGCTTTTATTACTTGTGGTGAAAGCATTACTTTTACTTTTCTAAGTGGAAATAATAATAATAATAATATTCTTTTCGAAGCCTCCACATTTTTAGTAACACAATATAATCTCATAATCAAGTATATTATTAATTATTACAATATCAAAGACTAAAAAAAAGAATAAACAACTCACAAATAAGTCTCACATAAAAAATAAAACACACCTTCCATAATGAGAATTTGCTTTCCACTGTGAAAAAGTAAACTCATCTAAGTGATAATCGAACTTGAGACCTCAGCCTAAACCGTTAGGATAAGACCTCATCCACCCTCCTATTATATTAATGATCTTTCAGAGCTTATTAAGAAGGAAGAAGGAAAATTCTAGGGCGACAGTTTTTGGCGACCGGTCTTGGCGACCGGTCCAAAAAAAATTATTATTATTTTTTTTTTTAAAAATATCTCCCAAATAACGTCCAAATGTATCCAAATGACGTCCAAAACACTTTATTCTGTAAAAATTTCAGTTCCAATAAATCTTATAAATTATTTGGGAGATATTTTAAAAAAAAAAATAAATAAATTTTTTTGGACCGGTCGCCAAAAACTGTCGCCCTAGAAAAACTCTATTAAGAATGGGACCAATACATTAGTAAAATCCCAAGACCCACCTACTAATAAATTCTCAAACCTAATTGCACTTTGTAATTGACTTCTAGGGGGCACATATTCTTTGCAACCCCCGCCAGCTTACCAGCGAACTGGGCAGTCGTTCGCTCACCAGGGAGCGAGACCCCCGACTATTCTATCGTAGTGATCATTTGTGGAATCTGCAAAAATATGAATCAATCCCAAGAAAGTATAGTCATATTGTGATGATATCCAACAACGGACGGAGGGACGGAGGGAGGGTCCGGTGCTCTTAACGACCGGTACTTTTATTTTATTATTTTTAATCGCAATTATAAGAATAATAAATAATAAATAATAGAGCAAGTTTGAACAAAAAACTGTAAAAGAAAGTATATTTTTTATTGAAAAAATACTATAAACTCTATTATTTATTATTCTTATAATTGTGATTAAAAAAAATTTAAAGGTACCAGTCATTAAGAGCGCCGGACGCCCCCCCCCCCCAACCCCACCCCACCCCACCCACCCCACCCCACCCCACCCCACCCCACCCCACCCCAACCCAACCCAACCCAAATTTATCCAACAAAGACCAAACATTTCAAACTTTGCAGCTAAATGATTATTTTATCACAAGGTCCAAACTCCAAACACACTTTTTGACTCCATCCTAAATTAGTCATTCAATAAAACTATTGTTAAACTTTGAAAGTGTTGAAACATTTTTCAAATTCAAAACTAGCAAATTTATTAAGAATTAAGAAATAATAAACAAGTATTTATTATATAATTAATAGCAATTTTAGCAATTTTAGATAATTTATAATTTTCATAATTACATTAAATAAAACTAATTATAAATCAATAATTTTAAATGACTAATATTATTAACTTTAAAAAATCAATAATAACGTTATATTTTGAAACATATAAAGTGAATTTTATGATAAAAAGTTTAAAATGCAACATAGTGGTAAAATTAATAATTTCCACATGTTAAAAATGAAGAGAAAACAGCCTCGTGGAACCCACGACCAAATGTTAAAAATAAAGAAAACACAACGCCGTCTGTGGGAATCGAACCCACGACCACGTGGTTAAAAGCCACGCGCTCTACCAGCTGAGCTAAGACGGCCGACTGAAGTTAGTGTTACAAATTAGCTCTTGTCATTTCTACGGATACTGCAAAATGATACATGAATTAATCTTTTTGATTGGTAAAATGAACTTATTACTCCCTCCGCGGCTCCGCTCCAAAAATATACGATTGCTGGCCTTTGTCAATATTAACAATAAACAAAATGGAATTAAATGGGCATATTTAATCAAGGGTTAAGTTCAGAAGACCACATTGAGTTTGAACGATTTTTTATTTAATAATTTGTAGTTAATAAAGTTATATTTAAACTCTCGATTTTTTGAATTAAAATGAAAAAGTCACATTTTTTATCTAATTTAACTGTGCATGTAGACACCAAAAAGTGAGAAGGAGGTGTAACAGTCAAAAACAACTGATAAATGTCTATAATAGCCCTTCTTCGAAGAAAATGAAGAGGCTTCATCAAAGTTAAACAAATCTCCGGTTTTTGACAAGGCTTCAAACCCACTCTGATTCTCGGTGGCGATGTTGACGGAGACGGTGGTGGGATTCGCCGGAAAAGCGTGGGCTTTTAGATTGTGGGGTTTCTCTGTTCGGATTAGTAGGGGGTTTGATTAAGATGAATCTCGGTTTGGAAAAGGATGCGTTCAGATCTGTTATGCTCTCTCTATTCATCTTTCCATTTTTTTCAGATCTTGAACTGATTTTAGTTCTCAGATCTTGAACTGATTTCATCTCGGTTTGGAAGTGGATGTGTTCAGATCTGTTGTATTTTTCGATCTGAATTTATTCGTTATTGCTCTATTTATTTGTTCAAATTGGATGTTATCGATGGTACCGTTATCTCCATCGCCGACTCTCCTCATATCAGACCCAGGTCGCCCCAAGGCTTCCCACATCAATCTCATTAGAACCATTTTCAGTTGCACATCTAATTTCGTCAAAATCAAACTAGTCCTACTCTAATCCAAGCCTAACCTGGTAGCCTATTCGGAAATGGATTCGACAATTATAGAGTAAGCTTCCATTCTTATTTGAGTAAGCCGAGTTTGGAGATATTGTAACTTTTACAAGGTGTGATTTAGCATAGAATTAGATAACAAACTGTTATAGGTATTCAATTTTTACTGGGATTTCATCTAATTATTGAGGATATGCATTGGGGCTGCTTATTTAACTTTCGGATTTGGTATTGCTTTCCCTTGGTTTTTAATTGCATTGGGTTGTTCTGACTGATTGATTTGATCAGCTTGGAATTTTTTTGGGTTAGAGATAACTGCAACAGAGGCTAGGTAGTTCAGTTTGGGCAGCGCACACAAGGTGCTCGACAGTTTGCCTCAGTGAGTCTTGGAATTCATTTTGGCTCTCTTAGGCTTAGTTTGGCATTATTGAAATTCAGTCGGGAAAATTCTAGTCAGCAATGGAATTCGGTTGGGATTGGCTTGGCTGGGGTTTGATTATGTTTGTCCCTTAAAGATTTATTTATATAATTATTTTTAGGATTTATTTATATAATTGTTTTTGGCTCCTTGCCGGATTTTATGGTGATGTTTGTGCCGGATTTTATGGTGATGTTTGTGCCGGATTTTATGGTGATGTTTGTGCCTGTTCTTTTTTCCTTGCAAATTCCTGTTTACCATGGTGAGGGTAATTAAGTCTTTAGTCAAATAAAGTAACGGAGTTAAGACGAAAAACATTTTTTCACTTTTAACTCAAAAAGTCGGGAGTTTAAATGTAGCTTTACTGACTACAGGTGGTTAAATAGGAAACCGTTCAAACCCCATGTGGTCATCTGAACTTAACCATTTAATCAAATACTCCTTTCTTGGATAAGATGACCATGTCTGTATTAAAACTTATACATAGTTTGTGTGTGTATATATATATATATATATATATATATATATTGTAGCAAGAAATTCAAAACAAAACTCTGCAAATAATTATATACTTTACCTTTTTACAACACCACAGTTTGGCAATCCGAAACTCATATTACAAAATGTACTAGAAAACAATCCAGTTAACACCATTGACTGGAGCTTCTCTTGTTACAATTCTCTTATGCTTTCGTCTATGAGTTCATCAACCACATGTCCCGCCACATCCTTTATAATGTCATCTGTTTCAACATATGCAAACATCACCTCATTCCACCCAAAGTCCCACATACAGTTAATATTTGGATCTGTAATTTTGATGTCTCTCTCGAGCATTTTGAGCAGGTTTTCAGCAGCATCACATTCATCATGCTCATTCATCCCGTAGAATTTTAACCCTTCAAAATCCCTATACAACTGTTTGACCAAATCATCTAAAGACCTTACCTTTGTGTAACTGATGGATATCTTCAAGACGAGTTCTTGTTTTTGTCCTTTTCTATTCATTACTTCATAAGCACAGTCTATTGTGAGCTTAGAGACCTTATCTTGATAAATCTGGTCACTAGCATGAAGAATGCCAACTGGTATGTTGAGTTTGAAAAGTGCCTCTGCTGTGTTCAGGAATAATGGACTTTTGATCAGTATCTCTTTGAGGTGCTTTTCATTTTCTGTCAATAGCTCTTGTGTCCATGATGTTTGAGCTTTCTTTTTCTCTTGCTGTGGAGGGTAAGAAATTTCCATGCTTCCTGCAACATCAAAGATTAATGTTTAAATATTTTTATTTTCTCCTTTGCAATTTAATTATGAAGCTGAAACCCTTGTTATAACATCATAGAAGAAATATGTTGCTGTGGATAAATAATGGCTTAAGTTCAGAAAAAGTGCTTGATGGAACGAGCTTGTATTTATGTATCAGTTTCTGCAGGTTAGGTGTCTAAGAGCAACTCCAGCAGGCCGGAGTTACGAAAATCCTAGACTATAGCAGATGAACTATATTTAGTCCGGCCATTTTTCCGGCAATCCAAAAAGACTAAATCAAGGAACGAAAATCTCATGGACTATAATTTTAATATTATTAAATGGGAGAGATGATAGAAGAAAAAGAAGGAGATGAAGATCTGTGAAGAAGGAGATGAAGGAGAAGGTCTGTGAAGAAGGAGATGAAGCAGACGAAGTGGGAAAAATAAAAAAAAATAATTCAATACATTAATCAACTACAAAAAAAATACAATAATTTGAAATAAAAAAAAAATATGTACAATAATCAAAACATAAAAAAATCTATAAAAAAATAACAACGGATAGAAATTGTTAGGGTAATTGGAAAATCTATAAATATGTATAATAATTCAACACATTTTACATCTTTCAATCAACTACTCCAACATTTAGCAATTGTAAGTATTTTGTTAATAATAATTTGTATTTTTTTATATTTGATTTTTGTTTTTTATTGATAATATCTCTTTAATTTATTTTTTAGATGGAATATGGTCGTTGGAATGAATTTTTTTGAATTCATTGATTATTTTAATAATTTTATAATATAGTAGTCATAGTCCATCTGCTAAAAGATTGAAGACCAAAGGACATCTGCTGACGTCATATGGACTAAATATAGTCCAGCAGATAGTCCATCTGCTGGAGATGCTCTAAACAAGAGTGGCCTAGAAGTGCTTTGAAATTTCTTAATAATGAGATATCATAAGTCCGTTTTCGGTAAATAAACGGGGAAAACATGATGGAACACACCTTTATAGAGGAAAATACTAATTGACAAGTATTGCTGAGAGGCAAAAAATGGGAATTATTTTCTTCTGCTAGTTATTTAAGAAACAGATCAACTTTAGAGATCTGGGGACTTGTTTATTTCAAAATTAATACTTACCATCAAGTGCATTTGCTAAAGTTTCTGGTGACTTCTGTTCTGAATCTTCTTTGCAGACAGATGCTTGGCGTTGGTGATCGTTGGAATCCATACAAGCTTCAGAAGTTATGTCATGGTTCTGCATAATATTCAAGGAAGGAAAATGTGAGGATATGCTACAAATGTTAAGATGTAAACAGTTATGCATAAGAAGCAGTATGGTATAGTTTTAAAAACACTTTATCAAGCCCTCATTATCTGTAATTTCATAAGCATTTAATAAAGTTGTGCTTACAATGTCATTCAAATTTAGAGGGGATGCTACTTTTGGACTTCTGCATTCATAGTCTTGGGAATCATTAGAAGTCACCATCACTTCAGCTACATCATGCTTTTGTTGTTCTGCGTTCGGGGGTTGAGTGCTTGCTTCTAATTTGCTTGATTCTTTCATGACCCCTTCTCTTTCTTTGGACCTGTCGGTACTTGGTTGTTCTGCTCCTTTTGATCCAACGGTCTTTTCATGTCTTCTCTGCCTCGATTCTTGAATAACATTATTATGATGCTTAGAAGGTCTTGCTAAATTGTTTAGAGTTCCATTTCTTCTGCTTACTGGTTCATTTATCTTGCGAGGGGTCTTATGTCTAAGTGTTTTCATAATTTCTACCTTCTTCCCCGTGGCAAGGACATGGGCAGGCTTCTTTTGAAGAATTGGAAGCACGCTATCTTTTGCCGTCTCTATCTGTGATGCTGATTCTCTTGGAGATGCATTTTCGTCCAATTTCCCATTTATCGAAATTTTAGTAGAGATTTCATCTCCAACAAAATCTTCATCATGTTTGCTATCTGGCTTCTCTTTCTGAGGCATTCCACCAATAGGTTCTGTAGAACTTCTCATAACGGCTGGTGTATGGCTCATATGTGGATTCTTCTCTTGTAATTTTGTTGCATCATGCATGGTTTTCGACGGAACCTTTGATTTCACTGGACGTCCATTATGTGTTGTAGCCTGCATAATAGGTTTTGTGTTCTTCTGCTCTCGTCTCTTTGCTTGATACTTTTCTTCTTGGAGCTCAGATTTTGGAAGCATGTGCAACTGATGCAATCCATCGTCTTGCTGGACCTTTTGCTGACTTCTTTGGATAAGCTGCTCAGAATTTCTCTTTTCTGTTTGAAGTGCACTTTCCTTGCTCTCTATTTTTTCTTGCAATATATTTTCAGCTTCGGGGCTCCTATGTTTCTGTAGTACTTTCTGCTGCAGTTCATTCTTGATGACTCGTTCCTTTGTTTCATTTTCATCCTTCTCTGTACCTTTTTGTTGCTTGTGCTTTGTAGAATCCTGTCCTTTCTCCTTTTCTTGACTATTCTTCTGATTTTCAGGAATTTGATTTGAATGGCTGTTGCTGCTTCTTGGCTTATGTATTGTGCTGGTGGCCTTTTCTGGACCTGAACCTTCACTAGTTCTGTGTGCCCTTCCAAAGTTCTTCCTATGTGAATGTTCATCAGCAACCGCCTCTACAGAGTTCGGTTGAGGAGATACCTGAACCTTTTCAGCTTTCAGAGAAACTGTGAAATTTTTAGTTTGTAGTTCCTTGTGGTCTTGTTTCAAAGCATTATTATTGTTACTTAGAGGTGCAAGCCTCTCAGTCTGTCGAGTCTTTGCTTCAGCATTCTTGGTTGTTATATACGTGGTCTTGAAGACTATTCCTTCTCTTTGTTTCTGGCCTGCTTCTTTTTGTCTGATTTGTGGATCTACTCTTTCTGGATGTACTTCCAGCCCCATAAGTTTTGCAATAACACTTGACATTCTCCCCTTTTCTGGTCTAGCTTGTGATGAATTTGAGTGACTCTTTGGTTCAGGACCCCAACTAGCAGGCTGCCAATGAGTTTCTGAATTTGAATCGGTCAGAGTTTGTTGGCTGTGCAAGCTAGGAGTCTTGTCATGATATGTCAGTGCCATCAATCTCTGCTTTAGATCAGTCTTTGTAACCTCTTTATTGCCATGGGAATTCCTTGAGCGCTTATCAAAGGAGAATCTTGGCAGGTCAAGTTGTTTGTGTTCAGCCATCGTCACATTGTTGGCATCATCATCCTCGTCCTCCAGTAAAGTGATCCGGTTTTTCCTCTGAGGCTTGATCATGTATTCTGAAGCTTCTTGCAAATTCACAAGCATTTTCAAGGACTCTTCCAAATCCACAGCCCCTTTCAACAGTTCCTTCCCAACTTCTATCGAATATTTATCAAAGTTAAGGCCATTTGAGCAGGCTCTTAGAATCTGGTTTAAATTTTGTACCCCTTTTGAAATTTCATTAATATGAAAATGAGAAAAGGTTGGGAACTGGCTAGTTGAAGTACGGTGTTTGTTGAAGCTGCTGCTTCTGTCCATATTCCCAGTATCAAGTGATCTCCGTCCAATTTGCTGCAGGAAATGCAACATTGAACTATTTCCTGAAGAGTCGTTTTTACCATCTTTCCCCCCCGTTGTGAAGGGCGAGCATGAAGGCCATGGGCAGACTGCCTCTTTGTTCTGAGCTTTGACCGCTTCCATAAGTAACCAGCTGTCTTGATTTTTCTTTAGTGCTTCCACTAGCCCTCTGCGAGTTTGTGTTGGGTCTGATCTACAAGGAACAAACAAGTTCTCACAATTTATTCGACTGTCTGAAGCATATTACACAGTAATTCAGGTATTTTGAAGATTGAACGTACAGGTTCTGGTGCTTTAGTTTTTTGAGATCCTTTGTAGGCCTGTCTAGAACTTCTTTGCCCATCTGTTCACCAGAAACATGACAAAAAGAAAGCATATAATATATAATTGTGCAAAAACAAATTCAGGGTGAGAAAACACACATCGGTCATATACTCAGTCAGAGTTTGAATGTTTTAATGGCTAGCGTGGTCTATAATAGCATTCAGAAAAATAATTTAATTTTTTTTTGGATAAGTTTATGGGATCATGAATTCTTAACTTTAAACCAACTAGTTTCACTTCAATAAGGAGTGAATATATACATATGAATAGTAAGTATGTGCTATGGATGAACAAACACCATCTTTATCGTCCAATACAAGAATAAACTGCCGAGATTAAAACTGGAATTATGACATCCGGTACTAATTGTAGCGGACGACGGGTACATCCGCTACTATTTAATAGCGGATGGTTGTAAATTTGTAATTAACTTTGTCCGTTATTATTAATAGCGGATGACGTTTTTGCAGTTGTAATCCAGGTCGTTTATTCCAATAATGAATACTAATAATAGTGTTTGATCTATTATTATGATTCACAACAAGTACTTGTTATGTATCATATATATATATATATTATATAATAGCCAGTGATGCCTAAAACTCTAAATTAAAGTAGTTTTAATAGAATCAGGAGGAAAAATAATCTTTATTAGCCTATATGGGTAAACTACTTTGCTCCATAGGTGGAATGGCTTGTTTTTCAATTTCTTTTTGGAAAGCAAAAATGGGGAAATTGGATAGACTATTAAGGTAGATAAAAAGTATGTATACTCCTGCAAAGATCGAGGATGTATTTTGAACCTAAGAATTCATATGCAAGGTCACTAAAATGACAATTTCCCTAGTTTCATGGCACAATTTTTTCTAGGAAAACATTGAATTCATATTGCTACATGAAACATTAAAACAAACTAAAAAAGAACTGGATTAATATTCAGTTGGATTAAACATTAATATTCAAGGTTTGAAATTAAGTTGATAGATTTTTTTCTGAACAATTAAAATTTCAGTTTCTTGTCATTTACTAATTACATATTACCTGGATGTATATGTAAGACACTTACCTCTTGCGATCATATTTGAATTGCTTGAGCTTTGAGATGCAGCCAATCGTTCTTTTTTCAGCCGGAGATCGTTTAGCAGCTTCTGTGCAAAGTCCGACTTTGTTGCCATGTTGAAATGTTAGTTCAAAGTACATGCAAATCAAACCCAAAGTTATGAACTCTTTTTGGTTCCTAGCTAATTTGAGAAACTATTTGCACAGTTGGAGACAAGGTTGGATTATGTTTTGGTTTTCTTTCTTTTTGGCAGGTGAAATGATAGGGAAGAAATCTTGCTTCTCTTTCAGTTGGGAGGGATCTTTCAGTGTTGGGTAAGGTGGGATAAAGAAAATAAGTTGGTGATTAAGTTGGGTTGCTATGAGTTTTCATAATTTTGTACGGTGAAGATAAGAATAGCGGTGGGCATTGTTTTTTTGGTATTGTGAGTCTTGTATGATTCGCCAGCTATAGCAGGAGGAGGAGTGCCCGGATGCCCTCTTCATGTCAGTCTCACTTTAGTCAGAGAATGGAATCATTTTAATACGGGGGCATTCACCAAAACTCAAGCAAAGAGAATGGATGCCATGCCATGCCATTGTGCGGAATTTGGAAGCCAGTTATTTTCTTTATGGGTTATGGCTATTAAAGAACGGGAAAAGGGAATTGGCTTGGAGTAGGTGAGGTAAACTTTTGGAGGGTCGAGATCTACTTTATACCTGTGTGAAGGGTGAACAAAGAAAAATGTTGAAATTTTGGGGGATTCAGGAAATTGCTTGCCTTTGGATCCACATTGTTAATGTTGAACAAAGAGATATACTAATAAAAGTTTTAAATAAATAAAAGTTTTGGGACAGAAAAAATATATAAATTAATAAATTTAAGGAGACAAATTAATGAAATAGTTAAATTTGGAGCGGGGAAAAATTTTCTTAAACTAATTCTAAATACAAGTACAAAAATCTTCTTAATTTTAAATCTTAGAAGTATTTTTTGTATAATTTTTTGTTTTGAATGTTCATCAGCGTGTGAACTGTAAAGGATTGTTTGATTCAAGTTTGATTTTTTTTTATTAATTTGGTTGATTGTGATTACTGTTTGTTTGGTTTGATTGAGTTTTTGTTTTTGGGTTGTTTCATCTTCAATTGAAAATGGGATCATTTTGGTTGAGTAGTTTATGTCTTTTATTGTGATCTGCCTATGATTAATTTTTTAATAGGTATAGAAGTAGGGGTAAATATACAAGTTAATAAACTTAAGGAGGCAGATTGATGGAAGAATAAAACTTGGAAGGATCAAGACAAAATTCATAAATCAATTTTAAATTAGAAAACCTAAATATAAGCTATTTTCTTCACCTCTTCACTTATCATTCTACAGTTTTTTCTTTTATTTTGCATATTTCCGACTCCTCCAATCCTCCTACTTCTAGTTTCTTCTCCTCCTCGAATCCGCCTCCGTTCACTCCTTCTTGTCTAAGTGGTTTTCTACTACATCTCTACTACGCACCACACCTGTGAAGCCCCCAAAATAGGTATACATCACCCATTCTGAGTCGCCAAAGATATTCATCATGTAATCATTCATCTTTGCACTACAGGTCAAAGATATTCATCAAGTATCACCATTAAAGACTGAGGATGATGAAAAATATTTTAGAGAACGAATCCAGTGAGACAAAAGGACAAATATTAGATATTCGTACTTTAGATAATTCAAGTTTAAAAATACTCTATCATGGAGTAAAATTCAAGAATGAAGATCAAAACATGGATTCAATTTCAAGAATAAAACCGAGTCAACAAGTCTTGTTTTTCAACTCACGTTTGCGTTTATTCCCCGGAAAGTTGAAATCTCGCTGGTCCGGGCCGTTCGTGATTGTATCTGTCCCCCCTCACAGAAATATTAAAGTCAAGGACCCGAATTCAAAGCACACATTCAAGGTGAACGGTCAACGACTTAAGCATTATTGGAGGGGGCCCATCGTACGCCAATATACGACCATATACCTCTCCGATCTAGCAACCAATTGAGCAACATAGAAAAGTCAGGCTGACTACTATAAACCAAGCGCTATGGGGAGGCAACCCCGTGTGTTTTAATTTATTTTGTTTTTGATCATTTTAGTTAATTTTACTTATATTTCATGGTATGATCTCGTGGGCTAATGATTTTCTTGTTTATTTCCAGCTCACTGCACAATAGTTCAAGGATACATGCGAGAGGAATAAATAAACAACGTGAAGGGAACAGACTAAAAAGTTTAAGATGTCCATATAAGCACCTATGTGTGACTCATCAGCATCCAACAAACAGCTTCAACACCCCAGCGCTGCAAAGCAGTGTCCCCAAGAGAGACCCAGCGCCCCGGCGCTCCCAAGACAATGGAACACAGCGCCCCGGCGCTGAGGTGCAGAAATAACAACCAAGACCCAGCGCCCCGGCGCTCCCAAGACAATGTAACACAGCGCCCCGGCGCTGAGCTGCAGAAATAACAACCAAGACCCAGTGCCCCGGGGCTCCAAGACAGGCAATTTCCATCTCCCCGGCGCTAGCCATGAATTCCAGATACTACTTCTCAGCGCCCCAGCGCTGGGTGTCAGGTTTGGAATCCTAATCGGTTTAAAAGATTGAATGCCCACAACTCCTACTCTTGGTTTAACTCTTTCCCACGTGCCTTATTGGAACCCTTCCACTTCACTTTTACGTAACCTCTCCCATTCAAGTTACATAACATACATGTTTTGATAAATTAGAATAATTTACTTGCGTTGTGATCTATTTCTCTTTCAGTTGATCTCTCCTTCTGCAACCAAGACTTTTCTACATGGCTTCAAAGCGACAACGTGGAGAAGGTTCTAGGACAGCCTCGACCCAACTAAAATTTGATAGTCACCGGTTCATGAGTGTTGCCGCCCAAGAACGCTATAATAGAATGGCCACCCACTCTCTTGTCCCCGAACGTGGTTTAAGACCTGATCAATCAAAGGATGGGGACATGGCGGTTATGATTGCAAAAAAGAATTGGGTCACACTCACAGCCCAACCTGACCCGACAGTAATTGCAGTAGTAAAAGAGTTTTACGCCAATGTGTCAGAACATTTCCACTATGGGGTGTATGTGTGACGCCCCCAAAATAGGTCAAATCCATTCAACCTATTCTGAGTCGCCAAATACATAGTACAGAAAATAACTACAACTTTATTACTATAATTGTCGTGCAAAATACAACAACACATATGTTGTGAGTTTTGATACAAATATATACCAACTGTGACTCATGTCCCAACCTTGGATAGCACGTCACAATGGCAAAGGTACAGTCAACAACTGTTTTAGAAATTAAAATCTTTAGAAAGTGCTGAAGGAAACCTTTGTACATGGGAGGCCATGCGTCTAGGTTATGATAGATATCATATGCCCACAGAATTATCCTTGGTTGAACCAATAGACCTCAAAGAAAAACGAGAAAATTACTATCGTGTTCTTTCCAATGGCGAGTCTTCTCTTGACATATAACTATCTTCACTGTCTGCAATTGAAAATTATATTTCAACCAAACTCCAGATCATATAGGTAGTGCTCGTAGATATACTCAGCAAGTGGATGTGCACAACCCTGTCTTATGATAACACGAGGTTGTATGTCATTAGAAATCTTGTATGATAGTGGCAAAACACTCTTCCAAAATTGGGTTCACCTTACCCTATTCGGTTCACCAAAATTAAATATCAAATGATGTATACAATACGACACATTTATCTAAAGTTCTCAATAAAATTATTTCTATACTATTTAGGGAGAACCTCAACAGCTATAGACCACCGTTCTATTCTCCTGTTATCCCCGCTCGACCCGGCAACACTCTTATTACCTGAAAGGAATTGTGAAGCAAAAGGGTAAGCATAACTAGCCCAGTAAAGGATATCATGACTAAAGATAATTAAATTATCAATAGCCTTCGTCAGTAATAAATCAGAGATTTAGAACATATAAAACTTTTCAACCATAATTACAGTGGAACGAGCAATCCATTAGAAGAGTCAAATAGACCATAAAGTCTATTATATTCTCCATGTTAAAAGTCCACCAATAATATTTTATCCCTATAACATAAATCAACAGTTCCTGTCCACAATTATATGAATAACTCATAATCATATTTGTGGTTCCAAATTCCTTTTCTCATCCAAGACGGAGATAATTTTCATCACCTGTCTTTACCTGAAACATAAAAAATCATGGTTATACCATATCACAGTTCCTGTTCATAATCTTACTAATAAGTTCATCTTTGCACTACATGCCAAAGATATTCAACAACCGGTCATCTTTGCACTACAGGCCAAAGATATTCAACAGCAGGTCATCTTTGCACTGCGGGCCAAAGATATTAATATCTCAAAGAAATACATAATCATTTCAGAATTTATATAAACCATAGTTATAACCATGTTGATCAATTCACCTTTGTACTTAAGTTAAAAATATTCAATTGTAAATTCAATGGTCATGATCATACCAGTCAACAATTCATCTTTACACTACTGGCCAAATAGAACCCATAGTCACGATCACACCAATAATCTATCCATCTTTACACTTAAGTCAAAGAGAAATTTCATCACCAGGATTATAAAAATGTTATACATAATAATAAAAACAATACGATCAACAACTGCATTTAATTTCAAGAGTAAGATTCATAAATCAACGATAATTTAGTCAGAAAAAGAAACTAATTTTGTCATGAATAGTACCCCGTGAATAGTAACTCGTGAATAGTAACTCATGCATAGTAATTCATGAATAGTAACCCCAACATGACAAAGGTAGAAATTCTATAATAAAATCCATACCAATATTTCAGTATAATAATATTGAAAGAATAACATTTCTTAAACTTATAAAAAAATTGTTTTAATTGTTTACACTTTACTAAATAATGCATTTAATCATCCTAAAATGCCAAACTCATAAGATTTCATCACCAATAACCAAAACCCTCATCAAAAATCTGCATATACCTCATATAGGATTCTCAAGCTATAAAATCCTATTTTTCAATTTTCTTACTTCACATAACATATTTAATTCATTTACTCATAACTAGTCCATTTTCATGAAAAATACCAAATCAGTACAAACAATTTATTTTTCTGGGATTTAGTAGAATATAGTTCCATATTGAACATATATTTTTCTCAGAATTTTTAAAATTCATTTACTATTTTTCATATGGCCAAAACAGCCGAATATTTAGACATTTATCATAAACTGTACTTTTATCTAAAAATTCCAAAATTTACAGAGTATACTTCTGTTATATACATGTACTCCCAATAAAAATTTCATCAATTTTGGAGTTAACCACAAGGACTTATAAGGTTTTACTTTTAAAATAGTCTTTTCCCATAATATTCATAACTCCTAATCTATATATCCAAAAATCGCCATTTTTGGACACAATCTAGTAAACTCATCAAATTATTATTTCAATTTTTTCCTGAATTTTTGAAAGTCAGAAAAATTACGAAACTGAAAAATATAATAACCCTTAAAATCCCTTACCTCAAAAGAGCAATATTTCTGACCGGAATGTAAAGTCGAAGGAACCTTGCACTGAATAGCAACTCTCAAAGTATCTAAATACTCATAAAAATATGCTCGTTAATATAGAGAGAAAGAAAACTTATTTCTGGTGTGATTTTCAATTCTAACTTAAGCGCCTATTTATAGGAAAATGCTAGAACGCCAAAGGAGACTAAAATAATAAAATAATATTATTATTTTATTTTCCTACATCTACCAAAACCAACCAAGACCAGCCATCACCCTTGAACAAAAATTCTAGCACATGTTTTCAACACCAACCAAAAGTGGGTCCCACCCAATTTTAATAAAAATTATTTAAATTTTCAAAACTTCAGTAATTCATAATAAATAGTCCTTTTATCAGAAAAATACGAATTTTATGTCCATTCCACATGAAATCGAATTCTCTACAACTTTGTAGCTTTAAGTTTTTCCAAATTCCAGACAGAAAATATTTGAAACCCACAAACGGATAATTTTCAACACTCCTTAAAATTCATAACAAATCATGCGTTAATTTTTAACGGTTTAAAATTTGTGGACATATACTCGACTAATATATGTATAACATATCCAAAAATCACAACGATTCAACGGTTGGATTAAAATTATAACTCACGCAATAGGGCTTTAAGAACACCAATTTAATCTTTTAATACCTCCAATCCGACAAAATACTGATAAAATACCTCAACATTAATTCCTTCATTTATAACCACATAAATAAATTCATCATTTATATTTGCATCAAATAAATATTTCCTTATCATATAAATTAATAATTAATTATTCACAAATAATATCACAGAATCATAATTATGACAACCATGTGGTTTCCAGGAAAGAGGGGGCTTTCTGATAAGGATTTCTCCTTACTGGCCCGCAATTAGATGACCAAACCTCTACTTGACAGAACTTTCTAGACATTGCTAATAATTCTATCTAATAATATTTTTCAAATAATATGAAATATTGATCTGATAATGGGAAATACTGTCCAGTGACAATTATTGGAACAACAATAATATAAAATATCAACGCAGAAATTATTGAATCAATAAAATAAAATATTGAACAGTAATTACTGTAATAATTATTGAGTAATGTCTTCTTACGTAAGAATCAATCATTCAAAAATATTGTGCAATATCGTGTGCTACTGTGCAATTACGCGTATTACTGTATTTTAACCACCAGGTATTCCAACAGTATTAACGGTAATAATTACGCCGTTTATTTATAAAACTCAAACTTGTCGTTTTCTTCATTCGATAGTTATTCCGTTATGGGGCGCACAAATGGCTGCGCCGTCGTACGAATATTCCCCGACAACAAGAATATTCCACGACCAAACGAATATTCCCCAACAGAAATGAGTATTTTATAACCATTTGCGTATTTTGAAAATTTTATATATATCACCCTTAACTTTAACTTTTTTATCAATTTAACCATTTACTAAATAGGAAAATTAAATACTTTTATTTCATAAAATTTGGGGTCTTACAGTATGTGGGGGGCAAGACTGTTGAGTTCGGCGAAGAAGACATTAACGGTTGCTACCAACTGCCGTTAGAGGGTCACAACGATGAGTATGCCAGTCTTGTGAGTCAAGTTTCAGACTATGAGAAAATAATCCGAGAACTTTGTCAACCGGGCACCACGTGGACATTACATAAACGTGGCAGCATGACTTTCCCTCTTTCTCACCACAGTCTATATGAAAAGGCGTGGTATGCCTTTATCTGCGCTAAACTTATGTCATGCACACATGTGAGCCATGTCACCAAAGAGAGGGTTGTACTGTTGTATTCAACTATTCAAGGCTTGAAGATAGATGTAGGACACGTCATTCAGCAATCAATTTTGCGAGTTGCACGAGGAGGAACCATAGGCGGTTTACCCCATCCATCTCTTATATGCGTTTTATGTGAAAAATTTGGGGTCAAATAGAAGTCGGATGAGATGATTCAAACCCCCATGCAGGTGTTAGACCACAAGATGATCAGTCGGTATCGAGCATGGACTGGTGGGGAAAACCACCCTAGGGGATTGGGTTTTATAATTCCCCAAGTTGAAGCTCCACGGGTTCCACAACCTTCAGCCCCACCCACATATGGTCCTTTCTCTTCAGCTCACCGTGGTGTTGTTCCTGAAGCTGTCCAGCATGAGATTGACAGTTGGTTCTATAATCTCAAATCTCAGAATGTCCGACTGTCTGAACGTCAAGATGTTATCTACAAATATATGGTCGACCAATTTGTTGCTCAAAATGTCATGAACGCTCAACTGTACTCGGGCGTTAATCTTAGCAAGTTCCCTACTGCTCCTATTTTGCCTGTGTTTCCCCCTTCCGATCAAGAGATGAGCGAGAATGATGATGCTCCACCCGAGGAATAAACTCGTCAGGGAAGTCCTCTGTTTTATATTGTTTTATTTTTCGCATTAGGACATTACTCTTGATAAGTTTGGGGGTGGTTAATTTTTATTTGCATTAGTAGATTGTTAGTAGTTTGTGGATAATTTGGGTTTTTATTGTTGGTTAAATGTTGCATTTAGGATTGCATATTAAATCTAGCTGTTTAATAGTTACGTATGTTTGGGGCCAATGATGAAATTAAAATTGCATGAACAAGTCTAGTAAGGATTGTTAAGATAGTGATGTGATGTTCTTGACATAATTTAAATCTTTATCTGTTTGACACTGATATTATCAGGATAGCACATTTTGCAAAATGACCATGTTGGCTAAGAAAGTTTAAATGGATAGATAATAAAGTTCTAAAGGATGAATGCTAGTGAAATAAAGGAACGATTTGAATAGCTAATGATGACTGAATTTAGACATAAACTCAAGTTTGGGGAAAAAATATTTGGAGTATATAAGCTTTGAAAAAAAATACCGTGGCATGCTTGTCTAGTTTTGTGGCCTTTGTTACTTAAGTAAGTAAGCCCGAGGGGATTGTCTTTACTCCTAGCGCCCTAAGGTCTTAATGGCTTGGGAGTCGTTGGTCGAAAGCTCGTTAAGGTAACACTGAAAAGCCTAAGGAAATAGGACAATGCATAGCCATGAGTAAAATAAAAAAAAAGAGGAAAAAGAAAAGAAAAAAAATAATAAAGCGGGAAAAGTACAAAAAGCCCCCGTTAGTAAAGCATAAGTATTCCATGTTGACCCTTGGACATTGGTAAATATTTGATTTTAGTCAAATCTATTTTATTTGAGGAGTTCCTGAGTTTACACTATATGATGCCTTCTGAGAAATCTATTATGTGTCATATTCTGCTTTTTATTGGTTAGCATGGTTGTTGAACACACACGCACGATATCAGTAATAACAGATTTAGATTTATTGATTGTTGGGATATTATTGCTCTGCCTTAATATGATGTGTTAGCATGTTTTTGTGATTTTTCTGAGGCCTAATGAATATGTGTGCTATTCGATTGCTGGAATTACGAACATATAGATAGCTTTAGGTGCATTTTCATGGTGGTTTAGTTTTTCGTGTTGTTTTGGGTTTTGTTGCTTGAGGGCAAACAATGATTTAAGTTTGGGGGTATTTGATGATTGTGTAATATACCCATGAATCGGATATATGTGGGCTTAAATTGTTGAATTCTCGAGTCTTTTAGAAGAATTTTTACTGTGTCTAGTGGTTGTTTTGCAGATTCGGGAGTTGTAGGGGCAATTTGGGGAGTTTTAGCTGTTTAATGGCATTTTTATAATTAATATGAAGTCTAGCGCCGGGGTGTTGGGAATTGAACTACACGCAGCACCGGGGCGCTGAGGCCCGGCCATGGTTGACTAATTTTGCACGCGTGGACTGAAGTTAACTTGGATTAATTGATAAGTTTATTGGAAAAAGGATTGTGGTTGGGAGAGGAGAGTCTATAAAGGCTAATTGGCTGAAATTAAAAGGGGGATCTTCCACAATTGAAGACTAAGCAAAGGATTACTTGAAGATTGAAGGATTGGCTCTAGAGTTTTCTTCTTCTCCTATTTTTCAATTGGTGTAATTCTTTAAGGATGATTTTCAAAGGATTGTTGGTTTTAAATTTTGTCATGAACTAATTTTTTAATTAAGATTTCAATTGAACCTTTTATATCTATAAATTAGTTATTCGATTTATTTCAATTATTTATATCAAAGTGAATTATTTATCTTGTCTTGTGCTTATTAATTAATTATTTGGCCAATAATTACCTTGTTACTCTAGAAAGAATTGGAAGATGAGATCTAGGGTTAGAACTGGGCATGATAACATGTATGCTTAATTATTTGCATGACGAATAATTAGGGTCGTGAATTGAATAGGAATATCTGTTCACTGCATGTAACATGTTGGGAATTGGAATTTAATGCGTTTAATTTGATTATTTTGTATAGGAATATAGAAAGATTAATTGGATTAAATAGAAGTTAATTGATCACTTGGAAAAGGATTTTTGACACTTGGAATTCCCGTTAACAATTCAGTAGGCATAATAATTGGGATAATTGGATAATTGGTTTATAGTTCATAATTGGGGATATTGGAGTCTTAATCTTTATTCATCTGCATTGATTCGTTAAAATTTTAGTTTTATTTATTTAATTTATTTTTAGAAAATTCTCTTTTAATTGCTTAATTTAGTTTTCATATTTAGAAAAATCAAGTTTATGGTTGTTTAAATAAAATTGGATTGATATAGTGCTAGTAGTTGGAATTTATTGATTAGAATTCTCTGTGGGATCGACACTCTATCTTATCACTTTATTACTTGTTGATTGTGTACACTTGCACAAATTTATTGATTGAGAAATCAACCAACACACATCAAATGCAAGTATCTTTAAAGAGATAAGATCAATAGGTAATGTGATGGTGCCAACTTGGATCAAGCAAGATTTATACACAGTGGATGTAATAAAAGTTTCTCATAACGGAGTCTCTACAGATAAGTCAAAGTCTAATTTCTCCAGAGTCAAGTTTAAACGTTGAGCACAAGCAGGAGAGATAAAAGAATAGGTAGAACCGATATCTAGTAAGGTATAAACTTCGCAAGAGTTCAAGATTAGCTTACCCGTGATCACCTCGTTCGGGTTTCTCGCATTTTGGCCAGTCACGATAAACGCCCTCCCTTGAACCACCGACTTTGTTTTGTCCGTAGTCGCCATTGGTGTCGCCGTCCCCACTGGACTTGACTTCGCTACAGGACAAAATTGGGCTATATGACCGTCTTTTCCACAACTGAAACACCTTGGAAGGCTGTGAACAGTTTTGACTTATGTGTCCCTCCTCTCCGCATCTGTAGCATCTAACTGGCGTTCGTTCTCCTCCCCTAGAATTTGTTGTTGGTGTTAGTGCTACTGCTGATGTCTTCCCATCATTGTTGAATCTCCTCTTTTTGAAATTTCTACTTGACCCACCTCTCCTATTATCATGGCCACGATTACCACTCGAGTGGTTACCGCTTTTTCCGTATTTTTTCCTCCTCGCTGGTTATCATCGTTCCGATGACTGCTATCACCGATATGACCCTGGTCGTGGTCCCTCGGTTGAACATACTCATTATCTCGCTCTAATAATTGAGCCCTGTTTACAACATCTGAATATAAAGAAAATTTATGAGAGATATGATATTGTCGAATCTCGGGTTTTAGACCTCTCAGAAACATCCGCGTCATTCGTTCTTCATTCTCCACCAAATGAGGTGCAAACCTGGTTAACTCCGCGAACTTCACCTCATACTGGGACACCGTCATGTTGTTTTGTTCCAGCCTAACAAACTCTACCTCCTTCATATGACGAATACTTTCAGGAAAGTACTTGTCATTGAACAGTTTCTGAAATCTTTCCCAAGACATGCTGAGTGCGGCTGGCTCGGTACGCTTCACAGATTCCCACCAGTAATCTGTCTCACCATAGAACATAAAGTTGGCGAATGGAACCTTCTGTTCTTCCGTGCAGCCCAAGACATCAAATATTTTGGTAATTTGCTTGACCCACGTTTTCGCCTTAATCGGATCCGGTTTTCCCCAGAAATCTGGTGGTCCAAACTCCTTGAACTGTTTGGTTGTGATAAATCGCGCGTTGCTATCATTTCCACCCATATTTTGTACACGAGTCTTCCTCGTTTGATTCTGCATGAACTGAAAAAAGCTTCTAAACATCGCATCATTCATCGTTTGCTCGGTAGTGTTGTTTACAGGAGGAATATTGTCTTCCTGTTGCACGTTCTCCTGATTGGTGATTGAAGGTTGTTCTACTGTCTCATACACTCCATTGTTAAATTTCTCAGCTGTCATTCTTAAAAACTGCCATAAAATAGGGGTTAATTAAATAAATTAACATATCACATAATATCCCTATATTATGACCGACCAACAAATAAGCTTAGGTAGGAAACACTAGCGAATGATTTACTCGTCTCTCCCCTCCTAGTTCTATTCTTCGATCTTCGCCAGAGACCATATCCCTAAGCTCTGATACCAACTGTGACGCCCCAAAAATAAGTATACATCACCCATTCTGAGTCGCCAAAGATATTCATCAGGTAAGCATTCATCTTTGCACTACAGGACAAAGATATTCATCAAGTATCACAATTAAAGACTGAGGATGATAAAAAATATTTTAGAGAACGAATTCAGTGAAACAAAAGGACAAAGATTAGATATTCGTACTTTAGATAATTCAAGTTTAAAAATACTCCATCATGGAGTAAAATTCAAGAATGAAGATTAAAACATGGATTCAATTTCAAGAATAAGGGTCACAGCGGATAACTTGGAAAAAAAATTCTTTTGTGAACAGTACCCATGGACAGTACTCGTGAACAGTACCCATCATGAAAATTTCTAAATTTGATTAAAAAGTTCAGACCAATATTCCTATGTAATGATATTAGATGAAGCAAAATTTTTAATCATTTCAGGAATTATAGAAGCAATACTTACTATAATAAGTTCAAACTTAGGAATACGAGATGAAGCAATATTGCTTACATAATATGGAGTATGAAAGAAAATAATATTTCTAACGAGTATTGCAATAAAATAATATCATTTACCTTAGTAGAAGTTGGATTTGACTGGAATATCAGATATTATTCTGAGAAAATCTTGCAAAAAACTACGCTCAAAGAATTCTTATACTCAAGAAAAATACTCACAATACTATAGAATAAGAATTTCTGATTATGAATTGGTGTGTTGAAGAAGGAGGGGTTACCCCCTATTTATAGCAACGGAAGGAAAGGAAAAAAAATAAGGCATTCTGCCTAACATTCCTTTTTTTCTTCTTCTTCAGGCTTAACCTGCCTAAACTTTTACTTTTCTTCTTCTGTCAACCTTTTCCTGCACCATTCTTGCCTAACCATCAACTTCTTAAAGCCCGCAAAATGTTGAAACAAGAATTGGTTTGCAGGAGAAGCATCCATCATCAATTACTCTTAAAAGAAATATAAGGCATTCAAATAATATTCCCGTCCCTTTTAACATATGCACACACACACACACACACACACACACACACACACACATATATATATAATATTATTTAAATGATTATAATATATTATAATAATATATTTGAATGAATATTTTATCAGAGAAAATAATTGTAATTCTATAGAAAATATGTCAAACTTTCAACAATTATTTCATGCTAAAATTTCTTCATTTATACCCACATAAAATAAATATATCATTCGTTTATATCCACATAAAATAAAATATAAATCAATAATTAATTATTCACAAATAATATTACAGAATCACAATAATGACAACCAGACCATTCCCAAGAAAGAGGGGGCTTTCCGATAGAGATTTTTCCCTACTGACACGCAATTAGGTGACCAAACCTATCCTTGACAGAACTTTCTAGACATTGACAATAATGCTATCTAATAATATTATTCAAATAATATTAATTATTGATTTGATAATGGAAAATATTGTGTCGTGACAATTATTGAAACAACAATAATATAAAATATCAACGTAATAATTATTGAATCAATAAAATAAAATATTGAACAGTAATTACTGTAACAATTATTGAGTAGTGTCTTCTTATATAAGAATTAATAATTCAAAAATAGTGTGCAATACCATGTGCTACAGTGCAACCACGCATATTACTGTATTTTAACTACTAGGTAATCCAACAGTGTTAACGATAATAATTACACCGTTATTTATAAAAACTCAAATTTGTCATTTTTTTCATCTCCCTGTTATTCTGTTATGGGGCCCACAAATGACTGCATCGTCGTACGGATATTCCTGACAAAAAGAATATTCCACGACCAAACGAATATTCTCTGACAACAATGAATATTTTATAACCACTTGCATATTTTGCAAAATTTGCACATTTCACCTATAACCAAAGTTTTATATCAAATTAACTCCTTATTATTTCAAGATAATGAATAGAGGAAATTCAATTTTATTTATAATAAGTTAGGGTCTTACAACACCTCTTGCGCATATTAGAGTAATCAAACGCATATTAGAGTAATCAAACTTAAAAGCAGGTGCGGACCTATTAGGTGGCAACATAAAGATGCCGAATTAAATGCAAAGTCGACCCCTGAATTTTTTTGATATTTGGGTATTGAGCCCCTTTCTTTCGGTCAACGCAAACGGAGTCCCTTTCTATTCAAAAATTTGGACTTTGAACCCCCAGGCGCCACATGTGCGTTGACCTGCTGATGTGGCACACGTGGCGCATCTGACACTGCATTTTATATTTTAATTTGACACGTGGCTGATATGATGGGGCTTCTTTAGAATTTTATCCAAAAATTTGACTCTCCCAAGGTTTGAACTCGCAACCTCAAGTATAAAATTTAAAGCATCTGACCACTAGAGCACTACATGTTAGCTATTAGTATTTTGCAATGACTAATCTTTATATCAAAACAATTCATTTCCCCCCCCCCCAAAAAAAAAATTAAAATATTACACGGTTACTACAATTTTTATATAATAATTAGTATAATAATAGTAATAGTAATAGTAATAATAATAATAATAATAATAATTCATAATAATAATAATAATAATAATAATAGTAATAGTAATTATAATATTAGTAATAATAATAATTACTAATATTAATATTAATAATAATAAAAATAATTATAATATTAGTAATAATAATAATTATTATAAAAATAATTATAGTTATAATATTATTATAAATATAATAGTAATGTCAATAATAAAAATATAATAATAATAATAATAGTTATAATTATATTAATAAATATGATAATAGTAATAATAACAATTATTATTTTTATTATTAGTATTGTTATTATTATTGTTATTATTATTGTAATTTTTGTTATTATTATTACTATTATTATTACAATTATCGTAATTATTAATATAATTATTACTATTAGTATAATAATTATTATATTTTTATTATTAATAATACTATTATATTTATAATAGTATTATAATAATAATAATAATAATTATTACTTTAACAATAATTATTTTTATTTTTATTATTATTATTATTAGTAATTATTATTATTAATACTAATATTATAATTACTATTATTATCATTATTATTATTACTATTAATATTACTATTATTATTATTATTATTACTATTACTATTACTATTACTATTATTATTATTATTATTATTATTATTATTATTATTATTATTATTATTATTACTATTACTATTACTATTATTATAATAATTATTATTACTATTACTATTACTATTATTACTATTATATTTATAATAATATTATAATTATAATTATTTTTATTATTATTATTAGTAATTATTATTATTACTAATATTATAATTACTATTATTATTATTATGAATTATTACTATTATTATAATTATTATTATTATAATTATTACTATTATTATAATAATTATTATTACTATTATTATTACTATTATTATTATTACTAATACTATTATTGTAATTATTATTATTACTATTACTATTACTATTATTATTATTATTATTATTATTATTATTATTATATTAAAATTGCAGTAACCGTGTAGTATTTTAATTTTTTAGGGGGGAAATGAAATGTTTTGATATAAAGATTAGTCCTTGTAAAATATTAATAGTTAACATGTGATGCTCTAATGGTCAGATGCTTTAAGTTTCACACTTGAGGTTGCAAGTTTAAACCATGGGAGAGACAAATTTTTGGAAAAAATTCTAAAGAAGCCCCATCACATCTGTCACGTGTCAAATTAAAATATAAAATATCGCGTCAGATGTGCCACGTAGGCGCCATGTGTGCCACGTCAGCAGGTCAGTGCACATGTGGCGCCTGGGGGTTCAAAGTCCAAATTTTTGAATAGAAAGGGGCTCAGTTTGCGTTGACCAGAAAAAAGGGACTCAATACCCAAATATCAGAAAAGTCCAGTGGTCGACTTTGCATTTAGCCCTAAAGATGCATATGATCAATTTTTTTATAGGTATAGAAGTAGGGGCAACTATGTAAGTTAATAAACTTAAGGAAACAGATTGATGGAAGAGTTAAACTTGAAAGGATCAAAACAAAATTAATAAATCAATTCTAAATACAATCTATATTCTTTGCTTCTTCACTTTTCATTCTGTAGCTTCTTCATTTATTTTTTATAGTCCTGACTCCTCCAGTTCTCCTGCTTATAGTTTCTTCTCCTCTACGACTCCGCCTTCGCCCACTCCTTCTTGTCTAATTAGTTTTCTACTACATCTCCACTACGCATCACACTTCTTGCACATATTAGAGTAATCAAACTTAAAAGGTAACTAATTTAGAGCTTTTTGTTTTAATAATTTAAAATTAATAGTTTGTTTGAATTTGTTGTTGGTTTGGGACTTGGTATTAAACCCAATTCAATTTATTTGATGTATTTATTATATTTTGGACTTAATAGGTTACTAATTAATTAGGACTTTTTTGTTTAATAGTTTAAAGTTTAACTATTACTAATTAGGACTTTTTTCACATAATAAAATTGGTGAACATATAATTTTTGTACGTAATCAGTGAAATTGCACATATTATGTCACTGTTGGTGGTTATTTCATTGTTTTATTGAGTTTGATGTTGCCTAGATTTTAGTCATGTTTACTAATTTTTGTTGGGTGCGTGGTTTTTTAACAATTTTTTAGATTTTAATCAAACAATAGAATTTCCTACATACATGGTTCACATTAATCATGTGAAAAATAACTAGGAAGATTTTTTAGAAGAAAATTTACAAACTAGATCTCTATCAAACTCCTTAGTCCTCTTTGTATTTTTGCAAGTGTTATAAACTTTACTTGTTTGTTCATTAATAAACTCCATCTATGTTCGATATACTTTATTGGTTTTATTGTCAGCAAGACTCAAAAAGGCTATTACCTATGAATGTTTTTTGAATTGAAAAACTAGAAATCTTGTTAAAGTATAAACTTCTAATAAAGCCCAATAATGAGATACTTGAAGAAGAGTTTGTGTATTGATATTTTTATCATGTTAAACATTTAAGGCTATTCTAAACAATTCATTCAATTTTCATACCTATAAAGTTGTTCAGCTAACTAGATTTCTTGTTATTAGTGTAACCGGTTACTGGTTTCTCATACTTTGAAATTAATTCATTTTGTTTGAATATAAAAAATAAATTTGGTTTGAGATTTTGAGCATTTGGAGAATCATTCAAATTGAAGCATGACAAGTAACCGAAGTAAGTTTCTAAATTATTTTTAAATGTTTTTTTTGAAATTCTTTTTTTAGTTTGGATTATGAATATTTATTTGTTGTATATTATAGAATTCTATTTATGGTGCTTAAAATAATTATTTGTTTGGGGTTATTATGTACTTGTATTTTGATTGATTTAAACATTCATGACATGTGATCAAAATTAAAATGTTCCAATAATGAATCATCAACATCACACTTCATCCGGGTCGATGATACTACTCAAAATCTCTCAAATGAAACACCTATCGAAGAACCATCTCAAAATATTAATTCTCAATCCCAAGTTGAATTTAATTTAAAAGAGGAACTTGATGCGGATCCGGGACTATGACCATCAATAATGGAATATGATTCTAACAAGAGAGAGAGAGTATTCGCAAAAGATATTTGCTTAAGGGCCCTCATCAACCAATGTTTTCTAAATTCCCTTAAACTGTTATTTATGAAGAGAAACATAGATTTAATCCCGAATGGTACAAAAAGTATGCCAGAATACATTTAAAGATAATATTTTGCTTATATGATGTAATATTTTACTTATATTTTTATCTATTCAAAGATAATATTGGTAGTCAAGGGGGTGGAAATACATTTGTTGGTAAGGGATTTAATAATTGGAGGAAGACAGAATACTTATATGAACATGTTGGAAAGTCACCCAATAGTATTCATAGATGATTCGTGTTAGTTTGTTAAGATTTAAGGAACCGAAAGCAACACATATATATCAAACTTGCCAAAATATCTGACCAAGAAAAAAATTACAAGCTTTGTTTGCTCTCATATATTAAGTGTGCTCGGTTTCTTTTAAGTGAGGGGTTGCCTTTCCGTGACCATGATGAATCAGATGCTTCAAAAAGGCGAGGTTTATTTCTTTCTAGTCTAAAGTTTTTATCTGAGAACAATGATGAAGTGAATAAAGTTGTGTTAAAAAATGCTCTAGAAAACCACAAATTGACAGCACCTTCAATCCAAAAAGACATTTGTAGTGCTGCTGCATTTTTGAACACAAAAGCTATAATTGAGGAGATCGAGGATAATTTTTCTCTCTGTTAGTTGACGAAACTCATGATTCATCAATTAAAGAATAAATAACTGTTATTTTATGTTATGTGAAAAAATATGGGTGCATTATTGAGTGACTTTTTGTAACACATGGATTGAGCATGTCACGTGTACGTGGGTAATGATATGATGGAGCTAGTAACATGCGAAGGAAATTCAATGGTCTCAAAAGTTTAATTTTGTCAAAGAATAAGTCTGTTTTTTATGTTCATTATTTCGTTCATCAGCTTCAATTAACACTTGTGACAGTTGCAAAAAAACATAAGAAGCTTAAATCATTCTTAGATTATCTTGCAATTTTGGCAAATGTTGTTGGAGTTTCTTAAAAGCTTAAGGAATTTTTTCAAGTGAAGCATATAGAAAGAATAATTAAAGGAGTTGCTTCTGGTGAATTCAAGACTGGGCGTGGGTTGAATCAAGAAGCGACTTTGAAGAGGCCCGGAGACACGAGGTGGAGCTCACATTATGACACAATTCGTAGTGTTATTAACTTGTTTTTTGAAACAATTAAAGTGATTGAGATAGTAAAAAATGATGCATCGAGAGATAAAAGTATAGAAGCAAGTACTTTGTTGCATTTCATGCGAGATTTTGAGTTTGTATTCTTGTTGCATTTAATGAAAATAGTTTAAGGAATCACGAAAACTTTGTCACAAGAATTACAAAAGAAAGAACAAAATCTTGTACATGCAATGGCTTTAGTTACTATGTCAAAGCAACGGTTACAAAGCATGAGAGATTCGGGTTGGGGAGAGTTTGTTGGCAGAAACTACTGAATTATGTAATGTTCATGGGATAGTTGTTCGAGAAATGGAAGATATCTTTTTGGTTTAATGGAGATCACGTCGAGGTGAAAAAGTTACCAATTTTCATCACTTTCAGGTTGAGTTACTCTATACAGTGATAGATAGTCAACTTCAAAAATTGAATGATCGATTTGACAATGTTAATACAGAGTTGTTCTCATTTATGGCGTGTCTGGATCCAAGAAACTCTTTCTCAGCATTCGACAAGGAACAACTGATTCAATTTATAAAGTTTTTGAAAGTAGTATGTATACAAGCCAATCATGTATGATGATAAAGCATATACATTGTAAATAATCTTATTCATTTATTAATAAAAGTATTCATTTATTAAAGGCATTTAATTATCTACATTGTGTTATTTTAATAATATGTGATAAATCCATAGTTTTAAGCAATGTTTTTAGAATCATGATGTAAGACCCCAACTTTTTATTAATAAAAATTGAATTTCCTCTAATTATTATTTTGAATAATAAGGTGTTAATTTGATATAATGCTTTGGTTATGGGTGAAATTTGCAAATTTTGCAAAATAAGCAAGCGGTTATAAAATATTCATTGTTGTCGGAGAATATTCATTTGGTCGGGGAATATTCTTGTTGTCGGGGAATATTCGTACGACTGCGCAGCTATTTGTGGGCCCCATAACGGAAAATGGTCGGATAAAAAAATAACAAGTTTGAGTTTTTTTAAATAACGACGTAATTGTTATCGTTAACACTGTTGAATACCTTGTGGTTAAAATACAATAATACGCGTGGTTGCACAGTAGCACACGGTATTGCACAGTATTCTTGAATTATTGATTCTTACGTAAAAAGACACTACTCAATAATTGTTACAGTAATTACTGTTTAATATTTTATTTTATTAATTCAATAATTGCTACATTGATATTTTATATTATTGTAGTTTCAATAATTGTCAATGCATAGTTTTTTTCTATTATCAGATCAATAATTTATATTATTTGAATAATATTATTAGATAGAATTATTGACAATATTTAAGGAATTCTATCTAGAAAAGGGGTTTGGTCACCTAATTGCGCGCCAGTAAGGAGAAATCCTTACCAAAAAGTCCCCACTTTCCTGGAAACGACCTGGTTGTCATAATTGTGATTCTATAATATTATTTGTGAATAATTAATTATTGATTTATATGATAAGAAAATATTTATTTTATGTGGATATAAATGATGGATATGGAAATATTTATTTTGTGTGGATATAAATGAAGGAATTAATGCTGAGGTGTTTTATCAGTATTTTGTCGGAATTGAGGTATTAAAAATCGTCCGTATGTAGATTTTAGATATTTTCTGTTTGGAATTTAGAAAAACTTTCTTCTACAAAGTTGTAGAGAATTTAATTTCTTATGAAATGGATATAAAATTCATATTTTTCTGATAAAAGGGCTATTTATTATGAATTATTGAAGTTTCGAAAATAAATATTTTATATTTAAAACATGGGTGGGCCCCACTTTTGGTTGGTGTGGAAATTTTGAATTTTAGTGGGCCCCACTTGCGATGTTGATAATTTGGTCAAATAAATATGCGTAAAATTTTTTTATTATTGGCGTTCTAGCATTTTCCTATAAATAGGGTGCTTAGTTAAAATTTAAAATCACGCCAAAAAAATAAGTTTTCTCTTTCTATATTATCGAGCGTATTTTTGTGAGTATTTAGATACTTTGAGAGTTGCTATTCAGTGCAAGTTTCCTTCAATATTTCATCTGATATTCCGGTTAAAAGTAATGTTCTTTTGAGGTAAGGGAGGTTATTTTCTTCGTAAATGATGTTATTTCTTTCAATATCATTATACTGAAATATTGGTATGAATTTTATTATTAAACTTCTACCTTTTCATGTCGAGGTTATTATTCATGTATACGACACTATTCACGTATACGATACTATTCATGAATACGGTACTATTCACGAGTACTATTCACGAAGTATGATTTTTCTTGAGGAATTTTTACCTTTTTGTGTCAGGATTACTATTCACGTATACGGTACTATTCAGAAAAAAATTTAATTTTCTTTTCTTTGTTCAAGTTGTCTATTATGGTTACTATCTTTGATTGTATCTATGTTTTGATCTTCATTTTTGAATTCTGCTCCACAATTGATTATTATGGAGTATTTTTGAACTTGGATTATCTAAAGTACGAATCCCTAATCTTTGTCCTTTTATCTCACTAGATTCGTTTCTTTAAAATATTTTTCATCATCCTCAGCCTTTAATGGTGATACTTGATGAATATCTTTGGC
Organism: Panax japonicus; assembly: GCA_020205505.1. Taxonomy (NCBI): domain Eukaryota; kingdom Viridiplantae; phylum Streptophyta; class Magnoliopsida; order Apiales; family Araliaceae; genus Panax; species Panax japonicus. Next base: position 30,809,141 of record CM035093.1, on the reverse strand, counting down.
CTGTAGTGCAAAGATGAATGATTACCTGATGAATATCTTTGGCCCGTAGTGCAAAGATGAACATAACCAACTGGTGATACAGATGAATATCTTTGGCTCGTAGTGCAAAGATGAATATTTCATTCAAGATGTATATTGATTGATGTTACATGGATAAAATATTTATGATGGACTTTTAAATTCATAGATGATAGTAGATTTCATTCTCTACTAAACTCTTCTAATGAATTGTTATTTCTGCTGCGAATATTGATCTAAAATTTGTTGTCCATTATATTTTATCGGATTTGTTGAAGGCTAACGATAATTTGTTGTTCATTATCTTAGTCATAATATTCTTTACTGGGCTAGTTGAGCTCACCCTTTTCCTTTTTGTTCCATTTTTCTTCTCAGGAAGCGAAAATATAACAAGAACCAGTCGGGGTATAGAGTGATGGTCCTAGACAGTTGTTTTAGCAGTCCTCACTATTTTTGTAAAATAGTGTATCAATAATTGTAATGAGAACTTATTTGAGTGTGGATATTCTCTAGAAGACAATAATTGTATTTAAACTCACAGTTTATGTGTTGTCGTATTTTACGCGACAATTATATTAATGAAGTTGTAGTTATTTTTGTACCACGTATTTGGCAACTCAGAATGGGTGATGTATACCTATTTTGGGAGCGTCACAGTTGGTATCAGAGCTTAGCTATATGGTCTTTGGCGGAGTTCGGGGAATAGAACTAGGAGGGGAGAGACGAGTAAATCCTTCGCTAGTGTGTCCGACCTAAGTTTATTTATTGGTCGGTCAGAATATAGGGGTATTATGTGGTATGTCATTTTCTTTAATTAACCCTTGTTTTTTGGCAGTATTTGAGAATGGTAGCTGGAATCACCAACCAGGAGAACGTGCAACAGGCCGGCAATGTTTCTCTTGTAAACAACACTAATAAACAAACGATGAATGATGGGATGATTAGAAGCTTTTTGGAGTTCATGAAAAATCAGACGAGGGAGACTCGTGCAAAATATGGATGGAAATGATAGCAACATGCGGTTTATCACAGCCAAACAATTTAAAGAGTTGGGACCACCAGAGTTTTGGGAAAAGCCGGATCCGATTAAGGCGGAAATATGGGTCAAGCAAATTACAAAGATATTTGATGTCTTGGGATGCACAGAGGAACAGAAGGTTCCATTCGCCACCTTTATGTTCCGTGGTGAGGCAGATTACTGGTGGGAATCTGTGAAGCGTACCCAGCCAGCCGCACTCAATATGTCTTGGGAAATATTTCAGAAACTGTTCAATGACAAGTACTTTCCTGAAAGTATTCGTCATATGAAGGAGGTTGAGTTTATTAGACTGGAACAGAACAACATAACAGTGTCCCAGTACGAGGCGAAGTTCGCAAAATTATCCAGGTTTGCACCTCATTTGGTAGAAAATGAGGAACGTATGACGCGGATGTTTCTGAGAGGTCTAAATCCGAAATTCGTCAATACCTTATCTCTCACAAATTTTCTCAATATTCAGATGTTGTCAACACGGCTCAATTATTAGAATGAGATAATGAGTATATTCAACCGAGGGACCACAACTAGGGTCGTACTGGTGACAGCAGTCATCGGAGCAATGATAACCAGCGGGGAGGGAAAAATACGGACAAAAGCGATAACAACTTAGATGGTAATCATGGTCATGATAATAGGAGAGGTGAGTCAAGTGGAGATTTTAAAAAAGATGAGATTCAACACTGACGGGAAGACATCAGTACCAACACCAGCAACAAATTCTAGGGGAGGAGAACGACCACCAGTTAGATGCTACAGATATGGAGAGTAGGGACACATAAGTCCAAACTGTTCACAGTTGTGACGCCCCCAAAATAGGTATACATCACCCATCTTGAGTCGCCAAATACATGGTACAAAATTCAAATACAACTTAATTATACAACAGTCGTGTAAAATACAACAAAATATAATCTAAGAGTTTCAATAAGAATATTGTCATCTAGATAATATCCACACTCAATGGAGTCCTCATTAAATTTATTGTCACACTATTTTATAGAATAGTAAGGACTACTAAAACAACCATCTAAACCGTCAATCCGTTCCCCGACTCGTCTCAGCTATATTCTCATTTCCTGAAGAGAACAGTGAAAGAAATGGTGAGCTCAACTAGCCCAGTAAGAAATATTATGACTAAGATAATGCAGAATAAATTATCCTTAGCCTTCAACAGTATAACAACTGATAGAATATAATAGACAACAAGTTTTAGAACAACAACTACAACTGAATAAACAATCCATTAGAAGAGTCAAGTAGAGCATAAAATCTACTATCTTCTATGATTTAAAAAGTTTTTCATCAACTTTATCGCTGAGACTCAGCTTAATAAATAAAATCAAATCATCCCTGCATCACGGCCAAGGATATTCATGTAATCATCAATGGTCATGATTATATCGAATAATCCTTGGTCATAATCATACCAACAACTGTCCATCAATGAACTACAGGCCAATGAGGACTTTCACCACATCATTCGTCACATTACGGTCATGATTATACCGAATAATCCGTGGTCATAATCATACCAAGTCCATTTATGCACGTAAGCCAAAGATGACTTTCATCAATATAAGCATGAGGATGATGAAAATGACATAATAATTCAATAAAATAAGTTCAAAGATAAATTTTAAAGATTTATAATTTAATTTATCCAAAAATCAATAAAGTCCAAATTGTCAACATGATACTGCTTTGTGAAGTAAAATTCAAGAATGCTCGGAAGAATATTTCCATGAAAAGATATTGGATGAAGCACGAATATCCAGTATATTCTACTAATTTCATGGGGTATAGAAGCCAAAACTTTAACCGACTGAGTATAGTAGAATATATGAAATTACAAATAGATTTTCGTCAGTCATGCGGTAATCCACGTAGATAGATCATTTCTACAATTTAATAAGGAATGAATACGAAGGATCATTCACCATGCATGCGATAGACCACACAGACAGGTTATTCCAACAGAATAATAAAGAATAGAATAACAGAAGAATCCATCAGGTATGCGATAGAACGCACAGATAGGTTATTCCAACAGAATAATAAAGAATGGTATAACAACCCTTATGAATAATGAAAGAAATAACTCTCTATATGAATACGAAAGAAATAATACCCCTTACCTTAGAAGAAACTGGATACTGGAATAGTGAGGTAGCAGACTCTTCTTCTTTCTCTCTATAATAATTTCTCTTGTGAGAATTAGTGAATTGATGAGAAATGAAGGAAGAATGACCTTCTATTTATAGGAAAATATAGTTTCAATAATTGCACATTTTGGGGCTCAAAATATTGCAGTATAATACCTCCCTCTTTTTCTTTATTTTTAATTTAGTCCTGCAAGTATTATCAAACTTGCACCATCTTCCCTAATAGTAAATCATGTGAATTAATAGTTCATTCATGTGACTCAATAGTATAATCATGTGAAAAAACTAATTATAGTATAGTACCTTCAACTATACCTCCATTTTTAATTTAGTCTTACAAGTATTATCAATCTTGCATCAACTCCCCTAATAGTAAATCATGTGAATCAATAGTACACACATGTGAACACATAGTTATAAGCATGTGAATTAATAGCAATTAATTGCTCATTTATCCGGTTAATTATCCGATTGGTCAATATAACCTCCAGACATCAATTATTATCGAAATAAATGTTGATTTTCACTAGCACTAATAATTCTAACACAATGGAACTATCAATTTCATCTTTAATCAACACAAACTTATTCATCATTAATATTATAATTCACAATATTTAACAATCAAGTCGTTCCCAGGAAAGAGGGGGCTTTCCGATAAGGATTTCTCTTTATTGGCTCGCAATTAGGTGACCAAACCTCTCCTTGACAGAACTTCTAGACATTGTCAATATTGCAAATAATAATATGAATAACTTTGCCGTCTCAATTATTGATTTAATAATATACAATATTATGCAGATGATACTATGACAATAATTGAATCAATAATATGAGAGATATGATGCAGCAATTACTGTAGCAATAATTGAGTATAACTGAGTGACTTCTCACGTAAGCATCAATAATTAATACCATGTGCTACTATGCAACCACACGTATTACTGTACTTTTACTACCAGATAGTTCAACAGTTTTAACGGTAACACTTTCGCCATTATATTTATAAAAAGATAATTCTGTCATTTTCTAACTACGACAATACTTCTATTGTGGGGTCCACCAATGATTGTGCCGTCGTACAAATATTTCCTGTTAAAACAAATATTCCCCGACCAATCGAATATTATATAATCACTTGCTTACTTTGCAAAATTTATAAATACTACGCACAAATATAACATTATATCAAATCCACACCATAATATTCAAAAATATATTTCGAGAAAATTATTCTTTATTAATAAAAGTTGGGGTCTTACAACCTCCCCTTCTTATGAAATTTCGTCCTCAAAATTAGGGTATGTACCTGGTATATCGAAGAGATGAGGATATCTTGACTTCATCTCAGATTCTAACTCCCAGGTCATTTATTCTACATCGTGGTTTCTCCACAAAACTTTGACTTGAGGTATAACCTTGGAGCGTAGAATATGATCCTTCTTATCCAAGATTTTAACAGGTAACTTCATACGTTAAATCTTCCTCTATCTCGTCTGGTTCTAATTCAATAATGTGATTCGGGTCTTTCACATATTTACGTAACATAGATATGTAAAAAATGTTATGAACACGAGACATACTTGGCAGTAAGGCGAGTCTATAGGCTACAGTTCCTACTGAATTGAGGATTATAAATGGGCCGATGAATCGAGGATTGAGCTTTCCTCTCTTTCCAAATCTCGTAACTCCTTTCCATGGAGCAACACGTTACAACACATGATCTCCAATATTGAATTCCACGTCCTTTCGATGAAGATCAGCATAACTCTTTTGTCGATTTTGTGAAGTTTTTATACGTTGTCGGATCGTTTGAATCTTTTCCGTAGTCATACGTACCAACTTCGGTCCCAACAACGTTGCCTCACCCACCTCATCCCAGTATACTGAAGAACGAAACTTTCTTCCATACAATGCCTCAAATTGAGCCATGCCAATACTTGCTTGATAACTGATGTTGTAGGAAAACTCCACCAATGATAAGAACTTGTCCCAACTTCCCTTGAAGTCAAGGACATATAGTCTTAATAAATCTTCAAGAGTTTGAATAGTCCTTTATGACTGCCCGTCTGTTTGAGGATGATATATCGAACTAAATCATAAATTCGTGCCCATAGCTTTTTGCAAACTAACCCAAAATCGTGAAGTAAATCTTGGGTCTCGATCAGAAACTATGGATACTGGCATACCATGCAATCTTACAATCTTATTTATGTACATACTAGCAAGATGTTCAAATGTATAAGTTTTTCGTATCGGTAAGAAATGAGCAAACTTGGTCAATCTATCAACAATGACCCAAATCGCATCTATGCCTTGAGAAACCTTGGGAAGACCAGTAATGAAATCCATGGTAATGTGCTCCCACTTCCATTATGGAATTTCAAGTGGTTGCAATGGACCTTTTGGCACTTGATGCTCCGCCTTGACTCGTTGAAAAGTTAGACACCTTGAGATAAACCCTGTTATCTCTCTTCATATTGTTCCACCAAAATGTATGTCTAAGATCACGATACATTTTGGTACTCCCAAGATGGATTGCAAATGATGCGTTATGCGCCTCCATCAAGATTTTATACTTCAAGTCAGAATCGTTAGGAACACAAAGTCTGGAGTTGACTCGAAGTATTCCTTCTTCATTGATTCTTGCTTCCGAAATAGCGCCTTCTTATACTTTCTTCCTCATACGCATCAGCTCCAGGTCTGTAGCTTAAGCAGCTTTAACTTTATCGATTAAAGTCAGTTCTACTCGTATATTCTCCATCATCACATGGGGCCCTAAAGTCTTTAACTCTATCTCTATCCTTTGTAAGTCATATAAAATGGGTCTTTGCGTTGACAATATTGCACTCGTACTCGCATATGATCTTCTACTCAATGCGTCAGCTGTTGGGTAAAATCTAGTTACGCACAACACGCAAGTATACGTGGTCAACAAGTAATAAAGTGATAAGTTGAGTATCGTTCCCACAGAGAATTATTTAATAAAATAACCAAGTACTAACCCGTAACCAACTCAATATTATTTAAACAAATGAATTTAATGTTATAAATTAAAATATTTAACTAAACTAATTCTAATTACCACTAATTAAAAATCAGATTATGGAGAATTAAGATCACAACTTCACTTATTGCTTCATTTAGGTTAACACACTTCTCATCAATTATTCTCTATCCCAAATTGTTAATCAAGAACACGAAAGTAGTATTAACCACCTCTCGATGCACTAATACCATATTAACGTCAATCCACAATTAAGATAGAAATCCGTTAAACACCTTAACCAACTAACCCACTATATCTCTATGTGAATTACAATTGAAGAAAGTTGAAGAACAAGTTCTCTATAAGATTACATGCGGCGTCAAGCATATCTCTACCTTAACACTCATCAAGTTTAAGCTACTAACAAAATCCTGAACACATGCTATCATGATTAGATCTAAATCTATACTTCATCTCTCGAGTTCATATAGATTATCACGGTAATTGATGGCCAATCAATTAAACAATTAATTCCAAATCATAATAGAAAATCCTCACAATAGAAAATACTAATTGATAACGAAGCATATTAAAATAAACTACACAATAGATCCATTGTAATCTCAATCAAAGAATTAGTTCATGATTATTGAATTAAAACTAAGAATTCACAATTGAATACACATTAAAAGATAAAGATAGAAGAAGATGAGAAGAAATAATCTATTGTCAGTAGATTTGACGCTCCCTCCTTGCTCCTCCTTTGAATCTTCAATGGTCTCCAAGTTGCATCAATCTCCAAATCTCATAAAAACTAGTGTTTTTCTCTAATTTACTCTAATCTAATTTAATAGAATGCTCTCTAATATCCTAATAATCTCCATATATCCTCTAATCTATGTTATTCCCCTCCTTTTATAAGTCTTTGTACATGTCTTTAAGTCATCTTGGAAGTCCTTGAATCAAACAACTTGAAACAATCCTTTTCGGACTCAAATTCGGACAAAATCCGCTCATCTTCGCGTATACCCAGCCCCGGCTGGGTATTTCCTTTGAAAAAGCCCAGCCCCGGCTGGGTACTAAGCACAAAAACGCCCAGTCCCGGCTGGGTACCAATCTGCCAAAAATATTTTCTGCTGGAACCTCCTCTGCTAAAACTGCCATAACTTCTAAACCGGGAGGAGTTACGAGTCCCGCGACCTATCAAATCGAAGCTATCGACGAGATCTACAACCTTCATTCTTTGAGCTTTGAGAAATAACGAACGCATGATTGTCGAAATTTGACTGGAAGTGACTTCTGTGAAAATCACCACCCAAAACGGTGAAGTTCAACGTCCGTTGGTAGAAATGTCATAACTCTTTCATCCGAACTCCGATTTGAATGATTCAATATGTTCCGGAAAGCTAAGAAAACGCTCTACAATATAGTCCAAGCTCCAAGCCAAGAACATGAAATGACATGAAAGCACAAACGATATCCGGCTTGCTTTTTCCTTGCATTTTCTGTGCTTTTCCTTACCAATAATCGCTCACACCGCTCCCAAACGTATAACCTACAAAACGAACACAAAATGCATGAAAAGTAACTAAGACACATGATTTAAGCAACATATTCAAGTAAAAGATACCGTATAAGTAGGTATAAAACCTACTTATCAAATACCCCCAAACTTAAACCTTTGTTTGTCCTCAAGCAAAAACAAAACAAAAATGCAATGCAATGCAATGAAATGCAACTAATCTACATGCCTACGAATCCAGCAGTATTGATAAACACAAATCTATTCAACCGACCTTAGAGCAATGAAGTAAACATGATAATACTTCATATCAAAACCAATCAACAATTTCCTAGTCAATCATCAAATCTTAAACTGTTATTACTGGTATAGTGCGTGTGTGCTCCACAACAATGTTAAATGATATAAAATCAAATTTAACACATAACAAGTTTCTTCAAAGGCATCATACAGTGTAAACTCAAAAAATTCACGAACAAGCTAGATCCAACTAAAGTCAAACATCCACCAAGTTCAAGAGTCCAATCCGGGATACTTATGCTTTACTTTTCATTATGGGGGCTTTTTGCTCTTTTCCCGTTTTATTATTTTTTTTCTTTCTTTTTTTTTACTTTTTAACCATGACTGTGCAATGTCTCATTCCATTAGGCTAACAATGCTACCCCTTAGCGAGCTTTCGACCAACGACTCCCAGACCATATAAGACCTTAGGGCGCTAGGTTTTAAGATACCCCTTCGGGCGTACTTACTCAAGTAACAAAGGCCCCAAAACAAAACTAGCCATGGTATTTTTTTCAGTTTTTTTTTTTAACAATTGAAGCTTATATATCCCAAATTTTCCCCCAAACTTAAGTTTTTGTCTAAATTCAGTCATCTCCGTCTATTCATGTCTTTCATTCATCCAAACTAGTATTATCCTTAAAAAGTCCATTATATATCAATTTAAACTTAATCAGTCAACAAATTGTTTTTAACGTGATATCCTTATTATACCAGTTTCAAACAGAAAAAGACTTAATTCATAACAAGAAATCACATCAAAAGCTCTAATACTTAGTATTATACTTGTCTACTCAATCCCAATCTCATCATTGGCCAAAATAAACTGTAAATATCAAACAACTGGACTCATGCAAGATGAATATAGTAAATAACTATTATTTTTGAATTTTTGAATTTTGAAATTTTTTTTTTTAATAATGAACCTAAACTAAATTAACAACGTATGCAAAATAACATAACATACACTAAACATGCAATAATGAACCTAAACAAAACTCCCCCAAACTTAGCAATTACAATGTCCTCATTGTAAGAATATAACGATAAATAGAAGAGAACTTCCCTGTAATCAGCTAAGCGTGAGTTGATGGTGGCGATGGCGGCGACGATCATTTTGCTATCCATTGGACCTCCAATACCTGCAATGAAGAGAGATAACATGGATTAGATTATAAGAGAACTTAATAAGCAACTTAATTCCTATCTACTAAATAAACTAGTAAAGCATATAAATATAAAAATTCCTGGGTTGCCTCCCAGTCAGCGCTTGATTTATAGTCTTTCAGCCTGACTTTGTCTGGTCAATTCTATCCAATTCCTCTTCGAAAGTTGAGAAACCCTCCATCCATCGGAAATAATATAGCTTTTGGTAGGTTCCCATTTGTGATATCCATCAAGTTAAAGTCACCTAGCATGCTTTGTTTATATAAGATTAGATTGAAGAACGTCCAACATCTAGGCGTTTTCTCCATTGTGTCTGCGAATATATTCTGGCATTGAGGCTTGTCAGACACAACAATCTCTTCTTCTATCTTCTCCAACTCATCGCACCATGGCTTCGAAGTTGTACTTACTTTTACGTCACATGGAGTATTGCCAATGACATGACTACCAATTGGACAAGGTTTTGCAAATCTAACCAGATTCTTGAACTGTGGAGGAAAAGTCACTTGAGGCATAAATAACATCGGCTCATCATCGTTGGTTCTCACAATTAGTTCTTCACCGACCTTGTTGTCATTATCCCTACTTGTCTCCTCTTTTTCAACATCTCGAGGCTCATCTAGTTGTAGATTTAGTTCAGGTTCTTCGTCAATTTCATCATCCATGTCATAAAACCAAGTGTTTGGAGGAAGGTTGCTTACGGATTTGGTCATTTGCTCTATCTGATCCGCAAGATTTTGAATTGACCTCGCTTGATTACTCATTCTTTCCTCATTTGATGCTATGAACTTGGACACCAATTCCTCCAACCTTGACTTTTCTTTTTCAGTCTCGGAAGCCATGTATTGAGGACCATTGGTTGAGGCAGTGAGGAGTTGTTCCATTCGATTATTAAAATTTTGGGTTGATAACTCCTGACTCATTATCATCTCTTCTTTTTCTGCGATAATCCTTAACATGAATTCCTTGAAATCTGAATTGTCTTCTTGTTGCATTGGAGGTGGATTTGAGAAATTTAATGGTTATGTTGGATTTGGAGCCGAGTATTGGTCCTGATAGTTGTAGCTCCATGAAGAATCCGGGTGATACCCCCAAACTTGATGGTAATTATCATATGCATACTGGTTGAGGTATACACCACCTTGTTTTCGCCGCCCAAAACTAACGGTGCATTGATGACTCGGATGGTTGTCAGCACAATAGTCACACATGATTGCCATCCTTTGACTCTGTTGGGCTGCGATAACGTCCAACTTCCTCGAAAGTTCTTTAATTTGTGCTGACATTGCGGAAAGTGTCGCGAGTCTGTCAATCTCCTTTTCTTTTGGTTGAGTCATGTTCGTGTATGGCCATTGATACGCAAAGTCATCCATGGTACCTGAAAAGAGAGAAATATAGGAAGAGAATTAAAAACAAAAATAAAAATGTTTAAATTAAGACTAATTTGATTGAAATTAATATTGGTAAAAAATATTAAACTAATTCCCCGGCAACGGCGCCAAAAACTTTTTGGGTAAAATCTAGTTACGCACAACACGCAAGTATAATTGGTCAACAAGTAATAAAGTGATAAGTTGAGTATCGTTCCCACAGAGAATTATTTAATAAAATAACCAAGTACTAACCCGTAACCAACTCAATCTTATTTAAACAAATGAATTTAATGTTATAAATTAAAATATTTAACTAAACTAATTCTAATTACCACTAATTAAAAATCAGATTATGGAGAATTAAGATCACAACTTCACTTATTGCTTCATTTAGGTTAACACACTTCTCATCAATTATTCTCTATCCCAAATTGTTAATCAAGAACACGAAAGTAGTATTAACCACCTCTCGATGCATTAATACCATATTAACGTCAATCCACAATTAAGATAGAAATCCGTTAAACACCTTAACCAACTAACCCACTATATCTCTATGTGAATTACAATTGAAGAAAGTTGAAGAACAAGTTCTCTATAAGATTACATGCGGCGTCAAGCATATCTCTACCTTAACACTCATCAAGTTTAAGCTACTAACAAAATCCTGAACACATGCTATCATGATTAGATCTAAATCTATACTTCATCTCTCGAGTTCATATAGATTATCACGGTAATTGATGGCCAATCAATTAAACAATTAATTCCAAATCATAATAGACAATCCTCACAATAGAAAATACTAATTGATAACGAAGCATATTAAAATAAACTACACAATAGATCCATTGTAATCTCAAACAAAGAATTAGTTCATGATTATTGAATTAAAACTAAGAATTCACAATTGAATACACATTAAAAGATAAAGATAGAAGAAGATGAGAAGAAATAATCTATTGTCAGTAGATTTGACGCTCCCTCCTTGCTCCTCCTTTGAATCTTCAATGGTCTCCAAGTTGCATCAATCTCCAAATCTCATAAAAACTAGTATTTTTCTCTAATTTACTCTAATCTAATTTAATAGAATGCTCTCTAATATCCTAATAATCTCCATATATCCTCTAATCTATGTTATTCCCCTCCTTTTATAAGTCTTTGTACATGTCTTTAAGTCATCTTGGAAGTCCTTGAATCAAACAACTTGAAACAATCCTTTTCGGACTCAAATTCGGACAAAATCCGCTCATTTTCGCGTATACCCAGCCCCGGCTGGGTATTTCCTTTGAAAAAGCCCAGCCCCGGATGAGTAGTAAGCTGCTAATGGTCCCAGACACCCAGCCCCGGCTGGGTACTAAGCACAAAAACGCCCAGCCCCGGCTGGGTACCAATCTGCCAAAAATATTTTCTGCTGGAACCTCCTCTGCTAAAACTGCCATAACTTCTAAACCGGGAGGAGTTACGAGTCCCGCGACCTATCAAATCGAAGCTATCGACGAGATCTACAACCTTCATTCTTTGAGCTTTGAGAAATAACTAACGCATGATGGTCAAAATTGGACTGGAAGGGACTGCTGTGAAAATCACCACCCAAAACGGTGAAGTTCAACGTCCGTTGGTAGAAATATCATAACTCTTTCATCCGAACTCCGATTTGAATGATTCAAGATGTTCCGGAAAGCTAAGAAAATGCTCTACAATATAGTCCAAGCTCCAAGCCAAGAACACGAAATGGCATGAAAGCACAAACGATATCCGGCTTGCTTTTTCCTTGCATTTTCCGTGCTTTTCCTTACCAATAATCGCTCACACCGCTCCCAAACGTATAACCTACAAAACGAACACAAAATGCATGAAAAGTAACTAAGACACATGATTTAAGCAACATATTCAAGTAAAAGATACCGGATAAGTAGGTATAAAACCTACTTATCATCAGCTACTACATTCGTTTTTCCAGGATGGTATTGGATGGTATGGTCATAATCTTTCAACAGATCAAGCCATCGTCGTTGTCGCATGTTGAGTTCCTTTTGAGTGAAGAAATATTTGAGGCTTTTATGATCCGTATAGATCTCCACCTTCTCTCCATACAGGTAATGCCTCCAAATCTTAAGCGCAAAAATGACTGTTGCCAACTCTAGATTATGAGTAGGATAATTCCTCTCATATTCTTTGAGTTGTCGTGAGGCAAAGGCTATGACTTTTCCATGTTGCAGGAGAACACATCCTAACCCTTTGCCTGAAGCATCACTGTAGATGACAAATCCCTTCGAGCCAGATGGTATTGTCAGAACAGCTGCTGAAATAAGTCTCCTCTTGAGTTCTTGAAAACTCTTTTCACATTCCTCGCTCCAACCGAATTTTGTATATTTTCGAGTCAGCTGAGTTAATGGAGTAGCAATTTGAGAAAACCCTTCTACGAATCTCTGATAATATCCAGCTAAGCCGAGAAAGCTACGTACTTCGATCACTGACTTAGGTTGCTCCCAGCTTTGAATTACTTTAATCTTTGTCGGGTCAACAGATATTCCATAATTTGATATTACGTGCCCAAGGAATACAACTGCCTCAAGCCAGAACTCGCATTTCTTCAACTTGGCATATAGCTTGTTTTCAAGAAGCTTTTGGAGTATCAGCCTCAAGTGTTGCTCATGGTCTTCATGGGTTTTGGAGTATATGAGGATGTCATCAATAAAGACGACCACAAAGTGATTCAAATATTCCTTGAATACTCGGTTCATCATGTCCATAAAGGCAGCAGGAGCATTAGTCAATCCAAAAGACATGACTAGGAATTCATAATGCCCGTACCGAGTTCTAAAAGTAGTCTTTGGAATGTCATCAGTTTTAATCTTCAACTGATGATATCCGGAACGAAGATCAATCTTTGAAAAGAATTTGGCTCTTTTCAACTGGTCAAACAGGTCATCAATGCAAGGCAACGGATACCTATTTTTGATGGTGACATGATTCAACTCCCGATAATCAATACAAAGTCGCATACTTCCATCTTTCTTCTTCACGAATAGAACAGGAGCACCCCAAAGAGACGTACTAGGACGAATGAAACCGATGTCTGATAATTCTTGTAGTTGGATTTTTAACTCCTGAAGTTCAATAGGAACCATTCGGTATGGGGTTTTAGAAATGGGTTTTGTACTAGATTCAAGGTCGATACAAAATTTAATTTCACGCTCTGGGGGTAGGCCAGGAAGTTCTTCAGGAAATACGTCAGGAAATTTATTAACAATAGAAAAAACATTCAAATCTGACGTATTTTTATTTAAATCCTTGACATGGGCTAAGAAAGCTTGACATCCATTTTTTAATAAATGAATAGCTTTATGACTTGATATGATAGTGATTGACTTTAGTGGTTTGGTTGCTTGAATTTGTGTAATAGGTTGGTTAGGAATATGAAAGCTAACAACCTTACGAAAACAATAAATTTTAGCATGATGAGTAGTTAACCAATCAATCCCTAAAATCACATCAAATGCATGTATTTTCAAAGAAATAAGATCAACAGGTAACGTGCGGTTACCGATTTGAATCAAACAAGACTAATAAAAGTGGATGTAATGAAGGTTTCTCCCAACGGAGTTTCAACAGATAAGTCAAAGTCTAATTTCTCCGGAGTCAAATTTAAACGTTGAGTGCAAGTATGAGAAATAAAAGAATGGGTAGAACCAGTATCAAATAAGGTATATACTTTGCTAGAGTTTATGATTAGCTTACCCGTGATCACCTCGTTCGGATTTCTCGCTTTTTGGGAGGTTACGACAAACACTCTCCCTTGAACTACTGGTTTTGTCTTGTCTGAGACGGCCTTTAATGCCTCCATCCTAGCTGGATTTGACTTTGGTGCACGATAAAATTGGGCTAGGTGACCTTCTCTTCCATAATTGTAACATGCTTTGGACTGCATCACGCAGTTTGGACTGATATGTCCCTCCCCTCCGCATTTGTAACATACGACCGGTGGTCGTTCTCCTTCCTTAACAATAGGTGCTGGTGCTAACATCTTTCCATCATTGTTAAATCTCCTCTTCTTGAAATGTCCACTCTTATTATCTTGGCCATGATAACCACCGAAGTGATTACCATTTCTGGCATGTTGATTCCCTCCACGCTTATTATCACCGCTTTGATGACTGCTACCATTGGTATTATTGACTTGTCGACTGCTCTCTCTTGGTTGGGTTGACTCATTATCGCGCTCCAATAATTAAGCCTTATTCACAACATCCGAATACAAACACAGTTTGTGAGAAATTAGGTATTGATGTATCTCGGGTTTCGAACCTCTTAGAAACATCCACGTCATTCTCTCCTTATTATCAACCAAGTGGGACGCAAACCGAGACAACTCGGCAAACTTAGCTTCGTACTACGCCAACGTCATCTTGTTTTACTCAAGCTTGATGAGCTCTACCTCCTTAATGTGAAGAATACTTTCAGGAAAGTACTTGTCGTTGAACAGTTCTTGGAACTTCTCCCAAGACATCTTCAATGCGGTAGGTTGAGTACACTTTACAGATTTCCACTAGTAATCTGCCTCTGCTCGCAACATGAAGGTGGCAAAGGGAACCTTTTTTTCTTTGGAGAATCCTAAGACATCAAATATCTTGTTGATCTGCTTTATCCACGTCTCCACCTTAAGTGGTTTTGGCTCTCCAAAAAACTCCAGTGGTCCCAGCTCCTTTAACAGCTTAGCGGTAACCGTCCGAGAGTTGTCAGTGTTTCCACCTGCATTTTGGACAGGAGCCGCTCTCGCCTGATGTTGCATAAATTGCATAAAACCTCTGAACATCCCATCGTTCATCATTTGATCGTTGTTGTTTATCTGAGGATTATTGTCTTCCTGTTGCACATTATCCTGGGTATTAATATGTGGTGACTCAATGGTCTCATGTGCTTCATTGCTTATCTCAACATTTTCGGATGCCATTTTCAAATACTGCCACAAAACAAGGGTTAATTAACATATCACATATTATCCCTATACTCTGACCGACCAATTAAATACCAAATAAACATAGATAGGTCATACTAGCGAAGGAATTCCCCGTCTCTCCCCTCCTAGTTCTTGTCTCACATCTCAGCCAGGGATCATATCCCTAAGCTTTGATACCAACTGTAACGCCCCCAAAATAGGTATACATCACCCATCTTGAGTCGCCAAATACATGGTACAAAATTCAAATACAACTTAATTATACAACAGTCGTGTAAAATACGACAAAACATAATCTAAGAGTTTCAATAAGAATATTGTTATCTAGACAATATCCACACTCAATGAAGTCCTCATTACATTTATTGTCACTCTATTTTATAGAATAGTGAGGACTACTAAAACAACCATCTGGACCGTCAATCCGTTCTCCGACTCGTCCCAGTTATATTTTCATTTCCTAAAGAGAACAGTGAAAGAAAGGGTTAGCTCAACTAGCCCAGTAAGAAATATTATGACTAAGATAATTCAAAATAAATTATCCTTCGCCTTCAACAGTATAACAACTGATAGAATATAATAGACAACAAGTTTTAGATCAACAACTGCATCGGAATAAGCAATCCATTAGAAAAGTCAATTAGAGCATAAAATCTACTATCTTCTATGATTTAAAAAGTTTTTCATCAACTTTATCGCTGAGACTCAGCTTAATAAATAAAATCAAATCATCCCTGCATCGCGGCCAAGGATATTCATGTAATCATCAATGGTCATGATTATATCGAATAATCCTTGGTCATAATCATACCAATAACTGTCCATCAATGAACTACAGGCCAATGAGGACTTTCACCACATCATTCATCACATTATGGTCATGATTATACCGAATAATCCCTGGTCATAATCATACCAAGTCCATCTATGCACGTAAGCCAAAGATGACTTTCATCACAATATAAGCATGAAGATGATGACAATGACATAATAATTCAATAAAACAAGTTCAAGGATAAATTTTAAAGATTTATAATTTAATTTATCCAGAAATTAATAACGTCCAAATTGTTAACATGATACTTCTTTCTGGAGTAAAATTCAAGAATGCTCAGAAGAATATTTTCATGAAAAGATACTGGATGAAGCGCAAATGTCCAGGATATTCTACTAATTTCATGGAGTATATAAGCCAAAACTTTAACCAACTAAGTATAATAGAATATATGAAACTACAAATGAATTTTTGTCCGCCATGCGGTAATCCACGTAGACAGATCATTTCCACAATTTAATAAGGAATGAATATGAAGGATCATTCACCATGCATGCGGTAATCCACATAGACAGGTTATTCCAACATAATAATAAAGAATGGAATAACCGAAGAATTCACCAGGTATGCGATAGACCACACAGACATGTTATTCCAACAGAATAATAAAGAATGGAATAACAGAAGAATTCACCAGGCATGCGATAGACTGCACAGACGGGTTATTCCAACAGAATAATAAAGAATGGAATAACAGAAGAATTCATCAGGCATGTGATAGACCGCACAAACAGGTTATTCCAATAGAATAATAAAGAATGGAATAACAGAAGAATTCACCAGGCATGCGATAGACCGCACAGGCGGGTTATTCCAACAGAATAATAAATAATGGAATAACAGAAGAATTCACCATGCATGTGATAGACCGCACAAACATGTTATTCCAACAGAATAATAAAGAATGGTATAACAACCCTTACTAATATTGAAAGAAATAACTCTGTTCATGAATACGAAAGAAATAATACCCTTTACCTTAGAAGAAACTGAATACTGGAATAGTGAGGTAGCAGACTTCTCTTCTTCTTTCTCTCTATAATAATTGCTCTTGTGAGACTTAGTGAATTGGTGAGAAATGAAGGAAGAATGAGCTTCTATTTATAAGAAAATATAGTTTCAATAATTACATATTTTGGGGCTTAAAATATTACAGTATAATACCTCCCTCTTTTTCTTCATTTTTAATTTAGTCCTGCAAGTATTATCAAACTTGCATCACCTCCCCTAATAGTAAATCATGCGAATTAATAGTTCATTCATGTGACTCAATAGTATAATCATGTAAAAAAAACCAATTAAAGTATAGTACCTTCAATTATACCTCTATTTTTAATTTAGTCATGCAAGTATTATCAATATTGCACCAACTCCCCTAATAGTAAATCATGTGAATCAATAGTACACACATGTGAACACATAATTATAAGCATGTGAATTAATAATAATTAATTACTCATTTATCCGGTTAATTACCCGATTGGTTAATATAACCTCCAGATATCAATTATTATCGAAATAAATGTCAATTTTCACTAACACTAATAATTCTAACACAATGGAACTATCAATTTCATCTTTAATCAACACAAACTTATTCATAATTAATATTATAATTCACAATATTTAATAACCAAGTCATTCCCAGGAAAGAGGGGGTTTTCCGAAAAAGATTTCTCCTTATTGGCGCGAAATTAGGTGACCAAACCTCTCCTTAATAGAACTTCTAGACATTGTCAATATTACAAATAATAATATGAATAACTTTGTCATCTCAATTATTGATTTAATAATATAACATATTATGCAGATGATACTTTGACAATAATTGAATCAATAATATGAGAGATATGATGCAGCAATTACTGTAGCAATAATTGAGTATAACTGAGTGACTTCTCACGTAAGCATCAATAATCAATACCGTGTGCTACTATTCAACCACGCGTATTACTGTACTTTTACTACCGGGTAGTTCAACAGTTTTAACGGTAACACTTTCGCCGTTATTTTTGTAAAAAGATAATTCTGTCGTTTTCTAACTAAGATAATACTTCCGTTGTGGGGTCCACCAATGATTGTGTCATCGTACGAATATTCCCTGTTAAAACAAATATTCCCCGACCAATCGAATATTATATAACCACTTGCTTACTTTGCAAAATTTATACATATTACCCACAACTATAACATTATATCAAATCCACACCATATTATTCAAAAATATATTTCGAGAAAATTATTCTTTATTCATAAAAGTTGGGGTCTTACAACAGCCTTCCAAGGTGTGTTTCAGTTATGGAAAAGACGTTCATATAGCCCAATTTTGTCCGGTAGCGAAGTCAAGTCCAACTGGGATGGTGGCACCAAAGGCGACTACGAATAAAATAAAGTCAGTGGTTCAAGGGAGAGCGTTTGTCATGACTGGCCAAAATTCGAGAAACCCGAACGA
This sequence comes from Panax japonicus, assembly GCA_020205505.1. NCBI lineage: Eukaryota > Viridiplantae > Streptophyta > Magnoliopsida > Apiales > Araliaceae > Panax > Panax japonicus. Next base: position 30,790,342 of record CM035093.1, on the reverse strand, counting down.
GGTGATCACGGGTAAGCTAATCTTAAACTTTTGCAAAGTTTATACCTTACTAGATACCGGTTCTACCCATTCTTTTATCTCTTCTGCTTGTGCTCAACGTTTAAACTTGACTCCGGATAAATTAGACTTTGACGTATTAGTTGAAACTCTGTTAGGAGAAACTGTTTATAAATCTTATTTGATCCAAGTTGGCACCATCACATTACCTATTGATCTTATCTCTTTAAAGATACTTGTATTTGATATAATTTTAGGGATTGATTGGTTAACTACTCATCATGCCAAAATTGATTGTTTTCGTAAGGTTGTTAGTTTTTATATTCCTAACCAACCTGTTATGCGAATTCAACCAACCAAACCAATAAAGTCAATCACTGTCATATCAAGCCATAAAACCATTCGTTTATTAAAAAATGGATGTCAAGCTTTCTTAGCCCATGTCATGGACTTGAACAAAAACACATCAGATTTAAATAATATTTTTGTTGTTAGTGAATTTCCTGACGTATTTCCTGAAGAACTTCTTGGTCTACCCCCAGAACGTGAAGTTGAATTCTTTATTGACCTTGAACCGGGTACAAAGCCCATTTCTAAAACCCCATATTGATTGGCTCCTATTGAACTTCAGGAGTTAAAGGTCCAACTACAGGAGTTGTTGGATATCAACTTCATTCGTCCTTGTACATCTCATTGGGGTGCTCCTATTTTATTCGTAAAGAAGAAAGACGGGAGTATGTGACTTTGTATTAACTACCGAGAATTGAACCATGTCACCATTAAGAATAGGTATCTGATACCTCGCATTGATGACCTGTTCAACCAGTTACAAGGAGCATAATTCTTTTCAAAGATTGATCTACGTTATAGATATCATCAGCTGAAGATTTAAACTGAGGATATTCCGAAGACTGCCTTTAGAACTCGGTACGGGCATTATGAATTCTTAGTCATGTCTTTTGGATTGACTAATGCTCCTGCTGCTTTCATGGATATCTTAAATTGTGTGTTCAAGGAATATTTGGATTAGTTCGTTGTTGTCTTTATTGATGACATCGTCATCTATTCCAAAAGCCGTGAAGATCATGAGCACCATTTGAAGCTGGTACTTCAAAGGCTTCGTGAAAATAAGCTATATGCCAAGCTGAAGAAATATGAGTTCTGGCTTAAGGAAGTAGCATTCCTTGGGCACGTGGTGTCAAAACAGGGAATATCTGTTGACCCGGTGAAGATTGAAGAAATACAAAGTTGGGAGCAACCAAAGTCGGTGATCGAAGTACGTAGCTTTTTGGGCTTAGTTGGTTATTATCGGAGATTCGTGGAAGGATTTTCTCGAATCGCTACTCCATTAACTCAGATGACTCGGAAAGATACAAATTTCGTATGGAGCGAGGAATGCAAGAAGAGTTTCCAAGAGCTTAAGATGAGACTCATTTCGGGACCTGTTCTAACAATATCATCTGGTTCGGATGGATTTGTTATCTACAGCGATGCTTCAGGCAAAGGGTTAGGATGTGTTCTCATGCAACATAAGAAAGTCATATCCTATGCCTCACGACAACTTAAAGACTATGAGAGGAATTATCCTACTCATGATCTGGAGTTGGCAGGAGTCGTTTTCGCGTTAAAAATATGGAGACAATACCTGTATGGGGAGAAAATGCAGATTTATATGGATCATAAAAGACTCAAATATTTCTTCATGTAAAAGGAGCTCAACATGCGGCAACGACGTTGGCTAGAGCTATTGAAAGATTATGACCATAACATTCAGTATCATCCTAAAAAGTGAACGTGGTAGCTGACACATTGAGTAGAAGATCGTATGCGGGTACGAGTGCGATGTTGTTAACACAAAGACCCATTTTGTACGACTTACAAAGGATGGAGATAGAGTTAAAGGCTCCAAGTACCCACGTGATGATATCAAACATACGAGTAGAACCGACTTTAATCGATAAAATTAAAGTTGTTCAAGCCACAGACCCAGAGCTGATGTATATGAAGAAGAAAGTACAAGAAGATGTTATTCTAGAAACAAGAATCGATGAAGAAGGAATACTTCGAGTCAACTCCAGACTTTGCATTCCTAACGATTCTGACTTGAAGCATAGAATCATGATGGAGGCACACAACACATCATTTGTAATCCATCCTGGGAGTACCAAAATGTATCATGATCTTCAACTTACATTTTGGTGGAGCAATATGAAGAGAGAGATCGCGGAGTTTATCTCGAGGTGTTTAACTTGTCAACGTGTAAAGGCGGAGCATCAAGTGCCAAAGGGTCCATTGCAACCACTTGAGATTCTGAAATGGAAGTGGGAATACATTACCATGGATTTTGTTACAGTTCTTCCCAAAGTTTCTCAAGGCATAGATGCAATTTGGGTTATTGTTGATAGATTAACCAAGTCTGCTCATTTCTTGCCTATACGTGAGACTTATTCCCTTGAACGTCTTGCTCGTATGTACGTGAATAAGATTGTGAGATTGCATGGCATGGTAGTATCCATAGTTTCGGATCGTGACCCAAGATTCACTTCATGATTTTGGGTTAGCTTGCAGAAAGCTATGGGCACGGATTTACGATTCAGTTCGGCATACCATCCTCAAACGGACGGGCAATCGAAAAGGACGATTCAAACCCTTGAAGATCTATTAAGACTCTGTGTCTTAGATTTCAAATGAAGTTGGGATAAGTACTTGCCATTGGTGGAATTCTCCTACAACAACAGTTATCAAGCAAGTATAGGCATGGATTCATTCGAGGTGTTGTATGGACAAAAGTATCATTCTCTAGTATGCTGGGATGAGATGGGTGAAGCAACATTATTGGGACCAGAATTGGTACGCATGGCCACAGAAAAGATCCAGACGATTCGATAACTTATACAAATGACACAGGATCGACAAAAGAGTTATGCGGATCTTCATCGAAAGGACGTGAAATTTAATATTGGAGATCATGTATTGTTACGTATTTCTCCATGGAAGGGAGTTACAAGATTCGGGAAGAGAGGAAATCTCAATCCACGATTTGTTGGTCCATTTGAGATTCTTGACCGAATAGGAAATGTGGTCTATAGACTCGCATTACCTCCAAGCATATCTCGTGTTCATAATATTTTTCACATATCTATGCTTCGTAAATATGTGAAAGACCCAAACCAATTTATTGAGTTAGAACCAGACGAGATAACCGAAGATTTAACGTACGAGGAGGTACCTATCAAGATCTTGGATAAGAAAGAGCATGTCCTACGCACAAAGGATATACCACAAGTTAAGGTTTTGTAGACGAACCATGCAATTGAGGAAATGACCTGGGAGTTGGAATCAGAATTGAAAACGAGGTACCCTCACCTTTTCAAAATACCAGGTACGTACGTCAATTTCGAGGGCGAAATTTCATAAGAAGGGGAGGTTGTGTAACATTCTAGAATTTTTAATTGTTATATTAAATATTTATTTAATATTTAAGTATTTAATGGACTTGTTTATTGTGGAATAAATAATTGTTCAATGCGATTCGATTTGGTGAATTATTTGTTAATAAATAATTAAGGAAATTAATTATCATATTATAATTTAATTTAATTATTAAATTAGAGAGTTTTGATTAAATGAAATATTATATTTTAATTTGAATTTGTAATTAAAAGGATGTGTTAGTTGATTAAATAAAAGTGTGACAAATAACCTTTTATAAAAGAGTTATTAAAATAACTTAAAGGAGTTTAATTCAGTTTTGCCAAACAAGACCTAATGCCTATTAAGCCTTTAATCTAATTGTGTTTTACCAAATAAGGCATAACGATTAATTGATTATTTTTTTAGTGGATAGCCAAACAAGCCTTATGGCTTTTGATTTTCAAATAAAATATAACTGATGTCAATTAAAGTTAGAATTATATTATATAATTAATACCTATATTATTATTATACGTTATATTGTTAGTACGTAGTTAGAGTTATGAAGAAAGAACTCAGTATAAGAGAAGAAGAGAGTTTATAGAGAGAAAAGAAGAGAGGAAGAAAGGCTAGAGAGTTTGAGAAAGGAATTGGGGAGAAGAATCTTGATAATCAAAAGGATAGCCATCATCTTCTACAAACAAGGTATCATCCTACCCTTTTAAGTTTTTAAAATTTTAGTTTTCTCTTCCCTAATTCTCTGTAAAATTCTTGTGAAAGGATAAATTGTTTGATTGTATGTGGCTTTAAATGATAAACTAGTGTTGCAAAACTATTTTCATAGGTTATATATGAGTATAGTCAATGAATTGATGTTAGGTATGTGGTTTGTGAAGAAAAACTATTTTACAGTGAGTTTATATGAATATATATGTGAATATGGTTTAGTTTAAGGTAGAAATTAAGGTTTAATTAGTTGTTTAGTTGATAAATTGACTATTGTATTTGATAGATGTGGTATAAACATAATTAAGGTGCTTTGAATTAACTATTTTGGTTGAAAAACAAAATCATAGTGTTGATTTTTATTAAAAACATCAAAAAGTGAGTTTTTATCAAAAATAATGAAATTGGATGTTTTAAATTCGTTGTTTATGTTATTTTATGGGTAGAAATATGTTAAGAGTCTTTGAATTATGTTTATATGAAGTCTCTATATGAATTACATGTTAATTAGGCTGTTAGAAAGTAGCTTGTAGGCCAAAATTGGCTTTTGTTCGTGTTGTTGCCGAAGCTGTCTGCCGAAGTCTGCAATTCGGCGCCATAGTGCAGCTTTGCAGTACAACTTTTGCGCCGCAGCGCGGCCTCGTAGTTTAATTTTCGCGCCGTAGCACCATCACCGCGCCGCAGCGCGAGTTGGCAGAATGGTCTGACAGTGTACTTTTTGTACTCAAAATCTAAAGGAATTGTTATGTGTTAATAGTAGGACTGTTTAGTTATGATTTTAGTATTTCTATACCATGAATGAGCATGTTATTAATAATTAACTTTTTTTGTAACGTGATTATGTGATTAAAAATCAAATCTTACATGATGAGTGTACTTAGATATGTTTGTAAAGTGGTAGTGACTAACTATGTCATGATGACATATGTATATAGGATATTGTCAATCAAATTATTTGGTTTAACCTACGAGCAAGGCAAGTTCCCTAATCTATTATCTTGTTGAGCCAATTATTGTTTCCAATTCGATTACAATATAATGATGCAAGGTTTCTAAACTTTAATTTTTGATATTGAGCAAGCTATTCTTGTATTTAACTTGTTGTTTAGCATGCAAGTTTATATATACTAATGTTGAACAGTTTTATCATTCAAATTGTTATGCATGCTTAGTATTCAATTTTAAATAACATTGGCTTATTATTGTTCAAGCAAGGTGTGTTATAGTTATTCAATATGTATGCTATTAGATTATTCCTAAAGCATGCTTTTAATTTACCATGTCGGTTCAGTTATGATTATTCATTAATGTAATGTTATTGATTTTATTCAACTAATCCTTAGTTGAGTTCGTCGAATTCCAAATTACCTTAAAATGTATCCAAACCAAACTCACTTTGGTGCGGACTTGTACTCTAAATACTGAGATGAATAATCCTATTATTAGGGGTAATTTACGCTTAGCGTTGAAATGTTTGTGCACAATACATTGTACGAAGGGCTGATCCCCCTAAGTACGAGGAGTCCCTATAGTCTTATGACTGTTAAAGTTTAAGTTGAAAAATTACTTATAACTATGGACATATTTCGTGGTCTTAGGACCTTCAGTTATATACTTCAGAATGTTGATAAATCATATTGTTTAATTCTTTCGAACCTCTTATTTTACAGTTGTTGTAAAGATTTTCAATCATTATTGTTTCAAGTGAGCTTTGTTTGCTCACTCTTGCTTATATAACTATTACAGTTAAGGATGAGAAGGTTGATGTACCTAGCACCAGTAAGGAAAAAGGAAAGATGAGCAAGTATTGAAGATTTGTAATATGATGATATTCTATTATCAGTTTTCAATTGAATGGTTGTAATGAAGTTTATTTATTTTTCGCATTTGAATGATTGTATTTAAAGGTTAGACAACCTGGGAGATTTTTATTATGTAACCCTTTAATGGGGAATGTTTTATTTATTCAATTTTATTATTGTTGGGTAGTTAAATATGAATGTTTGATTAAGTAAACACCAAATCCTGTGGGAATGAAGTACCTGGGTTTGGGGGTGTCACAAGTTGTAAGACCCCAACTTTTTATTAATAAAAATTGAATTTCCTCTAATTATTATTTTGAATAATAAGGTGTTAATACAATAGACAACAAGTTTTAAATCTATATTCGCAGCGGAAATAATAATTCATAGAAGAGTTACGTAGAGAATGAAATCTACTATTATCTATGAATTTAAAAGTCCATCATCAATATTTTATCCATGTAACATCAATCAATATACTTCTTAAGTCAAATATTCATCTTTGCACTGCAGGCCAAAGATATTCATCAGTTGGTCATGTTCATCTCAACACATGTACATCTTTGCACTACGGGCCAAAGATATTCATAAGAAAATCAACCATCTTTGTACTACAGGCCAAAGATATTCTGTAATATCATCATTTAGGACTGAGGATGATGAAAAATATTTTAAAGAAAACGAATCCAGTGAAACAAAAGAACAAATAATAAGGATTCGTACTTTAAACAGTCCAAGTTCAAAAATACTTTATAAATAACCATAGTGAAGTAAAATTCAAGAATAATCAAAACATAGATACAATCAAAGCTAGTATCCATAATAGATATTTTGGACAAAATCTAAATTTTAATTTTTTCTGTGAATAGCACCGTATTCGTGAATAGTGCCGTATACGTGAATAGTGTCGTATACGTGAATAGTAACCCCAACACTAAAAGACAAGAATTTCACAAGAAAAATCTTACCAATACTTCGGCATAATGATATTAGAAGAAATAATACCATTTAAAAAAAAATAACATCTCTTACCTCGAAAAGACAGTACTTCTGACTAGAATACTGGATATAGTGCTAAAGGTAACTTGTACCGTATAACAATACTCAAATTCTCAAAATACTCACAAGAATACGCTCGATAATATAGAGAGAGAAAGAGAGAGAAAACTTATTTCTGGTGTAATTTTTAATTCTAACATAAGCACCCTATTTATAGGAAAATGCTTAGAACACCAAAGCAAAAAATTTAATAAAATATTAATATATTTATATAAATTTCCTTAGCCCACTTTTTTGGTCAAAAACACCAGCCACCATCCCACTAAAATCAGAAAAAACATTTTTGTTAATAAAATTATTTAAAACTCCAAAAATCAATTCAGACCCAATATAGCAAAACTTCAATAATTCACAATAAATAGCCCTTTTATCAGAAAAATTCAAATCTTATGTCCATTCCATAGGAAATTCAATTCTCTACAACTTTGTAAGTTTAAGTTTTTCAAAATTCTAAACAGAAATTGACCAAAATCCAAATACGGACTATTTTATAGGCTGTAATCAAATTTCAGTCAAGACATTGCCAATAATGCGCGCAATTAGGTGACCAAATCTCTCCTTAGACAGAATTTTCTAGACATTGCCAATAATTCTATCTAATAATATTATTCAAATAATATGAATTATTGATTTGATAAAGGAAAATACTGTGCAGTGACAATTATTGAAACAACAATAATATAAAATATCAACGTAGCAATTATTGAATCAATAAAATAAAATATTGAACAGTAATTACAGTCACAATTATTGAGTAGTGCCTTCTTACGTAAGAATCAATAATTGATGCAATACCGTGTGCTACTGTGTTTTAACCTTCGGGTATTCCAACAGTATCAACGGTAACAACTACGTCGTTATTTAAAAATAACTTATACTTGTCATTTTCTTCATCCAATCGCTTTTCGTTATGGGGTCCACACAAGGCTGCGCCGTCGTATGAATATTCCCCGACAGCAAGAATATTCCACGACCAAACGAATATTTCCCAGCAACAATGAATATTTTATAACCACTTGCTTATTTGAAATATTTACACATTTTACCCATAGCTAACCATATTAATCAAATCAACCCTTACTATTTCAAAATAATAAATAGAGGAAATTTAATTTCATTTATAATAAGTTGACGTCTTACAACCTCCCTTCCTTATAAAATTTCATCCTCAAAATTGACGTACGTACCTGGTGTTTCGAAAAGGTAAGGATACCTCGCTTTTACTTTCGTTTCCAACTCCCAGGTCATTTCCTCAATAGCATGGTTCCTCCACAAAATTTTGACTTGTGGTATGACCTTTGTGCGTAGGACATGCTTCTTCCTATCCAAGATCTTGACAGGTACCTCTTTGTACGTTAAGTCTTCGGCTATCTCGTCTGGTTCTAACTCAATAACGTGGTTCGGGTCTTTCACATATTTACGAAGCACAGATATGTGAAAAATATTATAAACACGAGACATGCTTGGAGGTAACGCGAGTCTTTAGGCCACATTTTCTACTCGGTCAAGAATATAAAATGGACCAATAAATTGTGGATTGAACTTTCCTCTTTACCCAAATCTTGTAACTCCCTTCCATGGAGCAACACGCAACAATACAAGATCCCCAATACTAAATTACACGTCCTTTTGATGAAGATCCACATAACTTTTTTTCGATCCTGTGCCATTTGTATACGTTGTCGAATCATTTGGATCTTTTCTGTAGTCATACGTACCAACTCTGGTCCCAACAATATTGCTTCACCCACCTCGTCCCAACATACTAGAGAGTGAAACTTTCGTCCATACAATGCTTCAAATGGGGCCACAACTATACTTGCCAGATAACTGTTGTTGTAGAAGAATTCCCCAATGGTAATACTTATCCCAACACCCTTTGAAGTATAGGACACAGAGTCTTAATAGATCTTCAAGAGTTTGAATAGTCCTCTCTGATTGTCCGTTCGTTTGAGGATGATATGCCGAACTGAATCGTAAATCTGTGCCCATGGCTTTTTGCAAGCTAACCCAAAATCGTGAAGTGAATCTTGGGTCACGATCCGAAACTATGGATACTGGCATGCCATGCAATCTCACAATCTCATTTACGTACATACGAGCAAGATGATCAAGGTAATATATCTCGCGTATCGGCAAGAAATGAGCAGACTTCGTTAATCTATCAACAATAACCCAAATAGCATCTATGCCTTGAGAAACCGTGGGAAGAACCGTAACGAAATCCATGGTAATGTGTTCCCACTTCCATTTTGGAATCTCAAGTGGTTGCAACGGACCCTTAGGCACTTGATGCTCCGCCTTTACACGTTGACAAGTTAAATACCTCGAGATAAATTTTACGATCCCTCTCTTCATATTGTTCCACCAAAATGTATATTGAAGAACACGATATATTTTGGTACTTCCAGGATGGATCGCAAATGGTGTATTGTGTGCCTCCATCATGATCTTGTACTTTAAATCAGAATCGTTAGGAACACAAATTCTGGAGTGGACTCGAAGTATTCCTTCTTCATCGATTCTTGCTTCTGGAATATCACATTCTTGTACTTTCTTCTTTATATGCATCATCTCTGGGTCTGTGGCTTGAGCAACTTTAACCTTTTTGATTAAAGTCAGTTCTATGCGTATACTTGACATCATCGCATGGGTCCCCGGAGTCTTGAATTCTATCTTCATCTTTTGTAAATCACACAAAATGGGCCTTTGTGTTGACAACATCGTACTCATTCCCGCATAAGATCTTCTACTCAACGCGTCAGCTACTACGTTCGCTTTTCCAAGATGGTATTAAATAGTGTGGTCGTAATCTTTCAACAGCTCGAGTCAACGTCGTAGCCGCATGTTGAGTTCCTTTTGGGTGAAGAAATATTTGAGGATTTTATGGTCTGAATATATCTCCACTTTCTCCCCATATAGATAGTGCTTCCAGATCTTTAGCGCGAAAACGACTACTGCCAACCCTAGACCATGGGTAGGATAATTCCTCTCGTATTTTTAAAGTTGTCGTGAGGCATAGGCTATGACTTTCCCATGTTGCATGAGAACACATCCTAACCCATTGCCTGAAGCGTCGCTGTAGATAACAAATCCATCTGAACCAGATGGTATTGTCAGAACAGGTGCCGAAATGAGACTCCTCTTGAGCTCTTGAAAACTCTTCTCGCATTCCTCGCTGCATACGAATTTTGTATCCTTCTGAGTCAGCTGAGTTAATGGAGTAGCAATTCGAGAAAATCCTTCCATAAATCTCCGATAATAACCAGCTAAACCCAGAAAGCTACGTACTTCGGTCACCGACTTCGGTTGCTCCCAACTTTGTATTGCTTCAATCTTCATCGGGTCAACAGATACTCCATCTTTTGACACCACGTGCCCAAGGAATGCTACTTCCTCAAGACAGAACTCGCATTTCTTCAACTTAGCATAAAGCTTATTTTCACGAAACCTTTGGAGTACCATCTTCAAATGGTGCTCATGATCTTCACGGCTTTTGGAATATATGAGGATGTCATCAATAAAGACAACAACGAACTGATCCAAATATTCCTTGAATATTCGGTTCATCATATCCATGAAAGTCGTAGGAGCATTAGTCAATCCAAAAGACATGACCAAGAATTCATAATGCCCGTACCGAGTTCTGAAGGCAGTCTTTGGGATATCCTCAGTTCTAATCTTCAGCTGATGATATCCAGAATGAAGATCGATCTTTGAAAAGAATTGTGCTCCTTGTAACTGGTCAAACAGGTCATCAATGCGAGGTAGCGGATACCTATTCTTGATAGTGACATGGTTTAATTCTCAATAGTCAATACAAAGTCGCATACTTTCGTCTTTCTTCTTTACAAATAAAACAGGAGCACCCCAAGGAGATGTACTAGGATGAATGAAACCGATGTCCAACAACTCCTGTAGTTGGACCTTTAACTCCTGAAGTTCAATAGGAGCCATTCGATATGGGGTTTTAGAAATGGAATTTGTACCAGGTTCAAGATCAATAAAGAATTCAACTTCACGTTCTGGTGGTAGACCGGGAAGTTCTTCAGGAAATACGTCAGGAAATTTACTAACAACAGGAATATTATTCAAATCCGACGTGTCTTTATTCAAATCCATAATATGGGCTAAGAAAGCTTGACATCCGTTTTTCAATAAACGAATAGCTTTATGACTTGATATGACAGTGATTGATTTTAGTGGTTTAGTTGCTTGAATTCGTACAACAGGTTGGTTAGGAATATGAAAACTAACAACCTTACGAAAAAAAATCAATTTTGGTATGATGAGTAGTTAACCAATCAATCCCTAAAATCATATCAAAAGAAAGTATCTTTAAAGAGATAAGGTCAACAGGTAATGTGATGGTGCCAACTTGGATCAAACAAGATTTATAAACAGTGGATGTAATGAAAGTTTCTCCTAACGGAGTCTCCACAGATAAATCAAAGTCTAATTTCTCCGGAGTCAAGTTTAAACGTTGAGCACAAGAAGGAGAGATAAATGAATGGGTAGCACCGGTATCTAGTAAGGTATAAACTTCGCAAGAATTTATGATTAGCTTACCCGTGATCACCTCGTTTGGGTTCCTCGCATTTTGACCAGTCACGACAAACGCTCTTCCAGGAACCGTTGACTTTGACTTTTTTAGGACAGGCTTTTGAGTCACCATTCCCGCTGGACTTGGTTTCGCTATCGTACAATCTCGAGCGGTATTTCCTTCCTTTCCACAATTATAGCATACCTTGAATTGTTGTGGACAGTTTGGGCTGATATGTCCCTCTTTTCTGCATTTATAGTATACGACCGGTGGTCGTTCTCCTCCCTTAGAACCAGTTACTACTAGTGCTGACGTGTTCACATTATTATTGTTGAATCTCTTCTTTTTAAAACCTCCCCCCGACTCGCTTCTTCTATTTTCATGGCCATGATTACCACCAGAATGGTTACCACTTTTGTCCGTATTTTTCTTTCTCCGCTGGTTATCGTTGTTCTAATGACTGCTGTTATGACACCCCCAAAATAGGTATACATCACCCATTTTGAGTAGCCAAATACATGGTACAGAAAAAAAATAACTACAACTTTATTAATACAATTGTCGTGCAAAATACTACAACACATACTGTGACTTTAAATACAATATTGTCTTCTAGACAATATCCACACCCAAATAAAGTCCTCATTACAATTATTGATTCACTATTTTACAAAATAGTGAGAACTACTAAAACAACTATCTTAAATCATCACTTCGTACCCCGGCTAGTCCCTGCTAAACTCTCACCTCCTGAGAAGAAAAATGGAACAAAAAGGAAAAGGGTGAGCTCAATTAGCCCAATAAAGAACATTATGACTAAGATAATATACAACAAATTATCCTTAGTCTTCAACATGGAAAATCTGATAGAATACAATAGATAACAAGTTTTAGATCAACAACTGCAGCGGAAACAATAATTCATTAGAAGAGTTAAGTAGAGAATGAAATCTACTATCATCTATGAATTTAAAAGTCCATCATCAATATTTTATCCCTGTAACATCAATCATTATACATCTTTGCACTACGGGCCAAAGATATTCTTTGTATCACGAGTTGGTCATGTTCATCTCAATACATGTTCATCTTTGCACTACAGGCCAAAGATATTCATAAGGTAATCATTCATCTTTGCACTACAGGCCAAAGATATTCATCAAGTATCATCATTATGGACTGAGGATGATGAAAAATATTTTAGAGAACGAATCCAGTGAGACAGAAGGACAAATATTAGGGATTCATATTTCGGTTTATCTAAATTCAATAATACTCCATAATAACCAAGTGTGAAGTAGAATTCAAAAATAAAGATCAAAACATGGATACAATCAAAGATAGTAACCATAAAAGACATCTAGAAGAAAAAGAGAAAATTTCATTTTTTGGTGAATAGTGCCGTATTTGTGAATAGTGACGTATACGTGAATAGTACCGTATACGTGAATAGTCACCCCGACACAACAAGTTCCAAATTTGATTAAAAGTTCAGATCAATACTTCCGCATAATGATATTGAAAGAAATAATATCATATATGAAGAAAATAACATCCCTTACCTCAAAATAATTGTACTTCTGACTGGAATACTGGATATAATGCTGAAGGAATTTGCACCGTAAAGCAACACTCAAGTATCAAAATACTCACAATAATACGCTCGATAATATAGAGAGATAAAGAGAGAAAGCTTATGTTTCTGGTGTGATTTTCAATTCTAACTTAGCCCTCTATTTATAGGAAAAATGTTAGCCCGCCGAAGCAGACTTAACCAGCTACCTGATAGCTTTACCTGCTACTATTGCCACCCACCACATTTGAAATTCAATTTGAGCACATTTCTCACCAACCACAAGTGGGGGCCACTCAATTCTAGAATTTTCTGCCAAAATCATTTATAACCCTAATTTTCGAAGCAGACACCTCTTAAAATTCATAACAAATCATTCGTTCATTTTTAACGGTTCAAAATTTGTAGACATATACCCAACTTATATATGTATAACATATCCAAAAATCACAACGATCCAACGGTCAGATTAAAAATTATAACTCATGCAATATATCGTAAAAATGCAGATTTGATTTTTAATACCTCCATTCCGACAAAAATACAGATAAAACACCTCAATATTAACTCCTTCAATTATAATCACATAAAATAAATAAATCCATCATTTATATAAAATAAATATTTCCTTATCATATGAATCAATAATTAATTATTCACGAATAATATTACAGAATCACAATTATGACAACCAGGTCGTTCCCAAGAAAGAGGGGGCTTTCCAATAAGGATTTCTCCTTAGTGGCGCGCAATTAGATGACCTAACCTCTCCTTGACAGAACTTTCTAGACATTGTCAATAATGCTATCTAATAACATTATTCAAATAATATGAATTATTGATCTAATAATGGAAAATATAGTGCAGTGATAATTATTGAAACAACAATAATATAAAATATCAACGCAGCAATTATTGAATCAATAAAATAAAATATTAAACAATAACTACTGTAACAATTATTGAGTAGTGCCTTCTTATGTAAGGATCAATAATTCAAAAATACTGTGCAATACCGCATGCTACTGTGCAACCACGCATATTACTGTATTTTAACCACCGGGTATTCTAACAGTGTTAACGATAACGATTACGCCGTTATTTGTAACAACTCAAATTTGTCGTTTTCTTCTTCCGACAATTATCCGGTTATGGGGCCCAAGAATGACTGAGCCATCGTACGGATATTCCCAACAAAAAGAATATTCCACGACCAAACGAATATTCCCCGACAAAAGGAATATTTTATAACGACTTGCTTATTTTGTAAAATTTGCACATTTCACCCATAACCAAAGCATTATATCAAATTAACTCCTTACTATTTCAAGATAATAAATAGAGAAAATTCAATTTTATTTATAATAAGTTGGGGTCTTACAGCTGTCACCGGTATGATCCTGATTGTGGTCCCTCGGTTGAACGTACTCGTTATCTCGCTCTAATAATTGAGCCATGTTGACAACATCTGAATAGAGAGAAAATTTATGAGAAATAAGATATTGACGTATGCCGAGTTTCAAACCTCTTAGAAACATCCGCGTCATATGTTCCTCATTCTCCACCAAATGAGGTGCAAACCTGGATAACTCTGCAAACTTCGCCTCGTACTGGGACACCATCATGTTATTTTGTTCTAGTCTAACAAACTCCACTTCCTTCATATGACGAATACTTTCAGGAAAGTACTTGTCATTGAACAGTTTCTGTAACGTCTCCCAAGACATGCTGAGTGCGGCTGGATGGGTACGCTTCACAGATTCCCACCAGTAATCTGCCTCATTACGAAACATAAAGGTGGCGAATGGAACCTTTTGTTCCTCCGTGCATCCCAAGACATCGAATATCTTGGTAATTTGCTTGACCCAAGTGTCTGCCTTAATCGAATCCGATTTTTCCCAGAATTCTGGTGGTCCCAACTCTTTGAACTGTTTGGCTGTGATAAACCGTGCGTTGCTATCATTTTTACCTGTATTTTGTACACGAGTCTCCTTCGTCTGATTTTGCATGAACTGCAAAAAGCTTCTAAACATTCCATCGTTCATCGTCTGATCAGTGGTGTTGTTTACAGGAGGAACATTGCCGGCCTGTTGCACATTTTCCTCATTGGTGGGTTAAGGTGTCTCCACGGTCTTATTTACTCCACTGTTAACATTCTCGGTTGCCATTCCCAAATACTGCCATAAAACAAGGGTTAATTGAAGAAATTAACATATCACATAATATCCCTATATTCTGACCGACCAACAAATAAGCTTAGGTAGGACACACTAGCGAAGGATTTACTCGTCTCTACCCTCCTAGTTCTATACCCCAATCTCCGCCAGAGATCATATCCCTAAGCTCTGATACCAACTGTGACGCCCCCAAAATAGGTATACAACACTCATTCTGAGTCGCCAAATACATGGTACAGAAACAACGACAACTTTATTAATACAATTGTTATGCAAAATACGACAACACATAAACTGTGAGTTTAAAAACAAATATTGTCTTCTAGACAATATCAACACTCAAATAAGTCCTCATTACAATTATTGATACACTATTTTACAAAATAGTGAGGACTACTAAAATGACTTTCTAGAACCTTCATTCCATACCCCGACTAGTACTCGCTACATTCTCGCCTCCTGAGAAGAAAAATGGAACAAAAAGGAAAAGGGTGAGCTCAACTAGCCCAATAAAGAATATTATGACTAAGATAATATAGAAAAAATTATCGTTAGTCTTCAACAAGGAAAAATCTGATAGAATACAATAAACAACAAGTTTTAAATCAATATTTGCAACGGAAATAATAATTCATAGAAGAGTTACGTAGAGAATGAAATATACTATTATCTATGAATTTAAAAGTCTATCATCAATATTTTATCCCTTTAACATCAATCAATATACTTCTTAAGTCAAATATTCATCTTTGCACTACAGGCCAAAGATATTCATCAGTTGGTTATGTTCATCTCAACACCTGTACATCTTTGCACTACGGACCAAAGATATTCATAAGAAAATCAACCATCTTTGCACTACAGGCTAAAGATATTCTTTAATATCATCATTTAGGACTTAGGATGATGATAAAATATTTTAAAGAAAACGAATCCAGTGAAACAAAAGAACAAATAATAAGGATTCGTACTTTAAACAGTCCAAGTTCAAAAATACTTTATAAATAACCATAGTGAAGTAAAATTCAAGAATAATCAAAATATGGATACAATCAAAACTAGTATCCATAATAGATATTTTGGACAAAAATTAAAAATTTAATTTTTCTGTGAATAGTACCGTATTCGTGAATAGTGCTGTATACGTGAATAGTAACCCTGACAGTAAAAGACACAAATTTTACAAGAAAAATCATATCAATACTCCGGCATAATGATATTAGAAGAAATAAATACCATTTTAAAAAAAATATCCCTTACCTCGAAAAGACAGTACTTCTGATTGGAATATTGGATATAGTTCTGAAGGGGACTTGTACCGTATAGCAATACTCAAAGTCTCAAAATACTCACAGAATACGCTCGATATTATAGAGAGAGAAAACTTGTTTTGGTGTAATTTTCAATTCTAACATAAACACCCTATTTATAGGAAAATGATTAGAACACCAAAGCAAAAAAATTAATAAAATATTAATATATTTATATAAATTTCCTTAGCCTACTTTTTTGGTCAAAAACACCAGCCACCAACCCACCAAAATCATAAAAAACACTTTTGTTAATAAAATTATTTAAAACTCTAAAAATCAATTCAAACCCAATATACCGGAACTTCAATAATTCACAATAAATTGCCTTTTATCAAAAAAATTCAAATCTTATGTCCATTCCATAGGAAATTCATTTCTCTACAACTTTATAAGTTTAAGTTTTTCCAAATTCCAAACAGAAATTGACCGAAATCCACATACGGACGATTGTACAGGCTATAATCAAATTTCAGTCAAGAAATGGGGTCCACAAACATGAAAAATATGTTTTAAATATTTTTAGTAACAAAAATACTCTTCCTCCTCACTTATTCATATATCCCACATTCATTGTAAAATATCACTATTATTATATTATTAAAATATAATAATATATTTAAATAAATTATTTTATCGAAAAAGATAAAATATCAATTTTCAATAATTGTCACATTGAAAATTTTCTCCATCTATATCCACATAAAATGAATATTTTTCTTATCATAATAATCAATAATTAATTATTCATAAATAATATTACAGAATCACAATACTGACAACCAGGCCGTTCCCAGGAAAAAAAAGGGACTTTCCAATAAGGATTTCTCCTTACTGGCGCGCAATTAGGTGACCAAACCTCTCCTTAGACAGAACTTTCTAGACATTACCAATAATGCTATCTAATAATATTATTCAAATAATATGAATTATTGATTTGATAAAGAAAAATATTGTGCAGTGATAATTATTGAAACAACAATAATATAAAATATCAACGAAGCAATTATTGAATCAATAAAATAAAATATTGAACAGTAATTACTGTAACAATTATTGAGTAGTGCCTTCTTACGTAAGAATCAATAATTGATGCAATACCGTGTTCTACTGTGTTTTAACCTCCGGGTATTCCAACAGTATTAACGGTAACAACTACACTGTTATTTATAAACAACTTATACTTGACGGTTCTTCATCCAATCGCTTTCCGTTATGGGGCCCACACAAGGCTGCGCCGTCGTATGAATATTCCCCAACAGCAAGAATATTCCACGAGCAAACGAATATTCCCCCACAACAATGAATATTTTATAACCACTTGCTTATTTGAAATATTTATGCATTTTACCCATAACTAACAACATTAATCAAATCAACCCTTACTATTTCAAAATAATAAATAGAGGAAATTTAATTTCATTTATAATAAATTGGGGTCTGACAATATATAACAAAAAAAATCTGTGAATGCTACCACCATTATTAAAAATAGGGCTGAGCAAAAAATCAAATTAGAATCGATATTGCACCAAAAATCGCACAAATCACACTAATTAAAATTGCACTAACAATTTCGGCGTATGTGGTGGTTTTAGGTGGGTTGAAAAATCAAATTTACGATTTCGATTTGGTTACTAGTAAAAATCGCACGCATAAAACCGAAACCAAACCGCACCATGAAAATTAATTAATTATATAATCTTATTAGAGAAGAGATGTTTCAATTAACCTTGTGTAATGAACCTCCCATGAAAATTAAGCTACTAATTTTTAATATGGATGGTATCGATCTACATGATCACCATCACCATATAAATCTCATATAAATTATCCTTTAATTGTAGAAAATTATTGAACTACACGTGTAACGCCCCCAAAATAGGTCCAATCCACCCAACCCATTATGGGTCGCCACGAAATACACTCAACAAAATTTTCAAATATAAATATTCAAATTCTAACTTTAAAACTATCATACAGAATACGACCACAGTTAAAATGTGAGTTTTAATATAAATATATGTAACTCTCATGGTGCCTCGACCACAACACATTACAATGGTACTTTACATAAAGGTACAGTCAATAACTGTTTTAAAAATTAAAATCTTTGAAAAATGCTCAGAAAACCTTCGTACATGGGAAGCCATGCATCTAAGTTATAATATATATCATATGACTTGAGAATCATCCTTGGTTGACCCAATAGACCCCAAAGAAAAACGAGAAGATTATTATATGTTCTTTCCAATGGTAAGTCTTCTTTTGCCATATAATTATCTCTATTGTCTCCAATTGAGAATTATATTTCAACCAAACTCCAAGATTATATAGGTAGTGCTCCTAGATATAATAAGCAAGTGGATGTGCATAACCCTGTCTTATGATAACACGAATGAGTATGTTATTGACATCTTGTATGATACTGGCAAAACACCATTCCAAATTTGGGTTCTCCTCAACAGATATAGACCACTGTTCTAAGGGAAATCTCAACAGCTATAGACCACTATTCTATTCCATACTGTTCTAAGGGAAACCTCAACAGCTATAGATCACTGTTTTATTCCTCTGTTATCTCCGCTCGACCCAGTTACACTCTTATTACCTTAAAAAAATTGTGAAGAAAAAGGGTGAGCACAACTAGCCCAGTAAAGAATATCATGACTAAAGATAATTAAATTATCAATAGCCTTTGTCAGTAATAAATCAGAGATTTAAAACATGTGGTAGATGTGACGCCCCCAAAATTAGGTATACATCACCCATCTTGAGTCGCCAAATACATGGTACAAAATACAAATACAAACTTAATTATACAAATGTCGTGTAACATACGACAATACATAAACTGAGAGTTCTAATCGGAATATTGTCATCTAGACAATATCCATACTCAAGGAGTCCTCATTACATTTATTGTCACACTATTTAACAGAATAGTGAGGACTACTAATGTTATCTTCTGGACCATCACTCCTTTTCCCGACTCGTCCCAGCTATATTCTCATTTCCTGAAGAGAACATTGAAAGAAAGGGTGAGCTCAACTAGCCTAGTAAGAAATATTATGACTAAGATAATACAGAATAAATTATCATTAGTCTTCAACAATGTTAAACTTATAATATACAATAGACATCAAGTTTAACTGCAGCGGAATATGCAATCCATTAAAAGAGTCAAGTAGAGAATAAAGTCTACTATCTTTTATGTTTTAAAAAGTTTTCATCAATTTTTATCGCTGAGACTCAGCTTAATAAATAAACCACCACAACTAATCATCCCTGTACCACGGTCAAGGATTTTCATTAAATCATCAATGGTCATGACTATACCGAATAAACCATGGTCATAATCATACCAAAACTATTCATCAATGCATTATAGGCCACTGAGGACTTTTATCACATTATTTATAACAGGTCATGATTATACCGAATGATCCCTGGTCATAATCATACTAAGTCCATCTATGCACGTAAGCCAAAGATGACTTTCAACATAATATTACATGAGGATGATGACAATGATATAATAATTCAATAAAACAAGTTCAAGAATTAATTTGTCCAGGAACCAATAATGTCCAAATTGTCAACATGATACTTCTTTGTAAAATAAAATTTAAGAATGCTCAGAAGAATATTTCCATGAAATGATACTGGATGAAGCGCAGATATCAAGGATATTCCACTAATTTCATGGAGTTTAGAAGTCAAAAATTTATCCAACTGAGTATAATAAAGAATGGAATAACAAAAGAAATCACCATGCATGCGGTACTTCGCATAGACATGTTATTCCAACAGAATAATAAAGACAAAACCAGGTCCGGTGTATAACACACAGACAGGATATTCTAACAGAATAATAAAGACAGAATAATAAAGACGGAACCAGGTCCGGTGTAAAACACACAGACAGTATATTCCAACAGAATAATAAATGTGGAATAATAAATATGGAACCAGGTCAGGTGAAATTCACACCGACATGATATTCCGACAGAATAATAAAGAACAAAATAATAAAAGAATTTCAGCAAGTATGTAGTACTTCGCATAAACAGGTTATTCCAACATAATAATAAAGAATGGAATAACAGAAGAAGATCACCAAGTTGAGTATATGTCCACAAATTTTGAACCGTTAAAAATTAACGCATAATTTATTATGAATTTTAAAAGGTGTTGAAACGATGTTTAAAATCATCTGTTTATGGATTTTGGATATTTTAGGTTTGGAATTTGGAAAAACTCAAAGCTACAAAGTTGTAGAGAATTCAATTTCAGTCAGAATGGACATAAAATTCGTATTTTTCTGATAACCGGGCTATTTTCTATGAATTGTTGAAGTTTCGAAAAATAAAATAATTTTTATTAATTTATGGGTGGGACCCACTTGGTTATCAACACATGGGCTGCCAAATTTTGTTCAAAGATGGCTGGTGGCTGAGCTTGGTCAAGAGCATGCGTAGGAATAAGGAAATAAAATAATATTAATTTATTATTTAGTCTCATTTGACGTTCTAGCATTTTCCTATAAATAGGTGCTTATGTTAGAATTGAAAATCACACCAGAAACATAAGTTTTCTCTCTCTATATTATCAAGCATATTTTTGTGAGTATTTAGAAACTTTGAGAGTTTCTATTCGGTGCAAGGTTCCTTCGGCTTTTCATCCGATATTCTGGTCAGAAGTACTTCTCTTTTGAGGTAGGGGATTTTAAGGGTTATTATGTTTTTCAGTTCGTACTTCTTTCGACCTTCAAAAAATTCTGAAAAAATTTGAAATGATATTTTGATGAGTTTTATTGATTGTGTCTAAAAATAGTGATTTTTGAATGTATAGATTAAGAGTTATGAATTTTACGGGAAAAAACTATTTTAAATGTAACCGCTTATAACTCCTTGTGGTTAACTCCAAAATTGAAGAAATTTTTATTAGGAGTACATCTATATAATATCAGTGTACTCTGTGAATTTTGGAATTTTTAGATAAAAGTAAAATTTGTGATAAGTGTCTAAATATTCGGCGGTTTTGGCCATATAAAAAATAGTAAATGAATTTTAAAAATTCTAAGAAAAATATATGTTCAATATGGGACTATATTCTTTTAAATCCCAGGAAAGAAATATTTTTAGAACTGATTTGGTATTTTTCATGAAAATGAACTAGTTATGAAAAAATGAGTTAAATATGTTATGTGAAGGAAGAAAATTGGAAAATAGGATTTTATGGCTTGGGAATCCTATATGAGGTATATGCAGATTTTTGATGAGGGTTTTGGTTATTGGTGATGAAATCTTATGAGTTTAAAATTTTAGAATGATTAAATGTATTATTTAGTAAAGTGTAAACAATTAAAATAAATTATTTATAAGCTTTAGAAATAGTATTCTTTCAATATCATTATACCGAAATATTAGTATGGATTTTATTGTGGAATTTTTACCTTTTTTATGTCGAGGTTACTATTCACGAGTTACTATTCACGGGTACTATTCACGACAAAATTGGTTTCTTTTTCTAACCAAATTATAGTTGATTTATGAATATTACTCTTGAGATTAAAACTATATGTTGATAATATTATTTTTATTATCATATATAACATTTTTATAACCCTAATGATGATATTTCTCTTTGACTTGAGTGTAAAGATGGGTAAATTTTTTGGTATGATCATGATTATGGGTTCTCTTTGGCCAGTAGTGCAAAGTTGAATTGTTGACTGGTATAATCATGACCATTGAATTTGTAATTGAATATCTTTAGCTTAAGTACAAAGGTGAAATGATCAACATGGTTATAATTATTGTTTATATAAATTCTGAAATAATTATATATTTCTTTGAGATAATAATATATTTGCCCTATAGTGCAAATATGAACTGTTGAGGAATATCTTTGGCCTGTAGTGCAAAGATGAATTGTTGATGAATATCTTTGGCCCGTAGTGCAAAGATGACATGTTGAATATCTTTGGCCAGTAGTGCAAAGATGAACATGTGTTGAGATGAACATGACCAACTGGTGATACAAATGAATATCTTTGGCCGTAGTGCAAAGATGAAATTATTAGTATGATTATGAACAGGAAATGTGATTTGGTGTAACCATGATCTTTGATGTTTCAGGTAAAGATAGGTGATGAAAATTATCTTCGTCCTGGATGAGAAGAGGAATTTAGAACTATAATTATGATTATGAGTTATTCATATGATTGTGGACCAGAATTGTTAATTGATGTTACAGGGATAAAACATTGTTTGTGGATTTTTAACATGGAGAAGATAATAGACTTTATAGTCTATTTGACTCTTCTAATGGATTGCTCGTTTCGCTGCAACTATGGTTGAAATTTTTATCATCTACCATATGGTCTAAATCTCTGATTTATTATTGATGAAGGCTATTGATAATTTAATTATCGTTAGTCATGATATTCTTTACTAAGCTAGTTGTGCTCACCCTTTTTCTTTACAATTCCTTTTAGGTAATAAGAGTATAGCTGAGTCGAGCGGGGGTAACAGGGGAATAGAACGGTGGTCTTTAGCTGTGGAGTTCTCCCTAAACAGTATAGACAAGTGTGTTGTATACATCTTTTAGTAGTTATATTTGGTGAATCATATAGGGAGAGGCGAACCCAACGTTGGAAGGGTGTTTTGCCACTTTCATACAAGATGTCTAATGACATACAACCTCGTGTCATCATAAGACAGGGTTGTGCTCATCCACTTGCTTAGTATATTTACGAGCACTACCTATATAATCTTGGTGTTTGTTTGAAGTATAATTCTCATTTTGAGACAGTGGAGATAATGATAAATCAAGAGAAGACTCATCATTGGGAAAAATATGATAGTAATCTTCTCGTTTTTATTTGGGGTATATTGGGTCAACCAAGGATAATTCTGTAGCCATATGATATCTATCATAACCTAGAAGAATGGTCTCCCATTTACGAAGGTTTCCTTGAGCACTTCCCAAAGATTTTAGTTTCTAAAACAGTTTTTGACTATACCTTTATTTAAGGTGTCACTGTGAGGTGTTGTCCACGGTTGGGACATGTGTCACATTTGGTATATATTTGTATCCAAACTCACAGTATATGTGTTGTTGTATTTTGCACGACAATTGTTTTAATAAAGTTGTAGTTATTTTCTGTACCATGTATTTTGGCGACTCAAAATGGATTGGATTGAATAAACCTATTTTGGGGTTGTAACATTTGGTATCAGAGCTTAGGGATATGGTCTCTGGCGGAGATCGGGGAATAGGACTAAGAGGTGAGAGATAAGTAAATTCTTCACTAGTGTGTCCTACCTAAGCTTAAATTGTTGGTTGGTCATAATATATGGATATTATGTGATACGTTTATTTACTTAATTAAACCTTGTTTTATGGCAGTATTTGAGAATGGCATCTGAGAATGCTAACAATGGAGTGAATGAGACTGTGGGGATACCTCTAATCACTAACCATGATAATGTGATGTCAGACGAAGAAGGAATTATAGATATTCATGTGGTGAGTGAAGAATTGATAGTTGCACCCGAGATAGTCACAGAGGTGACAGTTGAGAGTGAGGAAGAAAAGGAAGAAGAGGTACCTGAGGAGAGTTTATTAGAGGTATTATATGATCAAAATATAGAATTTCAAAATCATATTCATGAGTTAGAAGAGCAGGCTGAAGAACGACATGCGGTCGTGGAACAAAAGGATGCAACAATTCAAGCTTGTGTTACCTGATATGTGATGCTTGAACAAAAGCATTCTTTGGCAGAGTATAAGATGATAAAGATGGAATCTGAGCTGAAAGAAGAAAAAACTGAACGAGTAAGAATGAGTGATGCATGGGTAAAAGCCACACAACACGTGGATATTGTGGAAAGAGATGTCCGATCTAAGAAGGCTAAAATAGATGACATAAATTTCTCTTTTTGGAAAGCAATTTGGAGAACCCAACATCGAGTTTTGAATTACCCTGTACATAGCAGTCAACCTGAATTCGATATGGATCGAAGATTGATGATTCAGATCATGAAACAGGAGTACGACGAGGCAGTTGAGGGAGGAATATGTCCTATAGAAAAATATATTCCAATGGTAGTGATGACGCCAAATACTGCCCCAGACAAGTCAAAGCCGGGTAGTTCGAGGGATGGCGGTTGTCATGACTTCCCAACAAATGAGGAACCCAAATGAAGTTATCACGGGAGATGGAGAAATCATGATGACCGGGAGATAGAATCTGAAATGGAAGCAAGGTATTCTGAACTTTTTAAAATATCAGGTACGTAAATTTCGGGGATGAAATTTCATAAGGAGGGGAGATTGTAAGACCCCGAATTTTATGAAATAAAAGTATTCAATTTTTCTTATAATTACTATTCAGTAAATGGTTAAATTGATAAAGTTAAAGTTAAGGGTGATATATGAATTTTTTTTCAAAATACACAAGTGGTTATAAAATATTCATTGTTGTCGGGGAATATTCGTTTGGTCGTGGAATATTCTTTCTGTCGGGGAATATTCGTACGACGGCGCAGCTATTTGTGGGCCCCATAACAGAATAATTATCGGATAAAGAAAATGACAAAATTAAGTTTTTATAAATAACGGCGTAATCGTTACCGTTAACACTGTTGGAATACCCTGTTGGTAAAATAAAGTAATACGCGTTGTTGCATAGTAGCACACGGTATTACACAATATTTTTGAATTATTGATTCTTACGTAAGAAGGCACTACTCAATAATTGTTACAGTAATTACTGTTCAATATTTTATTTTATTGATTCAATAATTGTTGCGTTGATATTTTATATTATTGTTGTTTCAATAATTGTCACTGCACTGTATTTCCCATTATCAGATCAATAATTCATATTATTTGAATAATATTATTAGATAGCATTATTGGCAATGTCTAGAAAGTTCTGTCAAGGAGAGGTTTGGTCACCTAATTGCGCGCCAATAAGGAGAAATTCTTATTGAAAAACCCCCTCTTTCCTGGGAACGGTCTGGTTGTCATAATTGTGATTCTGTAATATTATTTGTGAATAATTAATTATTGATTTATATGATAATGAAATATTTATTTGATGTGGATATAGATGATGGATTTATTTATGTGATTATAAATGAAGGAATTAACGTTGAGGTGTTTTATCAGTATTTTATCGGATCGGAGGTATTAAAAACTCAAATCGGTGTTCTTAAAGCTTTACTGCGTGAGTTATAATTTTAATCTAACCGTTGGATCGTTGTGATTTTTGGATATGTTATATATATATATATAAGTTGAGTATATGTCCACAAATTTTGAATCGTTAAAAATTAACGCATGATTTGTTATGAATTTTAAAGGTGTTGAAACGATGTTTAAAATCATCTGTTTATAGATTTCGGATATTTTAGGTTTGGAATTTGGAAAAACTCAAAGCTACAAAGTTGTAGAGAATTCAATTTCAGTTAGAATGGACATAAAATTCGTATTTTTCTGATAACCGGGCTATTTTCTATGAATTGTTGAAGTTTCAGAAAATAAAATGATTTTTATTAATTTATGGGTGGGACCCACTTGGTTATCAACACATGGGCTGCCAAATTTTGTTCAAAGATGGCCGGTGGATGAGCTTGGTCAAGAGCATGCGTAGGAATAAGGAAATAAAATAATATTAATTTATTATTTAGTCTCCTTTGGCGTTCTAGCATTTTCCTATAAATAGGTGCTTATGTTAGAATTGAAAATCACACCAGAAACATAACTTTTCTCTCTATATATTATCAAGCATATTTTTGTGAGTATTTAGAAACTTTGAGAGTTTCTATTCGGTGCAAGGTTCCTTCGAATTTTCATCTGATATTCTGCTTAGAAGTACTGCTCTTTTGAGGTAAGGGATTTTAAGGGTTATTATGTTTTTCAGTTCGTACTTCTTTCGACCTTCAGAAAATTCTAGAAAAATTTGAAATAATGTTTTGATGAGTTTTATTGATTGTGTCTAAAAATGGTGATTTTTGAATGTATAGATTAAGAGTTATGAATTTTACGGGAAAAGACTATTTTAAAAGTAACCGCTTATAACTCCTTGTGGTTAACTCGAAAATTGACAAAATTTTTATTGGGAGTACATCTATATAATATCAGTGTACTCTGTGAATTTTGGAATTTTTAGATAAAAGTACAATTTATGATAAATGTCTAAATATTCGACGGTTTTGGCCATATAAAAAATAGTAAATGAATTTTAAAAATTCTAAGAAAAATATATGTTCAATATGGGACTATATTCTGCTAAATCTCAGGAAAGAAATATTTTTGGAACTGATTTTGTATTTTTCATAAAAATGGACTAGTTATGAATACATGAGTTAAATATGTTATGTGAAGGAAGAAAATTGGAAAATAGGATTTTATGGCTTGAGAATCCTATATGAGGTATATGCAGATTTTTGATGAGGGTTTTGGTTATTGGTGATGAAATTTTATGAGTTTGAAATATTAGAATGATTAAATGTATTATTTAGTAAAGTGTAAACAATTAAAATAAATTGTTTATAAGCTTAATAAATATTATTCTTTCAATATCATTATACCGAAATATTGGTATGGATTTTATTATGAAATTTCTACCTTTTTCATGTCGGGATTACTATTCACAAGTTACTATTTATGAGTTACTATTCACGGGTACTATTCACGACAAAATTGGTTTCTTTTTCTAACCAAATTATAGTTAATTTATGAATATTACTCTTGAGATTAAAACTATATGTTCATCATATTATTTTTATTATCATATATAACATTTTTATATCCCTAATGATGATATTTCTCTTTGACTTGAGTGTAAAGATGGATAGATTTTTGGTATGATCATGACTATGGGTTCTCTTTGGCCAGTAGTGCAAAGTTGAATTGTTGACTGGTATGATCATAACCATTAAATTTGTAATTGAATATCTTTAGCTTAAGTACAAAGGTGAAATGATCAACATGGTTATAATTATTGTTTATATAAATTCTAAAATGATTATATATTTTTTTGAGAAAATAATATATTTGGCCTGTAGTGCAAATATGAACTGTTGAGGAATATCTTTGGCCTATAGTGCAAAGATGAATTATTGATGAATATCTTTGGCCCGTAGTGCAAAGATGACATGTTGAATATCTTTGGCCAGTAGTGCAAAGATGAACATGTGTTGAGATGAACATGACCAACTGGTGATACAAATGAATATCTTTGGCCGTAGTGCAAAGATGAAATTATTAGTATGATTATGAACATGAAATGTGATTTGGTGTAACCATGATCTTTGATGTTTCAGGTAAAGATAGGTGATGAAAATTATCTTCGTCTTGGATGAGAAGAGGAATTTAGAACTACAATTATGATTATGAGTTATTCATATGATTGTGGACCAGAATTGTTGATTGATGTTACAGGGATAAAATATTGTTGGTGGATTTTTAACATGGAGAAGATTATAGACTTTATAGTCTATTTGACTCTTCTAATGGATTTCTCGTTCTGCTGCAACTATGGTTGAAATTTTTATCATCTACCATATGTTCTAAATCTCTGATTTATTATTGATGAAGGCTATTGATAATTTAATTATCTTTAGTCATGATATTCTTAACTGAGCTAGTTGTGCTCACCCTTTTGGTTTACAATTCCTTTCAGGTAATAAGAGTATAGCTAGGTCGAGCGAGGGTAACAGTGGAATAAAACGGTGGTCTCTAGCTGTGGAGTTCTCCCTAAACAGTATAGAAAAGTGTGTTGTATACATCTTTTAGTAGTTATATTTGGTGAATCATATAGGGAGAGACGAACCCAACGTTGGAAGGGTGTTTTGCCACTTTCATACAAGATGTCTAATGACATACAACCTCGTGTCATCATAAGACAAGGTTATGATCATCCACTTGCTGAGTATATTTACGAGCACTACCTATATAATATTGGTGTTTGTTTGAAGTATAATTCTCAATTTGAGACATTGGAGATAATGATAAATCAAGAGAAGACTCACCATTGGGAAGAATATGATAGTAATCTTCTCGTTTTTCTTTGGGGTATATTGGGTCAACCAAGGATAATTCTGTGGCCATATGATATCTATCATAACCTAGAAGCATAGTCTCCCGTGTACGAAGGTTTTCTTGAGCACTTCCCAAAGATTTTAGTTTCTAAAACAGTTTTTGACTATACATTTATGTAAGGTGTCACTGTGAGGTGTTATCCACGGTTGGGACATGTGTCACATTTGGTATATATTTGTATCCAAACTCACAGTATATGTATTGTATTTTGCACGACAATTCTTGTAATAAAGTTGTAGTTATTTTCTGTACCATGTATTTTGGCGACTAAGAATGGGTTAGATTGAATGGACCTATTTTGGGGTCGTTACAATTTCTATGAACACAAATAATCACAACACAACGAAACTATCAAATTCATCTTTAATTAACATGAACTTAATTATCATTAATATCATAACTCACAATATTTAACAACCAGGTCGTTCCCAGGAAAGAGGGGGCTTTCCAATAAGGATTTCTCCCTATTGGCGCGCAATTAGGTGACCAAACCTCTCCTTGACAGAACTTCTAAAAATTATAAATATTGCAATTTAATAATATGAATAACTTTGTTGTCTCAATTATTGATTTAATAAAATAACATATTATGCACATGATACTGTAACAATAATTGAATCAATAATATGAGAGATATGATGCATCAATTACTGTAGCAATAATGCAGTAAAACTGAGTGACTTATCACGTAAGCATCAATAATCAATACCGTGTGCTACTATGCAACCACGCGTATTACTGTACTTTTACTACCGGGTAGTTCAACAATTTTAACAATAACACCTCCGCCGTTATTTATAAAATATTTTTATCTTTTTCTCAATCCGATAATAATTCTGTTGTGGAGTCCACCAATGATTGTGTCGTTGTACGAATATTCCCTGAAAAAAGAATATTTCCCGACCAATCGAATATTTTTAAGACAATTTGCATACTTTGCAAAATTTATAAATACTACCCCCAACTATAACATTATATCAAATTCATTCCATAATACTCAAAAATAATATTCATAGAAAAATCATCTTTATTCATAAAATTTGTGGTCTTACAGTAGATGATAAAACTTTTCAACCACAGTTGCAGCGGAACGAACAATCCATTATAAGAGTCAAATAGACCATAAAGTCTATTATCTTCTCCATATTAAAAGTCCACCAATAATGTTTTATCCCTGTAACATCAATCAACAACTCATGTCCACAATCATGTGAATAACTCATAATCATAATTGTGATTTTAAATTACTTTTCGCACCTAGAACGAAGATAATTTTCATAACTTATTTTTACCTAAAACATCAAAGATCATGATTATACTAAATAACAGTTCCTGTTAATAATTATACTAATTAATAAATTCATCTTTGCACTACATGCCAAAGATATTAATTAACAGTTCGTCTTTACACTATATGCCAAAGATATTCAACAACAGGTCATCTTTGTACTACATGCCAAAGATATTCAACAACAGGTCATCTTTGCACTACATGCCAAAGATATTAAACAACATGACATCTTTGTACTGCGTGCTAAAGATATTCAACAACATATCATCTTTGCACTACGGGCCAAAGATATTAATATCTCAAATAAATATATAATCATTTCAAAATTTATATAAACAATAATTATAACCATGTTGATCAATTCACATTTGCACTCAAGCTAAAAATAATCAATTGTAAATTCAATGGTCATGATTATACCAGTCAATAATACATCTTTACACTCAAGTCAAAGAGAAATTTCATCAGCAGGATTATAAAAATGTTATATATGATAATAAAAATAATATGATCAAAACATGAATTTAATTTCAAGAGTAAGATTCATAAATTAACTATAATTTGGTCTGAAAAAGAAACCAAATTTATCATGAATAGTAACCTGTGCATAGTACCCTGTATTCGTAAATAGTACCGTATACGTAAATAGTGTCGTATACGTAAATATTGTCATATACATGAATAATGTCGTATACGTGAATAGTATTGTATACGTGAATAGTGCTGTATACGTGAATAGTAACCCCGACATGAAAAAGATAAAGTTTCATAATAAAATTCATATAAATATTTTGGTGTAATGATATTAAAAGAAATAACATTATTTACTTGAAAAATAACATTCCTTACCTCAAAAGAATAGATTTCTGACTATAATATCGGATATAAAACTGAAGGAAACTTGCATTGTATAACAATACTCAAGATATCTAAATATTCACAAAAACACACTCGACAACAATGAATATTTTTTAACCACTTGTTTATTTTGTAAACTTTACATATATCACCCTTAACTTTAACTTTTTATCAATTTAACTATTTACTGAATAATAATTATAAGAAAAAAAAATTGAATACTTTTATTTCATAAAATTTTGGATCTTACAACACGCAGCTTGAGCATATATATGTATATATGCTTCATAAATTATGTATATATATATATAATTATTTTGATTCAATATATTTTATGGTTAAAATAATTAAAGTTATTGGAATTAGACAAATCACGAGACAACCCTCTTGAATTATCTGCGTGCTTCTGAAACTCGGTGATAGATGAAATTGTATTGAATATTCTTTCTTGTTACTTGTTTTTCCTTTTTGTACGTATAGAAGGAGGGATAAAAACTCTGGTGCCTTTGCTTTGATCTCTTTTACAACTTTAATATTGTGCGATGCTAAATTGTTACTCCCTCCATTCTTATTTAATTGACATTTTAGAGAACAAATTTTATTCTTATTTATTTAACGTTTGTAGATTTTTAGGAGATATTGAATACTTTACTTCTTAAATTACCCCTAAACATTTAATATTCTATTTAATTATTTCCTATTTTTCTAGACTATTTTTTCTCCCCTTTTTAATATCTTAATGATATACTCTCTTTCTCTCTCTTATAAAATTTCTATATTTTCTCTATTCTCTAACAATATTTCTCTCTCATCTTTATCATTTATAATTTAGCTTTTTATTTATCTATGCAAGAGTGTTTTTGGTAATACATAATAATTTTATAGGAGTTTTAATTTTCTTAATAGTTGTGCAAAGCTCTAAAATGTCAAATAATTAGAAATAGAAAGAGTAATTTAAATTGTATAAAATTACTTTTGATTTTAAAACCGAAATCGTACTAAATGAAATCAAACTGCACGATTTAAAATCACACCGCACTAATTATAAATAATTTTATGTATAATTTTAAATTTATTAAATTGCACCTAAATAAAATTTTAAATCATACCAAACCGCATGATTTTCATTCTTTAATTAGATACTCCATAATATATGTCCCAAAATTAGAGAGAATAATCAATTTTTGGTGTGGAAATGCGGTCGAGGACAGCGTAGATACACGTGGTGAAATCTGGAATTTACTTTCGGTAAAAGACAAGACCTGGCGATGCCCTTTCATAACCAACGCACAATTCTCATCTACGACTACCCCAATCTCACCGTCTGCAATATCGACCAAACCTTCATTTTCAGCCGTTAGATCACTTTTGGGTGGCAATAAATATCGCTATCATCTTCATTTTGAATCCACGTCTCAACCTCATCTTTAACCCAGGCATCTCTCCTGATGTCTCTTCTAGATCGATTATTCGTTATTTCTCATTTTCGAATTCTCGTTCCAGATCTGGAAAGATCGGTCCTTGATCTACGATTTGGCTATGGATTTATGCTATTTCTCCGTTCAATTTGTTATCGTTCCTGTTCAGATTTGTTGCAGTAGCCTTTTATTAGATAAAAGTTCGGGTGAAAATCGCTTTTGGTTCTATAGATCTGTTGAGGTATGCTATAGATCCGATTTATTTCGGTGATTTTCTGTTTTGGTTGGCCTTTTTTCTCTGAATTTATGGATTTACTGTATCTTCGTTCTTTTCTCTAATTTCTTTTTAAAATATGTAGGCTGTTCTTTTGATATGTTGAATGAGACCAAGCTCTAGATGGATGTATAATCATATCATAGGTGAAGAGTTTGAAGGTGTTTTTATGATTTATTTTTTGGGTTTTGGTTATGCGTTTATATATTATATTATATACAGTTCCTTGACTCTTATTTATATTTGCAGATCCGTGAATTATATATCATCAACGTCCGTTTGATGCTGATGAAGCTTATGACTTTCGTCTTAGTTTACCTTGTTTCGTTGGGATCTGTGAGTTTCTTATGAAAGAGTATCATTTAGCCAATTGATTGAAGATCGATGTTCGGCGGTGAAGATAATTGAGTGGGTACTTAAATTGTTATATTACTATTATGATTATGTCAGCACTTCAATATTTGTAGCTGTGAGAAAAGAGGGGAGTAATATCAGAAATGTCATAATTTGTGCCTATCTGGCCTTTGCCATGTCAGGTGAGCTTGCATGGCAGGTCAAAACAACCTAATAAAAAATATTCTTTTTGTGTTTTGGAGGGGAGATGGTACGGGGGTTTGCCCGGCTCTCCCTTCTTCCTGCGTCTCTCATTTTCTTTCCTTGCATCGCAACTAAATCTTCAGAAGTTTACTTCAATATCAACATATGCGTCTTTGAATTTTGAATGGCTTTAGATCTCTAATATCTTAAAGCCATTCAAGTAAAAATATGACGTCCCATCAGTGTTGAAATATGATTGAGCCAACAAATTCAAGGATTGGATCTACTGACATGCCTCAATGCAAAGGTACAAACTGCAATACCCTTCAATTTATTTCTGTACTAAAATTGTTTAGGTAGTATACTTTTAATGTTTGCCATGAACAATTAACATGTAAGCATTAACTTGATGCACGTCATTTTAATATCAATGCAGCCATTTAGTACAGAAGAACATAAAACACTGCTGCATAGTGTTATTTATCAATAGGGCTGATGCATAGGACTCAAATTACATAGAAATTGAAGCCAATGTAGTACAGCCTACATAAAGCAATGACTATAAATACATCTAATGCATGAACAAAATTATATAGAAAATTAGTATTTCATCATCCACATGCATGTACAAAGTGATTAAAACACATCAGTATAGCCACTTGCCAATAAAGATACTTAAATCTCAATACATAGAAAACAAGCGGTTCTTCAATCAAATGCATATACAAATTTCTTCAATTGCACCAGTATGGATGATTCATTAAACTCAATTACATAGAAAACAAGTGTTGTAGAAAACTAGTGTTTCTTCATCCACGTGCATATACGAAGTGCATTGAATCTATACTCAATTATACGTAAAAAAACAAAAAAAAAACAATTGTTCAACAACTACTCTTGTTTAATCTAGAATTAAAATGTCTTTTGTACTTGTCAACTCCATTTTAGGAAGAGAGTGCAGAATCACCAACTCTTGAGGATTAATTTCTGTTTTGGTATGGAAATTGGAAGGAGGGCTTTCCTTGTTTATTTTGTTTGAGATTTTTTTAATTATTATTGTTGGATGAAAAATGCTATATATGATAAATTATTATTCTATTTTAACGGACATTATTTGTTAAGTAAATATTTTTTACTGTTTGAGTGGAGCTTCACTTTTGGAGTGGTCTGGTGTTAACCCTTGTGTAAAGGGGTTGTATATTTTACTTGTTTTTTTGTAATGTGGAATTAGTAGCTGTGTTTATCAGGAGTCATTTATATGCAAGCCTTTGCTTTTTGATTAAGTTAGATGTTAATGTTGTCTTCATATGGAGGATTGTTGTACCTGTTTTAGGAGTAAATTGATTTGTATGGCAGAATAGGAGCTTTAGCTCTTTCCTACAATAGGGCCTCAGGAATTATTGTGTCATATTTATTGTCAGCCAGTGGAAGACGTGCACCTTTTCTGGTGCTATTCAAGAGGATTTGCAGCTCTCTAGATTTCAAGATGCTTGGGAGGGGGAGGATGTGCACCTTTTTTATTGAAGAGGATTTGGAGTTGAAGATTTCCAGCTTCCCGTCACCTGTTAACTACTCCACAGGTGTAAATGCATTTGTATATTTAATGAAAATGTATTGGTACTTCTAGCTTCCTCCATATGTTGCTCTGGGTGATTTTGAGGTTTGGTATCGTGATGTATTCAAGCAATACATTGTCGGGTTTTCAATATTGTTACTATTTGGGTTACACATCATCATAGGGAGTATTTTGTAGCCTATTGGTGCTAATTAGTTTGAGATCAGTATTTGTTCTTCAAGTCTGGGTTTTTGATTTGATTACTATTTGTTTAGTACTTTTGTTGTATACTAACTTGTAGTTCAAGATAGATCAGTGGATGTGGCAGCTTAGGGATGATTTGTTCCTGTGGATTTGTGCAGCACAACTGAGAGGTGGTGATGTTGGTGAGTCTACTTATGATTTGTGGTAAAAGTTAAAACTACCGATAGTGCCCTGTTTACCATTTGCTTATAAAAATCCTTTTACTAGAGATTTAGTATTTGTTTTCCTTGGGCCCAAGAGCCTCTTTTGCCAGGCTTTCTTTCTCCTTGAATTTAATGACACCCATATACAGTACAGTTAATTGTTTAGTGTGCAACAGTATCAGAAATTCATTCATCCTGTGTAGTTTACTTATTATATGAGAATCCTACTAGTAAAACAGTTTTTAGTATATAAGAATCCTACTAGTTAAACAGATGAATAAGAATGATCTATTAACAATATTGCTCGAAATCTTTTAAATTTTATTGATATTTAGTTGCTCTGCTTGAATTTTACTCTAGTTACTCCTGTTTTTATTTATCCAAGTATCCATATTTTTTATGTAATATATTGTCTTTGTACTTGCAGACGTTTTATTTAGCCTGAATGTTAATACAGTGATTGACAATTTAACTAGTGAACCTAATTAGCTGGAAGGAAGTACAATAGCAGACTGATTTTAAATTTTAAAATTGTTTAAATATAATTCTTCGTCTTGAAATAGAAGTCATAATGATTGTATGGAGTTTTAAGTTAAATGTACAGACCTTAAATAATTTAATTTTTTACAGTAGTTTGTCTATATATATTATTATATTGGTTCGTTATATTTTTATTCTCTATCTATAAATAGAGTATTTATCAGTAGTAGAAAATTATTATGTAATTAAATGAGAATTTAAATAAGAATAATTGTCATTTTATCATCTTAATACGAGCAAGAAGTAAGTTGGGACTTTTATACTGGACCAGGGAGGGGGTGGACCATGGGAAAAGCTGTTTTTCTTTTTAAGCCTATACTGCCTGTTGGAATATATATATTTATATCAACTGAAATGCCAATACTGAACAATAGATGAACTTTCAGTTAGCTTGGTTAATAGAGGGGATAAAATATCAAAATTTGATTTCACGGGATGTGGTTTATCTTTAATCTAATTGGATCGTGGATTATAAAAAGCCATTTGAGATTAGTAATAAAAGTTTTCACATTAAATGTTTTAATTGCAGTAATTCATTTTTTGTAAGAAATAAAAACTAGGGATTTCAATAAGCTATCTCCTTAGTTTATTTAACTTTTTGATTTTATGGTTGTAATTTGTTATAAACCAAGGATATCAGAAAGAAGTTGATTTTGATTTGGTGGAGTCGACCCAACTTATTTTTTAAAAAATTTCTTGTTTTATTTGCAGAATGATTGCAAATTATTGTGGTGTCACCCAGGTAGGTTTGTAATTTTCTGGGTTTGTCAGAAACTTGTGCCGGTGGGGTGAATCCATAAGCTCAAAATAGGAAGAGCGCTCAATCAATTAATGATTTGAGAGGGTGGTGGTTCGAGTCCACCTGGATTCTCTTTTGGTTGGTCTGATTATAATACTCAAAATCAAACCAACCAATTAGTAGCAGCAGCAGCAGCAAAAATGGAAGTTGATCCTGTTGTGTGATTGGATGATCAAAGTTGTACCTACGTACCTATTTACCTATTTACCTAGGGTAGGAGGGCTCGAGTAATGTTGTGCAGTGGCGTCCTTGTATATGAAGCAAGTAGTTGGTGACATCCACTACTAGAATTCAGAATTGAATTTGGAGTTGAAATATTATTATGATTTTCCATTTTTTAAGTATAATGATGTTTTTAATTTCCTCTTCTATTACAGTGATGGATGGTTTCTTCCTTTTCAAATTCTGTTTCATTTCAATCAAACCATAGAAGAAAATGACAACACTAGTGTAGTGTTAATGACAACAGTGTTGGATTAATTTTTTATTAATCTTAATTGGGACCACACATAGTATATTATTAATGTGTATTATCATATATAAGTCTAAATTTAAGTGATTTAATTAAGTTTTAAATAGACTTAAGGGTATGTTTGTCATGGTATTAATGTGCAGAGATCGGATTTGTATTTTTAAATTGATGAGGGGCCAATTTAAAAATACTAAAAGAAAGTCATTGTTATTTAGCAGTTTTTTCACACGGCAGTTTTCTTTATAAGGGGTCATGGTCTCCAATTGAGCGTATATTTTTTTCTCTCATTGTTTACTCTGTATCTCCATCAACAGAGAAATACACTTCTAAAATAAGCATCAATTGGAAGATCTCAACCCGTTTGATCAAACAACATTATGGAATCTGGTACGCTTCTGTTATGTTCTTTTTTCTTCTTTTGTTTTAACATGGGTTATATTTATAAACATGTTTAATTTCAATAATTAATTTTCTTCAATACATGTTTAATTTTAGTAATTAATTTCAATAATTGGTATCAGAGCACCCATGTTTGATTCATAGAGAATTTATGAATTTTGGAAATTTTATAAATAAAAAAAATAAAAAAATTACGAAACCTGTTTACTGCGCCGAATGGTTGAATATGTTAGTTATATATATATATATATATATATATATATATATATATATATATATATATATATATATATATATATATATATAGTCCGGATCAGGTCCGGACTCCAGCATTTTAACAAAATCCGAACCTTTTTTTTTTTTAAAACAACTAAAAAAAAATAATAAAAAAATTATGGAATTAAAATTTTTACATAATACAGTGTTTTGGGTGTGATTTGGATGCCTATACCAAAACATTTCTGTACAGTCTGGGCAGACTGTACATACATTAGTTGGTATAGGTATTAAAAACACACCCAAAATATTGTATTATGAAAAAATTTCAGTTCCATAATTATTTTTTTTTTGTAGTTGTTTCAAAAAAAAAAAGCAAAAAAAAAAAATTATTGGGTCCGTATTTTAGGACCAGTCCGGAAGACCGGACTGGATCCTCATTCTATATGAACACGGATCCAGTCCGGGAGTCCGGACTGGATCAAAATGCGGACCAAATTTTTTTTTCTTTTTTTTGCTTTTTTTTTTTGAAACAACTAAAAAAAAAAAAAAAATTTATGGAACTGAAATTTTTTCATAATACAGTGTTTTGGGTGTGTTTTTAATACCTATACCAACCAATGTATGTACAGTCTGCCCAGACTGTACAGACATGTTTTGTTATAGGCATCCAAATCACGCCCAAAACACTGTATAATGTAAAAATTTTAATTCCAATTTTTTTTTTTTTTTTTTAGTTGTTTCAAAAAAAAAAAAGCAAAAAAAAAAAAAAAAGTCCGGATTTTAACAAAATTCGGGAGTCCGGACCTGATCCGGACTCTCTCTCTCTCTCTCTATATATATATATATATATATTGTATGTATTTATTAGATAACTTCAGTAATTTTTTTCTCATCTATATATATATATATTACTATAATTTACCAATCCTGGAATCTGCAAATGCTGCAGAGGAGGAACCATTATTCTTCCTATTTTGAACATATTTCCATTCAAGCTGTTTGGATACACATGGGGATTTTTTTTTATTATCAAGTTTTCAATTTGCACAGATTTCCCTTTGGAATTATCAAAATTAATTAATAATTAAATGTAGTTTTATTTAATCTAATGATATGATAATAATTATTAATAATCAATTAAAACAAGATGTCACACTAAAATGACCTCTCTTGTCGAGATTGTTTTATATGGATTGTTTATATGTTCGTGTATGTGTAATTCATGCAAATATTAATCAATCCAAAGATGGGTTCATATTTGATCAAATTTCATACATATTTGTGATGATAAACATGTGATACTTATTAAGGTAACCTAATATGAATAATGAATTCATGCAAATATGGATTTATTATTTGACATAATTATTGTCAATGTTTATTTATTTTAACAAGAGTACCAATTACAATTAATATCACTATCCAAAGGCATGATATTAATGTTGTGCTAGGTATCTTAAAATGTTGTCATAAAATTAATCAATTTAAAGATTGTTTATTTGGTTATTTAATGTGAACATAGTAGTTTATTAATTTTTTTTATTTGTTCTCTATTCAGCTTTAATGTCTACTACTGCTATATTTGCTAACATGAATAATGTTCAAATGTTAAATGGAACAAACTTTAAGGATTGGAAAGAGAACATATTAATTGTTATTGGCTGCATGGACATAGACTTGGCATTAAGAATGCTGAAACCGAATGACCTCACTGAAGAAAGTACTCTCGAGGAAATTGGGTACTTTGAAAAGTGGGACCGTTCGAACAGGCTAAGTCTTATGATCATGAAGCGTGGTATTCCAGAAACATTTAGAGGTGCAATTACAAATGACAATATCACAACCATTGAGTTTCTTTCGGAAATTCAGAACCGTTTTGTCAAAAACGAAAAGGCTGAAACAAGCACGCTTTTAGCAAGCTTGATTTCAATGAAGTACAAGGGCAAGGGTAATGTCAGGGAGTACATCATGGAGATGTCTCATCTTGCTTCAAAGCTTAAGGCACTAAAACTTGATTTATCGGATGATATGCTCGTACATTTAATCTTAATTTCTCTTCCTGCACAATTCAGTCAGTTTAAAGTTAGTTAAAACTGCCAGAAGGAGAAATGGACTCTCAATGAGCTCATTTCATTTTGTGTGCAAGAGGAAGAAAGATTGAAGCAAGATAGGACTGAAAGTGCTCATTTTGCAAGTACCTCTAAAGGAAAGGACAAGAGGAAAGATAGGTGAAAAGAAGTTGATGTTCGTAAGGGTCCGGGGCAAAAGAAACAAAAGACTGAAAATGGTTATTTCTTTTGTGGCAAGCCCGGACATAAAAAAAAGATTGTACCAAATTTGCCGCCTGGCGTGAAAAGAAAGGTACATTTCATGTTTTGGTCTGTTCTGAAATCAATTTAACTTCAGTACCAAGAAACACTTGGTGGGTAGATTCTGGTGCTACTCCTCACATTTATGTTTCTATGCAGGGTTGCCTGCACTCCTGACCAACTGATGTTGAAAGACGTATCTATGTGGGTGATGGAAAATCAGTGGAGGTAGAGGCAATAGGGCATTTTAGATTGTTGTTACGTACTGATTACTATTTGGATTTAAAAGACACTTTTGTTGTACCGTCATTTAGACGAAATTTAGTTTCTATTTCTGCATTGGACAAATTCGGTTATTATTATTATTTTGGAAATAAGAATTTCAATTTGTCTATTAATTCGAATATAGTTGGTACCGGTTTACTTAATTTTTTTGATAATCTATATTTGCTGGAGACTAGTTCATTTTATAATAAAACCTTACATGTGGAAACGCGTGGTACTAAAAGAAAATTAGATAAAGAAAATTCAGCCTCATTATGGCACAAACGCCTAGGTCACATCTCTAAATCAAGAGTTGAGTGTCTTGTGTCTGATGGGATTTTGGACTCCCTTGATTTTTCTGACTTTGATGTTTGTGTTCAGTGTATCAAGGGAAAACAGACTAAAACGAAGAAAATAGGTGCCAATCGAACTACAGACGTCTTAGAATTAATACATACAGATATTTGTGGTCCATTCCCTACAGCTTCTTGGAATGGTCAACAATACTTTATAACACTCATAGATGACTATTCTAGATATGGTTACCTATTTTTTATACATGAAAAATCGCAGTCTTTGGATGTGTTCAAAACATTTAAGGCCGAAGTTGAGTTACAACTCAATAAACGGATTAAAAAGGTTAGATCTGATCGTGGTGGTAAATATTACGGCAGATATGACGGCTCAGGTGAACAATGTCCAGGACCGTTTGCTAAATACCTAGAGGAATGTGGAATCGTCCCACAGTACACTATGTCAGGATCGCCTAGTATGAATGGTGTATCTGAGAGACGAAACCGGACTCTTAAGGATATGGTAAGAAGTATGATTAGTCAATCTACTTTACCAGAGTCACTCTGGGGTGAGTGTAAGACCCCAACTTATTATATATAAAATTAAATTTCCTCTATTTATTATCTTAAAATAATAAGGTGATAATTTGATATAATACTTTGGTTATGGGTGAAATGTGCAATTTTTGCAAAATAAGCAAGTGGTTATAAAATATTCATTGTTGTCAGAGAATATTTGTTTGGTCTTGAAATATTCTTGTTGTCGGGGAATATTCGTACGACGGCGT
This sequence comes from Panax japonicus, assembly GCA_020205505.1. Lineage (NCBI taxonomy): Eukaryota > Viridiplantae > Streptophyta > Magnoliopsida > Apiales > Araliaceae > Panax > Panax japonicus. The sequence goes on along the minus strand of CM035093.1, from coordinate 30,749,198 downwards.
ATCCATTTGTGGGCCCCATAACAGAATATATGTCCGATGAAAAAAACGACAAATTTGAGTTTTTATAAATAACAGCGTAATTGTTACCGTTAACACTGTTGGATTACCTGGTGGTTAAAATACAGTAATACGCGTGGTTGAACAGTAGCACACGGTATTGTACAGTATTTTTGAATTATTAATTCTTACATAAGAAGGCACTACTCAATAATTGTTACAGTAATTACTGTTCAATATTTTATTTTATTGATTCAATAATTGTTGCGTTGTATTTTATATTATTATTGTTTCAATAATTGTCACGGCACAGTATTTTCCATTATTAGATCAATAATTAATATTATTTGAATAATATTATTAGATAGCATTATTGGCAATGTCTAAAAAGTTCTGTCAAGGAGAGGTTTGGTCACCTAATTGCGCGCCAGTAAAGAGAAATCCTTATCAAAAAGGCCCCTCTTTCCTGGGAACGGTCCGGTTGTCATTATTGTGATTCTGTAATATTATTTGTGAATAATTATTTATTGATTTATATGATAAGAAAATATTTATTTTATGTAGATAAATTTGATATTATAAAAAAATGCATATAATGACTAAGTGTGAAACAATTGTATTATGGAATCAAATATTTTTATCCGAACTTGGAATTTAGTAACTATTGGCTATTAATAAAATAATGGGATGAGGAAATTTCGTTCAGTAGCTTGCATTAAGTCTTGTTAGGTGTGTTAAGAATGAAAAAGAATGTTTATTATATTATGATTGGTGGACCATGAAATTGTATGTTTGCAGGAGACTTATTATAATGGTATTAATTATATCATTACTAATCAACCTTGGCCACCTTTTTAGCAACTTGGCAATTATTTCATACACGTTTGTTTTGATTTTAGACGTAAACTTTTTAATAATTCAACCGTTGTCAAAGTTGACATGTTAAAATTCTCTATCAGCCAAATTTTCAAACTTGGCGTAATAGGATTTTCATCCGATGGAGTTTGTCAAATGAGGCGTGCTAACCATTCTCCTATAAATAGGTGCTTAGGTTAGAATTGAAAATCACACCAGAAACATAATCTTTCTCTCTCTAGATTATCGAGCGTATTATTGTGAGTATTTTCTTGAGTATAAGAATACTTTGAACGTAGTTTTCTACAAGATTTTCTCCAGTCAAATCCAGTTTCTACTAAGGTAAAAGATATTATTTTGTTGCAATACTCATGAGAAATATTATTTTCTTTCATACTCCATATTACGTAAGCGATATTATTTCATCTCGTATTCTTAAATTTGAACTTACTATGGTAAGTATTGCTTCTATAATTCCTGAAATGATTAGAAATTTTGCTTCATCTAATATCATTTCATAGGAATATTGGTCTGAACTTTTAATCAAATTTAGAACTTTTCATGACCGGGTACTGTTCACGGGTACTGTTCACAGTTACTGTTCACGAGTATTGTTCACGGGTACTTTTTACAAAAGAAAAAAAATATTTTTTTTCCTTCCTTCCAAGTTATCTGTTGTGACCCTTATTCTTAAAATTGAATCTATGTTTTGATCTTCAATTTTACTCCATTATGGAGTATTTTTAAACTTGAATCATCTAAAATATGAATCTCTAATCTTTGTCCTTTTGTCTCACTGGATTCGTTCTCTAAAATATTTTTCATCATCCTCAGTCTTTAATGGTGATGCTTCATGAATATCTTTGGCCTGTAGTGCAAAGATGAATGATTACCTGATGAATATCTTTGGCCCGTAGTGCAAAGATGAACAGGTGTTGAGATGAACATGACCAACTGGTGATACAAATGAATATTTTTGTCCCGTAGTGCAAAGATGAATAATTGATGCAAGATGTATATTGATTTATGTTACAAGGATAAAATATTAATGATGAACTTTTAAATTCATAGATGATAGTAGATTTCAATCTCTACTTAACTCTTCTAATGAACTGTTATTTCCGCTGCGAATATTGATCTAAAACTGGTTGTCCATTATATTTTATCTGATTTGTTGAAGCCTAATGATAAATTGTTGTTCTTTGTCTTAGTCATAATATTCTTTATTAGGCTAGTTGAGCTCACCATTTTCCTTTTTGTTCCATTTTTCTTCTCAGAAGGTGAGAATATAGCAGGAACCAGTCGGGATAAAGAGTGTTGGTCCTAGACAGTTGTTTTAACAGTCCTCACTGTTTTTGTAAAATAGTGTATAAATAAATGTAATGAGGACTTATTTGAGTGTGGATATTGTCTAGAAGACAATATTTGTATTTAAACTCACAACATGTGTGTTGTCGTATTTTGCACGACAATTGTAATAATAAAAGTCGTAGTTATTTTTGTACCATGTATTTGGCGACTCAGAATGGGTGATGTATACCTATTTTGGGGGCGTCACAGTTGGTATTTGAGCTTAGGGATATGGTCTCTGGCGGAGAACGGGGAATAGAACTAGGAGGGGAGAGACGAGTAACACCTTCGCTAGTGTGTCCTACCTAAGCTTATTTTGTTGGTCGGTCATAATATAGGGATATTATGTGATATGTTAATTTATTTAATTAACCCTTGTTTTATGGCAGTTTTTTTAAGAATGGCAGCTGAGAACGTTAACAATGGAGTGTATGAGACTGTGGAACAACCTTCAATCACCAACCAAGAGAACGTGCAACAAGAAGGCAATATTCCTCTTGTAAACAACACTATGGAGCAAACAATGAATGATGGAATGTTTAGAAGCTTTTTGCAGTTCATGCAAAATCAGACGAGGGTGACTCGTGTACAAAATAAGGGTGTAAATGATAGCAACGCGCTGTCTGTCAAGGCCAAACAGTTCAAGGAGTTGGGACCACCAGATTTCTGGGGAAAGCCGGATCCGATTAAGGCAGAAACGTGGGTCAAACAAATTACCAAGATATTCGTTGTCTTAGGATGCACGGAAGAACAGAAGGTTCCATTCGCCACCTTTATGTTCCGTGGTGAGGCAGATTACTGGTGAGAATCTGTGAAGCGTACCCAGCCAGCCGCACTCAACATGTCTTGGGAAAGATTTCAGAAACTGTTCAATGACAACTACTTTCCTGAAAGTATTCGTCATATGAAGGAGGTAGAGTTTATTAGACTGGAACAAAACAACATGACGGTGTCCCAGTACGAAGCAAAGTTCGCAGAGTTATCCAGGTTTGCACCTCATTTGGTAGAGAATGAAGAACGAATGACACTGATATTTTTGAGAGGTCTAAAACCCAAGATTCGTCAATAATTTATCTCTCATAAATTTTCTCAGTATTCAAATGTTCTCAACAGGGCTCAATTATTAGAGCAAGATAATGAATATGTTCAACCAAGGGACCACAACCAGGGTAATACCGGTGACAGCAGTTATCAGAGCGATGATAACCAGCGAGGAGGGAAAAATACAGACAAAAGCGGTTACCACTCGGGTGGTAATCGTTGCCATGATAATAGGAAAGGTGAGTCAAGTGGAAATTTCAAAAAGAGGAGATTCAATAATGACGGGAAGACATCAGCAGCACCAGCACCAACAACAAATTTTAGGGGAGGAGAACGACCGCCAGTCAGATGCTACCAATGCGGAGAGGAGGGGCACATAAGTCCAAATTATTCACAGCCTTCCAAGGTGTGTTTCAATTGTGGAAAAGATGGTCATATAGCCCGATTTTGTCCTGTAGTGAATTCAAGTCCAACTGGGATGGCTGGACCAAAGGCGACTATGGACAAAATAAAGCCGGTGGTTCAAGGGAGGGCGTTTGTCGTGACTGGCCAAAACGCGAGAAACCCGAACGAGGTGATCACGGGTAAGCTAATCTTGAATTCTTATGAAGTTTATACCTTATTAGATACCGGTTCTACCCATTCTTTTATCTCTCCTGCTTGTGCTCAACGTTTAAACTTGACTCCGGAGGAATTTGACTTTAACTTATCTGTTGATACTCCGTTGGGTGAAACATTCGTTACATCTACAGTTTATAAATCTTGCTTAATCCAAGTTGGCACAACCACATTACCTGTTGATCTTATCTCTTTAAAGATACTTGAATTTGATGTGATTTTAGGGATTGATTGGTTAACCACTCATCATGCCAAAATTGATTATTTTCGTAAGGTTATTAGTTTTCATATTCCTAACCAACCTGTTATACGAATTCAAGCAACTAAACCACTAAAATCAGTCACTGTCATATCAAGCCATAAGCTATTCATTTATTGAAAAATAGATGTCAAGCTTTCTTAGCCCATGTAATGGACTGGAACAAAAACACATCAGATTTGAATAATATTCCTGTTATTAATGAATTTCCTGACGTATTTCCTAAAGAACTTCCTGGTCTTCCCCCAGAACGAGAAGTTGAATTCTTTATTGATCTTGAATTGGGTACAAAGCCCATTTCTAAAACCCCATATCGAATGACTCCTATTGAACTTCAGGAGTTAAAAGTCCAACTATAGGAATTGTTAGACATCGGTTTCATTTGTCCTAGTACATCTCCTTGGGGTGCACCTGTTCTATTCGTAAAGAAGAAAGATGGGAGTATGCGACTCTGTATCGACTACCGAGAATTGAACCATGTCACCATCAAGAATAGGTATCCCCTACCTCGCATTGATGACCTGTTTGACCAGTTACAAGGAGCACAATTCTTTTCAAAGATCAATCTTCGTTCTGGATATCATCAGCTGAAGATTAAAACTGAGGATATTCCAAAGACTGCCTTCAGAACTCGGTACGGACATTATGAATTCCTAGTCATGTCTTTTGGATTGACTAATGCTCCTGCGACTTTCATGGATATGATGAACCGTGTATTCAAGGAATATTTTGATCAGTTCGTTGTTGTCTTTATTGATGACATCCTCATCTATTCCAAAAGTCGTGAAGATCACGGCACCATTTAAAGTTGGTACTTCAAATACTTCGTGACAACAAGCTATATGCCAAGCTGAAGAAATGCTAGTTCTGGCTTAAAAAAGTAGCATTCCTTGGGCACGTGGTGTCAAAACATGGAGTATCTGTTGACCCGACAAAGATTGAAGCAATACACAGTTGGGAGCAACCGAAGTCGGTGACCGAAGTACGTAGCTTTTTGGGCTTAGCCGGTTATTATCGGAGATTCATTGAAGGATTTTCTCGAATCGCTACTCTGTTAACTCAGCTGACTCGGAAAGATACAAAATTCATATGGAGCGAGGAATGTGAGAAGAGTTTCCAAGAGCTCAAGAGGAGACTCATTTCAGCACCTGTTCTGACAATACCATCTGGTTCGGATGGATTTGTTATCTACAGCGATGCTTCAGGGTAAAGGGTTAGGATGTGTTCTCATGCAACATAGGAAAGTCATAGCCTATGCCTCGCGACAACTAAAAAAATATGAGAGGAATTATCCTACTCATGATCTGGAGTTGGCAACAGTTGTTTTTGCGTTAAAAATCTGGAGACAGTATCTGTATGGGGAGAAAGTGGAGATTTATACGGATCATAAAAGCCTCAAATATTTCTTCACCCAAAAGGAACTCAATATGCGACAACGACATTGGCTCGAGTTATTGAAGGATTACGACCATAGCATTCAATATCATCCTGAAAAAACAAACGTTGTAGCTGACGCATTAAGTAGAAGATCGTATGCGGGTATGAGTGCAATGCTGTTAACACAAAGACCCATTTTGTACGACTTACAAAGGATGGAGATAGAGTTAAAGACTCCAAGTACCCACGTGATGATATCAAATATACGAGTAGAATCGACTTTAATCGATAAAGTTAAAGCTGCTCAAACTTCAGACATGGAGCTGATGCGTATGAAGAAGAATGTGTTATTCCGGAAGCAAGAATCGACGAAGAAGGAATACTTAGAGTCAACTCCAGACTTTGTGTTCCTAACGACTCTGACTTAAAACATAGAATCATGATGGAGGCACACAACACACCATTTGCAATCTATCCTGGGAGTACCAAAATGTATCACGATCTTCGACATACATTTTGGTGCGGAGTTTATCTCGAGGTGTTTAACTTATCAACGTGCAAAGGCAGAGCATCAAGTGCCAAAAGGTCCATTGCAACCACTTGAGATCCCGGAATAGAAGTGGGAACACATTACTATGGATATCGTTACAGGTCTTCCCAAGGTTTCTCAAGGCATAGATGCGATTTGGGTTATTGTTGATAGATTAACCAAGTCTGCTCATTTCTTGCCTATACGTGAGACTTATTCCCTTGAACGTCTTGCTCATATGTACGTGAATGAGATTGTGAGATTGCATGGCATGCCAGTATCCATAGTTTCGGATTGTGACCCAAGATTCACTTCACGATTTTGGGATAGCCTGTAGAAAGCTATGGGCACGGATTTACGATTCAGTTCGGTATACCATCCTCAAACGGACGGACAATCGGAAAGGACTATTCAAACCCTTGAAGATTTATTAAGACTCTGTGTCCTAGATTTCAAAGGAAGTTGGGATAAGTACTTGCCATTGGTGGAATTATCCTACAACAACAGTTATCAGGCAAGTATAGGTATGGCTCCATTTGAAGCCTTGTATGGACGAAAGTGTCACTCTCCAGTATGTTGGGACAAGGTGGGTGAAGCAACGTTGTTGGGACCAGAATTAGTACGCATGACTACAGAAAAAATTCAAATGATCCGGCAACGTATAAAGACCTCACAAGATCGATAAAAGAGTTATGCTGATCTTCATCGAAAGGACGTGGAATTTAATATTGGAGATCATATACTGTTACGTATTACTCCATGGAAGGGAGTTACAAGATTTGGGAAGAGAGGAAAGATCAATCCATGATTTGTTGGTCCATTTGAGATTCTTAACTGAATAAGAAATGTGGCCTATAGACTCGCATTACCTCTAAGCATGTCTCGTGTTCATAATGTTTTTCATATATCTATGCTTCGTAAGTATGTGAAAGACCCAAACCACATTATTGCGTTAGAACCAGACGAGATAGCCGAAGATTTAACATACGAGGAGGTACCTGTCAAGATATTGGATAAGAAAGAACATGTCCTACGAACAAAGGTTATACCACAAGTCAAGATTTTGTGGAGGAACCATGCTATTGAAGAAATGACCTGGGAGTTGGAATCGAAAAAGAAAGCGAGGTACCCTCACCTTTTTGAAATACCAGGTACGTATGTCAGTTTCGAGGACGAAATTTCATAAGGAGGGGAGGTTGTAAGACCCCAACTTATTATAAATAAAATTAAATTTCCTCTATTTATGAGAGACGAAACCGAACTCTTAAGGATATTGTAAGAAGTATGATTAGTCAATCTACTTTACTAGAGTCACTCTGGGGTGAGTTTAAGACCCTAACTTATTATAAATAAAATTAAATTTCCTCTATTTATTATCTTGAAATAATAAGGTGATAATTTGATATAATACTTTGGTTATGGGTGAAATGTGCAATTTTTGCAAAACAAGCAAGTGGTTATAAAATATTCATTGTTGTCAGAGAATATTTGTTTGGTCTTGAAATATTCTTGTTATCGGGGAATATTCGTACGACAACGCATCCATTTATGGGCCCCATAACAGAATAACTATCGGATGAAGAAAATGACAAGTTTGAGTTTTTATAAATAACGGCGTAATTGTTACCGTTAACACTGTTGGATTACCTGGTGGTTAAAATACAGTAATACGCGTGGTTGAACAGTAGCACACGGTAGTGTACAATATTTTTGAATTATTAATTCTTACATAAGAAGGCACTACTCAATAATTGTTACAGTAATTACTGTTCAATATTTTATTTTATTGATTTAATAATTGTTGCTTTGTATTTTATATTATTATTGTTTCAATAATTGTCACGGCACAATATTTTCCATTATTAGATCAATAATTCATATTATTTGAATAATATTATTAGATAGCATTATTGGCAATGTCTAAAAAGTTCTGTCAAGGAAAGGTTTGGTCACCTAATTGCTCGCTAGTAAAGAGAAATCCTTATCGAAAAGCCCCATCTTTCCTGAGAACGGTCTGATTGTCATTATTGTGATTCTGTAATATTATTTGTGAATAATTATTTATTGATTTATATGATAAGGAAATATTTATTTTATGTAGATAAATTTGATATTATAAAAAAATTCATATGATGACTAAGTGTGAAACAATTGTATTATGGAATCAAATATTTTTATCCGAACTTGGAATTTAGTAACTATTGGCTATTAATAAAATAATGGGATGAGGAAATTTTGTTCAGTAACTTGCATTAAGTCATGTTAGGTGTGTTAAGAATGAAAAAGAATGTTTATTATATTATGATTGGTGGACCATGAAATTGTATGTTTGCAGGAGACTTATTATAATGGTATTAATTATATCATTACTAATCAACCTTGGCCACCTTTTTAGCAACTTGGCAATTATTTCATACACGTTTGTTTTGATTTTAGACGCAAACTTTTTAATAATGCAACCGTTGTCAAAGTTGGCATGTTAAAATTCTCTATCAGCCAAAATTTTCAAACTTGGCGTAATAGGATTTTCATCCGATGGAGTTTGTCAAATGAGGCGTGCTAACCATTCTCCTATAAATAGGTGCTTAGGTTAGAATTGAAAATCACTCCAGAAACATAATCTTTCTCTCTTTAGATTATCGAGCGTATTATTGTGAGTATTTTCTTGAGTATAAGAATACTTTGAATGTAGTTTTCTGCAAGATTTTCTCCAGTCAAATCCAGTTTCTACTAAGGTAAAGGATATTATTTTGTTGCAATACTCATGAGAAATATTATTTTCTTTCATACTCCATATTACGTAAGCGATATTATTTCATCTCGTATTCTTAAATTTGAACTTACTATGGTAAGTATTGCTTCTATAATTCCTGAAATGATTAGAAATTTCGCTTCATCTAATATCATTTCATAGGAATATTGGTCTGAACTTTTAATCAAATTTGGAACTTTTCATGACCGGGTACTGTTCACGGGTACTGTTCACAGTTACTGTTCACGGGTATTGTTCACGGGTACTTTTTACAAAAGAAAAAAAATATTATTTTTTCTTCCTTCCAAGTTATATGTTGTGACCCTTATTCTTAAAATTGAATCCATGTTTTGATCTTCAATTTTACTCCATTATGGAGTATTTTTAAACTTGAATTATCTAAAATATGAATCTCTAATCTTTGTCCTTTTGTCTCACTGGATTCGTTCTCTAAAATGTTTTTCATCATCCTCAGTCTTTAATGGTGATACTTGATGAATATCTTTGGCCTGTAGTGCAAAGATGAATGATTACCTGATGAATATCTTTGGCCCGTAGTGCAAAGATGAACAGGTGTTGAGATGAACATGACCAACTAGTGATACAAATGAATATCTTTGTCCCGTAGTGCAAAGATGAATAATTGATGCAAGATGTATATTGATTGATGTTACAAGGATAAAATATTAATGATGAACTTTTAAATTCATAGATGATAGTAGATTTCAATCTCTACTTAACTCTTCTAATGAACTGTTATTTCCGCTGCGAATATTGATCTAAAACTGGTTGTCCATTATATTTTATCTGATTTGTTGAAGCCTAATGATAAATTGTTGTTCTTTGTCTTAGTCATAATATTCTTTATTAGGCTAGTTGAGCTCACCATTTTCCTTTTTGTTCCATTTTTCTTCTCAGGAGGTGAGAATATAGCAGTAACCAGTCAGGGTAAAGAGTGATGGTCCTAGACAGTTGTTTTAACAGTCCTCACTGTTTTTGTAAAATAGTGTATCAATAAATATAATGAGGACTTATTTGAGTGTGGATATTTTCTAGAAGACAATATTTTTATTTAAACTCACAGCATATGTGTTGTCGTATTTTGCACGACAATTGTAATAGTAAAAGTTGTAGTTATTTCTGTACCATGTATTTCGCGACTCAGAATAGGTGATGTATACCTATTTTGGGGGCGTCACAGTGAGGCTCTAAATACAACAACTTATATCCTCAATCGGGTGCCAACAAAAGCAACTGCAAAAACACCGTATAAACTTTGGGTTAGGCGAAAGCCTAGTCTAAACCACTTACGTGTTTGGGGATTTCCTGCTGAAGCGAGGCCATATAAGCCAAATGAAATGAAATTAGACTCCAAAACTGTTAGCAGCTACTTTATTGGCTATGCAGAACGATCACGGGGTTACAAGTTTTATGATCCCACTAGTAAGTCAATTTTTGAGACGGGAACTGCAACATTTTTTGAGGATGTTGAGTTTTGGGGAAGAAATCAAATCAGGAACATTGTCTTTCAGAAGGAAGAAGGAGAAAACTCAATTCCTACTACTATTTTTGACAATGTGCAATTTTCTATACCTGTAACTCAACAATCTCAAGAATCTGAGCAATTAAGACGATCCACGAGAGAAAGAAAATTTGCAATTTCAAATGATTATATCATATATCTTAAAGAATAGGAGGTAGAAAATGGAATGTCGAAAAATGATCCAATTAATTTCTGGCAAGCCATGCAAAGTTCTAACTCTCAAAAATGGATTGAAGCCATGAATGAAGAGTACAAGTCTATGCAAGACATTAAAGTTTGGGAACTTGTTCCATTACCGTATGATGCGAAACCCGTAGGTTGCAAATGGATATTTAAAACCAAAAAGGATTCAAATGGTAATGTGAAAAGGTATAAGGCACGTCTTGTGGCTAAAGGCTTTACTCAAAAGGAAGGAATTGACTTTAAAGAGACTTTCTCTCCAATTTCTTCGAAAGACTCTTTTAGGACAATTATGGCGCTTGTTGCACATTTTGACCTTGAGTTACATCAAATGGATGTCAAAACAACATTTCTCAATGGTGACATTGAAGAAACAATTTATATGGTGCAGCCAGAAAACTTTGTGTCTGGAGACCCAAAGAATATGGTTTGTAAGTTGACAAAATCCATCTATGGACTCAAGTAGGCATCTCGTTAGTGGTACTTCAAATTTCATCAAGTTATTGTTTCATATGGTTTTGAAACAAATATTGTTGATAATTGTGTATATCACAAATTTAGTGGGAGTAAACATATTTTCCTGGTTTTATATGTCGATGACATATTACTTGCCACAAATGACATAGACATGTTTCTTGACACCAAGAGATTTTTATCAAAGAACTTTGAAATGAAAGATCTTGTAATGCTTCTTTTGTGTTAGGAATTGAGATACACCGAGAACGTTCTCGACGTATATTGGGATTGTCACAAAGGAACTATATTGAGAAAGTTCTCAATAGGTTTAACATGCAAAATTGCAAATTAGGTAAAACCCCGGTCACTAAAGAAGACAAGTTTAGTCTCAGTCAATGCCCAAAGAATAGCCTTGAAATTAAAGAAATGCAAAAGATTCCCTATGCATCGGTTGTAGGGAGTCTAATGTATGCTCAAGTATGTACGCGCCCGGATATTGCGTTCATAGTTGGCATGTTAGGCAGATATTTAAGTAATCCTGGCATGGATCATTGGAAGGCAATTAAACGAGTTATGAGGTATTTACAGAGAACAAAGGATTATATGCTCACATATAAGAGATCGGATCGATTAGAGATCATTGGGTATTCCGATTCTAATTTTGCTGGGTGCCAAAATAGCTGGAGATCCACCTTCAGGCTATGTTTACTTATTGGCTGGTGGAGCGATTTCATGGAGGTCTGCAAAATAGACGCTCGTTGCTTCGTCTACCATGGCTGCAGAGTTTGTAGCATGTTATGAGGCATCAAATCATGGAATATGGTTGCGAAATTTTGTCACTGGGCTGCGAATTTTGGAGGGTGTTGAAAGACCATTAAAATTATATTGTGACAATAAATCAGCGGTATTATATTCTAACAACAACAGAAGCTTGACAAAGTCAAAGCACATTGAAATCAAGTTTCTCGTTGTACAAGAAAGAGTGCAGAATGGACAGATTTCTTTAGAGCACATTGGGACAAACTCCATGATAGCGGATCCGCTCACAAAAGGATTATCACCAAATGTCTTTCACGAGCACACTGCTCATATGAGTGTTATCCTATTTGAGGATACTTTAGTTTAGTGGGAGTTTGTATTTGGATTATTACTCTATGTTAAAACTATAGATTTTATTTATATATTTTCTGCAGAATTAAAATATTCAGTTTACTACACTCTATTAAGTATATTGAAGTATTGATCTCACTAAAGTTAATTAAGTAGGACCAGTTGGAAATAGGCATGCGTGAATCACATTACATGTAATTTCCATGCTATGCATCCATGATTGATCTATGTTATTTAGCTATGTTGGCATACGAGACCATTGATAGGTCAAATTACGGCTATTGTAATGAAGACCGCTTTGATCCTATATTAATGTAGCTAATGGACGAGATTGTTTGGATACCCTTTAGAACATGAAAACAAATTTCAGGAGCTCACTAAAGTTAAACACATTTCTTAGAATACATATGTGGTCCAGTGGGAGATTGTTGGATTAATTTTTTATTAATCTTAATTGGGACCACACATGTATATTATTAATGTGTACTATCTTATATAAGTCTAAATTTAAGTGATTTAATTAAGTTTTAAGTAGGCTTAAGGGTATGTTTGTCATGGTATTAATGTGTAGAGATCGGATTTGTATTTTTAAATTGATGAGGGGCAAATTTAAAAATACTAAAAGATAGTAACTGTCATTTAGCAGTTTCTTCACACGGCAGTTTTCTTTATAAGGGGTCATGGTCCCCAATTGAGCGTATATTTTTTTCTCTTCATTGTTTACTCTGTATTCCCATCAACAGAGAAATACATTTCTAAAATACACATCAGTTAGAAGATCTCAACCCGTTTGATCAAACAATATTATGGAATCTGCTACGTTTCCGTTATGTTCTTTCTTCTTCTTCTTTTGTTTTAACATGGGTTATATTTATAAACATGTTTAATTTCAGTAATTAATTTTCTTCAGTACATGTTTAATTTCAGTAATTAATTTCAACAAACAGATGAATAACAAGTCTTTTTAAAGTAGCATTTTCTTTATTAATTAAATTAAGGGATAAGGTCCAAAAATGCTCCTGACGTTTTTCCCAATGTCTACCGAGCACCCTATACTTTTTTTCTGTCAAAAAAACCCTTAATGTTACAATTTTTGGGTCATTCGTGCCCCTGCTGTTAACAGCTGTGCCAACTAGACAAACGACGATGACGTGGCAAGGGCATGGAGGGTTAAATATAAAACATATTCTAAATATAATTATATATATCATTTAATCAAAACAAAAATACTAAAATTCAAAATAAAAAAAGCATAACATATTTACATCATTTAATCAAAATACTAAAATTCAAAACATAACATATTTACATCAAATACTAATTTAAAAAAAATACTAAAATTCTAATGAAAAAAAATACTTAAATATTAGAAAAAAAAATCAAATTAAAAAATATTAAAAATACTAAAATTCAAATTATGTTGTTAATTAATCAAAACAACAAAAATTCAAATTACATCATTAAAATACTAAAATCATAACATTAATATTTTGAATATTACTAAATAACGTTATCAATTTTTTTAATATTCAAAATATTCAATTTTAGTAATATTTTGAATATTCAAAATAACGTTAATATTTTGAATATTTTCTATATTACTAAAATATTTTAAATATTAAAGTTAATATATTGTGAATATGAAAAAAATATTTTAGTAATAATGTTATTTTAGTAATAACGTTGAATATTTTGAATATTACTAAAAAACAATGTAATATTAATATTTTGTAATATTAATGTAATATTAACGTTATTACTAAAATAACGTTATTTTAGATTATATAAAATATTCAAAATTTTACTAAAATAATGTTATTTGTTTAGTATTCAAAATATATCAATGTTAACGTTTTATATATTTTTAGTTACGTTAATTAAAATAGTATTTTATGATATTAATCATAACATAATAGTATTTTTATAATATTTCTGTTAATATTAAAATAGTATTTTATGATATTAATGTTATTACTAAAATACTATTTTGAAATACTATTTTAATTAACGTTAACAGAAATGTTGTACAAAATATTAATGTTATGATTTTAATATTCAAAATATTACAAAATAATTAATGTTATGATTTTAGTATTTTAATGATGTAATTTGAATTTTTGTTGTTTTGATTAATTAACAACATAATTTGAATTTTAGTATTTTTTATTTTGATTTTTTTTCTAATATTTTAGTATGTTTTTTAATTAGAATTTTTGTATTTTTTTAAATTAGTATTTGATGTAAATATGTTATGTTTGAATATTAGTATTTTGATTAAATGATGTAAATATGTTATGCTTTTTTTATTTTGAATTTTAGTATTTTTTATTTTGATTAAATGATATATATAATTCTATTTATAATATGTTTTATATTTAACCCTCCATGCCCCTGCCATGTCATCGTCGTTTGTCTAGTTGGCACAACTGTTAACTGCAGGGGCACGAATGACCCAAAAATTACAACGTTAAGGGTATTTTTGGATAAAAAAATATAAATACTTGATAGACATTGAGAAAAATATCAGGGGTATTTTTACATCTTATCCCATTAAATTAATCCTCCTTTGAAATACCAATTTGTTTATTGAATAGTAGTAGTCCCTTAAAGTCCATGTTATTCCAAATGTTATTACTCCTATAACTTATTCCCAAATCCCAACGTGTATACATTCTATTCTAACCCAAGTAATATTACATTATTTTATTTTTTCATAACCCTTAAAATAAGATTAATGTACTCGCAAAATAAAATGTTAATAATAACATAATGTTTTTCTACGTGGATATGAATGAATGAGGTAAAAACAAGTTTCCATTTTCCTGTCCGAGTTTTTGAATAGCACAAAGTTTGGTATCCGACTATAAATAACAACACTATTTCATTTCGCCTACGTACGTACGGGGATGAACTACTTTTGATAGTAAAGTGGTCCACTTTCCAATCTTTATTGCTGCCATTTTTGTGAGACTTTTTTTTTTTCTTTCGTTTTTTAACTATTTTATTTGATGAGAATTGATATTTTTATAATTAAATTTGATAGTTTCACAAAGTTATTTCTTACGTGAGGTGAATTTACTTCAATTCTTTATTTTATTTATTTCTTCCTTTTCAATTAATTAAGAATTGCGCTACTGCCAAATAAATTCTTCTTTACTTTTGTCAAAGCTCACATATTGTCAAAGCTCATATATAATTATAGCACTAGTTTTGGAGAACAATTGGCCACGACCACATAAATAATAGTCCTAGACACCACAAAAAATTATAGATTGTGGACAAGTACTACTTTTATGCCGTCCAGATACTTGCTACTTGTGGCGTAGAATAATATTTTCCTCCCACTTTCCTTTTGATGAGACGGATAAGGCTAAATAGTTGGGGTTTGATCCAAACTGCTCGATAAAAAATTTAATTTGTGCTCGACTTGTAATATAAATAAGTTAAATATGAGGAAATTTTAAAATTTGATAATTTATTCTTTCTTTCTCAAATTGTAATTTTCTATTAACACTTGAATCATATTCGTTCGAAAAGTTCAAACTGTTTGGGCTCGATTTTAGATTGTGCTTGACTCGGTTGCTAAACGAACTTCAATAAAACTTTATTTTATACTCGATAAATTTTGTGAATCAAATCTGAACGAGCCGACTCGATTTATTTATACGTTTAGAGACGGATGAATGGAAAAGGAACTTATTATTATTATTAATAATAATAGTAATAATAATAATGTCCAGGAGTACTTTATCGATCTTCACATGGGCCGAAGGCCTGACATTAGAAGGACTTTATGAGGTTGCTGGGTTGAAGCCCGTGGAGAGGTTGGAGGTCTTCGGGTTCGGCATCCGAGCCCCTTGGGCCGGGGCCTTACCCTCTTGTGTGGTGTTCGGGGTCGGGTCTTCGAGTTCTTTGGGCCGAGACCCAGATCTAGCGATGGGATTGTTTGGGCCTGCACAGTGGACTCTCCTGCGTGCAGAGTTCGGGGTCCTAATCGTATTTCAATAAGTTAACTCCAAAGGTAGTGAGTGGATTGGATTCCACTTGCATCTTTAAGGAGATTGTGTTGGACCTAAGTTATGGTAACTACCATGAATAGTAGTCTTAATCCGACTTGGAGAAGGATTCTAAAGGTGGTGAGCTTTATAAATACAAGGCTAAGGTTACAATTAATAGGTCGTGAATAGTACTCGTGAATAGTAACTCATGAATAGTAACTCGTGAATAGTAACTCATGAATAGTAACCCCGACATGAAAAAGTTCTAAATTTGATAAAAAGTTCCAACCAATATTTCGGCATAATGATATTGAAGAAATAATATCATTTTAGAAGAAAATAACCTCCCTTACTATCCCTTACCTCGAAAGACAGTACCTCTGACTGGAATAACACTGAACGAACTTGCACCGTATAGCAATACTCAAAGTATACTAAAAGAATACGCTTGATAATATAGAGAGAGAAAGAGAGAAAACTTTGTTTCTGGTGTGATTTTCAATTCTAACTTAGCCCTCTATTTATAGGAAAATATTAGAACGCCAAAGGAGACTAAATTAATAAAATATCAATATTTACCAAATATTCAAGCCCACCACCAACGAATCTGATTTTAGCATTTCCCACATGCTCACCTTCTAGAAAAAAATAAAAAAAAAACGTTTTTGAAATAAAAAAATAATTAAACTTTCAAAAATCAATTATTTCGGAACCCCGAAACTTCAATAATTCACAATAAATAGCTACTTTGTCAGAAAATTTGAATCTCGCTACTTTTTATAGGAATTTCAATTCTCTACAACTTTGCAGAAGAAAATTTTTCCAAATTCCAAACAGAAATTATCTAAAATCCACAAACGGGCGATTTTACAGTCTACAATCAATTTTTAGTCAAGAAATGGGTTTACCGACACACAAAATCTGTTTTTTAATATTTATTACAACAAAATACTCTTTCTCCTCATAAACTCATATATCCTCCATTCATTATAAAAATATCACCATTATTATATTATTAAAATATAATAATATATTTAAATGAATTATTTTATCAGAAAAAGATAAAATATTAATTTTCAACGATTGTCACATTAAAAATTTTCTCCATCTATATCCACATAAAATAAATATTTTCTTTATCATAATAATCAATAATTAATTATTAAAAATAATATTACAGAATCACAGTACTGACAACCAGGCCGTTCCCAGGATAGAGGGGGCTTTCCAATAAGGATTTCTCCTTACTGGCGCGCAATTAGATGACCAAACCTCTCCTTGACAGAACTTTCTAGACATTGCCAATAATGTTATCTGATAATATTATTCAAATAATATGAATTATTGATCTGATAATGGAAAATACTGTGCAATGACAATTATTGAAACAATAATAATATAAATATCAACGCAGCAATTATTGAATCAATAAAGTAATGAACAGTAACTCCTGTAGCAATTATTGAGTAATGCCTTCTTACGTAAGGATTAATAATTCAAAATACTGTGCAATACCGTGTGCTACTGTGCAACAACGTGTATTACTGTATTTTAACCACCGGATATTCCAACAGTGTAAACGGTAACGATTACGCCGTTATTTAAAAAAACTTTAATTTGTCGTTTTCTTCATCCGACAGTTATTTTGTTACGGGACCCACAAAAGATTGCGCCGTCGTACGAATATTCCCCGACAGAAAGAATATTCCATGACCAAACGAATATTTCCCGACAACAATGAGTATTTTATAACCACTTGCTTATTTTTGAAAAAAATTTCATATATCACCCTTAACTTTAACCTTTTATCAATTTAACCATTTACTGAATTGTAAATATAAGAAAAATTGAATACTTTTATTTCATAAAATTCGGGGTCTTACATGATTCACATGATTGAACTATTGATTCACATTATTTACTATTAGGGGAGGTGGTGCAAGTTTGATAATACTTGTAAGACTAAATTAAAAATGAAGAAAAAGAGGAATGTACTATATTGTAATATTTTGAGCCCCAAAATGTGCAATTATCGAAATTAAATTTTCCTATAAATAGAAGCTCATTATTCCTTTATTTCTCACCAATTCACTAAAGCTATAGAGTAATTATTATAGAGAGAAATTATAAAGAGAAAGAAGAAGAGAAGTCTACTACCTCACTATTCCAGTATCCAGTTTTTCTAAGGTAAGAGGTATTATTCTTCCGTATTCATGAAGAGAGTTATTTTTTTTTCAATACTCGTAAGGGTTGTTATTCCATTCTTTATTATTATGTTGGAATAACCTGTCTATGCGAAGTACCGCATACATGATGAAATTCTTCTTTTATTCTATTCTTTATTATTCTGTTGGAATAACCTGTCTGTGCGGTCTATCGCATGCCTGGTGAATTTTGTTGTTATTCAATTCTTTATTATTTTGTTGGAATATCCTGTCTGTGCGGATTACGCATGACCTGATTCCATTCTTTATTATTCTGTTGGAATAACCTGTCTGTGCGGTCTATTACATGCTTGGTGAATTATGTTGTTATTACATTCTTTATTATTCTGTTGGAATATCCAGTCTGTGCGGGTTACGCATGACCTGGTTCCATTCTTTATTATTCTGTTGAAATAACTTATCTGTGCGGATTACGCACGCCTAGTGAATTCTTCTGTTATTCCATTCTTTACTATATTGTTGGAATAACCTGTCTATGTGTATTACTGCATGCATGGTGAATGATCCTTTGTATTCATTCCTTATTAAATTATGGAAATGATCTGTCTACGTGGATTACCGCATGGCGGGCAAAAATTCACTTGCAGTTTCATATATTCTATTATACTCAGTTGGTTAAAGTTTTGGCTTCTATACTCCATGAAATTAGTAGAATATCCTGGATATTTGCGTTTCATCTAGTATCTTTTCATGAAAATATTCTTCTGAGCATTCTTGAATTTTACTCCACAAAGCAGTATCATGTTGACAATTTGGACGTTATTGGTTCCTAGATAAATTAATTTATAAATCTTTAAAATTTATCCTTGAACTTATTTTATTAAATTATTATGTCATTGTCATCATTCTCATGCTTATATTGTAATGAAAGTCATCTTTGGCTTACGTGCATAGATGGACTTGGTATGATTATGACCAGGGATTATTCGGTATAATCATGACTGTAATGTGACGAATGATGTGGTAACAGTCCTCATTGGCCTGTAGTTCATTGATGGACAGCTGTTGGTGTGATTATGACTAGAGATTATTCGGTATAGACATGACCATTGATGATTACATGAATATCCTTGGCCGTGATGCAGGGATGATTCAATTTTATTTATTAAGCTGAGTCTCAGCGATAAAGTTGATGGAAAACTTTTAAATCATAGAAGATAGTAGATTTTATGCTCTACTTGACTCTTCTAATGGATTGCTTATTCCGCTGCAGTTAAACTTGTTGTCTATTATATTCTATCAGTTTAACATTGTTGAAGGCTAATGATAATTTATTCTGCATTATCTTAGTCATAATATTTCTTACTGGGCTAGTTGAGCTCACCCTTTCTTTCACTGTTCTCTTCAGGAAATGAGAACATAGCCGGGACTAGTCGAGGAACGGAGTGACGGTCCAGATGATAGATTAGTAGTCCACATTATTCTGTTAAATAGTGTGACAATAAATGTAATGAGGACTCCATTGAGTATGGATATTATCTAGATGACAATATTCTTATTAAAACTCTTAGATTATGTTTTGTCGTATTTTACACGACTGTTGTATAATTAAGTTGTATTTGAATTTTGTACCATATATTTGGCGACTCAAGATGGGGGATGTATACCTGTTTTGGGGGCGTCACAATTATCCTTAACAACATTTACACGCTATACTACATATGCCCCATGCGCACTCTTTTCACACTCATAAGCAATAGTTACATACTTTGAGTGTAATACACAAACCGACAATAGTCACATACTTAGAGTATAATGCACAAACCGGTAAACTCTCATCACTATCCCCTACAATGTATATTCATTTGTTTTTCTGTGTAAAATTTGACCATCGCACAATAATTTACCCTCTTTTATTATATTTTAATTTATTAATTGTACATACACATTTATTATTAAAAAATTGAATAATCCCGCCTCAACGCGCGAGTTTATATCTAGTAATATACTATTGCGAAGCTATCAGAAAGAATTTTCTGGAATGATATAACACCTTGCACATCAAAGACCTTGCCCCTTTTAATTTTTACTACTTCTTTAGAGAAAAATAAATATATTGGAATATTTAATATTTGGTCATATAAGGTTTCTTATCTTAGGATGAAAATAGCTTAAGGATTTGATGTGGAAGGTGTTATATGTAGGGGAGTTCAAACCAAACGATTTTTTCGATTTTTAGGGAAACTAAACCGGTTTGAATCGGTCGGTTCGGTGCAAAGATGAACCGGTTCGGTACCGATACACATAACCGGTACATACCGAGTATTCGGGACCAGTTTTGGTAGGCTTAGGGGTGTTAACCGAGCAGAGTAGCTCGATACTTGACTCGAGATTGGTTCAAAAATATGATACAAAGCTCGAATTCGAAGTAGATTCGAGTCGAATATGATCCATACTCGTTTTCTGTTTAATGATACACGAGTCGAATTCGAGTATAGCAGTATTCGCTCAGATTAGGGTTCGAGTATTTCATTTTTTCTTGAACCATACTCAATACCTGCTAGATGGATCATATTCAAATTCTGGTCTAATACATACTAATAAGCTAAATATGTGATATTTGTATCAATCTTTATAATTTATAAAGTGTAGTATTAAATTGTGTAAGATTGTACTTGAATAAATCAGTGAATTGATTGTCAATTCGTATTACATTATTTGTAATTTCTTTACATAAATAAAAGTAAAAGACTTATATTTATAAAACATTAGTTCAATAATCAATTTAGTATGTAGTGGTTCAGTATTAAACGAAATGGTTCATATTCTAAACTCGATTTGAAGGCTCGTGAGTAACTCGTTTTGTAAATGAGTCGAGTATTTACGAGCCGAGTAGGTCTGAGTAATGATCCGAGTTAAATCTGGCGCAAAATTAAAAATTCCTTATCGTATTCGAGTCGAATCCGAGCTCAATTTTTTCGAGTCGAGCCGAATCCGAGCATTAAAGTGTTCGCTGAGATTCGACTCGTTTTCACCCCTAGGTAGGTTATTTGGCTTGATCGGTATATGCCGAACCAAACCGGTTGTACCGGTTTATTTAATAACTAGCTATAACCCGTGCCTGAAGGCACGGTGTAACGAAAAATTAAATTAAAATTTGAAAAATATTATATTATCTAAAGACACATATCACCACAACAATTAATACATACTCAATCATCAATACATATCCAACCACCAAAACATCAAGCTAGTTAACATCAAGAAATTTTGGCAAAATTTCTTTTAAAAATAAATATCCAGAAAATTCTAAACCTGTCTACAAAACTTACAATCATCATTACATATCCAAACCACAAAAAAAATTATCATTTCATACTCAAAATCATCATAACCATGTATAATTAGTTAACTTTACAAAATACGGAACACACAATCATCAACACATATCTAACCACCAAAACATCAAGCTAGTCGCTACTAATTTCAAAAAATTCGACAGAATTTCCTTTAAAAATAGATATCCAGACAAATATAAACATGTCTATAAAACTTACAATCATCCACACATATCCAAACCACCAAAAAAATCATCATTCCATACCCAAAATAATCATAACCATGCATAATTAGTTAAATTTACAAAATACGGAACACAAAAAAATACATATATGAAGAAATTAATACATACTCAATCATCAACACATCCAACCACCAAAATATCAAGCTAGTCGTTACTAATTTCAAGAAATTTCGGCAGAGTTTCCTTTAAAAATAGATATCCAAAAAAATCTAAACATGTTTACAAAACTACAATCATCCACACATATCCAAACCACCAAAAAAATCATCATTCCATACCCAAAATAATCATAACCATGCATAATTAGTTAAATTTACAAAATACGGAAAACAAAAAAATACATATATGAAAAAATTAATACATACTCAATCATCAACACATCCAACCACCAAAATATCAAGCTAGTCGCTACTAATTTCAAGAAATTTCGGCAGAGTTTCCTTTAAAAATAGATATCCAAAAAATCTAAACATGTTTACAAAACTACAATCATCCATACATATCCAAACCACCATAAAAACCATCATTCCATACCCAAAATCATCATAACCATGTATAATTAGCTAACTTTACAAAAGACGAAACATAATGAATACATACATGCAGAAAATAGAGAAACAACATGTTGAGTATAAGACCATTTACTTTACAGCTTACACCATGTATTCTTCAATATATACCTGAAAATATTTGAAATTTAAAAATTATCGAAATATGTGAGTCAAAATTAAACAATTGTAAATCTGAAACATAATGAGAACACATATTTGTTTGTAGGGGGAATGAGAGAGAGAGCTCTGTGTGTGTGGTAGAATAGATAAAAGATTTGAAATTTGAATAAACTGGAATGAGAGAGAGAGCAGCTGACGTAAACTTGATGTGACATTTGTCTATTTTCTCTCTCCGCTCTGTTTTATATTATAGATATACTATTGCGAAGCTATCAGAAAGAATTTTCTGGAATGATATAACACCTTGCACATCAAAGACCTTGCCCCTTTTAATTTTTACTACTTCTTTAGAGAAAAATAAATATATTGGAATATTTAATATTTGGTCATATAAGGTTTCTTATCTTAGGATGAAAATAGCTTAAGGATTTGATGTGGAAGGTGTTATATGTAGGGGAGTTCAAACCAAACGATTTTTTCGATTTTTAGGGAAACTAAACCGGTTTGAATCGGTCGGTTCGGTGCAAAGATGAACCGGTTCGGTACCGATACACATAACCGGTACATACCGAGTATTCGGGACCAGTTTTGGTAGGCTTAGGGGTGTTAACCGAGCAGAGTAGCTCGATACTTGACTCGAGATTGGTTCAAAAATATGATACAAAGCTCGAATTCGAAGTAGATTCGAGTCGAATATGATCCATACTCGTTTTCTGTTTAATGATACACGAGTCGAATTCGAGTATAGCAGTATTCGCTCAGATTAGGGTTCGAGTATTTCATTTTTTCTTGAACCATACTCAATACCTGCTAGATGGATCATATTCAAATTCTGGTCTAATACATACTAATAAGCTAAATATGTGATATTTGTATCAATCTTTATAATTTATAAAGTGTAGTATTAAATTGTGTAAGATTGTACTTGAATAAATCAGTGAATTGATTGTCAATTCGTATTACATTATTTGTAATTTCTTTACATAAATAAAAGTAAAAGACTTATATTTATAAAACATTAGTTCAATAATCAATTTAGTATGTAGTGGTTCAGTATTAAACGAAATGGTTCATATTCTAAACTCGATTTGAAGGCTCGTGAGTAACTCGTTTTGTAAATGAGTCGAGTATTTACGAGCCGAGTAGGTCTGAGTAATGATCCGAGTTAAATCTGGCGCAAAATTAAAAATTCCTTATCGTATTCGAGTCGAATCCGAGCTCAATTTTTTCGAGTCGAGCCGAATCCGAGCATTAAAGTGTTCGCTGAGATTCGACTCGTTTTCACCCCTAGGTAGGTTATTTGGCTTGATCGGTATATGCCGAACCAAACCGGTTGTACCGGTTTATTTAATAACTAGCTATAACCCGTGCCTGAAGGCACGGTGTAACGAAAAATTAAATTAAAATTTGAAAAATATTATATTATCTAAAGACACATATCACCACAACAATTAATACATACTCAATCATCAATACATATCCAACCACCAAAACATCAAGCTAGTTAACATCAAGAAATTTTGGCAAAATTTCTTTTAAAAATAAATATCCAGAAAATTCTAAACCTGTCTACAAAACTTACAATCATCATTACATATCCAAACCACAAAAAAAATTATCATTTCATACTCAAAATCATCATAACCATGTATAATTAGTTAACTTTACAAAATACGGAACACACAATCATCAACACATATCTAACCACCAAAACATCAAGCTAGTCGCTACTAATTTCAAAAAATTCGACAGAATTTCCTTTAAAAATAGATATCCAGACAAATATAAACATGTCTATAAAACTTACAATCATCCACACATATCCAAACCACCAAAAAAATCATCATTCCATACCCAAAATAATCATAACCATGCATAATTAGTTAAATTTACAAAATACGGAACACAAAAAAATACATATATGAAGAAATTAATACATACTCAATCATCAACACATCCAACCACCAAAATATCAAGCTAGTCGTTACTAATTTCAAGAAATTTCGGCAGAGTTTCCTTTAAAAATAGATATCCAAAAAAATCTAAACATGTTTACAAAACTACAATCATCCACACATATCCAAACCACCAAAAAAATCATCATTCCATACCCAAAATAATCATAACCATGCATAATTAGTTAAATTTACAAAATACGGAAAACAAAAAAATACATATATGAAAAAATTAATACATACTCAATCATCAACACATCCAACCACCAAAATATCAAGCTAGTCGCTACTAATTTCAAGAAATTTCGGCAGAGTTTCCTTTAAAAATAGATATCCAAAAAAATCTAAACATGTTTACAAAACTACAATCATCCATACATATCCAAACCACCATAAAAACCATCATTCCATACCCAAAATCATCATAACCATGTATAATTAGCTAACTTTACAAAAGACGAAACATAATGAATACATACATGCAGAAAATAGAGAAACAACATGTTGAGTATAAGACCATTTACTTTACAGCTTACACCATGTATTCTTCAATATATACCTGAAAATATTTGAAATTTAAAAATTATCGAAATATGTGAGTCAAAATTAAACAATTGTAAATCTGAAACATAATGAGAACACATATTTGTTTGTAGGGGGAATGAGAGAGAGAGCTCTGTGTGTGTGGTAGAATAGATAAAAGATTTGAAATTTGAATAAACTGGAATGAGAGAGAGAGCAGCTGACGTAAACTTGATGTGACATTTGTCTATTTTCTCTCTCCGCTCTGTTTTATATTATAGATATTAAAAAAAAATATCTCAGTATTTAACTTCACTTCAGTCTTCCCTTTGTTTATTCCTAAACACGCCAAACCTCCTTTCTCTCCCAGACCCATCTCGAACAGACCAGTCGAACGCGAAGTCGCAAACCCAGACCCAGTCCTCTCCTTCTCAAACAGTCGAACGATCCCAGTCCATCCATCTCGATTCTCGAAGTCTCCACCTTGACAATCCATCAATTTTTCTCCCACCGGCCAACCTACGACTCGCCAGTCGCCGCATCGCAGTCGCCTCTCCAACTCTAGTCTCTAGATTCCAGAATCTTCCTTTTTCGTAGGTAATTTTGAGTTTATTTTGAGATTTAGTTAATTGATTTCTCCCTATTTATGTCGATTTGTCTATATATGGCATATGAGTGTTACACTGTTACTTGTTACTTTGTTAGGTCTTTTTTTTTGCTGGTGGTTTTTGTTTATTTTGGTGGTCATGGCTCATGGGATGTAACTGATGGAAATAATCTTGGTCCTCTTGGCCATTCGGTAGAGTTTTAGTTAGCTTTCTCTGGTATTGTGCATCTGGTATTATGTAATGGAAGAATTTCTAAAATCAAATTTGAGCATGTTTAATGTTCACTTTTTTAAGGTTACTGCTTTGTGTTAATGATTGCACTGCCTATTGAGTATTATGGGATGAGTCTAATGACTGCACTGCCTTCATGCCTTGTGTTAATGACTGCACTTTGCACTGCCTATTGAGTATTATGTAATGAGTCTAATATATGGCATATGTCAACCGTTGCTTTCGAGTCGACATTTAGCACCTGTGGTCGTGTACTTGATCCATTTAGGAGTTCTTTAACTCCTAGAATGGTACAAGCTCTTATTTGTGCTCAAGATTGGCTTCGTTCAAGCAAACAACCAATTTTCGTAGAGGAGAACTTAGATTCACTTGAAACAATTGAGAAAGGTAATCCTTAATTTTAAATTATATAGCTTTCATCTATAATGTTTATATATTAATGACTTTCTTTAACTAATTTTATTTTATTCTGATCTTAGAATTTGCGGAAGTTTTAGATATGGATGGCGGAATTTAATGGAGATATGGCAGTTGGCACTTGGCATGGGTAAGAATATTTTATTGTGGGCTAATTGCATTAAATTCCGTTGTACATTTGAATCTTTATTGTGAACTGATTGGAAATATTTTATTGTGGACTGATTGGAACTGAATGGAACTAATTTCATGCCTTAAAATTACTCACAAATGAAAAACATGATTCCTGGAATCTACTTGTAACTAATGTCAAAATACAGACGAGGGATATAGTTTTGGAAATTAGTTTTCTGTCATTGCAATTTTGTCTAACCTAATCATTTGTAAGCCTTTCCAGTTACAGTATGGTATGAAGGGAAATTATAAGAAAGCTTTAGACTTTTGTCTCATTCACATTTTGTATACTATGCACGAGTTCTTTGTTATAATTGAACAGAATGAGTTTGTGGAACATATAGCAGTGTATTTTCTTCTGTTTTTACTTATGGGTGTTGGTGACACTTGAAACTGTCTGCCATGGGTTAGTAATGTGCTTCATTGTTATGTGGTGCAGCAAAAAGCCTTGAATGCTATTGAAGTTTTATGCTTTTTTCTACTTGGATAAGCTAACTATAAATCATGCTTTGCAGTAATGGACTAATGGTAGATCATGCTTCCCTTGACATCTGAATGGTGGCTCTGAGCTGTTTTGTTGCTGACACAATGACACTGGCACACTGCTACTGAGTGTTGGCTGTTTTATTACTACTACTTTTATTGTTTTGTTTTAATGTTATGTCCTATTTTGGAGAAGTATTGTTTTGTATAATATTGATGTTATGTCTTATTTTGGAGAAGCTGTTTTATCATCTAGTGTATAATGTATTGATACTATGGTAAAGACTGAGACATACCAGGCTCACTGACTGTCTTGCAAGTTACAGCATGAGTGCATGACTACTTTATGTTTAATCTTATATATGGTTAACAGGCTCGTAAGTCACAGCTCACTGCCATACAAATGTTTATTTTGGTTTGCTTAATTGTGTGATGATATTTGTTGGTGTCATGAATGGGTCCATTATTCACTGGCCAGGTATATGAAGATCAGGTATAAAACGGTACAAACCATGTATAAACAGGTACCGGACTGGTACCGAACAGGGTAACCGGTTCGGGATACCGGTTTAATCGGTATCGATTTCAGTTCATTAAATTAACTATTTTCGGTATTCGATTTGGTTCAGATCGGTCCGGTCCGATTTTTTATCGATGAACACCTTTAGTTATATGATGAATAAACATGGAATATTGGAGTCGCATCATTTTAGTTTAATAATATTGCTAGGTATTTCTCATTTAGTTTATCAATATTGCAAGTACCATGTTATTTGGACTTATCAAAATTTAATTATAAAATTTTGCCAAAGATTTATATTCTATGTAATAAATAAAATCTTAGCATAAAAAGTTTTCACGAGTTCAGTTTTTAAAACTATTAAATATTTTTAAATTAATTAAAATAAAAAAAGTGGAAACAAAGATCCTAACACAACCCAATCAAAACAATCTTTAATACTATAAAAGTAAACGTTTTATAATGAATATATTTTTTTTATACAAATCATGAGATTAATTGTGTATTTAGATATATGAAGAAATTAGATAATAATAAAAAACTCTAATAATAAAAATAATAATAATATATTTATACTAGAGATAGGTTGTTCTTTCTTTCTTTCTTTTTTTTTAAAAAAAAAAATACTAGAGATGGTCTAATGATATTTAAAAAAAGGTGAAAGTAAAAGATAGGTTTCGTCATACGTGATAATAAATTCAATTAATAACTTGCTATTCATGTCGTATTTCAAAAATAAAAATATAAAAAAGTTAGCAAATTTGTTGTTCAGTGTTCACTGGATAACACGACGTCGTCTTCACTGGGCCTGCTACTCAAAACTCTGAAATCTGTACTTGAGCCCTCAACACTTATCTCTCCCTCTCCAGAATTACTGTTTGTTTCTCCGATCTGCCAAAGAAAAGAAATGGAGGAAATAGAGAAGAAGAAGGTATCGTCATCAGGGTCCTTTTGGAATTGGGCAATCGCATCAGTAATATTGAGATTAATACTCATTTACTTCCCTCAGAATCTCAATTTATCCTCTCGCGCCGAAGTCTCCACTCCTCTCACTAGCATTCGCCGCCGTACATTCCATCTCTTTGCGTCTTTCTATGTATGAATTTGTATAAATTCGAGCAAGCAATTCAGTTGAACTGATCTGTATTTTCCGGTTAATTTTGTAGTGGCCGAGGGTTACTGGCTAAAGCAATCATCAATGTCGCCTTATGCTGGTTCGTTCATTCATACTTTTATGTATATGCGTATTTTTATAAATAAATAAAAAAAGATGTAAAATTTACAATTTTTCTGTGTTGCATACAGGTTCTATGTACCATGGATCTCCACTTTTATTGTCAATCCTTGGTCCACTTACTGTGAATAGGTAAAAAATTATGATTTTTTTTAATGTAGTAAAGATTTGATCTTTAATGAAATATCACATATTTAATGAATTTACAGTTCATTTCAAGTTATATTTATGAACTATTGATGGGTTTGCAGATTTGGAGGGCAACCCAATCATATCTTATGCAGGTAACAATATTTCATCTTATTAATTATGTGCCACATTTCTTACTTATTTGAAATGACAGTCTTTTAAAAGCAAACATATGTAAATAAATAACTTTAAATTTAACATGATCAATGGTCAAGATTACCGACTTACTTGTATATAGTTCGATATGGTAGGTTGATTTGAATTTTGAAAGTGGAATGTCATTTTGGAACAAAGGCATTATTATCTTTTTATTATTCTTCACATAGTTGGTGTAGTGATTGCTTTGACAAAACCATATTATTTGTATATTTCTATCTGCAATAGTGCTTTGCTTATTAAAG
Organism: Panax japonicus; assembly: GCA_020205505.1. Lineage (NCBI taxonomy): Eukaryota > Viridiplantae > Streptophyta > Magnoliopsida > Apiales > Araliaceae > Panax > Panax japonicus. The sequence goes on along the minus strand of CM035093.1, from coordinate 30,719,980 downwards.
AATAGATACTAAAAGTGGTTACTAAATGGTGCGTATGTTTGTTGTTGGTTATGACCTTTGGGTCTACTCATGTATGGTGGGTCTTCAACTAATTACAAGTTTACACATCATTTTGTAACTTATCTTTTGTAAAAGTTATTTGTAAGTGTAACATTATTCTTCTATCTAATTCTAGAAATTAACACACTTTCACAAAAATATTGAAACAACCCCGGGTCAAATCTCGATAACAATTCTTGGGTCAAATCCCGAGTCTGAATCTAATTAAATCCATCCAAATAAGGCCTTAAACTACTAGCACAATAGTTTATTCTTGGGTCATCCTAGTTTATCGCAGACTCGCCCAAAAGGTCATGTTTGATTGAATGTACTATTGTTAGTAACTTAATTATTCCTTTTTTCCCATATGCTTCGATATGAGACTGGGGTGTTACAAATTTCTTAACTTAAATTTTTGACATTCCTGTCTGAATCGATCACACACACAGTCCACAGATCTTTGTCTATCTAGCTATTGCGAGATAATACCGGCTAGTTTCGTGTCCCCACCTTCATATCCGAGCTTTCAAGAGTCTACTCTGATACCATATGTAACAACCCCAAGTCAAATCCCGATTTCGGAACAAATCTTGAGTCAAATTCCAAGTCTTAATCGAACTAAATTCATCCAAATAAGGTCTTAAACCATTAGCCCAATAGTATCTTTTTGGGTCATCTTAGTCCACCACAAGGTCGCCCAAAATGTCATAATTGAAGGTGCTATTGTTAATAACTTAATTTCTTATATGTAGACAAATTTTTTTCACATGTTTCGATGCGGGATTGGGTATACTATGATTAATTGTAGGAGTATGGGTTTAAAATGCCTTAAATTGAGAACATATGGTACTATTTGTTTCTTGCTGTAGCTGCACATGTTTGCTATACACTAATGCTAAATTAGTTAATAGTGAAGTCTCTCTAGGTAGTCAAACTTACAGAGATTATGGGTGGGTTAACCGTCATGGGGGAGGCTGTGCACCCCATGACTAGCCCAACCATTTGATTAATACTCCCTCCATTCCAAAATTAAGATATACGTTTTCCTTCTCTATCCATTCCAAAAAAGAAGAAGTTATATTTCTACTTTAGTACAAAATGACATGATATTCGTATTCCTAACTTGCCATACTTTCCTACAATCATTTATAACATCACACCACCACACTACTAGATTCTTAGTTAATTCTAGGGGTACATTTGGAAACATAAAGTTATGATAAGCAATTGTCATTTTAGAAATGTATCTAGAAGGAAGGGAGAGGGAGTAATAAGAATATAGAAGAGTGCACCTTATTTGTTCATTAGCGTAAGAGGCAATATATCTACTGCTCAATAATAATCAGGGTTGGAGAGCCTAAGGTAGAAAAGTTCATGAAGCACCTTCTTTAGTATGATTTATGATGTTCTGATGGTTAAAATCTTTCTTCTAAAGTTATGCACAAATATTTTCACTCAAGAAAGAATTTGAAGTTTTTGTTTTTATTTATTTTTAAATAACAAAAGTTAAGTAATAGATGTAATGGAATAAACATTAACCTCTGCTTCTATGCGGCTTAAACTCTCTTCCACATTTTTTATATTTCAGTTATGATTTTCTTGGTTAACTTTTATAGCTACTGGTTAATATCGACACATTTTTGGATACAGTTTGGTTTTTGTGATTGCAGATTTTGCCACTGCTATGCTTATTCGAGCGACTGGCCACAATCTTCAAGAGGCTTATACTCGGAGTTTGAAATCATTAGATCTTGGTAGACTTGTAGACAATTCAGGTAACTCTTAATTACTCTTTGATCCCTTAATAAAGTTTCCTTCTCAATGTTCTCACACACTTGCATATAGATATTAGCTTATGACAGACATATAGCTATAGATATGTATGTATTTATAAATCTAACTTTTTCATTCTGTCACCTCTCAAGCTGATGATCTTATTCCAATTTTTTTTTCAGAGGTTCTGTCATCCGGAGATATTGCTGCCCTAGTATACTTGTGGAATCCTTTTACCATAGTCACTTGTGTTGGTTCTTCAACATCCCCAATTGAAAATTTTGTTATCTTGGTGACCCTTTATGGAGCTTGTAAGCGTAAGAAACTAACAATCTTTGCCCGCTTACACTAGTGTTGAATCATTCTACTCTTTTCTTTCTCCCGATAAAAGTTCTGTATTATATTAATTACCAAAACATGCAAGTGTTCTTTATGTGGGCATTAAGGCGTTTTTTGCTTGAAATTTTATCAGGCATGCCATTTATGTGGCTTCTTTTCAGATTAAACATGTTTTTTGGTCAAAGAGAAAAAGATTGAGTGATATTTCACAGCCTTTGAATAAAAGTTGAACAATCAACAAGAAATCACTTGCATAAAAAAGTTAAGCATTAAAAGAAGAAGGGGGTAAAAAATAATTAGCAAATGAATTACTGATATGCCACAGCCATTGAATATTTGCCTCAAATTAACACAGGAGTAGCTCCTTTAGCAGCTTTTGGATGGGTCATTGCATCACATTTGTCTCTTTATCCTGCAATTCTTATCATACCGGTATGCTTCTCTACATTAATTTCAAGAAACCTTATGTTCTTTATTTCGATGTAAAGAAAGATAAATAGCAGAAAGTTACCCTGTCAAGTGATCCTTCTTTTCACATGTATCAAGAGTTGGTTATTTAGGATTTTGTAACTTCTATTCATTTTTGTTTCAGGTGATTCTTTTGTTAGGTTATGGTTCAGATTCACCTCCAAGAAAATTGTTCTTTCAAAGGAATTTCCCTAAAATTAGAGATGATATCCAACCAAGTCAGGCGGCAGAACCTTCTTATTTTTTATGGAGATCAGTTGTGTTTTTCTTTTTGTGGGCATCTTTATTCGCGTCCTTTGTGTTATTTCTATGCAGCATCTCTGTAAAAAATTATGGTGGTCTTTGGGAGATGATACAGAGGTACAAGTCCATATTGAACATGTTTTCCTTGTTACTAATCCTTTCAACATTCATTGGATAGGGTTTTCCGTAAGCACTCAGCATGACATACCTATCAATCTTTTTAATATTCTCTGTGACATATATGTATGTATATTATTTTGATAAGTAGAGACGTACTTGTGACATGCATTTTATCAGAATATTAATTACATCTCCGTAAGTGCATATGAGCTCAAACCCTCCATCTGCATTCCTCCTAGAGGGGTATCCTGAAGTCTTCACTTGTAATAGACTAATACTTCTATTTGATTAATCACCTGATTACTTTCCCCACCTTTTTATATTGCATCTACTGTTAAGTTATTAGCTTCACTTCATCTGAACAATGGAATTATTTTAGGACCTTTGTCTGTCTAAATAGAACCACAAGTTGCCATATGCTCATCTTTCAAATATTCTTGTGATTTATACTGAAACCCAGCGGTCATTTTCTAGTTTTTCTTCAAGTTGCTTTTCATAGCACATTGCGTTCCTCATATGTAGGATTAGTTCACTAGGGCATGCTATTTTCTTGTACTATGCTTTAAATAAGTAAATTCTTGAATAAAGTTTTCTTCCTTATCCGGTCTTTGTCAAAAATCCAAAACAGGAAGTCTTATAATTGATGTGAACAACATCTTGCACTTAATAAAAGGATTAGTTTTCCATGTGCAGTACTTGACATGATAACTTTATATGCACGCATGGTAAAAGGAAATTTTAAATTTACTAATACTGTGCATAACTTCATAACTTTAATCTTTTCTTAAATCTTATTTTACGCTACTTCTAAATCATTAAGGTGGCTTTGGAGGGCATTCTTTATTTAAGTGGTAGTGATTGCTTCTATTATTGATGAATGCAGAACCTACGGGTTTATACTCACTGTGGAAGATTTATCTCCCAACATAGGTGTATTATGGTGAGTTTTAATTGACCCGACCTGTATGTTGTTTTTTGACTGTGGAGTAATTTAGTCCAACGTCTAAGCTTTCTACTAATTCAATGCAGGTACTTTTTTGCAGAAGTTTTTGATTTTTTCAGAAATTTCTTTCTGATAGTTTTCCATGTTAATATTCTATTCATGATGATGCCACTAGCCATACGGCTAAACCACCGACCCTGTTTTTTGGCTTTTGTGTACATTGCAATCTCTTCAATTCTCAAATCTTATCCTTCAGTAAGTCTCCCGACTGTCTTAAAATTGCTCATTCACCAAGGTAATAGTATTTCCATGTGATTTAATTATAGTTTCATATCCTTGAATTGATCAGCTAGGAGACTCAGCCCTCTACTTGGGTTTGTTAAGCTTGTTTGTCAATGAATTAGCAGGTAACTACTACAAACTTTTTTTTATTTGGTTTTTTTTATGTGGGTTGGCATCTTAGGATCTCTAGTCCATTTCATGCAGATATGCAATTCTCTTTCTTCCTCTTTTCTGGATATGCGGGGGTTTCTCTCCTTAGCCCTGTGATGCACAACTTATGGATTTGGAGGGGGACTGGCAATGCAAACTTCTACTTCGCAACAGCTATGGCTTATGCTTGCTTCCAGATTGTTTTGGTGGTCGAGAGTGTTAATGCCATTCTCAACCATGATAGAAAGATAAGGAAGCTCTGTATTACGAAGGCTTGAGATGGCATATAATGTGATCCAATTGTGAATGGATCAACCATCCATTTGCAGGTCATTCAACTTCCCTTTATGATTTGGAGTTATTCACTGGAACCACAACCTGAGGGACGTAGTCTTTCTTATTTTATTATGGTCATCTGCAAATTCGACCATGCTGGTTGCTTCCGGTAGAAGAGGAAGTTAACACAGAAAGGCCCGCGACACAGCTGAGCTGATATATTCTGAGTGAGCAAGATAGTACGGAGAACTTGGCTTTGAATATAACGCCTCTTTGCTACTTTCAATTATCACGGCAGTTTGAATACAAAAGTTGATTTGTTTAATGTGTATTACTTGTATTGTCAATTTTGCTAACACACCATCCTTTATATTAAACTTATTTAGGCTAGTTAATTAATAAAAACTAGTCCCGAGGAACTTAATTAATTTCAACTGTTTTTTATTTTTATTTTTTATGTATAGTTTGTGCACATAAAATCAAAGATAGGTATGTGGTCCTGTAAAATCAAAGACAGGTAGGACCCTCCAATTCAGTCTTCCCACTAGACCAGGCAGACAAGCAATTCCATTGCGTGTTTTTAAAATAATGTTACTATCATATAAAAAATAATTACATAATATTCATATATACATTTGCATGTTGTGGGCTTCATATGTCAGGCGGAGACTCATAATATGTATGTATGTGTATGTAATTATTATGTGATTTTTTTATGTGATAATAGCATTATTGATATTTTTATAATTCAGAAAGTCCATATAACATGACTGCCATAACATTGTTTTAAAAAAAATACAGTTGAAATTGTTAATCAGAATTCCCATATATATATAGGGTCCGCATCCATGACAACCGGTTGTTGGGAGCAATTAAAAAAATTGTAGCACAACAACTTGAAGGGTCCCCATATAAAATATTACTCCCTCCGTTTCTAAAACATTGTCGTTTTAGAAGAAAAAATTTGTTCCAAAAAGTTTGTCGTTTACAACTTTCGAGGAGAATAAATTATTTACTTTCCTATATTACTCATATCTTCTCTTATTGTCCCAAGAAATTATTTCACTTGTATTAATAGTTTTCAACTTTCAATAAAGGGGTAGTGATGGAATTTCAAATAAATTTTACTTTGTAAATGATACTTTTTTAATTCATGTGCCAAAATCTTAAACGACAATCTTTTAGGAACAAAGGTAGTAATTGTTGTGCCATGACCTTTTTAGTAGCTCTCAATGTGACGCCACCAAAATAGGTCCACACGACCCATTCTGAGTAGCCAAATATCACTCTATAAAAATCAAATACAAACTTCATTTATACAACTGTTGAACTGTCGTGCAGAATACGACCACAGTTAAACTGTGAGTTTTAATACAAATGTATGTAACTCTCATGATGCCTTGACCACAACCTTACAAGGGTACTTTACATAAAAGTACAATAAAAAACTGTTTTAGAAATTAAAATCTTTGGAAAGTGCTCAAGGAAACCTTCGTACATGGGAGGCCATGCGTCTAGGTTATGATTGATATTATATGTCCACAGAATTATCCTTGGTTGACCCAATAGACCCCAAAGAAAAACGAGAAGATTACTATCATCTTCTTTCCAATTGTGAGTCTTCTCTTGACATATAATTATCTCCGTTGTCTCCAAGTAAAAATTATATTTTAAATAACTCCAAGATTATATAGGTAGTGCTCGTAGATATACTCAGCAAGTGGATGTGCACAACCCTATCTTATGATAACACGAAGTTGTATGTCATTAGACATCTTGTATGATAGTGGCAAAACACCCTTCTAAAGTTGGGTTCACATCACCCTATTTGGTTCACCAAAATTAAATATCAAATGACATATACAATACGACACACTTATCAAAAGTTCTCAATAAAATTATTTTCATATTATTTAGTGAGAACCTCAACAGCTATAAACCATCGTTCTAATCCTCTTAATACCCCGCTCGACCCAGCTACACCTTTATTACCTGAAAAGAATTGTGAAACAAAAGGGTGAGCACAACTAGCCCAGTAAAGAATATCATGACTAAAGATAATTAAATTATAAATAGCTTTCATCAATAATAAATCATAGATTTAGAACATATGGTAGATGATAAATATTTTCAACCATAGTTGCAGCGGAACGAGCAATCCATTAAAAGAGTCAAATAGATCATAAAGTCTATTATCTTCTCCATGTTAAAATTCCATCAACAATGTTTTATCCCTGTAACATCAATCAACGGTTCATGTCCATAATCATATGAATAACTCATAATCATAATTGTGGTTCTAAATTTCTCTTCGCACCTAGGACAAATATAATTTTTATCACCTATCTTCACCTGAAACATCAAAAATTATGGTTATACCAAATCACAATTCCTACTCCTAATCATACTAATAAATTCATCTTTGCACTACGACCAAGATATTCATTAACAATTCATCTTTGCACTACAAGCCAAAGACATATAACTGTATTTTAAATAAGTCAAGTAGAGCATGATATCTACTATCTTTTACGAATTTAAAAGTGTATAATTAATATTTTATCGCTGAGACTCAGCTTAATAAATAATCCACATCATCGAATCATCCCTGCACTACGGCCAAGGATATTCATGTAATTGTCAATGGTCATGATTATACCGAATAATCCCTAGATATAATCATACCAATAACTGTATCAATGCACTACAGGCCAATGAGGACTTTTATCACATCATCTATAACATTACGGGTCATGATTATACCGAATGATCACTGGTTATAATCATACCAATAAACAGTTCATCTATACACATAAGCCAAAGATACTCATCAATCAATAGTTCATCTTTGCACGTAAGCCAAAGATATACAACTGTAAAACCAATAATCAACAGTCCATCTTTGTACGTAAGCCAAAGATATACAACTGTAAAACCAATAATCAATCGTCCATATTTGTACGTAAGCCAAAGATATACAACTGTAAAACCAATAATCAACAGTCCATCTTTGCACGTAAGCCAAAGATATACAACTGTAAAACTAATAATCAACAGTCCATCTTTGCACGTAAGCCAAAGATGACTTTCATCATAATATAAGCATGAAGATGATGACAATGATATAAGCATTAATCAAACAAAATCATGGATAAATATTAAAGACTTTAAATTTATCCAAATATTATCAATCACTTAATAAACTCATAATCTAATATTGTTAATATTATAATAATATTTTAATCACTTCTTAAACTTATAAACAATTTATTTTAATTATTTATACTTTACCAATTAATATATTTTAATCATTTAAAAATGTCATACTCATAAGATTTTATCACCAATGATCAAATCCCTCATCAAAAATCTGCATATACCTTATATAGGATTTCCAAGACATAAAATCCTATTTTTCAATTTTGATACTTCACATAACATATTTAATTCATTTACTCATAACTAGTTTATTTTTATAAAAAATACCAAATCAGTCCCAAAAATATTTCTTTTTTGAAATTTAGTAGAATATAGTCCCATATTGAACATATATTTTTCTAAAAATTTTTAAAATTCATTTACTATTTTTCATATGGCCAAAACTACTGAATATTTAGACATTTATCATAAATTTTACTTTTGTCCAAAAATTCAGAAATTTACAGGGTATACTTCTGCTATATACATGTACTCCCAATAAAAATTTCACCAATTTTGGAGTTAATCACAAGGAGTTATAAGGGTTTACTTTTAAAATGGTAATTTGCCATAAAATCCACAACTCTTAATCTATACATCCAAAAATTGCCATCTTTGGACACAATATAGAAAATTCATCAAATTATCATTTCAAATTTATCCATAATTTTTGAGGGTCAGAAAAATTACGAAACTGCAAATGTATTTTTCATCTGTCATGCGGTAATCCACGTAGACAGATCATTTCTATAATTTAATAAGGAATGAATACAAAGGATCATTCACCATGCATGCGGTAATCAACATAGACAGGTTATTCCAACAAAATAATAAAGAATAGAATAACAAAAGAATTCACCATGCATGCGATAGAACGCACAGATAGGTTATTACCAACAGAATAATAAAGAATGGAACCAGGTTATGCGTAATCTGCACAGATAGGATATTCCTACAGAATAATAAAGAATGGAATAACAACAGAATTCACCAGACATGCGATAGACCGCACAGACAGGTTATTCCAACAGAATAATAAAGGATGGAACCAGGTCATGCGTATTCTGCACAGACAAGATATTCCAACAGAATAATAAAGAACGGAACCAGGTCATGCATAATCCGCACAGACAGGATATTCCAACAGAATGATAAAGAATGGAATAATAGAAGAATTTCACCATGTATGCAGTACTTCGCATAAACAGGTTATTCTAACATAATAATAAAGAATGGAATAACAATAACTCTCTTCATGAATACGAAAAAAATAATACCCCATACCTTAAAAGAAGACTGGATACTGGAATAGTGAGGTAGCAGACTTCTCTTCTTCTTTTTCTCTATAATTTCTCTCTATAATAATTGCTTTATAACTTTAGTGAATTGGTGAAAAAAAATGAAGGAATGAGAAAATATAGTTTCGATAATTGCACGTTTTGGGACTCGAAATATTACAGTATAATACCTTCAACTTTTCTTTCATTTTTAATTTAATCCTGCAAGTTTTATCAAACTTACACCACCTCCCCTAATAGTAAATAATGTGAATCAATAGTTCAATCATGTGAATCAATAGTTATAATCATGTGAAAATATGAATTACAGTATAGTACCTCCATCTATACCTCCATTTTTAACTTAGTCATGCAAGTATTATCAATCTTGCACCAACTCCCCTAATAGTATAGGAATATGAATCAATAGTACACACATGTGAACAAATAGTTATAATCATGTGAATTAATAGTAATTAATTGCTCATTTATCCAGTTAAATACCCGATTGATCAATATAACTTCCAAACATCAATTATTATCAAAATAAATGTCTATTTCTACTAACACTAACAATCCCAACACAATGGGAATATTTTTTCTCAAAAATTTCATTTTTAAAATTTCAAAGTTTGACTTTTTCTAAAAAAGTCAACCTCGATAAATTTTGTGTTTATAGTCTATTTATACTAATTTCATCGTTTTGGACTCAAATATCACGTCCGCTTCTCCAAATTCAACTCCGAACTCAAATTCTATTTTTAATAACATTCTTCATTAATATTATAACTCACAATATTTAACAACCAAGTCATTCTCAGGAAAGAGGGGGCTTTCCGATAAGAATTTCTCCTTATTGGCGAGCAATTAGGTGACCAAACCTCTCCTTGACAGAATTTCTAGACATTATAAATATTGTAAATAATAATATGAATAACTTTGTTATCTCAATTATTGATTTAATAATATATAAAATATTATACAGATGATATTGTGACAATAATTAAATCAATAATATGAGAGATATGATGCAGTAATTACTGTAGCAATAATTGAGTATAACTGAGTGACTTCTCATGTAAGCATCAATAATCAATACCGTGTGCTACTATGTAACCACGCGTATTACTGTACTTTTACTACCGGTTATTTTATGACAACTTGCTTACTTTGAAATTTTTTCAAATATGACCCTTAACTTTAAACTTTTATCAATTTAACTATTTACCAAAATAGAAAAATTGAATACTTTTATTTCATAAAATTTGGGGTCTCACAATCTCCCTCCTTATGAAATTTTGCCCTCTAAATTTACGTACCTGGTAGTTCGAAGAGATGAGAATACCTTATTTTCTTTTTAGATTATACCTTCGCGGATATTTCCTCTGTATCATGATTTTTCCATTGCTCATCTCCTGTATTTCAAATATCATTCTAGAATATACCTTCAAAACAAATGTTAATTGACATATCACAATTTGTCAACTTATCAAGTAAACAATTTCAGCTTAGGTAAGTCACACACTAGCGAAGTATATTACTCGTCTCTCCCCTCCTAGTTCTAGACACATATCTCCGCCAGCAACCATATCCCTAAGCTCTGATACCATTTGTGACGCCCCCAAAATAGATCCACACGACACATTCTGAGTCGCCAGATATCACTCTATAAAAATAAAATACAAACTTCATTTATACAACTGTTGAACTGTCGTGCAGAATACGACCACAGTTAAACTATGAGTTTTAATACAAATGTATGTAACTCTCATGGTGCCTCGACCACAACCTTACAAGGTTACTTACATAAAAGTACAGTCAAAAACTATTTTAGAAATTAAAATCTTTGGGAAGTGCTCAAGGAAACCTTCGTACATGGGAGGCCATGCGTCTAAGTTATGATAGATATCATATGTCCAGACAATTATCCTTGGTTGATCCAATAGACCCCAAAGAAAAATGAGAAGATTACTATCATCTTCTTTCCAATGCTGAGTCTTCTCTTGACATATAATTATCTCCGTTATTTCCAAGTAAAAATTATATTTCAAATAAATCCAAAATTATATAAGTAGTGCTAGTAGATATACTCAGCAAGTGGATGTGCACAACCCTGTCTTATAATAACACGAGTTTGTATATCATTAGACATCTTGTATGATAGTGGCAAAACACCCTTCCAAAGTTGGTTTCACCTCACCCTATTCGGTTCACCAAAATTAAATATCAAATGACATATACAATACGACACACTTATCTAAAGTTCTCAATAAAATTATTTTCATACTATTTAGGGAGAACCTCAACAGCTATAAATCACCGTTCTAATCCTCTTAATACCCCGCTCAACCCAGCTACACCTTTATTACCTGAAAGGAATTGTGAAGCAAAAAGGTGAGCACAACTAGCCCAGTAAAGAATATCATGACTAAAGATAATTAAATTATCAATAGCTTTCATCAATAATAAATCATAGATTTAGAACATAAGGTAGATGATAAAACTTTTCAGTCATAGTTGCAGCGGAACGAGTAATCCATTAAAAGAGTTAAATAGACCATAAGGTCTATTTTCTCCATGTTAAAAGTCCACCAACAATATTTTATCCCTGTAACATCAATCAACAGTTCCTGTCCATAATCATATGAATAACTCATAATCATAATTGTGATTCTAAATTCCTCTTCGCACCTAGGACGAAGATAATTTTCATCACCTATCTTCACCTGAAACATCAAAAATCATGGTTATACCAAATCACAATTCCTACTCCTAATCATACTAATAAATTCATCTTTGCACTACGGCCAAGATATTCATTAATAATTCATCTTTCCACTACAGGCCAAAGACATACAACTGTATTTTGAAAGAGTCAAGTAGAGCATGATATCTACTATCTTTTACAAATTTTAAAATGTATAATCATAATTTTATCGCTGAGACTCAGCTTAATAAATAATCCACATCATCGAATCATCCCTGCACTACGACTAAGGATATTCTTGTAATCATCAATGGTCATGATTATACCGAGTAATCCCTGGATATAATCATACCAATAATTGTCCATCAATACACAACGGGCCAATTAGGACTTTTACCATATCATCTATAACATTACGGGTCATGATTATACTGAATGATCCCTGGTCATAATCATACCAATAAACAGTTCATCTATACACATAAGCCAAAGATACTCATCAATCAATAGTTCATCTTTGCACGTAAGCCAAAGATATGCAACTGTAAAACCAATAATCAATAGTCCATCTTTGCACGTAAGCCAAATATATACAACTGTAAAACTAATAATCAACAATCCACCTTTGCACGTAAGTCAAAGATGACTTTCATCATAATATAAGCATAAGGATGATGACAATGATATAAGTATTAATCAAACGAAATCAAGCATAAATATTAAAGAATTTAAATTTATCCAAATATTATCAATCACTTAATAAACTCATAATCTAATATTATTAATATTATAATAATAATAATAATTTAATCACTTCTTAAACTTATAAATAATTTATTTTAATTGTTTACACTTTACCAATTAATACATTTTAATCATTCAAAAATGCCATACTCATAAGATTTTATTACCAATGATCAAATCCCTCATCAAAAATCTGCAAATACCTTATATAGGATTTTCAAGCCATAAAATCCCATTTTTCAATTTTGATACTTCACATAACATATTTAATTCATTTACTCATAACTAGTTTATTTTCATGAAAAATACCAAATCAGTCCCAAAATATTTCTTTTCTGAGATTTAGCAGAATATAGTCTCATATTGAACATATATTTTTTTTGGAATTTTTAAAATTCATTTACTATTTTTTATATGGCCAAAACTGCTGAATATTTAGACATTTATCATAAATTTTGCTTTTGTCCAAAAATTCCGAAATTTACAGGGTATACTCCTGCTATATATATGTACTCCCAATAAAAAGTTTACCAATTTTAGAGTTAACCACAAGGAGTTATAAGGGTTTACTTTTAAAATAGTATTTTTTCATAAAATTCATAACTCTTAATCTATACATCCAAAAATTGTCATCTTTGGACACAATATAGAACACTCATCAAATTATCATTTCAAATTTTTCCAGAATTTTTGAGGGTCAAAAAAATTACGAAACTGCAAATGGATTTTTCACCCGCCATGTGGTAATCCACGTAGACAGATCATTTCTACAATTTAATAAGGAATGAATACAAAGGATCATTCACTATGCATACGGTAATCCACATAGACATGTTATTTCAACAGAATAATAAATAATGGAATAACAGAAGAATTCACCATGCATGCGATAGACCGCACAGACAAGTTATTCCCAACAGAATAATAAAGAATGGAACCAGGTCATTCGTAATCCACACAGACAGGATATTCCAACATAATAATAAAGAATGAAATAACATCAGAATTCACCAGACATGTGATAGACCGCACAGATAGGTTATTCTAACAGAATAATAGAGAATAGAACCAGGTCATGCGTAATTCGAACAGACAAGATATTCCAACAAAATAATAAAGAACGGAACCAGGTCTTGCGTAATCCATACAGACAAGATATTTCAATAGAATAATAAAAAATGGAATAATAGAAGAATTTCACCATGTATGCAGTACTTCACATGGACAGGTTATTCCAACATAATAATAAGGAATGGAATAACAATAGCTCTTTTCATGAATACGAAAGAAATAATACCCCTTACCTCAAAAGAAGACTGGATACTGGAATAGTGAGGTAGCAGACTTCTCTTCTTCTTTCTCTCAATAATTTTTTTCTATAATAATTGCTCTATAGCTTTAGTGAATTGGTGAAAAATAATGAAGGAATGAGTTTCTATTTATAAAAAAATAAGGTTTCGATAATTACACGTTTTGGGGCTCGAAATATTATAGTATAATACCTTCAACTTTTCTTTCATTTTTAATTTAGTCCTGCAAGTATTATCAAACTTGCACCACCTCCCATAATAGTAAATAATGTGAATCAATAGTTCAATCATGTGAATCAATAGTTATAATTATGTGAAAATACGAATTACAGTATAGTACCTCCATCTATTCCTCCATTTTTAACTTAGCATGCAAGTATTATCAATCTTGCACCAACTCTCCTAACAGTACAAGAATGTGAATCAATAGTATACACATGTGAACAAATAGTTATAATCATGTGAATTAATAGCAATTAATTGCTCATTTATCTGGTTAAATACCCGATTGATCAATAAAAACTCTAGACATCAATTATTATCGAAATAAATGTCGATTTCTACTAACACTAACAATCCCAACATAATGGAAATATTTTTTCTCAAAAATTTCATTTTTGAAATTTTAAAGTTTGACTTTTTCTAAAAAAGTCAACTATTGACTTTTTTGACCAAAAAATCAACCCTGATAAATTTTGTGTTTATACTCTATTTCTACTAATTTTATCGTTCTGGACTTAAATATCATATCCGCGCCTCCAAATTCAACTTCGAACTCAAATTCTATTTTTAATAACATTCATCATTAATATTATAACTCACAATATTTAACAATCAGGTCGTTCCCAAAAAAGAGGGGGCTTTCCGATAAGAATTTCTCCTTATTGGCGCGCAATTAGGTGACCAAACCTCTCCTTGACAGAACTTATAAACATTGTAAATAATAATATGAATAACTTTGTCGTCTCAATTATTGATTTAATAATTTATAAAATATTATGCAGATGATACTGTGAAAATAATTGAATCAATAATATAAGAGATATGATGCAGCAATTACTGTAGCAATAATTGAGTATAACTGAGTGACTTCTCACGTAAGCATCAATAATCAATACCGTGTGCTACTATGCAACCACGCGTATTACTGTACTTTTACTACCTCCAGTTAGATGCTATAGATGCGGAGAGGAGAACGTCCAATTATTATAGAGAGAAATTATAGAGAGAAAGAAGAAGAGAAGTCTGCTACCTCACTATTCCAGTATCCAGTTTTCTTCTGAGGTAAGGGGTATTATTCTTTCATATTCATGAAGAGAGTTATTTTTTTTCAATACTCATAAGGGTTGTTATTCCATTCTTTATTATTATGTTGGAATAACCTGTCTATGCGAAGTACCGCATACATGGTGAAATTCTTCTGTTATTTCATTCTTTATTATTCTGTTGGAATAACCTGTCTGTGTGGTCTATCGCATGCCTGGTGAATTCTGTTGTTATTCCATTCTTTATTATTCTGTTGGAATATCCTGTCTGTACGGATTACGCATGACCTGGTTCCGTTCTTTATTATTCTGTTAGAATATCCTGTCTATGCGGATTACATATGACCTGGTTCCATTCTTTATTATTCTGTTGGAATATCCTGTCTGTGGATTACACATGACCTGGTTCCATTCTTTATTATTCTGTTGGAATAACCTGTATGTGCGGTCTATCGCATGCCTGGTGAATGATCCTTCGTATTCATTCCTTATTAAATTATGGAAATGATCTGTTTACGTGGATTACCGCATGGTGGGTTAAAATCCATTTGCAGTTTCGTATATTCTATTATACTCGTCTAAGATATCATTTCTTTTGTACTCGTCATGGAATATCATTTTTTTTTGGTATTTTTTTTACGAGTTACTATTCACGAGTTACTATTCACCCAATTACTATTCACTCTAGTATTATTCACTCGGGTATTCGGGGTACTTTTTGTGTCAGAGTACTATTCACGAGTTACTATTCACCCGATTACTATTCACTCTAGTATCATTCACTCTGGTATTCGGGACACTTTTCGTGTCGGGGTACTGTGACGCCCACAAAATAGGTATACATCACCCATCTTGAGTCGCCCAATATATGGTACAAAATTCAAATACAAACTAATAATATAACAGTCGTGTAAAATACGACAAAATATATGCTGTGAGTTTAAATACAAATATTATCGTCTAGACAATATCCACTCTCAATGGAGTCCTCATAGACAGTATACAAACTCAAATTCAGTCCTCATTATATTTATTATCACACTATTTAACAGAATATTGAGGACTACTAATACTATCATCTGGACCGCCACTCCATTCCCCGACTAGTCCCAGCTACGTTCTCATTTCCTGAAGAGAACAGTGAAAGAAAGGGTGAGCTCAACTAGTCCAGTAAGAAATATTATGACTAAGATAATGTAGAATAAATTATCATTAGTCTTCAACAATGTTAAATTGATAAAATACAATAGACATTAAGTTTAACTGCCGCGTAACAATCAATCCATTAAAAGGGTCAAATTGAGAATAAAATCTACTATCTTTTATGATTTAAAAAGTTTTTCATCACTTTTATCGCTGGGACTCAGCTTAATAAATAATCAACATCATCGAATCACCCCTGCACTACGGCCAAGGATATTCTTTAGTATCACGACCACAAATTATCCATGCACTACGAGCCAAAGATAATTGTGTTTTCATCAATGGTCCTGATTATGCTATAAAATAATTCATCTTTGCTCCCTTGGCCGAAGAGAATCCATAGCCATAATCATACCAAAAACTGTCCATCAATTCACTACGGGCCAATGAGGACTTTTTCCACATCATTTGTAACATTACGGTCATGATTATACCAAATAATCCTTGGTCATAATCATACCAAGTCCATCTATACACTACAGGCCATAGATGACTTTGAACATAATATAAACATGAGGATGATGACAATGATATAAGAATTCAATAAAACAAGTTCACGAATTAATTTGTCCAAGAACCAATAACATCCAAACTGTCAACATGATACTTCTGTGTAGAGTAAAATTCAAGAATGCTCAGAAAAATATTTCCATGAAAAGATACTGGATGAAGCGCAAATATCAAGGATATTCCACTAATTTCATGGAGTATAGAAGTTAAAACTTTAACCAACTGAGTATAATAAAGATTAGAATAACAAAAGAAATCACCATGCATACAGTACTTCGCATAGACAGGTTATTCCAATAAAATAATAATAATGGAACCAGGTCAGGCGAAATTAAAACCGAAAGGATGTTTCAACAGAATAATAAAGAATGTAATAACAACAGAAATCACCATGCATGCGGTACTTCGCATAGACAGGTTATTCCAACAAAATAATAAGTAACGGAACCAGGTCCGGTGTAAAACACACAAACAGGATATTCCAACAGAATAATAATAAAGACGGAACCAGGTCCGATATAAAACACACAGACAGGATATTCCAACAGAATAATAAAGACGGAACCAGGTCCGGTGTAAAACACACAGAAATGATATTCCAACAGAATAATAAAGACAGAATAATAGAAGAATGTCACCAAGTATAGGGTAGTCCACGTATACATGTTATTCCAACAGAATAATAAGAAATGGAATAACAACAGTTCTCTTCATGAATAAGAAAGAATAACACCCCTTACCGTAAAAGAACTGAATATAAGAGTAGTTAAGTAGCAGAAATCTTTTCTTCTTTCTCTCTATAATTTTCTCTCTAGAGTTTCAGTGAATTTGTAAGAAATAATGAAGGAATGAGCTTTTATTTATAGGAGAATAGAAAGGCACTATTCATGGATGAAATAATTTTACAAAATTATTTTTCAATCAACTAACAATTAAGTCAATCAACTAACCAATAAAATCACAACAAAATTAAAATATAATACATATATATAAACACATGTTTTCAATTTATATATATCATTATTATATATACACCACTTTATTTTTCTCCCCCATAACCAACATCAATCCCCCACCCACCCAATAATCAAATTCACTACACTCTTACACATCACTATCACACTACTACTTTTTCACCATTTTCCACTCACACACACATCACACACCTATCACTTTCACATATCATTTTCTTCCACTACATACTCAAAACATACGTATACTCTTTCATTTCCAAAATCATTTCCCAACACGTATGAGCCCCATATGTGGGCCCCACCTTTAAATAATTTTCTACCGATTATTTTGAAAATATGTAAATAGGAATCCATAAAATAAGCAAAACTTCATAAAAATAACCTTAATAATTTTAACAACATTTATCATCTTTATTATAATTTACAATATTAATCGACCTGGTCGTTCCCAGGAAAGAGGGGGCTTTCCAATAAGGATTTCTTCCTATTGGCACGCAATTAGGTGACCAAATCTCTCCTTGGCAGAACTTCTAGACATCGTTAATATTGCAATTTATAATATTAATAACTCTGTCATTTCAATTATTGATTTAATAATATATAAAATATCGACAATAATTGAATCAAATAACGTGAGATACTATGCAACAATTACTATAGCAATAATTGAACAAAACTGAATGACTTCTCACGTAAGCATCAATAATCAATATCGTATGCTACTATGCATCCACGCGTATTAGTGTACTTTTACTACCGAGTAGTTCAACAGTATTAACGGTAAAACTTTCGCAGTTATTTTCATAAAATAATTTTTGTCATTTTCTTAATCCGACAATAATTCTGTTGTGGGGTCCACCAATGATTGAGCCGTCGTACGAATATTCCCTGACAAAAAGAATATTTCCCAACCAATCGAATATAATATGACAACTTGCATACTTTGTAAAATTTATAAATACTACCCACAACTATAACATTATATCAAATCCACACCATAATATTAAAAAAAATATTTTGAGAAATTTAAATATTTATTTATAAAATCTGGGGTCTCACAGGTATTATTCACGGGGTACTATTCCCGAAGTACTATTCACGGAGTACTATTCACCTGAATTTTTTTCTGTCCAAATTATTTTTGGTACATGAATATTATTATTGAATTTTACTCTATAAAGCAGTATCATGTTGACAATTTGGACGTTATTGATTTTTGGATAAATTAAATTATAAATCTTTAAAATTTATCCTTGAACTTGTTTTATTGAATTATTATGTCATTGCCATCATCATCATGCTTATATTGTGATTAAAGTCATCTTAGGCTTACATGCATAGATGGACTTGGTATTATTATGACCAGAGATTATTCGGTATAATCATGACCGTAATGTGACGAATGATGTGGTAAAAGTCCTCATTAGCCTGTAGTTCATTGATGGACAGTTGTTGGTATGATTATGACCAGAGATTATTCGATATAATCATGACCATTGATGATTATATGAATATCCTTGGCCGTGGTGCAGTGATGATTCAATTTTATTTATTAAGTTGAGTCTCAACGATAAAGTTGATGAAAAACTTTTTAAATCATAGAAGATAGTAGATTTTATGTTCTACTTAACTCTTCTTATGGATTGCTTCTTTCTGCTGCAGTTGTTGATCTAAAACTTGTTGTTTATTGTATTCTATCAGTTGTTATACTGTTGAAGGTTAATGATAATTTATTCTGTATTATCTTAGTTATAATATTTCTTACTGGGCTAGTTGAGCTCACCCTTTCTTTCATTGTTCTCTTCAGGAAATGAGAATATAGCTGGGACGAGTCAGAAAATGGAGTGATGGTCCAGAATAAATGGCTTTAGTAGTCGTCACTATTCTACGGAATAATATGATAATAATTATAATGAGGACACCATTGAGTGTGGATATTGTCTATATGACAATATTCTTGTTTAAACTCTCAGCTATGTTTTGTCGTATTTTACACGACTGTTGTATAATTAAGTTGTATTTGAATTTATGTACCATGTATCAGGCGACTCAAGATGGGTGATGTATACATGTTTTTGGGGGCATCATAATTGTGGTCATATGACAATATATATTTTAAATTACAAAATTAGTATGACTCATAAAAAATTAAAATGAAATAAATCTGTGATTAATAGTTTTTGCTATATACAATTATAATTATTGTATTTCCTAAAATTAAATAAATTCATATTTATTTAAAATTTAATATGCTGTATTTGACTTCTATAGTCAAATTGTATTTCTAATTTTAGAAAAGTATAAGTATTGTACTTAGGTTGTGTTTGATAAATCTGAAAATTAAGATCTGAATGATTATGATGTCTTAATAAATTAGATCATCTGAATGATTATGAGGTCTGAATCTAAAAAATTATTTGATAATTAAAAAGTAAGTTGTCTCTTAATGACATTATTTTACCATTTAAAGGGTAAATTTTATTTAATAATTTTAAATATTTAATTTAATAAAAATGAGTGCATAATATTGTTGAATATATTTATATAAAAAAATTATTAAAAAAAATTCATTAAGAGGTACCTCTTAATTATTAATATTCTATTTTTTGTTTTATCGATTAAGAGGCATTCAGAGGTAACAAAAAAAAACAACCAGTATCATGCCTCTTAGCGAATAAGAGGCAATCCATTAAAAGACAATTAGATGTAAACAAACAATACCTTATAAGCATTCACTTGTGGACAAAAATATAATACTCCTACCGTTCAATTTTACTTGTCCTAATTGATTTTTTATGGTCAAATTAACCGATTTTAAGATTAAAAATTGAATATATGTATTAGACATTTTGAAATCAAATAAATTGATTTTGATAATATATTTGATATAATTTATTATGATAATAATTTTATATTTATATCTAATAAATTTAAGAATAAATTTTGATTCTAAATATAGTTAAAAAATGAAAATCAGATAATGGCTCATAGTTTCATGTCACGTGTTCTCTTGTAGCCTTCGAAAATCTAAAGTGCAGAATAGTGCATCTTTTTTAATCAAGCAATATTATCCCATTCTTCGGCCGACAGAAGATCGTCCCCCATTGCAGCATCCTGTTCCGTCAGATGATCCATACCTTGCACCGGATGACGAAATGAGGTCCATCAGACGGCTGAGTTAAAAGAAGCAGATATCACCGGTACAGATAGGAAAACCCCAAGAATCGACAGAAATGGTCAGACTGAGACACTGCAATCTGTGTCGTACAGACCCTTGGCCCCTCTCAAGAGTTTTGACCATAAATTATTAGACTAAAATAAAATAAAATAAAATAAAATAAATAAAAAAATAGCAACAATTTGTAGATATTTGGGTATTTATAAATAGTTTTAATGTGTCTTTTACTTAATTGCTCATTTGCTCTGTATTAGTTTATGCTTGTTCAAATGGGTATTGAATTTAATCTGTAAATATGAAGAAAGAGAAGGGGAAAAAGGGTGATTTTTCTTCCATTTTTGTTATTTGGATTTTAGTATTGACAGATTCTATTCATTTTGGCAACTGGGTGTTTTTTTTTAATTTGATATTTATAGATAGGGAATTGATTGATGGGTAAGAAAAAAGTTATGAAGAAAACAAAGGAACTGTCAGTAGCCATAGCTGAATCAACATCATCATCAATGGCGGAAGAAACCCAGCAGCAGAACCAGCAGATTATTACTCCAAGAAAAAGAGGCAGGCCTCGCAAAATCATTGAGAAAAATGAAAAAGAAGAAGGAATCCAGCTAGTTACTGTAGCTTTTACAGATCAATCAGAAACAAAGAAAGCTAAAACAAGTGATGATGATGATGATGATGCTGCTGCTGATGATGATGCTGATGAAGAAGTTGAAGAGGAGAGAGAAACGAAGAAAGAAGAGAGAGAGATGAGAGAGGAGCAGGAGCCGAAGCCGCAGGAGCCCAGGAGGAGCAGAGCTAGGCGAAAAAGCATACCCAGAAAGAGCAGCTAAATCTGATTAATTGAAGAAATAAACCCTTTGATTTTAATTATCTTTTAGTAGGTATCAAAATCAAGAAGATTTGTGATCAAGCTAGCTCTTAATTGCTATCCCTTGCTCTGTTTTTGTTTAGATTCGAGTTACATTAATGGTTTGAATCAATCATTATTCAATCAAATCAAACAATTTTCAACTAGAGGCTTTTACTTGTAGTGTTTTTGGTAAACTTGTTATACAGATTGTTCATATCACAAGGGAGGGTCTGGTTTGTTTTTGGATAACGTTATTATTCCAAATCTCTAGTGGATAAAAGTCTTGTAATTTGTTATTCCATTTTCCTCTTTCTCTGTCTGCATGTTTAAGTATAGAGATATATATATTGAATAGATAATTTGGTGAAATTGAATGCCGATTTAAAGTAGGGTCCTTTACGTAAGTATACAACATTTAGAAAGTAATTAAACTATTAGTGCACTCATAAAATATTTATATAATTAATACACTTTCTATATTTATTTACAATATTAGTGCAATCAGGATTCCTTAATTTAGGGAATTAGTATAGGATTCAATTCATAATATTAAGGAAACCTAAAATCAAGGAGAAATAACTATCATAATTAATAATTCAAATTCAAATATCTAGGATCTAACAAACAAAATAAATTCAAAAATAATAATTAAAATTCAAATATTTAAAGTTTGGAAACGTCATCTTTTTTCTCCCCATCGCCGGTCATCTTCCTCCTCCCCTTCGCCGCCACTTCAACACCATGGACGCCGACCATCTTCCTCCGCTTCACCATGGACGCCGGTCATCTTCCTCCGCTTCATCATGGACGCCGCCGCTTCAACACCATGGACGCCGGTTACAGCTGCCATTATTATGAATGTTGATTTAGTCCAGAAATTAAAAGGAGAAAAAGATAAATTTTATTACAGTTGGTATCCAAATATTTATACAAAGGTAACCATTTTAATTTTTGTGGGTAACCAATAGAATTGCACTATGAAAAAAAATCTATAATAGATTTTTTTTTCATTAATTGGTAACCCAATAAAACTGAATTGGTTACTTTTGTATTAACATTTGGCTACCAACTCCATTATAAAAAAAATCTACAATAATTTTTTTTTAATTAATTGGTAACCCAATAAAATTGAATTAGTTATATTTGTATAAAGTGTTAGCTACCAACTGCACTCTTAAATAAAAAAAAATCTATAATAGATTTTTTAAAAATAAATTAGAAACCTAATAACACTGAATTGGTTACCTTGGTATGAATGTTTGGCTACCAACTGCACCTGTACTATGAAAAAATCGCAAGTGTGGATGTGTAGGATGGTATTAATGGTGTGGATGTGGAGGATGACATTAACAAATTAGAACTGCCTAGGTTAATGATGGAGGATGGTGTTAATGGCGGAGGAGGACGGAGGAGAAGGGCCTAATTTATACAGTGGAGGAGGGCGGAGGAGGGCAGTGGAGGGCGGAGGAGGAGGACGGAGGAGAAGGGCGGTGGAGTAGGGCGGATGGGGAGGGCATTAACAAGAATGAATACGTTGAATGTAGAAGAAGAAAAGGGGGAGACTGATTAATACAGTTATTCTAGATGAGGAGAGAGAGAGAAGAACCTAAATTAAGTAATTCTAATTGAATTATAATTTCCTAAATTAAGGAATCCTAATTACACTAGAATATGTAAATAAATATGAAAGTGTATTAGTTATGTAAATATTTAATGAGTGCACTTTTATTGTAATTATATTTTTAAATGTACTATAAAATGTAATTGTTCCTTTAAAGTAGGCATGCACAATAGCTAGGCCTGAGCTGGTCTGGGTCTCTCGGGCCTTGTTGGACTTTGATCAGACCATGTCGTTGATTTTGGTATGTTGTGTTAGGTCAAGCCTTGACTGTTGGGCTGTGATTTGATTAGGCCTACAGGTCAGCCAGACTCAAGGCCTAGGTTAGTCTGATCATTTTTATAAATATTAAAAAAATAAATTAATAAAATTTTATAAAAATGATACAATATTTTTGAGATTTATTTTATGTTAACATTCTATTGCACACCAATATAAGTTGAATGATTAGAATAAAAAAAAATCCTCTTAAATTAAAGAAAAATTTAATTTAGATGTAATTGGAATATAAAACAAATTGATTTCCTAAATATATGTCTAGTTGTTTACTATGTCAGTTTGTCTTGTAGAAAATATAATTTGAAGAGTGATTCTGGGGCGACCGGTGGGGGGCGATCATGGTAGCGACCGGTCCAATTTTTTTTAATATGACTGTACAGACATATTTTTTACATGTATCCAAATGACATCCAAATCACTTTTTTTCGTAAAAATTTTAGTTCCAATAAATCTTATAAATTATTTGAAAGATATTAAAAAAATTAAAAATAAAAAATTTGGACCGGTCACCCCCCACCGGCCCCCTAGACTTTTTCTAATTTGAATACAATCTATTGTGATACATATGACTATAGATGCAAAATAAAATTAATTTAATGTAAATTACACTTTTATTTTTTGAATATAAAGTTAGTTTCTATTTTTTTTAGTACTAAGATAAGTTGGACATATATTTTGTAAAGTTTAAATACACATTTATCTTTTCATTTATGGTCATTAAATTTAAACACTTACATATAGACCTGGCAAAATTGGCCCAAGCCCGCAGGCTGGCCCGCCCGCCAAAACGCGGGCTTTGTGCTTCATTTTTTCAGCCCATAAAAACCTGAGCCGTTTTGGCTTGGCCCGGCGACGGCCCGTTTGGGCTCGACCCATAAATATGTCAAATTTTGGTTATAAATTCGTCAAACACGGGCTTTGGGCTTCACTTTTTTAACCCACCAAAACTTGGGCTGTTTTGGCCCGACCCGCCAATTGCCCGACCCGGCTATAGCCCGACCCTTTTGTCAGGTCTGTTTACTTAGTTATATCTCAAATATTATTTCAATTAGCTTTCTAATTGATTTATGAAATTATTATTTAAATGGCTACAACAAAATACCTGAAAAATAACAAAAATTATAAATTTTCCTAAAAATTTAGGATATCCAAATTAATAAAGGACTTAAGTATTTACAAGAAACTAACTTATTATTAATATTTAATATTAAAAGTTAGTTTATTGATGTATTAATTAATATTAATATTTAACATTAAAAATAACAAGGAATATTAATAAAGTTTTATATTTAAATATTAGTAATTTAATATTTACAATAAACTAACTTATTATTAATATTTAATCAACTAAATATCTAACTTATTATTAATATTAAATATACTAACTAGTTCTATTCATAAAATATGTATATTAATTAAATGTATCTATAAGAAATCAATAATGAATAATTAAAATTTTAAATTTTATTGATGTATTAACTAAAACTAATGTATTATAATTTATGAATTATGAAAAATGAATAAGTAAAAATTTATACTTCATAAATGAATAATTATAACTTTAAAACTCAAACATTACAAATAACTAGATAAAAAAATATGTCAGCTCTCAGTCCAGGCCAGGCCAGGATCAAGGCCGGTCAAGGTCAGGTCAGGCCAGATCAAATTTTTGTCTTGAAATAACAGCCTTTTTAAGCCTTCCAGACCAGGCTTAACTGTGCCAGGCCTTGACTGTAAGACCCCAAATTTTATGAATAAAGATTAATTTTCCTAATTTTTTAAAGTATTATGGTGTGGATTTGATATAATGTTATAGTTGTGGGTAGTATTTATAAATTTTGCAAAGTATGCAAGTTGTTATAAAATTTTTGATTGGTCGGAGAATATTCATTTTAACAGGAAATATTCGTAGGACGGCACAATCATTGGTGGACCCCACAACGAAATTATTGTCGGAATGAAAAAACAACAGAAATATCTTTTTATAAAAATAACGGCGGAAGTTTTACCGTTAATGGTTGAAATACCTTGTGGTAAAAGTACAGTAATATGTGTGGTTGCATAGTAACACACGATATTGATTATTGATACTTACGTGAGAAGTCACTCAATTTTGTTCAATTATTGCTACCGTAATTGCTGCATAGTATCTCACATCATTTGATTCAATTATTGTCGATATTTTATATATTATTAAATCAATAATTGAGACGATACAGTTATTCATATTATTATTTACAATATTGATGATGTCTAGAAAGTTCTGTCGAGGAGAGGTTTGGTCACCTAATTGCGTGCCAATAGGGAGAAATTCTTATTGGAAAGCCCCCTCTTTCGTGGGAATGATCTGGTTGTTAAATATTGCGAATAATAATAATGATGAATATATGTTGTTAAAAATATTGAAGGAATTTTGTTGAAGTATTTGTTATAAATTTTGCTTATTATTTGGACCCCCATTTATTTATTTTTCAAAATAATCGTTAGAAAGTTATTCAGTATATATAATGGGACCCACCTTTGATTGTGACATGTTGGTGGGAGGGGAACACGTGGGGCTTACGTGGAAGAAAATGAAAATGGGGGTGGGGGTGGGGGTGGGGTGGGGGGGAGAAAACGTGTTTGAATGGGAGTGTTAGTATTATATATATATATATATATATATATATATATATATATATATATAAATATAACATGTGGAAAGAAAATTGAAAGGGGGGGGAGAAAATTTGGTTACGGGTGGAATGAAAATAATGGAAGAAAATGGGGTGGGGGATAGATGACTTGTAAGGGAGGGAGTGTATATATTATATATAATTGTGTGAGGTGTGTGTGTGTGTGTGTCTGAGGTGTGTGTGGTGGTTGTGAGTTATATGTATACATATATATGATTAATGTCATGCCGTATAAGGCATGGTAGATATATAAATATATATATATATATATATATATTATTTTATTTAATTTTTTTATTTTATTAGAATATTTTATTGTACAGTAATGAATAGTAAAAATCAGAAAATCAATTTTTTCTCCGTTGAATTCATCCGTGAGTTTTCTAAACTGTTGATCTGTGATTTTATTTTCTAAATAGTATCCTTCCATTCTCCTATAAATAGGATGCTCAGTTAGAAGTGAAAATCACACCAGAATCAAAGAATTCTTTTTCTATAATATTGAGCGTATTTCTTTCGAGTTTTAGAAAGCTTTGAGTGTAGAAAGTAGTAAAAATTTTCTTCAAAAATATCTCTGCTATACCAGTTAGAATACTCTTCTTTTTGAGGTAAGGGGTATTATTTATTTCATATTCAGAAGATATATTATTTTTCGTATTCGTATGCATATTATTTTCGTTCAATATTCATAAAGAAATTTATTTCGTTCAATATTCTTAATGAATATTATTTTCGTTTAATATTCGTAGGGATATTGTCTTCGTTTAATATTCGTAAGGAATATAATTTTCTTTCAATATTCATTGTCTTCGTTTAATATTCGTAAGAAATATTATTTTCGTTCAATATTCGTAAGGGGTATTATTTATTTCATATTCAGAAGAGATATTATTTTTCGTATTCGTATGAATATTATTTTCATTCAATATTCATAAGGAATATTATCTTCGTTTAATATTCGTAGGAATATTATTTTTTTTTCAGTATTTGTAAGAAATAATATTTTCTTCCATACTCTGTAGTATGTAAATAATATTATTTCGTTTCAGATTTCGAATTCTACACTCATTTTGTTAAAGTTTTAGCTTCTATACTCCATGAAATTAGTAGAATATCCTTGATATTTGCGCTTCATCCAGTATCTTTACATGGAAATATTATTCTGAGCATTCTTGATATTTTTTAACTTTTTTATGCCGGAGTACTACTCACAGGGTTACTATTCCCAAAGTTACTATTCACAGGATACTATTCACTCAGTTACTATTCACCCGGGGTACTATTCATGAAAAAAATTGATTTTTTTTGCACAAATCATTTTTGATACAATATTATTCTTGAATTTTACTCCACAAAGCAGTATCATGTTGACAATTTGGGCATTATTGAATTCTGGATAAATTAAATTATAAATCTTTAAAAATTTATCCTTTGCTTTCTTGTAATTGAATTCTTATATCATTGTCATCATCCTCATGTTTATATTATGATGAAAGTCATCTGTGGTCCGTAGTGCATAGATGGACTTGGTATGATTATGACCAGTGATTATTCGGTATAATCATAACCGTAATTGGGCCTGGCTGTAAGACCCTGAATTTTATGAAATGAAAGTATTCAATTTTCTTATAATTATTATTTTATTTAGTAAATGGTCAAATTGATAAAAGGATTAAAACTAAGGGTGATATGTGAAATTTTTTGCAAAGTAAAGCAAGTTGTTATAAAATATTCGTTTGGTCGGGGAATATTCTTTTTGTCGGAGAATATTCTTACGACGACACAATCATTGGTGGACCCCACAACAGAATTATTATTGGAGTTAGAAAACGACAAAATTATCTTTTTATAAAAATAACGGCCAAAGTTTTACCGTTAACTGTTGAAATACCCGGTAATAAAAGTACAGTAATACGCGTGGTTGCATAGTAGCAAATATTATTGATTATTAATGCTTACCTGAGAAGTCACTCAGTTATTCTCAATTATTGCTATAGTAGTTACTGATCAATATTTTATTGTATTGATTCAATAATTGCTACGTTGATATTTTATATTATTGATTCAATAATTATCATTGCACAATATTTCAAATTATCAAATTAATAATTTATATTATTTAAATAATATTATTAGATAACATTATTGACAATGTCTAGAAAGTTCTGTCGAGGAAAGGGGTTTGGTCACCTAATTGCGCGCCAATAGGGAGAAATTTTTATTAGAAAGCCCCCTCTTTCCTGGGAACGACCTGGTTGTCAATATTGTGGTTCTATAAAATTATTTGTGAATAATAAATTATTGATATATATGATAAAAAATATTTATTTAATATGGATTTAATTAAACGGATGAATGTTTAGCATGTGACATTTGTTAAAAGTTGGTATTTTATCTTTTTCGATAAAATAATTCATTCAAATATATTATTATAATATTACATTATAGTAGTACGATGTGATTATATAATAGTATGATTTTTAATTTGAATGGTAGCATTATTATAGTAAATTCATGGTATAAAAGTAAAAGGACGTGGAAGAGAACAAATTGAATTTGAATTTTGATGATGTAAGCAATGATGTCATCGGAACGATGAGGTAAGCAGTGATGTCATATGATCAATGATATAAGCGATGATGTCATAAATTATGACAAAAAGACTATTTTACCCTTACTCTGCCAAGCCTATAAATGGAAATTCATTTCTTCATTATTTTTCACCAAATCATTCAAGCTATTGAGAGAGAAAATATAGAGAGAATAAGAGAGAAAGAAGAAGATTATTTTGTTACTACACTATTGCAGTATCCAATCTCCTACTAAGTAAAATAAATAACTTTATAAAAATATTCTATTTCATATAAATTTTTTTTACTATGCCAACACTATGCAGACACTATGCAAATACTAAGCATAATAAAATATATTATATTCTATTTATAATCTAATAAAATAAATAACTTTATAAAAATATTCTATTTTATATAAAAAGGTTTTACTATGCCAATACTATGCAAACACTATGTATAATAAAATATGTTATATTCTATTTATAATCAAATAAAACAAAACTTTATAAAAAGTATTCTGTTTTATATAAAAAGTTTTCTGTTTTATTATATTTATAATAATAATAAAACAAAACTCATCATCATTATTATAATTCACACTATTAATCGACCAGGTCGTTCCCAGGAAAGAGGGGGTTTTTCAATAAGAATTTCTCACTATTGGGCAATTAGGTGACCAAATCTCTCATTGACAGAACTTCTAGACATCGTTAATATTACAAATAATAATATTAATAACTTTGTTATCTCAATTATTGATTTAATAATATATAAAATATCGATAATAATTGAATCAAATAACGTGAGATACTATGCAGCAATTACTGTAGCAATAATTGAACAAAACTGAGTGACTTCTCACGTAAGCATCAATAATCAATGCCGTGTGCTACTATGCAACCATGCGTATTACTGTACTTTTAACACATGGTGTTTCAAAAGTTAACGGTAAAACTTTCGCCATTATTTTCATAAAATATTTTTGTCATTTTCTCAATCCGACAATAATTCTGTTGTGGGGTCCACCAATTATTGTGCCGTTGTACGAATATTCCCCGACCAATCGAATATTATATAACAACTTGTGTACTTTGCAAAATTTATAAATATTACCCACAACTATAACATTATATCACATCCACACCATAATATTAAAAAAAAATTCGAGAAATTTAAATCTTTATTCTTAAAATTTAGGGTCTCACACATGATCATACCAATCCATTGTCTGTTAGTGTACTATGGCCAAAGACATTCAACTGTTAACTAATGGTCATGATCCTGCCAATCACATCATCGAATTATCCATGCACTACGGGCCAAGGATATTCGTTATTATCACCAGTGGTTATGATCATGTCATATACCTGTCCATCTTTTCACGTAAGCCAAAGATATACAACTACAAAACCAATAATCATCAGTCCATCTTTGCACGTAAACCAAAAATATACAACTGTAAAATCAATAATCAATAGTCCATCTATGCATGTAAGCCAAAGATGACTTTAATCACAATATAAACATGATGACATAATAATTCAATAAAACAAATTCAAGGATAAATTTTGAAGATTTATAATTTAATTTATCCAGAAATCAATAACGTCCAAATTATCAACATGATAGTGCTTTGTAGAGTAAAATTCAAGAATAATATTTATGTACCAAAAATAATTTGGACAGAAAAGAATCAATTTTTTATCGTGAATAGTACCCCATGAATAGTACTCCAGGAATAGTATGTAAGATCCTGCATATTTTATGTAAGAATATTCACCCAGGTACTATTCACCTTGAGATAAACAGCTCTATCTCTCTCTTCATATTGCTCCACTAAAATGTATGATGAAGATCACGATACATTTTAGTACTCCAAGGATGGATTAAAACGGTGTGTTGTGTGCCTCCATCCTGATTTTATACTTTAAATCAGGGTTGTTAGGAACTCAAAGTCTGGAGTTGACTCGAAGTATTCCTTCTTCATCGATTCTTGCTTCCAGAATAACACCTTATTGCACTTTCTTTCTCATACGCATTAGCTCCAGGTCGGAAGCTTGAGCAGCTTTAACTTTATCAATTAAAGTTGGTTCTACTCGTATATTCACCATCATCACATGGTCCCTGGATTCTTTAACTCTATCTCCATCCTTTGTAAGTCATACAAAATGGGCCTTTGCGTTGAAATATCGCACTCGTACCCATATATGATCTTCTACTCAATGCGTCAGCTACTACGTTCGCTTTTCCAAGATGGTATTGAATGGTATAATCGTAATCTTTCAACAACTCAAGCCATCGTCGTTGCCGCATGTTGAGTTCCTTTTGAGTGAAGAAATATTTGAGGCTTTTATGATCCGTATAGATCTCCACCTTCTCTCCATACAGGTAATGCCTCCAAATCTTAAGCGCAAAAATGACAGCTGCTAACTCTAAATCATGAGTAGGATAATTCCTCTCATATTCTTTGAGTTGTTGTGAGGCATAGGCTATGACTTTCCCATGTTGCATGAGAACACATCCTAAACCTTTGCCTAAAGCATCACTGTATATGACAAATCCCTCCGAACCAGTTGGTATTATCAGAACAGTTGCTCAAATGAGTCTCCTCTTGAGTTCTTGAAAACTCTTCTCACATTCCTCGCTCTAACCGAATTTTGTATCTTTTCAAGTCAGCTGAGTTAATGGAGTAGCGATTCAAGAAAACCCTTCTACGAATCTCTGATAATAACTAACTAAGCCGAGAAAGCTATGTACTTCGGTCACTAACTTAGGTTGCTCCGAGCTTTGAATTGCTTCAATCTTTGCCGGGTCAACATATATTCCGTGATTTGATATCACGTGCCCAAGGAATGCAACTTCCTCAAGCCAGAACTCGTATTTCTTCAACTTGGCATATAGCTTGTTTTCACGAAGCTTTTGGCGTATCAGCCTCAAGTGTTGATCATGGTCGTCACGGGTTTTGGAGTATATAAGGATGTCATTAATAAAGACGACCACAAAGTGATCCAAATATTCCTTGAATACTCGGTTCATCATATCCATGTAGGCAGCAGGAGCATTAGTCAATCCAAAAGACATGACTAAAAATTCATAATGCCCGTACCGAGTTCTGAAAGCAGTCTTTGGAATGTCATCAGTTTTAATCTTAAACTGATGATATCCAAAACGAAGATCGATTGTGACGCCCCCAAAATAGGTATACATCACCTATTCTGAGTCGCCAGATACATAGTACAGAATACAAATACAATCTTAAATATACAACATGAGCTGTGAGTTTTAATACAAATATTATCTTATAGACAGTATTCAAACTCAAAATAAGTCTTCATTACATTTATTATCACACTATTTAATAGAATAGTATGAACTACTAATGCTATCATCTGAACCGTCACTCCGT
Organism: Panax japonicus; assembly: GCA_020205505.1. Lineage (NCBI taxonomy): Eukaryota > Viridiplantae > Streptophyta > Magnoliopsida > Apiales > Araliaceae > Panax > Panax japonicus. The sequence continues at coordinate 30,687,577 of CM035093.1, read as the reverse complement.
TCCCAACTAGTCCCAACTATATTCTCATTTCCTGAAGAGAACAATGAAAGAAAAGGGTGAGCTCAACTAGCCCAGTAAGAAATATTATGGCTAAGATAATGCAGAATAAATTATCGTTAGCCTTCAATAGTGTTAAACTGATACAATATAACAAACATCAAGTTTAACTGCAACGGAACAAGCAATCCATTAGAAGAGTCAAGTAAAGAATAAAATCTACTATCTTTTGTGATTTAAAAGTTTTTTCATCACCTTTATCGCAAAGACTCAGCTTATTAAATAAACCATGTCATCCCTGCACTACGGCCAATGATATTCATTAGTATTATGACCACAAATTATCCATGCACTACGGGCCAAGGATATTCGTGTTTTCATCAATGGTCATGATCATGTCAATAATTGTCCATCAATACACTACAGGCCAATTACCACATCATTTATAACATTACGGTCGTGACTATACCGAATAATCCCTTGACTAATCATACCAAGTCCATCTATGCACTACAGATCACAGATGACTTTCAACATAATATAAACACGAGGATGATGACAATGACATAATAATACAATAAAATAAGTTCAAGAATTAAAATTTAAAGATTTATAAGTTAATTTATCCTGAACTCAAAAACGTCCAAATTGTCAACATGATACTGCTTTGTGGAGTAAAATTCAAGAATGCTCAGAAGAATATTTCCATGAAAAGATACTGGATGAAGCACAAATATCCAGGATATTCTACTAATTTCATGGAGTATAGAAGCCAAAACTTTAACCAACTGAGTATAATAGAATATATGAAACTGTAAATGGATTTTCGCCTGCCATGCGGTAATCCACGTAGACAGATCATTTCCACAATTTAATAAGGAATGAATACAAAGGATCATTCAACATGAATGTAGTAATCCATATAGACAGGTTATTCCAAAAGAATAATAAAGAATTGACTAATAGAAGAATTCACCATTCATGCGATAGACCGCACAGACAGGTTATTCCCAACAGAATAATAAAGAATGGAACTAGGTCATGTGAAATCCACACAGACAGGATATTCCAACAGAATAAAAAAGAATGGAATAACAACAAAATTCACCAAGCATGCGATAGACCGCACAGACAGGTTGTTCCAACAGAATAATAAATAATAGAACCAGGTCATGCGTAATACGCACAGACATGATATTCCAAAAGAATAATAAAGAATGGAATAACATAAGAATTTCACCATGTATGTTGTAGTTCGCATAGACAAGTTATTCCAACATAATAATAAATAGTGAAACCAGGTCATGCGTAAGACGCACAGACAAGATATTTCAACAAAATAATAAAGAATGGAATAACAGAAGAATTTCACCATGTATGCGATACTTCGCATAGACAGGTTATTCCAACATAATAATAAGGAATAGAATAACAATAGCTCTCTTCATAAATATGAAATAAATAATACCCCTTACCTTAGAATAAAGCTGGATACTTGAATAGAGAGGTAGGAGACTTCTCTTCTTCTTTCTCTCTATAATAATTGCTCTATAGCTTTAGTGAATTGGTGAGAATTGAAGGAAGAATGAGCTTCTATTTATAGAAAAATATAGTTTCGATAATTGCACGTTTTGGGGCTCGAAATATTATAGTACAATACCTTCAACTTTTCTTTCATTTTTAATTTAGTCCTGCAAGTATTATCAAACTTGCACCACCTCCCCTAATAGTAAATAATGTGAATCAATAGTTCAATCATGTGAATCAATAGTTATAATCATGTGGAAATACGAATTATAGTATAGTACCTCCATCTATAACTCCATTTTTAACTTAGTCATGCAAGTATTATCAATCTTGCACCAACTCCCCATATAGTACAAGAATGTGAATTAATAGTACACACATGTGAACAAATAGTTATAATCATGTGAATTAATAGCAATTAATTGCTCATTTATTCGATTAATTACTCGATTGGTCAATATAACCTCTAGACATCAATTACTATCGAAATAAATGTCGATTTCCACTAACACTAACAATCCAACATAATGGAAATATCAATTTCGTCTTTATTCAACACGAACTTATTCATCATTAATATTATAACTCACAATATTTAACAACCAGGTCGTTCCCAGGAAAGAGGGGGCTTTCTGATAAGGATTTCTTCTTATTGGCGTGCAATTAGATGACCAAACCTCTCCTTGACAGAACTTCTAGACATTGTAAATATTGCAATTTAATAATATGAATAACTTTGTCGTCTCAATTATTGATTTAATAATATATCATATTATGGAGATGATACTGTGACAATAATTGAATCAATAATATGATAGATATGATGCAGCAATTACTGTAGCAATAGTTGATTATAACTGAGTGACTTCTCATGTAAGCATCAATAACCAATACAGTGTGCTACTATGCAACCATACGTATTAATGTACTTTTACTACCGGATAGTTCAACAGTTTTAACGGTAACACTTTCGCCGTTATTTTTAATAAAAGATAATTCTGTTGTTTTCTTACTACGACAATACTTCCGTTGTGGGGTCCATCAATGATTGTGCTGTCGTACGAATATTCCCTGTTAAAATGAATATTTCCTGACCAATCGAATATTATATAACCACTTGCTTACTTTGTAAAATTTTTAAATATTACCCACAACTATTACATTATATCAAATCTAAACCACAATATTCAAAAAAAAATATTTCAAGAAATTTAAATCTTTATTCATAAATTCTGGGGTCTCACAATCTCCCCTCCATATGAAATTTTACCCTCGAAATTTACGTACGTACCTGGTATGCCGAAGAGGTGAGGATACCTTGAATACCTTTATCATTGAAAACATTACACGTTGCATACGTGCATGTTCGATGTCCTCTGATTGCCTCTGAATGCACATCAGTCCCTAAAATAGCCATTTTAGGACTTGATACCGACCTCAAATTTCTAAATATAAAGAATGAAACTTTTAGGTCTACTCGTTATCTTTCCGAATCATCCTAAATCACCACAATCGGAGTTTGTATGGAAAAGTTATCCCCAATTTACTAAAGGACGTCCGGATAGAATTTGGCTTAACACTTAACCAGCGCCTAGGCGCCCAAATTTTGCCTTACACAAGCGCCTAGGCGCCCAAGAACAAATTCTAAATGCCGAGCCTAGTACCTAGGCGCTCGATCTTTGGCACTTAACTCCAATTTTCTAGATTTTGCAATTTTTGACACACATACTTCAAATCTTCATAATGTCTTTATCCGTTATCGGAATTAGTCCATTTTCGAGGCTATGGAAAGCTTGTAACATGCTCTATAAAACCCCCATGATTTCATAATTTTTCAGATTCATTAATTATTCCGAAATTTGGCTCCAAAATTCCCCATGACTAAGTTTTTACTAACAATGATACGTGAAAACGCTATGAACACGCGATATACTTGGCGGTAAAATGAGTCTATAGGCCACAGTTCCTACTCGATCATGGATTTTAAATGGGCCAATTAAATCCAGTTTTGAGATTTCCTCTCTTCGTCGATTTTTGCTTCTAGAATAACGCCCTCTTGAACCTTTTTCTTCACATTCATCAGCTTCGGGTGTGTAGTTTGAGCGGCTTTAACTTTATCAATTAAAGTTGATTCTAATCGTATATTCGCTATCTTCACATGGGTCTCTAGAGTCTTTAACTCTAACTTCATCATTTGTAAGTTATACGAAATGGGTTTTGTACTGGGGTCAATACAAAATTCGATTTCACGCTCTAAGGGTAAGCTAAGAAGTCTTCAGGAATACGTCAGGAAATTTATTAACAATAGAAATATCATTCAAAACTATGACCCTCATCCAAGACTTGGATAACACGTCACATTGATATTTATCAACTTGCCACCGTTGTTCACAACGTCCCCTAAGAAAAGATTGGCTTCGGTGCATTCCACAGAAGGAAGTTAACAACGAAAGGATCTGGGCTCTTTACTTATGGCTTGATATAACAGTGATTAACTTTAGTGGTTTGGTTGCTTGAATTCGCATAACAGGTTGGTTAGGAATATGAAAGCTAACAACCTTACGAAAAGAATGATGAGTAGTTAACCAATCGATTCATAAAATTACATCAAAGGCAAGTATTTTCAAAGAGATAAGATCAACAGGTAACGTGAAAGTGTCATTTTGAATCAGCAAGATTTATAAACAATGGAGGTAACGACGGTTTTTACTAACGAAGTTTCAACCAATAAGTCAAAGTCTAACTTCTCTGGGGTCAAATTTAAACATTGAACGTAAGCAAGAGAGATAAGATAATGGATAAAACCGGTATCTAATAAGGTATAGACTTCGCAAGAATTTTTAATTAACTAACCCGTGCTAACTTCGTTCGGGTTACTCGCTTTTTGAGAAGTCATGAAAAACGCTCTTCCTAAAACCATCGACTTTGTTTTGTCCGTATCCGCCTTTGGTGCCACCGTCCCAGCTGGACTTGACTTTGGTGCATGACAAAATTTGGCTAGGTGACCTTCTTTTCCACAATTGTAACAGGTTTTGGACTTTTTCATATAGTTTGAACTGATATGTCCCTCCCCTCCGCATTTGAAGCATATGATAGGTGGTCGTTCTCCTTCCTTAACAACGGGTGCTGATGCTGACGTCTTTCCATCATTGTTGAATCTCCTCTTCTTGAAATGTCCATTCTTATTGTTTTGGCCATGATTACCACCGAAGTGGTTACCATTTCTGGAATGTTGATTCCCTCCATGCTTATTGTCACCGCTTCGATGACTGCTATCACTGGTATTATCATTTTTTTGACTAATCTCTTTTGGTTGGGTTGACTCATTATTGCACTCCAATAACTGAGCCCTATTAACAACATCTAAATATAAACACAGTTTATGAGAGATAAGATATTGACGTATCTCGGGTTTCAAACCTCTTAGAAACATTCATGTCATTCTCTCATCATTATCAACCAAATTGGACGCAAACCGGGAACTCTCGACAAACTTAGCTTCGTACTGCGATACGGTCATGTTGTTTTGCTCCAGTTTAATGAACTCTACCTCTTTCATATGACGAATACTTTCGGGAAAGTTCTTCTCGTTGAACAGTTCTTGGAACTTCTCCCAATACATCTTTAGTGCGGCAGGTTGAGTACGCTTTACAGATTCCCACCAGTAATAATCTGCCTCTGCCCACAACATGAAGGTGGAAAAGGGAACCTTTTGCTCCTCGGAGCATCCCAAGACATCAAATATCTTATTGATCTGCTTTATCCACGTCTCCGCCTTAAGTGGTTTTGGCTCTCCAAAAAACTTCGGTGGTCCCAACTCCTTGAACTGCTTAGCAATGACCGTCCGAGAACTGTTAGTGATTCCACCTGCATTTTGGACAGGAGCCGCTCTCGCCTAATGTTGCATGAATTGCATAAAGCCCCTGAACATTCCATCGTTCATCATTTGGTAACTTTTATCGTTTGCATGAGGATTGTCGCCTTCCTGATGCACATTATCCTGATTATTGATCTATGGAGACTCAACGGTCTCCTGTGCTCCATTGTTATTTTCAACATTCTCGGATGTCATTTTCAAATATTGCCACAAAATAAGGGTTAATTGACATATCACATATTATCCCTATACTCTGACCGACCAATCAAATATTATATAACTACTTATTTACTTTGCAAAATTTTTAAATATTACCCACAACTATAACATTATATCAAATCCACACCATAATATTCAAAAAAAATATTTCGAGAAATTTAAATCTTTATTCATAAAATTTGGGGTCTCACATCGATCTTTGAAAAGAATTTAGTGCCTTGCAACTAGTCAAACAGATCATCAATACCAGGTAACGAGTACCTATTTTTGATGGTGACATGATTTAACTCCCAATAATCAATATAAAGTCACATACTTCCATATTTCTTCTTCACAAATAGAACAGGAGCACCCCAAGGAGACGTACTATGACTAATGAAACCGATGTCTAACAATTCCTGTAGTTGGATTTTTAACTCCTGAAGTTCAATATGAGTCCATTCGATATGGGGCTTTGGAAATTGGTTTTGTACCGGATTCAAGCTCGATACAAAATTCAATTTCACGCTCTGGGGGTAGGCCAGGAAGTTCTTCAGGGAATACGTCAGAAAATTTATTAACAATAGAAATATCATTCAAATCTGACATATTTTTATTTAAATCCGTGACATGGGCTAAGAAAGCTTGACATCCGTTTTTCAATAAACTTGATATGATAGTGATTAACTTTAGTGGTTTGGTTGCTTGAATTCGTATAATAGGTTGGTTAGGAATATGAAAGCTAACAACCTTACGAAAACAATTGATTTTAGCATGATGAGTAGCTAACCAATCAATCCCTAAAATCACATCAAATGTAAGTATTTTCAAAGAGAAAAGATCGACAGGTAACGTGCGGTTACCGATTTGAATCAAACAAGACTTATAAACAGTGGATGTGATGAAGGTTTCTCCTAACGGAGTTTCAACAGATAAATCAAAGTCTAATTTCTCCAGAGTTAAATTTAAACGTTGAGCGTAAGTGGGAGAAATAAAAGAATGGGTAGAACCGGTGTCAAATAAAGTATAAAATTCGCTAGAGTTTATGATTAGATTACCCGTGATCATCTCGTTCGGATTCCTCAGTTTTTGGAAGGTTACGACAAACGCACTCCCTTGAACTACCGGTTTTGTCTTGTTTGGGACACCCTTTGATGCCTCCATCCTAGATAGACTTGTCTTTGGTGCACGACAAAATCGGGCTAGGTGACCTTCTTTTCTATAATTGTAACACGCTTTGGGCTGCATCGCGCAGTTTGGACTGTTGTATCCTTCCCCTCTACATTTGTAATATACGACCGACGGTCATTCTCCTTCCTTAACAACAGATACTGGTGCTGACGTCTTTCCATCATTATTGAATTTCCTCTTCTTGAAATTTCCACTTCTATCATTTTGGCCATGATTACCACCGAAGTGGTTACCATTTTTGGCATGTTGATTACCTCCACGTTTGTTATCACCGCTTCGATGACTGCTACCACTGGTAGTATCGCTTTGCCAGCTACTATCTCTTGGTTGAATTGACTCATTATCACGCTTCAATAACTGAGCGCTATTTATAACATCTGAATACAAACACAGTTTGTGAGAAATTAGGTATTGACGTATCTCGGGTTTCAAATCTCTTAGAAACATCCACATCATTTTCTCCTTATTATCAACCAAGTGGTACGCAAACTGGGATAACTCGGCAAACTTAGCTTCGTATTGTGACACGGTCATATTGTTTTGCTCCAGCTTGATAAACACCTCCTCCATGTGACGAATACTTTCGAGAAAGTACTTGTCGTTGAATAGTTCTTGGTACTTCTCCCAAGACATCTTCAGTGCGGTAGGTTGAATGCGTTTTACGGATTCCCACCAGTAATCTGCCTCTGCTCGCAACATGAAGGTGGCAAAGGGAACCTTTTGCTCCTTGGAGCATCCCAAGACATCAAATATCTTAGTGATCTGTTTTATCCATGTCTCCGCCTTAAGTGGTTTTGGCTCTCCAAAAATCTCCGGTGGTCTCAGCTCCTTGAACTGTTTAGCGGTGACCGTCTGAGAGTTGCTAGTGATTCCCCCTACATTTTGAACAGGATTCGCTCTCGCTTGATATTGCATGAATTGCATAAAGCCTCAAAACATCACATCGTTCACCATTTCATCGGTGTTATTGTTTACCTGAAGATTATTGTCTTCATATTGCACATTATCCTGGGTATTGATCGTTGGTGACTCAACGATCTCACGTGCTTCATTACTTTTCTAAACAATTTCGGACGCCATTTTCAAATACTGCCACAAAATAAGGGTTAATTGACAGGACACATATTATCCCTATACTATGACCGACCAATTAAATACCAAATAAACTTAGGTAGGTCATACTAGCGAAGGAATTCCCCATCTCTCCCCTCCTAGTTCTTGTCTCACATCTCAGCCAGAGATCATATCCCTAAGCTTTGATACTAACTGTGTTGCCCCCAAAATAGGTATACATCACCCATCTTGGATCGCCAAATACATGGTACTGAATACAAATACAAACTTAATTATACAACATGAACTGTGAGTTTTAATACAAATATTGTCTTCTAGACAGTATTCAAACTCAAAATAAGTCCTCATTATATTTATTATCACACTATTTAACAGAATAGTATGGACTACTAATGCTATCATCTGAACCGTCACTCCGTTCTCCGACTAGTCCCAGTTATATTCTCATTTCCTGAAGAGAACAATGAAAGCAAAGGGTGAGCTCAACTAGCCCAGTAAGAAATATTATGATTAAGATAATGTAGAATAAATTATCATTAGCCTTCAATAGTGTTAAACTGATAAAATATAATAAACATCAAGTTTAACTGCAGCGGAACAAGCAATCCATTAGAAAAGTCAAGTAGATCATGTTATCTGCTATCTTCTATGATTTAAAAAGATTTTCATAAACTTTATCGCTGAAACTCAGCTTAATAAATAAACCACATCATCAAATCATCCCTGCACTACGACCAAGGATATTCATGTAATCATCAATGGTCATGACTATACCGAATAATCCCTAGTCATATTAATCATACCAACAACTGTCCATCAATGAACTACAGGCTAATGAAGACTTTTACCACATCATTTGTAACATTACGGGTCATGATTATACCTAGTGATCCTTGGTCATAATCATACCAATCAACAGTTCATCTATGCATATAAGCTAAAGATGACTTTCATCACAATATAAGCATGAAGATGATGACAATGATATAAGAATTCAATAAAATAATTTCAAGGATAAATTTTAAAGACTTTAATAATTTAATTTATCCAGAATTCAATAATATTTAAATTGCCAACATGATACTGCTTTGTGGAGTAAAATTCAAGAATGATATTATATCAAAAATGATTTGGACCAAAAAAAATTAATTTTGTCATGAATAGTACTTTGGGTGAATAGTACCTGGATAAATAGTACCCCATAAATAGTCCTTCGAGAATAGTATCCCATGAATAGTAATTTATGAATAGTACTCATGAATAGTACCTCGTGAATAATACTTTATGCATAGTACCTGTGAATATTACTTTTGTGAATAGTACCATATAAATAAATTGTACTCATGGACAGTACTTCGGCATGAAAAGCTTAAAATTTAGCAAAATGTGCAGAAAATATCCTTGTGAAATGATACTAGATGAAGCGCAAATTTTAAGAATATTCTACTAATTTCACGGAGTATAGAAACAATACTTTAACAAGATGAGGGTATAATCAGGAATACAAGATGAAATAATATTACTCACATACTACAGAGTATGGAAGAAAATATTATTCCTATGAATACTGAACAAAATAATATCCCTTACCTCAGAAGAAGACTGGATACTGGAATAGTGAGGTAGCATACTTCTCTTCCACTTTTTCTCTATAGATTCTCTCTCTATAATTTCTCTTATGAGACTTAGTGAATTAGTGAGAATGAAGGAAAAATGATCTTCTATTTATAAAAAAATATAGTTTCGATAATTATACATTTTGGGGCTCGAAATATTACAGTATAATACCTTTATCTTTTCCATCATTTTTAATTTAGTCATGCAAGTATTATCAAACTTGCACCACCACCCCTAATAGTACATCATGTGAATTAATAGTTCAATCATGTGAATCAATAATTCTATACATGTGAAAATATAAATTACAGTATAGTACCTCCATCATATCTCTATTTTTAACTTAATCATGCAAGTATTATCAATCTTGCACCACCTCCCCTAATAGTACATGAATGTGAATCAATAGTACACACATGTGAACAAATAGTTATAAGCCTGTGAATTAATAGTAATTAAATGCTCATTAATCCGATTAATTACCCGATTGGTCAGTATAACTTCCAGACATCAATTATTATCGAAATAAATGTCAATTTCCACTAATACTAATAATTCCAACACAATGAAACTATCAATTTCATCTTTAATCAACACGAACTTATTCATCATTAATATTATAACTCACAATATTTAACAACCAGGTCGTTCCCAGAAAAGAGAGGGCTTTTCGATAAGGATTTCTCCTTATTGGCGCGTAATTAGGTGACCAAACCTCTCCTTGACAGAACTTCTAGACATTGTCAATATTGCAAATAATAATATGAATAACTTTGTCGTCTCAATTATTGATTTAATAATATAAAATATTATGCAGATGATACTGTGACAATAGTTAAATCAATAATATGAGAGAAATAATACAGCAATTACTGTAGCAATAATCGAGTATAACTGAGTGACTTCTCACGTAAGCATCAATAATCAATATCGTGTGCTAATATGCAACCACGCGTATTACTGTATTTTTACTACCGGGTAGTTTAACAGTTTAACGGTAAAACTTTCGCCGTTATTTTTATAAAAAGATAATTATGTCATTTTTTAACTATGACAATACTTCTGTTTTGGAGTTCACCAATGATTGTGACTTCGTACGAATATTCCCCGACCAATCGAATATTATATAACCACTTGCTTACTTTACAAAATTTGTGAATATTACTCATAACTATAACATTATATCATATCCACACCATAATATTCAAAAATATATTTCGAGAGAAATTTAATCTTTATTCATAAAAGTTAGGGTCTTACATAATGGATTGCTTGTTCCGCTGCAGCTAAACTTGATATTTATTATATTTTATCAGTTTTAACACTGTTGAAGGCTAACGATAATTTATTCTGCATTATCTTAGTCATAATATTTCTTACTGGGCTAGTTGAGCTCACCTCTTTGCTTTCATTGTTCTCTTCAGGAAATGAGAATATAGCTGAAACTAGTCAGGGAACGGAGTGACGGTCTAGATGTTTGTATTAGTAGTCCTCACTATTCTGTAAAATAATGTGATAATAAATGTATTGAGGACTTATTTTGAGTTTGAATACTATCTAGAAAATAATATTTGTATTAAAACTCACAGCTCATGTTATATATTTAAGTTTGTATTTGTATTCCGTACCATGTATTTGACGACTCAGAATGGGTAATGTATATCTATTTTGGGGGCGTCACACTGGTAAACAGACCGGGCCAAACGGGTCGGGCTGTTGATGGGTCGGGCCGTCTGCGGGCCGGGCCAAAATGGCCCGAATTTTGGTGGGCTAGAATTAAGCGGCCCGTGGCCCAGGTTGGGTCGGGCCGGCCCGCGGGCTTTTTTTTTAATTCTATAAATCAACCAGCTAAAATCTCAGATTCTCTGTATTGATAAACATATAAAGAATAATTGGTTGAACTTAATACATTCCTCACTGCAAATGTTGAAAAAGAAAGATTAAAGATAACACTGCTAAAGAAAATGTCAATGTTGCTTTCTATAAATGATATTCCTCACTCTTCACTGCATCTGCTCTGTAAAATAAGCTCCAAAACATTCTTGTAATCCCATCTTCTCAGTCTAAGAATGGCATGACATCCTATGCAAAAAGATTCATAAATGTGTCATTATATATGGTAGAACTGAAACAAGTAACACTGCATATTTGTTACAATATTACAAACTAAAGTAATATTTTGTAGAGCAGGCTCTTGAACATACGAAAGTAACACAGTGTTACTTTGTAATATGTAGCTTTGCTCTGCTACAACACAATGTTACTTCTGCATCGCTCACAATATATTTATACAATTAGGGACATACATACATACATATGTAGAGGGAGATATCTATCTAATAAAATACAAATGATTTTGAATTTCCCGCTCACTCAATAAATCATCTGGGCCGTCCAAAGTTTGGGATAAATCTTACCGTTCATACATCTATCTAATAAAATACATCTATCAATCTAATAATCTAATAATAATTTAATAAAATATAAATGACTTTAAATTTCTCGCTCACTCAATATATTATTTTGGTCGTTCAAAGTTTGAGATAAATCATATTGTCCATACAGTGCCGGAGGCACGGGACCCAGCTAGTGGACAAATATTTGAGACAAAATTAATGTGTATATATAATATTCTATATATGTGTGTTTATATATCTATATATATAATTATGCAATGTGGGAGGGGCAGCTAGCGGAAATGATATGACGAAGCAGAAAATCTCTCAAGTCCATATATAATTACAGCATAGAAGAGCATGAATTTAAGGAGAATAATGGATCTTTAATTTTTAAAATTAGTCGACATTACTTTCCTCGAGATGTGAAAAGTAATATTAGTAGTATAAAAACAAATTACACATAAAGGTCAACAGTCAAGGATTTACATTACTGTCTCAATCCTACATACACAGACCTTTTTTGCCATCTTGCAGTTTACTTAGAACAAGCAAATTGGATTTATCTTGCAGTTTGTGACTGTACACAAGATTACCTTTTCTTAGTACTTGAAAAATCAAACAAAGTCCATAAAAATTGAAGTACTTACTAGTGAGTAATGTTTAGTCACTCCTTGTAATTTCGTCCATGTTAGAATTAGAATCCTTTGACTCTTGATTTGCAACTAGCGGTAACAAAAGTTGGTTGACCGTCAGCCCATCATCTATATTAAAAATGCCAATTTAAAATATCAATACCCAAAATTGAACTAAAAACTACAATTAAAGTAAAAATATTTACAACTAGAACAAACCTTGTATTTCATATCCACAAATTCAATTACGTCCACAAATTAATGTTTGTGCATTATCTGGTAGAAGCGAACTACGATATTTTGTGAGAACTTTTGCTCCAATGCTAAAGGTTGACTCCGAAGCAACCGTTGTAATTGGAATTAATAAGATATCATATGCCATATTCGCTAGTATTGGATATCTATAATAACATAATATTTGAAAGTACTAAATAGTCATTAGTCAATAGTCATGTATAAAATAAAGGTATAAAACTATAATAAAAAATAAGGATTGGGTACCTCTCATAAAGTTTTTTCCGCTCTTATAGAATATTAAAAGAAGATTTTTTAGAGACAATTTTCTCCTCTAAGTATTGTTCTAATTCCGTTCTTGTTGATATAGTGTCTTGCACTTTCCTCACAAACTCTTATTTAAAATTTTAAACATTAAAAGTTCATCAACACAAATATGCAATATAGATAAATATGCAAAAAAATTTAAGAAGTATACTACATGAAAACTTTACTTACATCAAACTCATCATCACTATGTTCACGTGTGTTATTGATAGCAATAGTTGAAATCCCTACACCATCTTGAGGTTGTTGTGAACCATCTTTTGACAACTCCGTTGCATATTCCATGAACAAAGATTTCATAGCATCCACAATTTTCTCCACTTTTCTTTTTATAACATACTCATTCATCTCAAATTTTTTCAATTTAAATTTGAATAATTGCACCTTATATCTTGGGTCAAAAATAGTAGCTATGGACAAGATAACAACATAGTCGTTCCAATATCTGTTAAACTTTGGCAACATCTCATTTGCCATGTTTCTAATTACCTCAATCTCACAAGACTTATTAAACATCAAAAGTTCTTTTATCCTCAACACATGTAAGAAATAAAGATTTGTTGTTGGATAACTCATTCCCGAAAAAAGTTTTGTAATTTTCCAAAATGGTTTCAAAAATATAGTGATAGCTTGTGTTATTTTCCACTCATCATTTGATGGACAAGTTGTATAAGATGATTCAACCATGGCATATTGAAAGAATACATCTTTATATTTCAGAACACTATCAAGCATCTCCCATGTAGAATTCCATCTTGTCACACAATCCAAATGCAAACTCGATTTTATCGACACAAGCAATTGTTCACAACATGTAACAAACTTTAATAATCTACTTTCAGATCCCTTAAGATATTTGACACTCTCTAATTTTGCGTAAAGGTTCACTTGCAATTTTAAAACCATCTTGAACAATGAGATTTAATATGTGAGCAGAACATCGAACATGGAAAAAACTACCATTGCAAAGTAAGTTTCCTCTCAAATGAGCCTTCAAGAAATTTTGCATGTTGTAGTTGTTTGTTGCATTATCTAAAGTGATAGAAAATAACTTTTTTTCAATTCCCCAATCCTTTAAAAACTCAAAGATTTTTTCTGATAAAATAGTACCGGTATGTGGTGGGGAGAAATGACAGAATTTTATAATCCTACTGTGCAACACACAATCATGATCAATAAAGTGAGCGGTTAAACAAATATAACCCTCACTAGTACCGGAAGACCACAAATCAGAAGTGAGACAAATTCTACCGCGGATGTTCTCAAATGCACGTTTTAATTTTGCTTTCTCAAGCTTATAAATTTTAATACAATCCGCTTTGGCAGTGTTTCTAGTATACGATTTCACATCCATATTCAAATAGTTATGCACTCTTCATAATCCTTCATGTTCAACAATCAAGAATGGATAGTTATGCATCATGATTGCTTCAGCCATTATATCCCTATAAATGAGCTGACCAAATTTTCTATTAAGCATTTTTCCTTCATGATCTAGATGCATTTGAGTCACATTTTGGTTAACTAAAACGGGACATGACTTTTCATGTGCATGCAAATTTCTAGTCCCATGAGAACTACCACCATCTCCAATAGCATAACTTTTTGTGCATGTTTTACAATATGCTCTTAACTTTTTGGTTGAAAGATCTACCTTTTTTCATATTGATTCCAAATTAAACTTTCTTCCCTTCATTTTCTCTTCGAAATGTCAATTGGTTGTGTCAAATTGTCCGAACTTTCAACTCTCCATCAATCAAATCAATTGTTACACGATCCCATCGATCGATAAGAACTCTACAAACAAAAAATCAATTGTATTGTTGACGATGTAACTACCTCTTACACTTCCGTTAACTTTTTAGTGCAAAAATGATTAAACAAGCTACTCATGAACGAGTACTAAAAGAAATATGCAAGCTTAACAAGGATGCAAGTAAAAATGAAAGAAACTTACATATCATTTCTGTTTAGAATATACCACATGTTTTTGAAGGGCTCCATATAAACAATTCCACAATTTTTAGAATATACCATATGTTTTTTGAAACAGTGAAGGCTCCATATAAACAATTCCTCATTCTTCAAAGAAATGTAGACCGGTAATAAGATTGTTCAGAAATACATATTTATTATCTTAATAATTGTAAATACTTTATACTAATACAACATTTAACACATGGTTGCTGGAACCATTAGTCAACCAATATCAGTATATACGATTGGTTCATGGGTGTTTAAAACATTATGACAGAAAATACATGATTTTATCATCACCACCAGCGAACAAATAACTAGAAGTCAAATGTATGAATAAAATTTTTCTTACGCTTCAAGGAGTTCTACGGTCTCCATGACCAATTACTGATTACCAGATGAACCAGTATAGTGACTTCCATTAACACCCAAAAGAAATGATAGGTAAGTTGATTTCAAATTACAAGAAGAATCAGTCTTTCTCTACCTTGAGGATGATTTAACGAAAAAACAACAAAAAATTACCTAGATTCTAGAGAGAAATTGGTCTCACATAATGAGGATTTAGATTCGGGACGAAGAGAAGAACCTACCTAATCGGTGTCGTCGATCAATCGAACTTCGAAGTGTGGATTTGTGGAAGACTAGAGTGAAGAGTCTAGAGGTGGGGGTCGTAGGGATGTATCTCTCAAAATCAGTGGCGAAGCCACGTCACTTTTATGGGGTCAATTGACCCCACTCGAAAAAAATATATTTTATAATATAAGGTAAATTTTAAAATTTTTAAATAATATATATAAATTGACCCCACTAAAATTTTATAAATTTTCTATTATACGGGGTCAAATTGAAAATTTATAACTTTGTCAATCAAATTTTAATCATATATGACTCATATCCTTTCAATATATGTATATATATATATATATATATAATATTTTAAACTAAATAATAATCTAATTTATATTATTTTTAAAAATAAATAATAAATTACTTACTTATGAACAGTTGTGACTAAAAAAATTTATTATGAGTCAATATAGTGTATATATACCATATATTATTACTCATTATATTTTCATTGTAATATAATATATATATATATATACACACACCTGAAAGTATAAAGTATTAAAAAAAATTGTCTCGGGGGCGCTGCCCCCGAACGCTCGCCAATTTTTTTATAATTTAGCAATAATTTTGACTCCACTGTTAAAAACCTCTGGCTTCGCCACTGCTCAAAATCACTCTCAGATCTAGATCGAGCCTCAGCCCTTAGCCAGTTAGCCCTTGCGGCCTTGCCCCTTAGGGAGAGAGAAAGAGATTTGAGATATCAGTAATTAGATAATAGATAGCCATTCAGTAGTAAGCCAGATAGAGAGATATGGTTTTTTAAAGAACCGGGCGGGCCGGGCTCCCACGGGCTGGGTTATCATTGGGCCGAGCTAAAATTGGGTCGGGCCAAAACGGCCCAGATTTTGATGGGCCGAAAAAGTAAAGTCCACAACACTGTTTTCAAACCCGGACCGGACCGCCGGTTCAACCGAAAAAAACCGGACCCGGTTCACTCAACGGTCCGGTTTGGACCATTAAACCACTTCTGCTCAAAAATCGTTCAGAACCGGTGAACCGGCGGTTGAACCGGTTGACCCAGTGAACCAGTGACCGGTTCACGGGTTTGACCGGTTCTCTCCTTAAAGATTAAAAAAAAATATTACAGATTTTATTTTATTTTAGTAATTTAGTTGAGATTTTGTTTGGTATTTTACATATTTTTGCATTCATTTAATCAAACACTTGAACTTGTGGTTGAATTTCGGAATTTGAATGTATCGTAGAGATGTTTAGTTTTTTTTTTTGTAGATAAATTGATTAATTTTACATATTTACTAAATATTATATACAATATATAATAATAATTAATATAATTAATTATTTATTATTTATTACATATTAATGACGTCACTAGGTCAATAACGGTCCGACCACTGGTTGAACCAGTGACCCATCCACCCAGTAACTTTTTCGGTTCGATGACCGGTCCGGGTTTAAAAACCTTGGTCCACAACCCAGTTTTTGACGGACGGGCTAGCCCGGCCCGCAGGCCTGGGTAGATTTTGCCAAGTCTAACCGTAATGTTACAAATAATGTGGTAAAAGTCCTCATTGGCTCGTAGTGCATTGATGGATAATTTTTGGTATGATCATGACCATGGGTTCTCTTCGGCCAAGAGTGCAAAGATGAATTATTTTATGGCGTGATCATGACCATTGATGAATACACGAATATCATTGGCCCGTAGTGCATGGATAATTCGTGTTCATAATACTAAAGAATATCATTGGCCTGTAGTGCAGGGATGATTCGATGATGTGGATTATTTATTAAGCTGAGTCTCAGCGATAAAATTTATGATAAACTTTTAAATCCTAAAAGATATTAGATATCATGCTCTACTTGACTCTTCTAATGGATTGCTTATTTCGCTGCAGTTGTTGATCTAAAACATTTTGTCTATTATATTCTATCAGTTGTTATACTGTTGAAGGCTGAGGATAATTTATTCTGCATTATCTTAGTCATAATATTTCTTACTGTGCTAGTTGAGCTCACCCTTTGATTTCATTGTTCTCTTCAGGAAATGAGAATATAGCTGGGACTAGTCGGAGAACGGAGTGACGGTCCAGATGGTTGCATTAGTAGTCCTCACTATTCTGTGAAATAGTGTGATAATAAATATAATGAGGACTCCATTGAGTGTGGATATTGTCTAGATAACAATATTCGTATTTAAACTCTCAGATTATGTTTTGTCGTATTTTACACGACAATTGTATAATTAAGTTATATTTGTATTCAGTACCATGTATTTGACGACCCAAGATGGGTGATGTATACCTATTTTGGGGGCGTCACATTGACCAAGTTGGACTCAGGCCGGACTAAGATCAGGTTGTGGGCCTTTTGTGAATCTATACATGTTTGACAACTATTTATTTTAAAATGGTTAAATTTTAAAATAATTTATAAATTATTTTATCTTGTGACTTATAAGATGTTTAGGAGATGCTTTAAGAGCTTGTTGGGTAGACTTACAAGTTGGTCTATCCAACTTGTAAATTATTTTTTATTGTTGAAGTGTTCGGTGGTAACTTATTTTTTGATTTATAAGTTATTTTTTGATAAGTAATAAATTTTGACCTATCAAAAAATGTCTTATAAATCATTTTAAAATAACTAAATTTGTTCAAATGTAAAAATTATTTTGCCCTTATTTTAATAATTTTAACATCTTATTTTAACTTATAAATCATTTTAGTCAAATACCTTTACATTTTATTTTAACTTAATTTATGACTTATAAATTAAAAAGATATCCAACACTTTTGTTTATAAATTACTATTTATATAAAATAACTTATAAATCATTAAAATAAGTCATCCCCGAACTTGCTAAATGGAGAAGAAACAAAAAAGATGAAAGGGATAGGTATTACGTAATAATTCGAATCAAAATTTAAGTAATCATAAGATATCAAGACTCAATACATTGTTTAAATAATATAATTTGGGTCCTTTTAGTACATCATAGGCAATCTCACCAAAAGGTATTAAATCCATATAATCGTATTTAAATATCTCATATGTTACGTATCATTTCTTTAGAACTATACTTGAGAGTTTCCTTAATAATAACAATTTAAACTCTTATATAAATATTTAAATATCTCTTGGAAAATGATATTTATACATGTAATTTTTATATTTTACATGTGCTCTTCTCACATAAAAGTAAGATCCACCCTATTATTTTGTGAGAGAAGAACATATAAAAATATTAAAATTATATATAAAAATAGTGCTCTTCTATCTCATATGTTATAATATAGAATACGACTCCTTTCGTTTTGGTCTTTTGAAGTTAATTTACAAAATTAAAACTCATAGTGAATACGATTTTATTTGATTTTTAATAGACTACTACATATATTATAAATTAATTAAAAAACGACACTAATTAATATTTATTGCTTTTGGAACTTAACTAAACTCATAATTATAGTATTTTATATTCGATAAATTGGCTTCAATGTGCGTTTATAAATTACTAATCAGTTACTTAAATGAATATGTACAAATGTATTATTAGTTGAAAATAAATTTATCAAAACAAAATCATTTTGAATTATGAAACAAGTTAACAAAATACGTTCCTCTAATTTTCGAATTTATTTCCTTAAATGTTTATTTTTTTTCAGTTACAACATTTAAGTTTATTAGATATATATATACAAAATTATTATCACAATTAAAAAGTATATTGAATATAGTATCAAAGTTAATTTATTTGATTTCAAAACATGTAATATATTTGTACAATTATTAATCTTAAAATTAGAATTTTATTTTGATAAATTTATTTTCAACTAATAATACATTTGTACATATTCATTAAGTAACTGATTACTGCGGTTATTGGTTATGAAGGCCACTTTTGGAATTGACTTTGGAAAAATATATATTTTGTAATGTTAAATTTTAAAATGCCTGCCTAATAAATTAAATTTTAATATGGTCTATAGAATTATATGGTTCAGTTTTCTATTTATCTTGTATGTTCTATAAATTAATACATTCTTATTTTTGGTGACTAATGTTGTTTTGTATGTGTCAGTTTATGTAAATTAGTATTCTAGTTACAAAAGAAGTATACTAGTATTCTAGTTACAAAAGAATTATAAATATGTTTCAATATTTAAACGACATTCATAAAATTATACTATGGTGTATTTTGTATTTCAACCTTTCTATTAACAAGTTAATAGTAATTTTGAAAAATTATTTAAATATGGAAGGGTATTAATAATTTCAATTTAAAATTTTATTAGTATAGTTTTTTAGCATTTTATTATTTATATTAATAATTTTTATATCATATTATTACTTAATTAATTTAATTGTGACAGTCACAATTTCATTTTTTAAAAGTTCTTTTTAAAAATCAAAATATCTTAAAATGGTTAATATGATTAATATGGTTTTGAACCATAACAATATAGTTCCAACCCATGCAACTCATATTAAAAATGGTTAATATGGTTTTAATTCTTAAATAGAACCATAACCATATTTTGAAAACCAAAATCAATTCATAACCATATTTTGCCAAGCCTACCTACATCATACTACATCATTCTTTTAATATATATATATATATATATATATATATATATATATATATATATATATATATATATATATATATAAACAGAACCGATTAGGTGAGGCTTCCTTATTTTGTTAAAATACAGACTTTTTTTGTTTTTTTAAAACAACTAAAAAAAAATTAATATTTTATGAAATTGGAATTTTTCCATAATACAATGTTTTGGGTGTGATTTGGATACCTATACTAAAAAATGTATGTACAATCTGCACAGACTGTACAGATATTTTTTGTTATACGTATCCAAATCAAATCCAAAACAGTGTATTATGAAAAAAATTCAGTTTCATAAAATATTAAACTTTTTTTTAGTTGTTTTAAAAAAAAACAAAAAAAACCAAAAAAAAAGTCCGCATTTAAACAAAATAAGGGCTCCCTTACAGGAACCGGACCTTATATATATATATATATATGGGAATGCATCCATGGCAACCGGTTGCCATGGATACTGTGCAACAACCTCTTTTCAGACCGTTGATCAACTTATTGGAAGGCTGAGATTGGGATATATTAATACCAAGCCGTGACAAGCTCTACCGGTTTCTATTTAAATAAGAGGGGCCCACATTTAAACATATTGTCAGTATAGTTAAATAAAATGAATATTTAATATTAAAATATTACAATCAGTACAGCTTGTACCGGCTTACCTTTTTTTTACGTATTTCTCCATAGCAAATTAAAATAAAATAAAAAAATAAAAATAATATTAAAATATTACGGCCGGTACAATTTGTACCGGCTTACCTTTTTTTTTATAACACATTGATGCTAGCTTTATATGTCATGCATGTGAATGTCTATTATTAATTTTATTAGTAAGCAATTCTTATAAGAATGTAATAACAAAGATGTAATATATTATTAACCAAGATGTAATATATTATAAGAATTGCTTAATAATAAGTTGACAATTCTTATAATATATTTTTATATTTTATTAAAGACTGATATTTTTTATTTTTACAATTACTATATAACTTAAATTCGTTTAGAAACACTTTTACAATTACTATATAACTAAACACTATTTTTATCTTTTTTATTTGTATTTTTACCCTATCCTAAAAAATTCACTTTAATTTTTTAAAAATTAATCCATGGCATCTTATAATTAAAATTAATAAAATTTTATTTAACAACTTTTATTCTTGGTACATTTTAAAACTAAAATATTACTACAACTACATATCAACTAAAGTAAAATATCTTTATTGTTTTAAAATATATAAAGTAGTTTAATTATATCAACTATAAGAATCGCTTAATAATAAAATTACAATTTTTATAATATATTTTTATATTTTATTAAAGGCTGATATTTATTTTTATTATTAAGCAATTCTTATAATATATTACATCTTGATTAATAATATATTATATCTTGGTTATTACATTCTTATAAGAATTGCTTACTAATAAAATTAATAATAGACATTCACATGCATGACATATAAAGCTAGCATCAATGTGTTAAAAAAAATGTAAGCCGGTACAACTTGTACCGGCCGTAATATTTTAATATTATTTTAATATTTTTATTCTATTTAAATTTGCTGTGGAAAAATGCGTAAAAAAAAGAGTAAGCCGGTATAAGCTGTACCGGTTGTAATATTTTAATATTAAATATTCATTCTGTTTAACTATACTGACAATATGTTTAAATATGGGCCCCTCTTATTTAAATAGAAACCGGTAGAGCTTGTCACGGCTTGGTATTAATATATCATAATCTCAGCCTTCCAATAAGTTGATCGACGGTCTGAAAAAAGGTTGTTGCACAGTATCCATGGCAATCGGTTGCCATGGATGGATTCCCTATATATATATATATATATATATATATACGGGAAGGATCAAGAGTATAATTCTTAAATAGCATAATGCCTTAAGTAGCATAATTTCATTAAAACGACGTCGTTTTAATGGGACGCGGTGGCATTTTTGTAAATACGCGGTGGCATGATATTTACAAAAATGCCATCGCGTCCCATTAAAACGACGTCGTTTTGATGAAATTATGCTACTTATGACATTATGCTATTTAAGAATTATGCTCTTGATCCTTTCTATATATATATATATATATATATATATATATATATATATATATATATTGTCTAAATTAGATTAGTCGCTAGTTTTCTTCTTTATTTGAAATCGTGCGTTTTTTATTTGAAATATCTAGTACTTATCATGTTTACCATATTTTAGTTATTAAAATTTACGAACGAATAATATTATAATCACACATATTATAGGAAAAATAGAAAAGTAAAAATATGCGTTATATTCATGTTCACCAATTTTGACTAATCGTACTTGTCTGATGTATTCATTAGATGTATCACACACATTATAAAAATTCATATATCAAACAATATTTTATAATAATTAGAAAAATCGTACTTACTATAATATGAGCCCAAACTCATGAAACCCAATGTATTAGTGATTATTTGTCGAATTTGCAAAAATACGAGTCAATCTCAGTTTATATTAAGTGTAGAACAATTTGTATACGGAGGAATTAATGTTTGTAAATGGTGTTGTTTAGTTTAGTTTATTGTTTACCCTCTCACTCTACTGCAGAACAATAGATTCAATGAAGATGGGGAAACCAAATTCATTGATTAATTTATTTCTTTTACTCAATGTTGGGTTCTCTCTTGTACTCTATCACCAACATGAAGATTTGAGATTTTTAGTTTTCTTTTTGAGATACTTTTAAGAAAATAAGATAATAACTTAAATGTACTTCAGAAAGAGATGAAGCTCTCCAAAAGATGGAGGCATTAATCTGTGATGTACTTAGTTTTTAAAGAATTTAATCTTAGCCATTGATTTGGAACGAATGACTCAGATTGAGAGAACTCTAAAGATTGGAGTATCTTAAGAACATTAGAGGAGACCGATCTATTATTTTTACATGTAAAAATATTAATTTTCTTTCTTAAATTGACCATAACATTAAATAGGAAAATAAATTTGAACAATCATGTCTTCAATATAGTGACACTTTCTTAAGTAAACTTACACACAAAAGTAAAAGTAAAAAATTTTATCCTTTTTTTATCTTATGATTTCCAAAATCTACATTGTAACATCTATTTGTAATAAGGAGGTCAAATCTAAAAAATTGTTATGAAACTTTAGCAAAGTGTAGAAAGATATTCATATAATTGTTGCATAAATTTAGAGAGAATAAGTAAGAGAAAAAGAGAGAAAAACCATTCAGAGAAATTCTTATTAATTTTTCTTCAGTGTCATTCCTTTATATAGGAAATGAAGAGGAGGAGGTTCACGGGTGAGAAAGGAACACGGGAGAAGAGAAGAAACAGAGAGGGAAAGTCACGGGTTCCCTCCTCGGGAGGGAATCATATGTATAACATTTCCCCTGATTCCCTACGATAGAAGATTATGTCTCATTAAAAACTTTATTAAGAAAACTCAGTGGAAAAAACTTAACGAAAGGGAAAAGAGTACATATCTTTTACATAAATATATTTTAATTGACTGCCTCGTTAAAACCTTGTCAGGAAAAACTCATTGGGATAAAAATCGTGACTAAGGAAAAAGAGTACAGTCTTCCCCTCAAAAGGAATTCATTACTCCTTGATAAATTGTTATCATAAGTCTTTCAGTCGACACATTCTGATTCTTTTTTGAAGTTTTGCAAACGTTGCATTTGGTAGAGACTTTGTGAATAAGTCGGCTAGATTATCACATGATCGAATTTGATGCACATCTATATCACCATTCTTTTGTAGCTCATGTGTGAAGAAGAATTTAGGTGAAATGTGATTTGTTCTATCTCCCTTGATGTACCCTCCTCTAAGTTGAGCAATGCATGCAGAGTTATCCTCATACAGAATTGTAGGAATGTCTTTGATTGATGGTAATTCGCATGATTTTTGAATATGCTGAATAATTGATCTCAACCAAACACACTCTTTGCTTGCTTCATGTATAGCGAGAATCTCTGAGTGATTTGAAAATGTAGTTGTCATGGTTTTCTTTGTTGATTTCCAGGATATTGCCGTGTCACAATATGTAAATACATAACCTGTTTGTGATCTTCCATTGTGTGGATCTGATAAATATCTTGCATCGGCATATCCAACCAATCGCGACGTTGAATCTCTTGGATAAAATAACCCAAGATCTATACTTCCACGGAGGTATCTCAAAATGTGTTTGATCCCATCCCAATGTCTCTTAGTCGGAGAAGAACTGTATCTTGCTAACAAGTTGACAGCAAAAGTAATATCAGGTCGTGTACAGTTTGCAAGATACATAAGAGCACCTATTGCACTTAGGTATGGAACTTCAGGTCCAAAAACTTCTTCCGCACTTTCTAGAGGCCGAAATGGATCTTTATCATCTTCTAAAGGATCGAACAACCATCAGGGTAGTCAAAGGATGATCTTTATCTATATGGAAGCAACTGAGAATTTTTTCAGCATATGTGGATTGATGAACAAAAATTCCAGATGCTAAATGCTCCACTTGTATTCCTAAACAGAAATTTATCTTTCCAAGATCTTTCATTTCAAATTAATCTTTTAAATAAGTAGCAGTTCTTGTGAGTTCTTCAGGAGTACCTACAAGATTCAAATCATCCACATATACAGCAATGATGGAAAAGCCACTTTGTGATTTCTTAATAAAACACATGGACATAATTGATCATTTATATATCCATCTTTTATTAAATAAGCACTAAGTCGATTATACCACATACGACCAGACTGTTTCAACCCATACAATGAGTGTTGTAACTTTATTGAATATATGTGACGGGGCCTTTGTGATTCAGCCATTTTCAATCCTTCAGGGATTCTCATGTAAATCTCACTGTCAAGTGAGTCATATAAATATGCTGTTACCACATCCATTAGACGTGTTTCCAAACCTTCCATGGTTGCCATACCTATCAGAAAACGAAAAGTAACTCCATCCATTACTGGAGAGTATGTATCCTGATAATCAATACCAGGTTTTTGTGAAAACCCTTGAGCTACAAGTCGAGCTTTGTATCTCACAATTTCATTTTTCTCATTTTCCTTTCGTATAAATACCAATTTATTTCCAACCGGGATTACACCCAGCGGTGTTTGGACTACTGGTCCAAATACTTCTCTTTTCAATAGAGATTGTAGCTCAGTTTGAATAGCATCTTTCCATTTTGGCCAATCTTTTCTTTTTCGACATTCTTCCACGTTTTGTGGTTCAGGATCCGTGTCAGGAATCAAAGTAATATCTAATGCTATAGAGAAAGCAAACATATCATCAATCATGACTTTGCTTCGATCCCATATTTTTTCATCATGTACATAATTTATTGAGATCTCTTGGTGTTCATCTCTTATCCCTTCACTAAGATTTTGAACCTCTTTTGGGACTATTCCCACTCTTGGAATAAGTGATACTTCTAGAGCGGTTTATACCTTTTCTGGGGCTATTCCCACTCTTGGAATAAGTGCTACTTCTAGAGTGGGTATTCCTTCTGGGATTCCCTTATTTGCTTATGATTTTCGTGGTACAGTGTCTTTTGCACCAATCGGTCTTCCACGCTTCTGGCATGGTTTAGATTCTTCTATTACCTTATTTGTCAATTCTCCAGGAATTGATTTTTCAATAGGTATTTCTATCCTTGCTGGAGTATTCACTGCAGGTTTATGTGACTTTATCATTTTTCTAGCATCATTAAATGTATTTGGCATTTGATTTGCAATATTTTGTAAATAAATAATTCTTTGAACTTCAATTTTATATTGTCCTGTACAAGGATCAAGTGAATTTAAATCTGATGCATTGCATGATATTTCAAAGGGTTTTTTATTTAAAAATTTCACTCCTCCTAATGGTGGAAATACAAATTCATCAAAATGACAATCTACATAACGTGTAGTAAAAACAACTCCAGTTAAAGGCTCAAGATATCTGATAATAGAAAGAGAATCAAAATCAACATAAATATATATTCTTCATTGGGCTCCCATCTTAGTTCTTTGTGGAGGTGTAATTGGAACATATACTGCACTTCCAAAAACTCGAAAGTGTGATATGTTATGTATATGTCCAAGAACTAACTGTAGAGGAGAAAATTTATGAAGAGCCGTTAGTCTTACTCGAATGATAGCTGCAGCATGAAGAATTGCATGAACCCAAACTGAGGTAGGTAAATTAGCCCTTAACATTAATGGTCGTGCAATTAGTTGATAGTCGTGCAATTTTGTGTATGAATATGAGGAACAAAATGCTCAATGGAGATTCTAATAGTCTTACAAAAATCATTAAAAGTCATTGATGAAAATTCAACTGCGTTATCAAGTCGAATTGACTTGATTGGATGATCCGAGAACTGAGCCCATAACTTAATTATTTGAGCAAAAAGTTTTGAGAAGGAAAAATTTTGAGAAGAGAGAAGACAAACATGAGACCATCTAGTTGAAGCATCTATTAAAACCATGAAATATCGAAATGGGCCAGACAATGGGTGAATAGGTCCACAAATGTCTCCTAGAATTCTCTCTAGAAATTTTGGGGCTTCTTTATAAACTTTTACTGGTGATGGTCGAACAATTAATTTTTCTCGAGAACACGCAGCACAAGGAAATTCACTACTAGGAAAAACCTTCTTATTTTTGAGAGGATGACCAGTAGAATTTTCAATAATACGACGCATCATAGAAGTACATGGATGACCGAGTCTTTCATGTCAAAGCATAAAGGATTTGGGATCTATGATTTTTGGAATCATAACATTATGAGACTCAAATACTCTAATTTTCATAGTATATAATCTAGAAGAAATTGAATGAAGTTTTTCTAGGATATTTATTTTTCCAAAAATAGTAGAAGTGATGAGAAGATATTCATTATCATTTTTATTAGTTGTTTCAATGTGAAAACCATTCAGTCGAATATCTTTAAAACTAAGCAAATTTCTTCTTGATTTACTAGACTATAGAGCATCTTTGATAAAAACTTGTGTCTCATTTTGTAGCATCAAACTAGCTTTTCCAAATCCCTCAATTAAATTTGATGTGCCAGAGATAGTTCCTACATTTCCCTTATATTTGATCAGTTGTGAAAAATATTTCTCACTTCGAAGGATTATATGTGTAAGACCCCGAATTTTATGAAATGAAAGTATTCAATTTTCTTATAATTATTATTTTATTTCGTAAATGGTTAAATTGATAAAAGGTTAAAGTTAGGGGTGATATGTGAAATTTTTTACAAAGTAAGCAAGTTGTTATATAATATTCTTTTTGTCGGGGAATATCCATACGACGGCACAATCATTGGTGGACCTCACACCAGAAGTATTGTCGTAGTTAAAAACGATAAAATTATATTTTTATAAAAATAACGACAAAAGTGTTACCGTTAAAACTGTTGAACTACCCGGTAGTAAAAGTACAGTAATACGCGTGGTTGCATAGTAGCACACGATATTGATTATTGATGCTTACGTAAGAAGTCACTCAGTTGTACTCAATTATTGCTACAGTAATTGCTGCATCATATCTCTCATATTATTAATTCAATTATTGTCACAGTATCATCTGCATAATATTTTATATATTATTAAATTAATAATTGAGACAACAAAGTTATTCATATTATTAAATTGTAATATTTACAATGTCTAGAAGTTCTGCCAATGAGAGGTTTGGTCACCTAATTGCGCGCTAATTGGGAAAAATCCTTATTGGAAAGCCCTCTCTTTCCTGGGAATGACCTGATTGTTAAATATTGTGAGTTATAATATTAATGATGAATAAGTTCGTGTTGATTAAAGATGAATTTGATAGTTCTATTGTATTGGGATTATTAGTCTTAGTGGAAATCGACATCTATTCCTATGATAATTGATGTCTGGGGGTTATATTGATAAATCAGGTAATTTATCGGATAAATGAGCAATTAATTGCTACTAATTCACATGCTCATATATTTATTTATTCACATGTGTGTACTATTGAGTCACATTCATTTACTATTAGAAGAGTTGGTGCAAGATTGATAATACTTGCATGACTAAGTTAAAAATGAAGGTATAGATGGAGGTACTATACTGTAATTCGTATTTTCACATAATTATAACTATTGATTCACATGATTGAACTATTGATTCACATTATTTACTATTACGGGGGGGGGGGGTGCAAGTTTGATAATACTTGCAGGACTAAACTAAAAATGAAAGAAAAGTTGAAGGTATTGTACTGTAATATTTTGAGCCCCAAAACGTGCAATTATCGAAACTATATTTTCTTATAAATAGAAGCTCATTCTTCCTTCATTTCTCACCAATTCACTAAAGCTATAGAGCAATTATTATAGAGAGAAATTATAGAGAGAAAGAAGAATAGAAGTCTGCTACCTCACTATTCTAGTATCCAGTCTTCTTTTGAGGTAAGGGGTATTATTTCTTTCGTATTCATGAAGATGGCTTCTATTATTCCATTTTTTATTATTATGTTGGAATAACCTGTCTATGCGAAGTACCACATACATGGTAAAATTCTTCTATTATTTCATTCTTTATTATTCTGTTGGAATATCCTGTCTGTGCGGATTACACTAGACCTGGTTCCATTCTTTATTATTCTGTTGGAATAACCTGTCTGTACGGTCTATCGCATGCATGGTGAATTCTTTGTTATTTCATTCTTTATTATTCTGTTGGAATATCCTGTCTGTGTGGTTTACGCATGACCTGGTTCCATTCTTTATTATTCTGTTGGAATAACCTGTCTGTACGGTTTACGCATGACTTGGTTCCATTCTTTATTATTCTGTTGAGAATAACATGTCTGTGCGGTCTATCGCATGCATGGTGAATTCTTCTGTTATTCAATTCTTTATTATTTTGTTGGAATAACCTGTCTATGTGGATTACCGCATGCATGATGAATGATCCTTTGTATTTATATTAATAGTATTTTCATTTAAAAAGGGGTTTCTGCCAGGGGCAGTTTCATAATTTTCTGACCTTCAAAAATTCTGAAAAAATTTGAAATGATAATTTATTGAGTTTTCTAAATTGTGTCCAAAATGGCGATTTTTGGATGTATAGATTAAGAGTTATGAATTTTATGGGAAAATACTATTTTAAAAGTAAACCCTTATAACTCGTTGTGGTTAACTCCAAAATTGGTAAAATTTTTATTGGGAGTACATGTATATAACAGGAGTATACCCTGTAAATTTCAGAAATTTTTGACAAAAGTACAATTTATGATAAATGTCTAAATATTCGGCAGTTTTGGCCATATAAAAAATAGTAAATGAATTTTAAAAATTCCGAGAAAAATATATGTTCAATATGGGACTATATTATGCTAAATCCCAAAAAAGTAATATTTTTGGGACTGATTTGGTATTTTTCATAAAAATTAACTAGTTATGAGTAAATAAATTAAATATGTTATGTGAAGTAACAAAATTGGAAAATAAGATTTTATGGCTTGAGAATCCTATATAGGGTATATGCAGATTTTTGATGAGGGATTTGATCATTGGTGATGAAATCTTATAAGTATGACATTTTTGAATGATTAAATGCATTATTTGATAAAGTGTAAACAATTGAAATAAATTGTATATAAGTTTAAGAAGTGATTAAAATATTGTTATAATATTAATAATATTAGATGATGAGTTTATTAAGTGATTGATAATATTTGGATAAATTTAAAGTGTGACGCCCCCAAAATAGGTCCATTCCATCCAACCCATTCTGAGTCGCCAAATACATGGTACAGAAATAACTACAACTTTATTATTACAACATATAAACTGTGAGTTTAAATACAGATATTGTCGTCTACACAATATCCACACGTAAATAAATCTCCATCATAATTATTGATACATTATTTTACAAAAATGGTGAGGACTACTAAACAATTCTCTCTAGAACCTTCATTCCATACTCCGATTAGTACTCGCTACATTCTCGCCTCCTGAGAAGAAAAATGGAACAAAAAGGAAAAGGGTGAGCTAAACTAGCTCAATAAAGAATATTATGACTAAGATAATATATAACAAATTATCGTTAGTCTTCAAAAGGGAGAAATCTAATAGAATACAATAGACAACCAGTTTTTAAATCAACAACTGCAGTGGAAACAACAATTCATTAGAAGAGTTAAGTAGAGAATGCAAATTACTATCTTCTATATATGAATTTAAAAGTTCATCGTCGATATTTTATCCCTGTAACATCAATCAATATATATCTGGAATCAAATATTCATCTTTGCACTACAGGCCAAAGATATTCATCAGTTGGTCATGTTCATCTAAACACCTGTTCATCTTTGCACTACGGGCCAAAGATATTAATCAGTCGGTCATGTTCATCTCAACACCTGTTCATCTTTGCACTACGGGCCAAAGATATTCATCAAGAAATCATTCATCTTTGCACTACAGGCCAAAGATATTCAGTAATTTCATCATTTAAGATTGAGGATAATGAAAAATATTTTAAAGAAAACGAATCCAGTGAAGCAAAAGAACAAATATTAAGGATTCGTACTTTAAACAATTCCCATTCAAAAATACTTCATAAATAACCAGAGTGGGATAAAATTCAAGAATGATCAAAATATGGATACAATCAAAGATGATATCCATGATAGATATTTTGGACAAAAAGAAGAAATTCCATTTTTCGGTGAATAATGTCGTAATCGTGAATAGTACCGTATACGTGAATAGTGCCGTATACGAGAATAGTAACTCCGACACCAAAAGATAGAAATTTCACAAA
This sequence comes from Panax japonicus, assembly GCA_020205505.1. Lineage (NCBI taxonomy): Eukaryota > Viridiplantae > Streptophyta > Magnoliopsida > Apiales > Araliaceae > Panax > Panax japonicus. The sequence continues at coordinate 30,656,505 of CM035093.1, read as the reverse complement.
AAATATCATCATGCTTCGTGAATAGTACTCGTGAATAGTAACTCGTGAATAGTAACTCATGAATAGTAACTCGTGAATAGTAACCCCGACATGAAAAAGTTCCAAATTTGATAAAAATTTCCAACCAATAATTCGGTATAATGATATTGAAGAAATAATATTATTTCGAATAAAATAACATCTCTTACCTCGGAAGATCAATACTTCTAGCTGAAACACTGGATATAGGCTATGACTTGAACTTGCACCGTATAGCAATACTCAAAGTATACTCAAAATACTCACAAGAATACGCTCGATAATATAGAGAGAGAAAACTTCAGTTTCTGGTGTGATTTTCAATTCTAACCTAAGCACCCTATTTATAGAAAAATGCTTAGAACACCAAAGTAAAAAATTTAATAAATTAATATATATATATATATATATATATATATATATATATATATATATATCAAATTCATACGCCCACTTTAGAATTCAGCTCCTAGCATTTCTCACATGCCAACCTTCTAGAAAACTAATAAAAAAATGTTTTTCATAAAATAAATAATTAAAACTTCCAAAAATCAATTATTTCGGAGTTTTGGAACTTCAATAATTCATAATAAATAGCTCTTTTGTCAGAAAATTCAAATCTCGCGAGTTTTTATAGGAAATTCAATTCTCTACAACTTTGCAGAAGAAAGTTTTTTCAAATTCCAAACAAAAGTTGACCGAAATCCACAAACGGTTGATTTTACAAGCTATAATCAAATTTCAGTCAAGAAATGGGGTCCACCGACACATAAAATATGCTTTAAATATTTTTGGTAACAAAAATACTCCTCCACATATACTCATATATCCCACATTCATCGTAAAATATCATCATTATTATATTATTAAAATATAATAATATATTTAAATGAATTATTTTATCAGAAAAAGATAAAATATTAATTTTCAACAATTGTCACATTAAAAATTTTCTCCATCTATATTCACATAAAATTAATATTTTTCTCATCATATAAATCAATAATTAATTATTCAATAATAATATTACAGAATCACAGTATTGGCAACCAGGTCGTTCCCAGGAAAGAGGGGGCTTTCCAATAAGAATTTTTCCTTACTGGCGCGCAATTAGGTAACCAAACCTCTCCTTAGACAGAACTTTCTAGACATTGTCAATAATGTTTTCTAATAATATTATTAAGATAATATGAATTATTGTTTCGATAATGAAAAATACTGTGTAATGACAATTATTGAAACAACAGCAATATAAAATATCAACGCAGCAATTATTGAATCAATAAAATAAAATACTGAACTGTAATTACTGTAACCATTATTGAGTAGTGCCTTCTTACGTAAGAATCAATATTGGTGCAATACCGTGTGCTACTGTGTTTTAACCACCGAGTATTTTAACAGTATTAACGGTAACAACTACGCCGTTATTTTTAAATAACTTATATTTGTTGTTTTCTTCATCCAATCGCTTTCTTTTATGGGGCCCACAAAAGATTGCGCCGTCGTACGAATATTCCCCTACAGCAAGAATATTCCATGACCAGACGAATATTCCCCGACAACAATGAATATTTTATAACCACTTGCTTATTTTGAAATATTTACGTATTTTACCCATAACTATCCACATTAATCAAATCAACCCTTACTATTTCAAAATAATAAATAGAGAAAATTAAATTTCATTAATAATAAGTTGGGGTCTTACAACCTCCCCTCCTTATGAAATTTCGTCCTCGAAATTGACGCACGTACCTGGTGTTTCGAAAAAATGAGAATACCTCGCTTTCATTTCTTTTTCCAACTCCCATGTCATTTCCTCAATAGCATGGTTTCTCCACAAAACTTTAACTTGTGGTATAACCTCGGTACATAGGACATGTTCTTTCCTATCCAAGATCTTGACAGGTACCTCCTCGTACGTTAAGTCTTCGGCTATCTCATCCGGTTCTAACTCAATGACGTGGTTCGGGTCGTCCACATATTTACGTAACATCGATACGTGAAAAACGTTATGAACACGCGTCATACTAGGCGGTAAAACGAGTCTATAGGCCACAGTTCCTATTCGATCGAGAATTTTAAATGGATTAATGAATCGAAGATTTGAGCTTTCCTCACCTCACCGATTCTCGCTTTTGAAATAACAACTTCTTGCACCTCCTTCTTCAAATTCATCAGCTCCGGTGTGTAGCTTGAACAACTTTAACTTTATCGATTAAAGTCGATTATACTCGTATATCATCACGTGGGTACCTAGAGTTTTCCTCTTCATCTCTATTATTTGTAAATTATACGAAATGAGTCTTTGACAATATCGTACTCGTACTTGTATACGATCTTCTACTCAACACGTCAGCTACCACGTTCGCTTTTCCAGGATGGCATGGTCAGAACATGTGCTGAAATGAGTCTCCTCTTGAGTTCTTCGAAGCTCTTCCCACATTCCTTGATCCATTCGAACTTTGTATCTCTACGAGTCAGCTACGTTAATGGATTAGCGATTCAAGAATATCCTTCAACGAATCTCCGATAATAACCAACTAAGCCTAGAAAGCTATGCATTTCGATTACCGACTTAGGTTATTCTCAACTGTGACTCATATCCCAACCTTGGATAGCACTTTACAATGACACCTATCACTTTACTATCGCACAAATATTGTCCCCTACGGAGAGTCTGGCTTCGGTGCATTCCACAAAGGAAGTCACCAGATAAAGGCCCAGGTACCAAATTCTATAGTTGAATTTTTAACTCCTGAAGTTCAAATAGGAGCCATTCAATATGAGATTTTAGAAATAATTTTTGTACCGGGTTCAAAGTCGATACAAAATTTAATATCAGGCTCTGGGAGTAAGCCAAGAAATTCTTCAGGAAATACGTCAGGAAAAATCAATAACAACAGGAATATTATTAAAATCTGACGTGTCTTTATTCAAATCCATAACATGGACTAAGAAAACTTGACATCCGTAATAAACGAATGACCTCATGGCTTGATATGAAAATGTTTGACTATAATGGTTTGATTGTTTGAATTCGAATAACAGGTTGCTTAGGAATATGAAAACTAACAACCTTACGAAAGTAATCAATTTCGGCATGATGAGTAGTTAACCTTAAAATCACATCAAAAGCAAATATCTCTATAGAAATAAGGTTAACAGGTAATGTGATAGTGCCAACCTGAATCAATCAAGATTTCTAAACAACGGATGTAATGAAAGTTTCTCCTAACGGAGTCTCCATAGGTCAAAGTCTAATTTCTCCGTAGTCAAGTTCAAACGTTGAGCGCAAGCAAGAGAGATAAAAGAATGGGTAGAACCGGTATCTAGTAAGGTATAAACTTCGCAAGAATTTACAATTAACTAACCCGTGCTAACTTCGTTCGGGTTCCTCTTATTTTGACCGGTCACGATGACTTTGACTTTTCTGGGACATCCTTTTGAGTCACCATTCCCATTGGATTGGGTTTTGATACCGTACAATCTCGAGCGATATGTCCTTCTTTTCCACAATTATAGCATACCTTAAACTGTTGTGGGCAGTTTGGACTGATATGTCCCTCTTTCCCGCATTTGTAACATACCACCGGTGGTCTTTCTCCTCCCTTGGAACAAGTTTTTACTGGCGCTGACATCTTCACATAGTCGTTGTTGAATCTTCTCTTTTTAAAATCTCCTCCCGACTCGCTTCTTCTATTTTTATGGCCACAATTACCACCAGAGTGGTTACCGCCTTTGTCTGTATTCTTCTTTCTCCGCTGGTTATCATTATTCTAATGACTGCTATCTTCGGTATGATCCTGGTTATGGTCCCTCGGTTGAACGTACTCGTTATCTCGCTCTAACAACTGAGCCTTGTTGAAAACATCTGAATAGAGAGAAAATTTATGAGAAATGAGATACTGACGTATGGCGGGTTTCAAACCTTTCAGAAACATCCGCGTCATACGTTCCTCATTCTTCACCAAATGAGGTGCAAACCTAGATAACTCCGCGAACTTTGCCTCGTACTAGGACACCGTCATGTTATTCTGCTCCAGTCTAATAAACTTCACTTTCTTCATATGACGAATACTTTCAGGGAAGTACTTGTCATTGAACTGTTTCTGAAACCTCTCTCTAATGACATGCTGAGTGCAGCTGGATAGGTACGCTTCACAGATTCCCACCAGTAATCTGCCTCGTTACAGAACATAAAAGTAGCGAATGGAACTTTCTGTTCCTCCGTGCATCCCAAGACATCGAATATCTTGGTAATTTGTTTGACCCACGTCTCCGCCTTAATCGGATCCAGCTTTCCCCAGAATTCTGGTGGTCCCAACTCTTTGAACTGCTTAGCTGTGACCACCCGTGAATTGCTATCATTTCCTCCTGTATTTTGAACACGAGTCTCCCTCGTCTGATTTTGCATGAACTGCAAAAAGCTTCTAAACATCCCCTCGTTCATCATCTGCTCAGTGGTGTTGTTTACAGGAGGTACATTGCCAGCCTGTTGCACGTTCTCCTCGTTGGTGAGTACAGGCGTCTCCACGGTCTCATTTACTCCACTGTTAATATTCTCAGTCGACATTCTCAAATACAGCTATAAAACAAGGGTTAATTAAGGAAATCAATATATCACATAATATCCCTATATACAGACCAACTAACAAATAAGCTTAGGTAGGACACACTAGCGAAGGATTTACTCGTCTCTCCCCTCCTAGTTCTATTCGCCGATCTCCGCCAGAGATCATATCCTTAAGCTCTGATACTAACTGTGACGCCCCCAAAATAGGTCCATTCCATCAAACCCATTCTGAGTCGCCAAATACATGGTACAGAAATAACTACAACTTTATTATTACAACATATAAACTGTGAGTTTAAATACAGATATTGTCGTCTACACAATATCCACACGTAAATAAATCCCCATCATAATTATTGATACATTATTTTACAAAAATGGTGAGGACTACTAAACAACTCTCTCTAGAACCTTCATTCCATACCCCGATTAGTACTTGCTAAATTCTCGCCTCCTGAGAAGAAAAATAGAACAAAAAGGAAAAGGGTGAGCTCAACTAGCCCAGTAAATAATATTATGACTAAGATAATATACAACAAATTATCGTTAGTCTTCAAAAGGGAGAAATCTAATAGAATACAATAGACAACCAGTTTTAAATCAACAACTGCAGCGGAAACAACAATTCATTAGAAGAGTTAAGTAGAGAATGCAAAATACTATCTTCTATATATGAATTTAAAAGTTCATCGTCGATATTTTATCCCTGTAACATCAATCAATATATATCTAGAATCAAATATTCATCTTTGCACTACAGGCCAAAGATATTCATCAGTTGGTCATGTTCATCTAAACACCTGTTCATCTTTTCACTACGGGCCAAAGATATTAATCAGTCGGTCATGTTCATCTCAACACCTGTTCATCTTTGCACTACGGGCCAAAGATATTCATCAAGAAATCATTCATCTTTGCACTACAGGCCAAAGATATTCAGTAATTTCATCATTTAGGATTGAGGATGATGAAAAATATTTTAAAGAAAACGAATCCAGTGAAGCAAAAGAACAAATATTAAGGATTCGTACTTTAAACAATTCCCATTCAAAAATACTTCATAAATAACCAGAGTGGGGTAAAATTCAAGAATGATCAAAACATGGATACAATCAAAGCTAGTATCCATAATAGATATTTTGGACAAAAAGAAGAAATTTCATTTTTCGGTGAATAGTGTCATAATCGTGAATAGTGTCGTATACGTGAATAGTGCCGTATACGTGAATAGTAACTCCGACACCAAAAGATAAAAATTTCACAAAAAATATCATCATGCTTCGTGAATAGTACTCGTGAATAGTAACTCATGAATAGTAACTCGTGAATAGTAACTAATGAATAGTAACTCATAAATAGTAACCCCGACATGAAAAAGTTCCAAATTTGATAAAAATTTTCAACCAATAATTCGACATAATGATATTGAAGAAATAATATCATTTTCGAATAAAATAACATCCCTTACCTCGGAAGATCAGTACTTCTAGCTGAAACACCGGATGTAAGCTATGACTTGAACTTGCACTGTATATCAATACTCAAAGTATACTCAAAATACTCACAAGAATACGCTCGATAATATAGTAGCACACGGTATTAATTATTGATGCTTACATAAGAAGTCACTCAGTTATACTCAATTATTGCTACAGTAATTACTGTATCATATCTCTCATATTATTGATTCAATTATTGTCACAGTATCAACTGCATAATATTTTATATATTATTAAATTAATAATTGAGACAACAAAGTTATTCATATTATTAAATTGTAATATTTATAATGTCTAGAAGTTCTGCTAAGGAGAGATTTGGTCACTTAATTGCGCGCCAATAGGGAAAAATCCGTATTGGAAAGCCCCCTCTTTCCTGGGAACGACCTGATTGTTAAATATTGTGAGTTATAATAATAATGATGAATAAGTTTGTGTTGATTAAAGATGAATTTGATAGTTCTATTGTATTGGGATTTTTAGTCTTAGTGGAAATCGACATCTATTCCGATGATAATTGATGTCTAGGGGTTATATTGATAAATCGGGTAATTTATCGGATAAATGAGCAATTAATTGCTACTAATTCACATGCTCATATAACTATTTGTTCACATGTGTGTACTATTGAGTCACATTCACTTACTATTAGGGGAGTTGGTGCAAGATTGATAATACTTGCATGACTAAGTTAAAAATGAAGGTATAAATGGATGTATTATACTGTAATTAATATTTTCACATAATTATAACTATTGATTCACATTATTTACTATTAGAGGAGGTGATGCAAGTTTGATAATACTTGCAAGACTAAACTAAAAATGAAAGAAAAGTTGAAGGTATTGTACTGTAATATTTCGAGCCCCAAAACGTGCAATTATCGAAACTATATTTTCCTATAAATAGAAGCTCATTCTTCCTTCATTTCTCACTAATTCACTAAAGCTGTAGAGCAATTATTATAGAGAAAAATTATAGAGAAAAAGAAGAAGAGAAGTCTGCTACTTCACTATTCCAGTATCCAGTCTTCTTTTGAGGTAAGGGGTATTATTTCTTTTGTATTCATGAAGATAACTTCTATTATTCCATTCTTTATTATTATGTTGGAATAACCTGTCTATGCGAAGTACCGCATACATAGTGAAATTCTTCCGTTATTTTATTCTTTTTTATTCTGTTGGAATATCTTGTCTATGCGGATTACACTAGACCTGGTTCCATTCTTTATTATTCTGTTGGAATAATCTGTCTGTACGGTTTATCGCATGCATGGTGAATTCTTTGTTATTCTATTGGAATATCCTGTCTGTGCGATTTACGCATGACCTGGTTCCATTCTTTATTATTCTGTTGAGAATAACATGTCTGTGCGGTCTATCACATGCATGGTGAATTCTTCTGTTATTCCATTCTTTATTATTTTGTTGGAAGAACCTGTCTATGTGGATTACCGCATGCATGATGAATGATCATTTGTATTCATATGAATAGTATTTTCATTCAAAAGGGGTTTCTGCCAGGGGTAGTTTCGTAATTTTTCTGACCTTCAAAAATTTTAGAAAAAATTAAAATGATAATTTGATGAGTTTTCTAGATTGTGTCCAAAAATGGTGATTTTTGAATGTATAGATTAAGAGTTATGGATTTTATGGGAAACGACTATTTTTAAAGTAAACCCTTATAACTTGTTGTGGTTAACTCCAAAATTGGTGAAATCTTTATTGGGAGTAAATGTATATAACAGGAGTATACCCTGTAAATTTCAGATTTTTTGACAAAAGTACAATTTATGATAAATGTCTAAATATTCGGCAGTTTTGGCCATATAAAAAATAGTAATTGAATTTTAAAAATTCTGAGAAAAATATATGTTCAATATGGGACTATATTATGCTAAATCCCAAAAAAGAAATATTTTTGGGACTGATTTGGTATTTTTCATAAAAATTAACTAGTTATGAGTAAATGAATTAAATATGTTATGTGAAGTAACAAAATTAGAAAATAGGATTTTATGGCTTAGGAATCCTATATATGGTATATGTAGGTTTTTTATGAGAGATTTGATCATTGGTGATGAGATCTTATGAGTATGGCATTTTTGAATGATTAAATGCATTATTTGGTAAAGTGTAAATAATTAAAATAAATTGTTTATAAGTTTAAGAAGTGGTTAAACTATTATTATAATATTAATAATATTAGATGATGAGTTTATTAAGTGATTGATAATATTTGGATAAATTTAAAGTCTTTAATATTTATCCTTGTTTTCGTTTGATTAATGCTTATATTATTGTCACCATCATCATGCTTATATTATGATGAAAGTCATCTTTGGCTTACGTGCATAGATGGACTTGGTATGATTATGACCAGGGATTATTCGGTATAATCATGACCTTAATGTAACGAATGATGTGATAAAAGTCCTCATTGGCCTGTAGTGCATTGATGGACAATTTTTGTTATGATTATGACCAGGGATTATTCGGTATAGTCATGACCATTGATGATTCAATGAATATCCTTCGCCCGTAGTGCAGGGATGATTCTATGATGTGGTTTATTTATTAAGCTGAGTCTCAGCGATAAAAATTGATGAAAACCTTTTAAATCATAGAAGATAGTAGATATTATGCTCTACTTGACTCTTCTAATGGATTGCTTATTCCGCTGCAGTTAAACTTGATGTCTATTGTATTTTATCAGTTTAACATTGTTGAAGACGAATGATAATTTATTATGTATTATCTTAATCATAATATTTCTTACTGGGCTAGTTGAGCTCACCCTTTCTTTCACTGTTCTTTTCAAGAAATGAGGATATAGCTGGGATGAGTCAGGGAATGGAGTGATGGTCCAGGATAAATGGCTTTAGTAGTCGTCACTATTCTACGAAATAATGTGATAATAATTGTAATGAGGACATCATTGAGTGTGGATATTGTCTAGATGACAATATTCTTGTTTAAACTCTCAGCTATGCTTTGTCGTATTTTACACGACTGTTGTATAATTAAGTTGTATTTGAATTTATGTACCATGTATTTGGCGACTCAAGATGGATGATGTAAACTTGTTTTGGGGGCGTCACAGTATGAGTTGTTGCACTTTCTGCTAAAAATATATCATCCATATCTATTAAAAATGGCCTGACACATAAAAATAAGAAAAGTTACATTTCATTTATAATTTATTTATGAGAAACACATACCAATGTAAAATGAAAACTAATAATATTATACATGCAGTGTAAGACCCCAACTTATTATAAATGAAATTGAATTTTCTCTATTTATTATTTTGAAATAGTAAGGGTTGATTTGATTAATGTGGTTAGTTATGGGTAAAATGCGCAAATATCTTAAATAAGCAAGTGGTTATAAAATATTCATTGTTGTCGGGGAATATTCGTTTGGTCGTAGAATATTATTAATGTTGGGAAATATTTGTACAACGGCGTAGCCTTATTTGGGCCCCATAACGGAAAGCGATTGGATGAAGAAAACGACAAGTATAAGTTTTTTATAAATAACGACGTAGTTGTTAACGTTAACACTGTTGGAATACCCGGTGGTTAAAACACAGTATTACGCGGTATTGCACCAATTATTGATTCTTACGTAAGAAGGCACTACTCAATAATTGTTACAGTAATTATTGTTTAATATTTTATTTTATTGATTCAATAACTGCTACGCTGATATTTTATATTATTATTATTTCAATAATTGTCACTACACAGTATTTTCCATTATCAGATCAATAATTCATATTATTTGAATAATATTATTAGATAGCATTATTGGCAATGTCTAAAAAGTTCTGTCTAAGGAGAGGTTTGGTCACCTAATTGCGCGCCAGTAAGGAAAAATCCTTATTGAAAAGCCCCATCTTTCCTGGGAACGGTCTGGTTGTCAGTATTGTGATTCTGTAATATTATTTATGAATAATTAATTATTAATTTATATGATAAGAAAAATATTCATTTTATGTGGATATAGATGGAGAAAATTTTTAATGTGACAATTGTTGAAAATTGATATTTTATCTTTTCTGATAAAGTAATTCATTTTAATATATTATTATATTATAATAATATAATAATGGTGATAATTTTACAATGAATGTGTGATATATGAATATATGAGGAGGAAGAGTATTTTTGTTACAAAAAATATTTAACACATGTTTTGTGTGTTGGTGGGCCCCATTTTGTGACTGAAATTGGATTATATCCCGTAAAATCGTCCGTATGTGGATTTCAGTCAATTTCTGTTTAGAATTTGGAAAAACTTAAACTTACAAAGTTGTAGAGAATTGAATTTCCTATGGAATGGACATAAGATTCGAATTTTTCTGATAAAAGGGCTATTTATTATGAATTATTGAAGTTCCTGAATAATTGATTTTTAAAGTTTTAAATTTTTTTTTAAGAAAAACATTTTTGCAATTGGGTGGGCCCCACATGTGATATAAATGTGTTGAATTCAGTTAGTCTTAGGTGGGCATGAAAAAAAATTATTTATATTAATATTATATTAAATTTTTCTACTTTGGTGTTCTAAGTATTTTCCTATAAATAGGGTGCTTAGGTTAGAATTGAAAATTACACCAGAAACTAAATTTTTCTCTCTCTATATTATCGAGCATATTCTTGTGAGTAATTTGATACTTTGAGTGTTGCTATACGGTTCAAGTTTCCTTCAGCATTATATCTAGTATTTCAGTTAGAAGTACTGTCTTTTTGAGGTAAGAGATGTTATTTTTTTTAAAAATGATATTATTTTTTTTAATATCATTATGCCAGAATATTGGTAAGATTTTTCTTGTAAAATTCTTGTCTTTTTGTGTCGGGGTTACTATTCACGTAAATGACACTATTCACAGAAAAATTAAAATTTTATTTTCTTCTTCTAAGTTATTTATTATGATTACTAGCTTTGATTGTATCCATATTTTGAGCTTCATTCTTGAATTTTGCTCCACAATGGTTTATTATGGAGTATTTTTGAACATGGATAAACCGAAGTACGAATCCCTAATATTTATTCTTTTGTCTCACTAGATTCGTTTTTTTAAAATATTTTTCATCATCCTCAGTCCTAAATGATGATATAACCGAATATCTTTGGCCTGTAGTTAAAAAATAAATGATTTTCTGATGAATATCTTTGGGCCGTAGTGCAAAGATAAACAGGTGTTGAGATGAACATGACCAACTGTTGAATATCTTTGGCCTGTAGTGCAAAGATGAATATTTAATTCAAGATGAATATTGATTTATGTTACATGGATAAAATATTGATGATGGACTTTTAAATTCATAGATGTTAGTAGATTTCATTATCTACTTAACTCTTCTAATGAATTATTATTTCCGCTGCGAATATTGATCTAAAACTTGTTGTCTATTATATTCTATCAGATTTTTTCCTGTTGAGGACTAACGATAATTTGTTCTATATTATCTTGGTCATAATATTCTTTACTGGGCTAGTTGAGCTCACCCTTTTCCTTTTTGTTCTATTTTTCTTCTCAAGAGGCGAGAATGTAGCGAGTACTAGTCGGGATATGAAATAATGGTTCTAGAAAGTTGTTTTAGTAATTCTCACTATTTTTGTAAAATAATGTATCAATAATTGTAATGAGGACTTATTTGAGTGTGAATATTGTCTAGATGATAATATTTGTATTTAAACTCACAGTTTGTGTTATCGTATTTTGCACGATAATTGTATTAATAAAGTTGTAGTTATTTCTGTACCATGCATTTGGAGACTCAGAATGAGTGATGTATACCTATTTTGGGGCGTCACATGCAGGGTGTTTAATTAAAATAAGAAATTAAACGATATCCCAAAAGATACTTTCAGAAGGTTCAGTAATATCAACAACATTTTTCTCATTGTTGGTCATTGGTGGAACATCAACAATATTCAATTGATGATTAACAAAGATTACTTTTGCTCCATTTCTTTGTTCTTTTGAGACTCCTGGAATAAATTAATCAGATGCCTCGGCGTACGACAGGTACGCGATCAATGCCATTTCATCCCACACCTAAAACAAACATTTTGTTTGTTCTTTATCGGTGCTGCATTTTCTTTATTTTTACCTGACCCAGACACTTGCCACTTCTGGTACCCTGAATTATCGCGGTTCTAGAATTTATTGTTATGATGGCCTCGTTTATTCTTTCATCCCCAAGGCTTCTTATTATATGACCATCTATTGTCACATTTATTCTGCTGGAATGACGTGTTGTTAATATTCGGCAATGGGGTAGCACCCGTTGGCCGTACTTGATGGTTTTTCAACAATAATTCATTATTCTTTTCTGCAACAAGGAGGATAGACAATAAGTCACTGAATTTTGTGAACTTACTCTGTCTATATTATTGCGAAAAAATCATGTTGGTGGGATGAAAAGTTGAGAGCGTTTTCTCTAACATTTGGGTTTCAGAAACTGGATCTCCACATAAAGCCAAAGTAGAGGTTATTCTATAAATATTGGAACTATATTCCGTAATTGATTTGTAATTTTATAGCCTTAAATTAAGCCACTCAAATTTGGCTTAGGGAGAACAACCAATTTTTGGTGGTCAAATCTTTCTTTCAGTTGTGTCCATAAAGACAAAGGATCTTTGACAGTTAAATACTCAGTCTTTAATCCTTCATCAATATGATGACGAAAAAAAATTATGGCTTTTGTATTTTGTGCCAAAGTAGCTGTATTTTTTGATTCAATGATCTTTTCTAACTCATTTGCACTAAGGTGCAATTCTGCATCAAGTGCTCAAGCCAAATAGTTGTCTACAAAGATTTTCAAAATAGAAAAATCTATTTTTGCCAAGTTTGCCATCTATTTTGGGTTAAATCATAATTTTATTATTTATTAAAATAATAAATAATTGCATGTATGATATAGAAAAATAAACTAAGTCACGACCTCAAGTGGTGATAAAATGCAAATATAAATATTCTTATATTTATGGTATTAGCATATTATTTTAGTAAAAAGAATATGCAATCGTTAATGTATATATACAAGAATTATAGTTCAACAAAAATATATATATACAAAAATGCAAATGGATCTTCACCCGAAATGAGTTAGTTCGTATAGACATGTTACTTTAACAGAATAATAAAGAATGGAATAACAGAAGAATTTTATCATGCATGCGGTAATCCACGTAGAAAGGTTATTCCAACAGAATAATAAAGAATGAAATAACAGAAGAATTTCACCATGCATGCGGTATTCCGCATAGATAAGTCATTCCCACAATTTAATAAGTGGTAAAAAGGTTCCCACCAAGTCTTGTAAGATTAACAAGGATAGATGGTACCATTGTAAGTAACAGAATTTAATGGTAAAAAAGTTCCCACCAAATCTTGTAAGGTCAACAAGGATAGATAGTACCACTGTAAATAATATAATTTAAAGATGGACAATAAAATATAAATATAACTTGACAGTTAAAGAATATAATAGGCGGCAAAGCCAAGCCAATTGTAAGAATAACATTATACTATTGGTGGCATAGCCAAACTGATAATATAATAATAAATTCCAAGAATTTAAAGCCAATTATAAGAATAAAATTATATTGTTGGTGGCATAGCCAAACCGGTAATATAATAATAAATTGCAAGAATTTAATTTTACCGTCTCAGTTGGTTAGAGTTTCGTGCTGATAACGTGTTATAAAACTTTAGCAAAGTGTAGAAAGATATTCTTATAATTGTTGTATAAATTTAAAGAGAATAAGTAAGAGAAAAAGAGAGAAACCATTCAGAGAAATTCTTTTTAATTTTTTTCAGTATCATTCCTTTATATAGGCAATGAAGAGAAGGAGGTTCACGGGTGAGGAAGGAACACGGGAGAAGAGAAGAAGGAGAGGGGGAGAGTCACGGGTTCCCTCCTCAGGAGGGAATCATATGTATAACAAAAATATCATATTTTTCTTAGTCAAAAAGTAGGCAGAGTTTATTTCCTCAGTTTCATAATTACAGATACATTTTTAAATTTAAATAAATATAGCAACTAATAATATATTTTAGCTGATATTCAATAATTATTTTTATTTATATTAAAATTAAATAATTTTTTATCAATTTTAAATTTAAAAAAATTGACAAAGTAACTTGTAATGTCAGAATGTATCCTTAATTTTGGAGAGTGAGAAGTGATATATTCATCCCCTTCCCCTCAATTATGTATGCATTTGAGTTTTGATGTAGGATATCATTACTCATTAGACTGATAAAACTCAGTATGAATCCTTCATGAAAACAGAAATTCATGCTAGAAAAAAAAAATTCAATCTTGCAATTAATTAAAAATGGGTAAACACTATCTCTATCATTCACTCAGCGGTTGTTGATTTCTATATTAAACAATTGAGATATTGTATACTTATTTTTAATTCATAGCAAATATATGCTATATATGAATTATTACCCACATATATAATAACAATCTATTAATAATAGTAGTAATAATAATAACTAATTATATATGGATCTGAGATGAACCTATAAATTAATCTGGGTTTTTTTTTGTCCATCAAAAAATTGATGACGAATAATTACATGATGGAGCAACTGGGGTCTCTGACCTCATGATAAAGCTGGTATGCAGGTACACATTCCCCATAATAATAAGTTGCTGGGTACTGAGACGACCACACCATAGGCATCCCTGTGGCACCAACAAGATTCTTCTCCTTCTCCTTCTCCTTCTCCTTCTCCTTCTCCTTCTCCTCCTTCTCATCTTTAGCCGACTAACACTCAACAAATCTGCATGACCCACTTTCTTCCTTAGCAAATTAGCTAGTTCAACCGTATCAATTCCTTCTCCAGTTACCACTATTTGATCTTTGTCATCCCCCTTTATAGCTACTGATTCTAATTTATCATTCATCATATTACATCTTAATAAGTTAAATAGTATTATCTTCGTTCCTAAAAGATTGTCCTTTAAAGTTTTGTACATAAATTAAGAAAGTATCATTTTTTAAGTAAAATTTGTTTAAAATTCAATCACTACCCCATTATGAAAAATTAAAAACTATTAATAAAAGGGAGAGATTTTCTTGAGACAATGAGAGAAGGTATGGGTAATATAAAAAAGTAAATAATTTATTATCCTTGAAAGTTGTAAACGGCAAACTTTTTGAAATAAATTTTTTCTTTTAAAACGAAAATCTTTTAAGAACGGAGAAAATAAATCAATTACACTAGTGACTCAAATTAATTCATTCTCTCTTCACAAATTCAATAATCAATTAAAAGAATTAACACACATACCAATGCAATTCAAATATTCACGTACAGTCATCAATTACCTTTTGTGATATTTTGCATGTTAACTCTGTATCCCGTTTTAACATCTTTTGTGAGGATTAATGGGTTAAATACATTTTTTCGCACTCTACTCCATTTCGGTTTACAAATGAATTATTTAATTGAATTTTTTTTCATTTGACTCATTAAACTAAATTTTTTTTAGAAATCATTACAAATTCCGTTAAATTTTTTGACTTTGGACCAAAAAATTACACAAATTGCCACGTAAGAGAGAGAAATCCTACATGTCAGATATTTTTCTTTGTGGCATGCTTAGATGAAAACTTGTATAAATTTAATGCTAAATTAATCTAAAATCAAATAAATAAAATAAAATAATGCATTCAAAATAAAAGTATAATAACAATAATTTTTTAAATTTTATTTTAATCATTAATATTTTTACAATTTTAAATAAATTATATAAATTACATATAATTATATAATTTTCTTTTAATTTAAATAACTCATTAAATTCATTAATTTAATTAACCTCTCTTCAGATAAAATTAAAATTAGTAATATAACATATAAATGTCTGGCATGTTATTGTATTAAGATATATTACATATATTATTAAAATAAGAAAATTTTAGGTAAATTTTGAATTTGAAGTAATATCTTTAACATTATTCATAAGTATTTTATAATAAACACAAATTAAAAATTAAAAATTCTAAAAATAAATTCAAACTTCAAAAATATAACTAAAATTTTGAAAATTAATTATTATTTCTATTTTTGAAACTTTATATTATGAAATCATTAAATAAATATTAAATATTAAATATATTAACAAATAATTAAATAAATTAAAAATATATTAACAAATAAGTAAAGTAATTAAATAAAATATATTAATTAAAGTAATTAATAATAAAATATATTAATGTGTAATTTTTACAAATATATTTAAATAAAATTAATGAATTCATATTTTTTTAATTTTTATTCAATTATCAAGACTCCAATTTCATATTAATTCAACAGGAGCAAGAAATACGTTCCTTCAAAACAGAGGATCAAAACAAAGGAGAAAAGCAATCAAGATCTGCTAATGGAGAAATCGGTGGAAATCAAAAGTTCAGATCTGGGTTGTTCAGTTCTTCAAATCATTCTTCTAAAAGCCTCTCCCTCTGATTCCTTCTTCAAATCATTCTTCTAAAATCCATTCCTCAAAGCAATTGGATTCATCAATGGTGTTCAAGCAATCGGGTTCATTAATGGTGTTCAAGCAATCGGGCTCATCAATGGAAGGATTTGGGTTGTGATAAAGAAGATGATAAAGTAGATTTGGATTTCGCCAACAATTCCAACTAAGGATCTGGGTTGATTTGATTTTGAATTATTTTAAATATTGGATCTGGGTTGTGGTGAAGAAGAAGAAGAAGAAGATGAAGTAGTTTCAAATTTTTGATTACTATTTTAAATTTTGGATCTGGGTTGATTTGATTTTGATATATATTTCGGCTAGTTCTGACTTTTGATTACTATGTTGAATTATATTTGGATTTGTTGTGAAGAAGATGATGAATTAGATTTGAATTTGGATTTGTGATGAAGAAGATGATGAATTCAGATTTGGATTTTTAGGGGAGAAGATGATGAATTATATTAAATAATTTTGTATCTTTAAAGTTATCTTCAAATATTTAAAAATTAAAAAAAATAATATGTATTCATTAATTTTATATAAATATATTTGTAAAAATTATATATTAATATATTTTTATTAATTAATATATTTTGTTATTAATTTAATTATTTGTTATTTAAAAAAATAGAGAATTCAAGTTTGAAAATCAAAAAAATTTAAACTAAAATTATTTTATTATTATTATTAAAAATAATCCACCGTGGGTTATTTAAGCTTTCTCTTTAATATGAATTTATATGTAATTAATATAAAATTATTATTATATGTAATTTATATAAAATCCACGGTGTATTTAATATAAAATTATTGTACATAACGGTTCCAGCACATCTAGAAAGAGAAAGGATCAATGTGACACCCCCAAAACATGTTTACATCACCCATCTTGAGTCGCCAAATACATGGTACAAAATTCAAATACAACTTAATTATACAACAGTCAGTGTAAAATACGACAAAACATAATCTAAGAGTTTTAATACGTATATTGTCATCTAGACAGTATACAAACTCAATAAAATTCTCATTACATTTATTATCACACAATTTAACAGAATAATAAGGACTACTAATGTTATCATCTGGATCGTCACTCCATTCCCCGACTCGTCCTAGCTATATTCTCATTTCCTGAAGAAAACAGTGCAAGAAAGGGTGAGCTCAACTAGCCCAGTAAGAAATATTTGACTAAGATAATGCAGAATAAATTATCATTAGTCTTCAACAATGTTAAACTGATAAAATAAAATAGACATCAAGTTTAACTACAGCGGAATAAGCAATCCATTAGAAGAGTCACGTAGAGCATGATACCTATTATCTTCTATGATTTAGAATGTTTTTATCAATTTTTATCGCTGAGACTCAGCTTAATAAATAAACCACATCATCTAATCATCCATGTATTACGGGCCAAGGATATTTATTAAATCATCAATGGTCATGGCTATACCGAATAATCCCTGGTCATAATCATACCAAAAATTATCCATCAATGCACTACAGGACACTGCGGACTTTTACCACATCGTTTATAACATTACATGTCATGATTATACCGAATGATTCCTGGTCAAATTCATACTAAGTTCATCTCTGCACGTATGCCAAAGATATACAACTATAAAATCAATAATCAACAGTTCATCTTTGCACGTAAGCCAAAGATATACAATTTAATAATCAACATTCCATCTTTGCACGTAAGCCAAAGATAACTTTCATCACCATATAAGCATGAGGATGATGATAATTATATATGTAAGACCCCAACTTATTATGAATAAAATTAAATTTTCTCTATTTATTATCTTGAAATAATAAGGAGTTAATTTGATATAATACTTTGGTTATGGGTGAAATGTGTAAATTTTTACAAAATAAGCAAGTGGTTATAAAATATTCATTTTTTGTCGGGGAATATTCGTTTGGTCGTGGAATATTCTTGTTGTTGAAAAATATTCGTACAACGGCGCAGCCATTCGTGGGCCTCATAACAGAATAACTGTCGGATGAAGAAAATAACAAGTTTGAGTTTTTATTAATAACGGCGTAGTTGTTACCGTTAACACTGATGGAATACCCAGTGGTTAAAATACAGTAATACGCGTGGTTGCACAGTAGCACACGATATTGCACATTATTTTTGAATTATTGATTCTTACGTAAGAAGGCATTACTCAATAATTGTTATAGTAATTACTTTTTAATATTTTATTTTATTGATTCAATAATTGTTGCGTTGATATTTTATATTATTATTGTTTCAATAATTGTCACTGCACAGTATTTCTCATTATCAGATCAATAATTAATATTATTTGAATAATATTATTAGATAGCATTATTGACAATGTCTAGAAAATTCTGTATAAGGAGAGGTTTGGTCACCTAATTGCGCGCCAGTAAGGAAAAATTCTTATCGGAAAGCCCCCTCTTTCTTGGGAACGGCCTGGTTGTCATAATTATGATTTTTTAATATTATTTGTGAATAATTAATTATTAATTATATGATAAGAAATATTTATTTTATGTGGATATAATTGATGGATATATTTATTTTATGCGGATATAATTGAAGGAATTAATGTTGAGGTATTTTTGTTGGAATGGAGGTATTAAAAATTAAATCACTGTTCTTAAGATATATTGTGTGAATTATAATTTTTAATCTGACCGTTGGATCGTTGTGATTTTTGGATATTTATTCATATATAAGTTGAGTATATGTTCACAAATTTTGAACCGTTAAAAATGAACGAATGATTTTTTATGAATTTTAAGAGGTGACTGATTCAGAAATTAGGTTTATAATTGATTTTGGTGGAAAATTCTAGAATTGAGTGGGCCCCACTTGTGGTTGGTGAAGAAACGTGCTGAATTTTATTTCAAATGTGGTGGGTGGCAATAGTAGCAGGTAAAGCCATCAGGTAGCAGGTCAAGTCTGCTTCGGTGGGCTAATATTTTCCTATAAATAGAGGACTAAGTTAGAATTAAAAATCACACCAGAAACATAAGCTTTCTCTCTTTCTCCCTCTATATTATCGAGCGTATTTTGTGAGTATTTAGATACTTTGAGAGTTGTTATTCAGTACAAGTTTCATTCAGCATCACATCCGACCTTTTATTCTGAATTACTGTTTCTTTGAGGTAAGGGATATTATTTTCTTCCTAAATGATATTATTTTCTTCAATATCATTAAGCTGAGATATTGTTATGAATTTTATTGTGGAATTTCTAACTTTTTGTGTCGGGGTTACAATTCACGTATACAGCACCATTCACATATACGGCATTATTCACAAATACGGCACTATTCACCGAAAATGATATTTTCTCTTTTTCGTCCCAGATATCTTTTATGGTTACTATCTTTAGTTGTATCCATGTTTTGATCTTTAGTCTACTTCACACTTGGTTATTATGGAGTATTATTTAATTTGGATAAACCGAAATATGAATCCCTAATATTTGTCCTTCTGTTTCACTGGATTCGTTCTCTAAAATGTTTTTCATCATCCTCAGTCTTAAATGGTGATACTTGATGAATATCTTTGGCTTGTAGTTCAAAGATGTATGATTACCTGATGAATATCTTTGGCCCGTAGTGAAAAGATGAATAGGTGTTGAGATGAACATGACCAAATGGTGATACAAATGAATATCTTTGGCCCGTAGTGCAAAGATGAATATTTGATGCAAGATGTATATTGATTAATGTTACAGAGATAAAATATTGACGATAGAATTTTAAATTCATAGATGATAGTAGATTTGATTATCTACTTAACTCTTCTAATGAATTATTATTTTCTTTGCAGTTGTTGATCTAAAACTTGTTATCTATTGTATTTTATCATATTTTTCCCTGTTTAGGATTAATGATAATTTGTTGTATATTATCTTAGTTATAATATTCTTTACTGGGCTAATTGAGTTCACCCTTTTCCTTTTTGTTCCATTTTTCTTCTCAAGAGGTGAGAACACAGCAGGATCTAGTCGGAGTATGGAGTGATGGTTCTAGAAAGATGTTTTAGCAGTCCTCACTATTTCTGTAAAATAGTGTATGAATAATTATAATGAGGACTTATTTGAGTGTGAATATTGTCTAGAAAATAATATTTGTATTTAAACTCACAGTATGTGTGGTCGTATTTTACACGACATTTGTATTATTGAAGTTGTAGTTACTTTCTGTATCATGTATTTGGCGACTCAGAATGAGTTTTGTATACCTATTTTGGGGGCGTCACAATATGAGCATTAATCAACGAAAATAATGATAAATATTAAAGACTTTAAATTTATCCAAATATTACCAACCACTTAATAAACTCATAATCTAATATTATAATAATATTTTAATCACTACTTAAACTTATAAATAATTTATTTCAATTGTTTACACTTTACCACATAATGCATTTAATCATTCAAAATGTCATACTCATAAGATTTCATCACCAATGATCAAATCCCTTATCAAAAATCTGCATATACCTTTTATAGGATTCTCAAGCCATAAAATCCTATTTTCTAATTTTGTTACTTCACATAACATATTTAATTCATTTATTCATAACTAGTGCATTTTTATAAAAAAAAATACCAAATTAGTCCCAAAAATTTCTTTACTGGGATATATCAAGATATAGTCTCATATTGAACATATATTTTTCTCAAAATTTTTAAAATTCATTTACTATTTTTCAAAAATCAATTTCTAATTAATTCCTTAAGAAATTAGATACCACAAGTTTAACTCCAAAAATTCCCAAATGTTGGCAGGATCTTACACATGTTAATGTGAGCTTCCAGTTTAAATTTCATGGTCATCGGAGTTATAGAACTTCGGTTATAGCATTTTTCGTCGAAAAAACATAAATATTGAAATGGTCATAACTTGCTCATTTTAAGTCGGAATGAGCTCATTTTTGGACAGGAGGTTATTTATACCATATACTTTCATGTCCCAAAAGACCAGAATTGTTCTCACAAATTAAGTGGCCAAAAATGCCCTTTTAAATTTCTGGGCAGTAGCTTTTTGGTAATTTATAGTTTTTGACTCATTTGCTAAACTTAGTCCACACGAAAATCTACAACACCTTTTTCAGTGATTCCACTTGAATAAGTTAGAAAACTAATAGATCTAACTCTAGAACTTGACCACACTCAAAAATTCGAAATATACTTGGAGATATGGTCAATTTAATTTCATGTTCTATTTTCACCAAAATCTGATTTTCAATCCTTTGTGATTTCTAAGAAACTTTCATGTTTTCACATAATAACCGACATTACTCATCACAACACTTACTAATACTACATATACCCATGATTTTTATTAGTCTAATGCTTTTATTATGACTATCATCATAATCAACGTAAACAGATTATTTCTACAATTTAATAAAGAATGAATATAAATGATCATTCACCATGCATGTGGTAATCCACATAGACAGGTTATTCCAATAAAATAATAAAGAATGGAATAACAAAAGGATTCACCATGCGTGCGATAGACTGCACAGACAGGTTATTCTAACAGAATAATAAAGAATGGAACTAGGTCATGCGTAAACGCACAGACAGGATATTCCGACAGAATAATAAAGAATGGAATAACAACAGAATTCACCATGCATGTGATAGACCGCACAGATAGGTTATTCCAACAGAATAATAAAGAATGGAACCAGGTCATTCGTAAAAGCACAGACAGGATATTCCGACAGAATAATAAAGAATGAAATAACAACAGAATTCACCATGCATGCGATAGACCGCACAGACAGGTTATTCTAACATAATAATAAATAATGGAACCAGATCATGCGTAAACGCACAGACATGATATTCTGACAGAATAATAGAAGAATTTCACCATTTATGTGGTAATTCGCATAAACAGGTTATTCTAACAGAATAACAAAGAATGGAATAACAGAAGTTCTCTTCATGAATACGAAAGAAATAATACCTCTTACGAGTACAACAAATAATATCTCTTACCACAAAAGAAGACTGGATACTAGAATAGTGAGGTAGAAGACTTCTCTTCTTCTTTCTCTCTATAATTTCTCTCTATAATAATTGCTCTATAGCTTTAGTGAATTTGTGAGAAATGAAGGAAGAATGATCTTCTATTTATAAAAAAATATAGTTTTGATAATTGCACGTTTTGGGGCTCGAAAAATTACAGTACAATACCTCCAACTTTTCTTTCATTTTTAATTTAGTCTTGCAAATATTATCAAACTTGCACCACCTCTCCTAATAGTAAATCATGTGAATCAATAGTTCAATCATGTGACTCAATAGTTCTAGACATGTGAAAATACGAATTACAGTATAGTACCTCCATCTATACCTCTATTTTTAATTTAGTCATGCAAGTATTATCAATCTTGCACCAACTCTCCTAATAGTAAGTGAATGTGACTCAATAGTATACACATGTGAACAAATAGTTATATAAACATGTGAATTAGTAGCAATTAATTGCTCATTTATCCAATAAATTACCCGATTTATCAATATAACCACCAGACATCAATTATCATCGGAATAGATGTCGATTTTCACTAACACTAATAATCCCAAGACAATGAAACTATCAAATTCATCTTTAATCAACATGAACTTATTCATCATTAGTATACAACCAGATGGTTCCCAGGAAAGAGGGGGCTTTTCAATAAGGATTTCTCCCTATTGGCACGTAATTAGGTGACCAAACCTCTCCTTGGAAGAACTTCTAAACATTGTATATATTGCAATTTAATAATATGAATAACTTTGCCGTCTCAATTATTGATTTAATAATATATCATATAACGCAGATGATACTGTCACAATAATCGAATCAATAATATGAGAGATATGATACAACAATTACTGTAGCAATAATTGAGTATGACTGAGTGACTTATCACGTAAACATCAATAATTAATACCGTGTGCTACAATGCAACCACGCGTATTACTGTACTTTTACTACTGGGTAGTTCAACAGTTTTAACGATAACACTTCCGCCGTCATTTTATAAAAAGATAATTTTGTCGTTTTCTTACTACGACAATACTTCCATTGTGGGTTCACCAATAATTGTGCCTTCGTACAAATATTCCTGACAAAAAAAATATTTTATAACAACTTGCATACTTTGCAAAAATTGTAAATATCACCCACAACTAAAATATTATAACAAATCCACACCATAATATTCAAAAAAAATATTTCGAGAAATTTAAATCTTTATTCATAAATTCTGGGGTCTCACAATCTCCCCTCCTTATGAAATTTTGCCCTCGAAATTTACGTACGTACCTGGTATGCCGAACAGATGAGGATACCTTGACTTCATTTCAGATTCTAACTCTTGAGGTATAACCTTTGAGTGTTGAATACGATCCTTTTTATCCAAGATTTTAACACGTATCTCCTCATACGTTAAATCTTCTGCTATCTCATATAGTTCTAATTTAATAATGTGGTTCGGGTCATCCACATATTTACGTAACATCGATACGTGAAAAACGGTATGACCACGCGACATACTTGGATGTAAAACGATTCTATTGGCCACAGTTCCTACTCGATCGAGGATTTCAAATGGGCCAATTAAATCGAGGGTTGAGATTTTCTCTTTTCATCGATTCTTACTTCTAGAATAACGCCCTCTTTAACCTTTTTCTTCACATTCATCAGCTCTGAGTATGTAGCTTGAGTGGCTTTAACTTTATCGATTAAAGTCGATTCTACTCGTATATTTGTTATGTTCACATGGGTCCCTAGAGTCTTTAACTCTATCTTCATCATTTGTAAGTTATACGAAATGAGTTTTTATGTTAACAACATCATACTTGTAAACGCATACGATCTTCTACTCAACACGTCAGCTACCCCGTCTGCTTTCCCACGATGATATTGAATGATACGATCGTAATCTTCAACAGCTCGAGCCAACGTCTTTGGCGCATGTTACGTTCATTTTAGTTGAAGAAATAGTTGAGGGTTGAAGAAATGAGTTTTGTACTGGGGTCAATACAAAATTTGATTTCACGCTCTAGGGTAGGCTAAGAAGTCTTCAGGAATACGTCAGAAAATTTATTAACAATAGAAATATCATTTAAAACTGTGACTCTCATCCAAGACTTGGATAACACATGTAATGAAGGTTTCTCCTAACGGAGTTTCAACCAATAAGTCAAAGTCTAACTTCTCCGGAGTCAAATTTAAACGTTGAATGCAAGCAAGAGAGATAAAAGAATGGGTAGAACCGGTATCTAATAAGGTATATACTTCGCAAAAATTTATAATTAAATAACCCGTGCTAACTTCGTTTGGATTACTCGCTTTTTGAGAAGTCACGGAAAACGCTCTTCCTGAAACCACAGACTTTGTTTTGTCCGTATCCGCCTTTGGTGCCACCGTCCCAACTGGACTTGACTTCACTATACGACAAAATCGAGCTAAATGACCTACTCTTCTTGCAATTTCCACTTCTATTATCTTGGCCATGATTACCACCGAAGTGGTTACCATTCTTGGCATGATAATTTCCCCCACGATGGTCATCATTGTTCTGATGGTCGTTGCCACCGGTATGATTATTATCGTGTTGTTGGTTGTTACCTTTTGGTTGTGCTAACTCATTATCGCGCTCCAATAACTAAGCTCTATTCACAACATCTGAATATAAACTAAGTTTATGAGAAATGAGGTATTGACATATATCGGGTTTCAAACCTCTTAGAAACATTCGCGTTATTCGCTCCTCATTATCGACCAAATGGGATGGAAACCGGGATAACTCCGTAAACTTAGGTTCGTATTGCGATACAGTCATATTATTTTGCTCCATTGCTTATCTCAACATTTTTAGATGCCATTTTCAAACACTGTCACAAAACAAGGGTTAATTGACATATCACATATTATCCCTATACTCTGACCGACAAATTAAATACCAAATAAACTTAGGTAGGACATACTAGCGAAGGAATTCCCCGTCTCTCCTCTCCTAGTTCTTGTCTCACATCTCAGCCAGGGATCATATCCATAAGCTTTGATACCAACTGTGACGCCCCCAAAACAGGTATACATCACCCATCTTGAATCGCCAAATACATGGTACAAAATTCAAATACAACTTAATTATACAACAGTATTGTAAAATACGACAAAACATAATCTAAGAGTTTTAATACGTATATTGTCATCTAGACAGTACAAAAACTCAATGAAGTCCTCATTACATTATTATCACACTATTTAACAGAATAGTGAGGACTACTAATGCTATCATCTGGACCGTCACTCCGTTCCCCGACTCGTCCTAGTTATATTTTCATTTCCTGAAGAGAACAGTGAAAGAAAGGGTGAGCTCAACTAGCCCAGTAAGAAATATCATGTCTAAGATAATACAGAATAAATTATCATTAGTGTTCAACAATGTTAAACTGATAAAATACAATAAACATCAAGTTTAACTACAACGAAATAAGCAATCCATTAGAAGAGTCAAGTAGAGCATGATACCTACTATCTTCTATGATTTAGAATGTTTTCATCAATTTTTATCGCTAAGACTCAGCTTAATAAATAAATCACATCATCTAATCATCCCTGTACTATGAGCCAAGGATATTTATTAAATCATCAATGGTCATGACTATACCGAATAATCCCTGGTTATAATCATACCAAAAATTGTCCATCAATGCACTATATGCCACTGAGGACTTTTACCACATCATTTATAACATTACAGGTCATGATTATACCGAATGATTCCTGGTCAAAATCATACCAAGTTCATCTCTGCATATAAGCCAAATATATACAACTATAAAACCAATAATCAGCAGTCCATCTTTGCACGTAAGCCAAAGATATACAATTCAATAGTTAACAGTCCATCTATGCACGTAAGTCAAATATAACTTTCATCACCATATAAGCATGAGGATGATGACAATGATATAAGCATTAATCAACAAAAAAAAGGATAAATATTAAAGACTTTAAATTTATCCAAATATTACCAATCACTTAATAAACTCATAATCTAATATTATAACAATATTTTAATCACTGCTTAAACTTATAAACAATTTATTTCAATTGTTTAGACTTTACCACATAATGCATTTAATCATTCAAAATGCCATTCTCATAAGATTTCATCACCAATGATCAAATCTATTATCAAAAATCTTCAAATACCTTATATAGGATTCCCAAGCCATAAAATTCTATTTTCTAATTTTGTTACTTCACATAACATATTTAATTCATTTACTCATAACTAGTGAATTTTAATGAAAAATACCAAATCAGTCCAAAAAATATTTTTTTTCTGGGATATAGCATAATATAGTCCCATATTGAACATATATTTTTTTTGAAATTTTAAAATTCATTTACTATTTTTCAAAAATTAATTTCTAATTAATTCCTTAAGAAATTAGCTACCACAATTTTAACTCCAAAAATTCTCAAATCTTGGCAGGATCTTACACATGTTAACGTGAGCTTTTAGTTTAAATTTCACGGTCATCGGAGTTATAGAACTCCGGTTATAACGTTTTTCGTCGAAAAAACCTAAATATTGAAATGGTCATAACTTGCTCATTTTAAGTCAGGATGAGCTCATTTTTGGATAGAAGGTTCTTTATACCATTTACTTTCATGTCCCAAAAGGCCAAAATTTTTCTCATAAATTAAGTGACCGAAAATACCTTTTTAAATATCTGGGCAGTAGCTTTTTTGGTAATTTACAGTTTTTGACTCCTTTGCTAAAACCAGTCCATACGAAAATCTATAACACTTTTTTCAGTGATTCCACTTGAATAAGTTAGAAAATTCATAGATCTAACTCTAGAACTTGACTACACTCAAAAATTCGAAATATACTAGGAGATATGGTAAATTAAATTTTATGTTCCATTTTCACCAAAATCTGATTTTTATCCCTTTGTGATTCTAAGAAACTTTCATGTTTTTACATAATAACCGACATAACTCATCACAAAAATTACTAATACTACATATACCCATGATTTTCATCAATCTAATGCTTTTATTATGACTCACATCATAATTAACGTAAACAGATCATTTCAATAATTTAATAAGGAATGAATATAAAGGATTATTATGCATGTGGTAATCCACACAGACAGGTTATTCCAACAGAATAATAAAGAATGGAATAACAGAAGGATTCACCATGCGTGCGATAGACTGCACAGACAGGTTATTCCCAATAGAATAATAAAGAATGGAACCAGGTCATGCGTAAACGCACAGACAGGATATTCCAACAGAATAATAAAGAATGAAATAATAACAGAATTCATCATGCATGTGATAGACCGCACAGACAGGTTATTCTAACAGAATAATAAATAATGGAACCAGGTCATGCGTAAACGCACAGACAGGATATTCTGACAGAATAATAAAGAATGGAATAACAACAGAATTCACCACACATGCGATAGACTGCACAGACAGGTTATTCCATCAGAATAATAAATAATGGAACCAGGTCATGCGTAAACGCACAGACATGATATTCTGACAAAATAATAAAGAACGGAAAAATAGAACAATTTCACCATGTATGCGGTACTTCGCATAAACAGGTTATTCCAACAGAATAACAAAGAATGGAATAACAGAAGTTCTCTTCATGAATACGAAAGAAATAATACCCCTTACGAGTACAACAAATATTATCCCTTACCTCAAAAGAAGACTGGATACTGGAATAGTGAGGTATCAGACTTCTCTTCTTCTTTCTCTCTATAATAATTGCTCTATAGCTTTAGTGAATTGGTGAAAAATGAAGGAAGAATGAGCTTCTATTTATAGAAAAATATATTTTCGACAATTGCACGTTTTGTGACTAAAAAAATTACAGTACAATACATCCAAATTTTCTTTCATTTTTAATTTAGTCCTGCAAGTATTATCAAACTTGCACCACCTCTCCTAATGGTAAATCATGTGAATCAATAGTTCAATCATGTGACTCAATAGTTCTAGACATGTGAAAATACGAATTACAGTATAGTACCTCCATATGTACCTTCATTTTTAACTTAGTCATGCAAGTATTATTAATCTTGCACCAACTCCCCTAATAGTAAGTGAATGTGACTCAATAGTACACACATGTGAACAAATAGTTATATGAGCATGTGAATTAGTAGCAATTAATTGCTCATTTATCCGATAAATTACCCGATTTATCAATATAACCCCCATACATCAATTATCATCAGAATAGATGTCGATTTTCACTAACACTAATAATCTCAACACAATAAAACTATCAAATTCATCTTTAATCAACACGAACTTATTCATCATTAATATTATAACTCATAATATTTAACAACCAGGTCATTCCCAGGAAAGAGAGGGCTTTCCAATAAGGATTTCTCCATATTGACGCGTAATTAGGTGACTAAACCTATCCTTGACAGAACTTCTAGACATTATAAATATTGTAATTTAATAATATGCATAAATTTGTCGTCTCAATTATTGATTTAATAATATATCATATAACCCAGATGATATTGTGACAATAATCGAATCAATAATATAAGAGATATGATACAGCAATTACTGTAGCAATAATTGAGTATAACTGAGTGACTTATCACGTAAGCATCAATAATCAATACCGTGTGCTACTATGCAACCACATGTATTACTGTACTTTTACTATCGGGTAGTTCAACAGTTTTAACGGTAACACTTTCGCCGTTATTTTATAAAAAGATAATTTTGTCGTTTTCTTACTACGACAATACTTCCGTTGTGGGTTCACCAATGATTGTGCCGTCGTACGAATATTCCCGATAAAAAGAATATTTTATAACAACTTGCATACTTTGTAAAATTTATAAATATCACCCACAACTAAAATATTATAACAAATTCATACCATAATATTTAAAAAAATATTTCAAGAAATTTATATCTTTATTCATAAATTCTGGGGTCTCACAATCATGCGGTTCCAAGCACATCAAAAAAATTTAAACTAAAGTTATTTTATTATAATTTTACATATAAAGTTATTTAAGCTTTGCCGATGTAGACTTTTTGTTAACCTTTAATATTTTTAGATGGAAATTTTAATTTTTATAAAAAATTATAGTTTAATGAGTTGACCATAAAAAAATTCAGTCCAGTGATGTATTTATAAACCGAGATCGAATAGAATGGACAAAAATATATTTAACCCGAGGAATTAATTAATTAATTACTAATATATACTCATGCAATACTGATGTAAGTAATTACTTATCCATGTTTCAGTACTGTAGATTACTAGTAGTATATGATTAACCAGAAAAGTAGTACTCCTACAACACGTTTTTCCATAAATAGTAATTTGTACGATTAATTATAGCAATACAATATAATGAATGAGATTTCATGTGTGATGTTTCTTAATCACTAAGATCAATATAATTAATTACTATCTCTGTTTTTTAAAGATTATCGTTTTAAAAAAAAATTATTTAAAAAAATTTGTCGTTTACAACTTTCAAAGAGAATAAATTATTTACTTACTTATATTACCCCTACCTTCTCTCATTGTCTCAAGAAATTCTCTTTCTTGTATTAATAGTTTTCAACTTCTCATAAAGGGATAGTGATGAAATTTCAAACACATTTTACTTGGTAAATGATATTTTTTTAATCTATGTGCAAAAACCTTAAACGACAATCTTTTAGGAACGGAGGTAGTAATGGTTTATATACACCGAATCTACTCTTGGAACTTTTATTACTATTGTTCATACTTAATACACTTAATTAATTAGTGTTAAATAAGAGATTAGGTGTCAAAATTTAAGTGGAGGGACACAAGAGAACAAAGTACAGAGAAATTAGAGATAGATGATTTGCTTTCTTAATTCACATACTTATGATAGTTGATCAATCTGTTTTACCAAATTTTATGCTAAGTATTTAATGATACATTAATTCCAGTGGAATTCGGTCATTATATGACATCCACCGCTAATAAGATCAATCGATATAAGTAATGACTCAATTATTGGTTTATGTACACTGAATCTACTCTCGGAACAATGTTCCAAACAATGTTGTCTGATTTTTGTTTTTACTGTCATAAATTAAAAGTAAGTAAAAATATAAATGAAAATAAGAAGCAAAAATATGAAGGTAGAATCAGTTACCAAACAAATCCTAATTATTTAATAATAATAATAATAATAATAATAATAATAATAATAATAATAATAATAATAATAATAATAATAATAATAATAAGAACACGGATCAGGTTCGGGAGTCCGGACCTGATCCAAAATCCGGACCCAATTTTTTTTTTTTTTTTTTTTTGTAGAACAACTAAAAAAAAAAATTATGGAACTAAATTTTTTTCATAATACAGTGTTTTGAGTGTGTTTTTAATACATACACCAACCAATGTATGTACAGTCTGCCCAGACTGTACAGACATATTTTGTTATATGTATCCAAATCACACCCAAAACATTGTATTATGTAAAAATTCAAGTTCCATAATTTTTTTTTAATTATTTTTTTTTAAAAAAAAATAAAAAAAAAAGTCCGAATTTTATTAAAATCCGAGAATCCGGACCTGATCCGGACTCTAATAATAATGTACTTAATTATAAAATTATACGTGTAAATCAAGTTCATTGCATGGCTCATATTTGTTTTTGTCTACAAACCAAGGACCTAAATTTTCTGTCGTCGTGTTTGGACTGCCCCGTAGTCTTACCGCCCCAATGGGACATCGCCAGCACTACACTGTCAAAGGCCACCAAATACTAATTATTTAATTGGAAGACTTTGTTTCCATAACCTACGCCTACTACAAGTCTACTACTATTGACTATATATCCCCTCCATGTTTTATTTTTAAAAATATTTATTTTGTATTTTAAGATTTCATAAATTAATTAACAAATAAATAATCAAATTAGATTATTTATTTATTTATAAAAGACTCGTTATATTTGAATATGTACACATCTAAATTGTGTCAACATCAACAATTTGCTGATTTCTTCTACACCAGAGAAAGTAGAATGGCAAGCACATTTTCCACGGCTCTAGTCGCGGTTTGCATTGGACCCTCTGGAAACCTACGGAAGGATAGTAGTGTAGTATTATTGACTCAAAAGGAGTTAATATACTCGTATACTATTGTCTAATTTATTCTTAACTTTTAGTATTGCTAGTGGTGGATATTTTTTTCGATTTTTGGATTAACCGAATCGGTTTGCGACAAAATGAAACTAGTTCGGTAGCAGTACAAATAATCGATATATATTAATTATTGGGTACTAGGTTTGAAAAAGTATTTTGGACCTTCGGTACATACCGTTTATTTGACTGAAGATCAATAATGATGGTGAATTTTGTAATCGGTATATATGAAGAATTTGATGGCGAAGTAACTGATAATAGCTCTGCTATTGGTGTCATCTGAGGAATTATGATCCTCTGAGTCTCAATTTTATTGTTCAGATTTAAAATGTGTTGGAATATAATATCAGATCATCTATCTGTGTTGTGAATATTTTTAATGAAACATTATGTAGATCTAGTCTTTATTTCGTTTTTCGATACATTTTTTGCATCACGTTTATTTGACTGAAGATCAATAATGATGGAAATTAATCCTACATGGTTATCGTCTTAATTGCATTAGATGTGAAATTTGTGGTTGAGCTAGAGGATTATTTGGTTTTCTGGCGAAGTGGCTGCATGGAAAATTGAATGAGAAATGAGAGAGAATACAGAGAATTAAATGGACATAGAGAGATAAAAAGTACAGTTAATTAATGGGAAAGAGAGACCGAGAGGAACTAACATTGGAGGAGAAGCATGATTTGTTTATTGGGGGATTTGGTGAGATGGGTTTGTCTTGAAGAAACGGGGTTTGGTTGCCGACCATTATCCTGCAACAGGTACAAATATATGTAAAAAAAGGGTATCAAATCCGCTAATCAGTTCGGGACACCGGTTTAATCGGTACCGGTACGCAAATTTTGACACTTGTGATAACCGATTCGGAACGATTCGGACTAATTTGGTATAATTATTTACCGATGCACACCCCTAAGTATTGCTAGTAGTATGACATATATAATGTTGGAAAATCAGTGGGTGTGACATATTTGTTGCTACACTAATTTCATAAATATTTGCTCAATTTAACTTTTTAAAATCAATCTGAGATATTTTAGTTGTGATATATTTGTTGCTATGCTATTTTCATTAATATTTGATCAATTTAACTTTTTAAAATCAATATGAGATATTTTATATTTAAAATTCATGTAATTAATACACTACAAGAAAAAAGATATTCAAATCGCAACCTTAACACCTAAATCTCTTTCCTCCCATCTCTTTGCTCCGTGTATTTTTAGAAAAGTGTTTGATTAATCAAATATCTCATATCTGAAATTAAATTAGTAATTAAAGTTTAATCATTAATATATTTTATAATATATATTACACTTTTTAATATTAATTATTATTTTCTCATAATATTTTTTCTATATTTTTAATATATAGTTATTTTGGGAAAAAAATAATTTAGAATAATAAGTTATTATTATGACTTTTAGTTTTAAAAATGAACTAAAGTTTAATCATAATATATAAGTCATAATTATTTTAACATTAATTAACTAAATGTATCCTATATTATTTATTATGTAATCTTAATATTTTTCCTATATTTTTAATATTTAGTTATTTAGAATCTAAAGTTGAGTAAAACAAAATTCTAAACATGTTTTTAAAGTTAAAATTTATTGTATGACTAAGTAATTAAAAAATATATAATAAATTATTGTAGAATATTAAGTTAACATTAAAATTTGTAGGATCATAAAAAGAATTTTGATTCTCTAACATTAACTATTAATTATTAATTTCTCAACTTAACTTACTAATTACATATAATTTAGTTTTATTTTATTATTTTATCATTTATTATTAAAATCTTATAATGTTACGCCATGATCTTATTCTTTTGGGGTTAAAATACAATTATAGGAATCAACTAAAATCTTCATAGAACACACACACACACACACACACACACACACACACACACATATATATATATATATATATATATATATATATATATATATATATAAATGTGTCTTATTAAGTTTGGTTTCTATTAATAGTTATTTAGATTGTTTTAAAATAAATTTAGGGAGACGTTAAAAAGTATTTTAGTTGTAGTTAAATTATAATCTAAGATCAAAAAATCAAGTGCGAAGCACGTATTTATTTTTCAAATAATATAATTTTTAATTTCTTATTCATTTTTCATTTAATGATTATAAAATATTTTTTAAAATTTCAAAAATTTATTTACTATTACTATGACAATGTTTACAAACGTTCATCGAAAATATATGATTACTGAGCTAAATGAATTTTATAAATAATAAAATTGTTCATAAATAATATAATATTAATTATAGTAGACAATTGTATGTGGTTTGTATTTATTTAATTTTTAAGCAAATATTGTAATCATTCTAATACCAAAAGTAAGTTAATTTGTGAAATTCAAAATTTTCTTAAACATCATATATAAAACAAATTTTTTTATTAGAAATAATGTTATCTATAAAATAAACACGTGTTTCGCCTTAAAAAAACAACTAAAATACTAAGCACTTATAAAATACTATCATTATATTTCTTTATAAGTTATCTATTTATAAGCTATATTATAATAATTCTGTCATTTATGCTATAAATATTAATTCAAATTGCTCTACAATAATAAAATAATAAGTTATTCTAAAGTTTTTCAGGATCATAAATAATGTTTTGGCTCTAGTTAAATTATAGGTTTAAAAAGTGTTTTGGTAGTAGTTAATAAAATAAAATTAGGAGGAGAATATTTTGTTATATATATGATATATCATTGTTAAATATATAATCAGTATTAATTATTTATTTAACAATGATATGTAGGTGTTTTAATTTAGGCTCATGAGAATCAATATTAGTAAAGTACTTCTATAAAAAAAATTATTATAAAATAATAAGTTGGTTTAAAAAATTTCATGATCATATATACTGTTTTTGTTATAGGGTTAACAAGTGCTTTAGTAGTAGTTAATAAAATAAAATAAGTAGGTTCTAAAAAGTGATTTAAACTCTTAGTAACAGTTAAATTGTAATCTCATACCAAAGAAAAAGAACCTAAAAAAACTTAGTTTTGTCTTATTATACATGTATGCATATAACTAGATTTGGCATTTACAATTCACACAAGTAGCTTCCAAGCATGAACTAGCTAGGATCCTTTCTATTTTAAATACATAGAGACTCTCTATTTAATAGTTCAGATTTAAAATCATCATCTCTTACTTGTTAGACAATATTATTCAAAGAAACCAGCCAATAATGAGTAGATACGTATGAGTAGGCGAACTTAATTTTAGAATACCCTAAAAACTCTAGAGGAGCCAGCCAGATCCTGATCGAGATTTGATCATCATCATCATCATCACACATGAAACTATGAATGAATCATTACATGATGGAGCAGACGGGGTCATAGCTGGAGTCTCTGATCTCATAAACAGGGTAGTTATATGCATAAGGGATGGATCCCCAAACCAGAGGCACCACGGGGGCCTCATTTTTATTCTCTGCTGCCTTTTTTTCCACTTTTTCCTCTTCTTTAGCCGGACCAACACTTAACAAATCCGCATGCCCAACATTTTTTCTTAGCAATTTAGCCAGTCCTACCGTATCAATTCCCTCTCCAATCACCTCTATTTGATCCTTGTTGTCCCCCTTTATAGCTACTGATTCTACCCCTGCATAAATATTAACAACATATTATATGTAATTTCTACTCAAAACTCAAACTAAACCCAAGAGGCAAGTTTATTGTGTCTTATTTACTTACCAGAAACTGTAGCTGCAATCTTCATGGCTTTAGTGCGAGACTTCTTTGAGTCAGTCATTGTTACTCTGAGCAACACCTTTTGCTGCAAATTAATTAACCAATTATAAACTCTTAGTTTAAAAATGGTTTTGCTAGAATAATACTCTTATACACACACACACACAAAAACACACACACACACACACACACACACACACACACATATATATATATATATATATATATATATATATATATATATATTAGTTAGCTTGGCTTTGTTGATATTATTATAGATACCTGCATTTTCTTGAATCTAGAGGTGACTTCTTGAAGCAGAGATTGATATTCTGGGTCTGGAACTTGCGTGTGAGAACGAGTGAAGGGGAAGTACGTAGTAGAAGTTGAAAGGAAATAAGAAGTTGGGGATTTATGACAAAAATGAGAGCTTATTTATAGAGGAAAGTCATGTGTACACTAATACTCCCCCGTACGGCCGTATCATAATATATACATTATATTTTAGATGATTTTATTTTTTAAAAATTATTTGATATTTTATATAATCTAGTGAATTAGTCGTAATCTTTTTTAAAATTTTATCTAATGATAAAACATTATATATGAAAGAATATATATAATAAATAATTAATATTATATTTAATATTATACAATTATTTTCATAATTATTCTTCACAATTCTGTAGTAGTAATTAATAATTGGATGGTCGAATTAAAATAAGAGGGTAGGAAAAATCCAAGTCTTTCTTTTTATTAGATATCGTCAAGAGGATGACTCGTTCATCGGTTGTGGTCCCTTTTCGCTGCAGTCTTTTTAAATTGTGGTCCGGGAGAAAAAGGGTGGGCCAATTCTATTTCTTGCTTCGTTTCACAAAAGAGTATTATTTAATATTTTTAATTAGATATATAAATTATTAAATATAAAATTAGTATATATTTATTTATTTTTAATTAACCCAATAACTAATATTATAAATTATACTAAAATAATTTTGAAGTACAAAATTGTTATTTTAAATAACTTTGTTCTACAAAAAGAGATTTATTTGTAAGACAAATTAATATTTCATAAAATAGTTGTTTTGTTAATGATAGTATAAAATGACATAATATTATTAAATTTAATATCATAGTTTTATATTACTATTTTAATACTACTTAAGCATTTATTATATTTAGAGAGAGATATTAAAAAAGTACAAAAAAGTTTTAAATTTTATAATAAACTTTTTATTACAAGTTGAAGTCTACCGTCAACAAAAAAAAATAAATAAATCAGAATTCAACGACCATACTTCTGAAGATTCAAACCCCTTTCCAAACGCGGAATAGATTGATCGCTAGCCCACCTTTGCTGATGTGCCTGTGCACATTAAAATTTAATCACTAGAAAGAACCCCGAAATGGAAGTCCGAGTGTTCTTGTCTCGTGTAGCTCAGGTAGGACATGGAAGTTAGCTAGCTAGAAACAAAGCATAATTAGGTGTTGCCGTTTTATTTAATGAATAATGTTAGATACATAAATTATTCTACAAATATTTTATAAACTGTTGATGTGACATACTCCACCTCAGCATATTGTGTGGGGCCGAAGACTACATTAAAATAATTTATTGATTAATATACTGAGATGGAGTATGCCACATCAGCAGTTTGTAAAATGTTTGTAAAATAGTCTGTGTTTGTAGCAGTACTCTTATTTAATTGTTAAGGCAACCTGACTCGGTCTGCAATATAGTTTTTCAAGTCAACTTTTAATTTAAGAATTATATTTTTATATAAAAAATTAATATTTTTATATAATTCTCTCACATGAATATTGAGTGGGTTCATGTTAAAATATTATTTTAACATATAAAAATATCAAATTTCTTTAATTTTAATTGTAAATAAATTTATAGTAGTTATGTTAATATTTATGCTAATAATAATAATAATGAAATTTGTTAACATCAACTACACATGAATGCTTGAAATTTATTGCTATTCACCTAAAATTTATTTTTCCATTGCTCCCATTCAAATATATATATTTTTATTTTTTATTTTTTAGGAAAAAACCCAAAGACTTTTTCAAAGATATTGTTTGTGGGGTGACAGAAGATTTGACTAATACAATACTCTTAGCTATATTTATTTATAAAGATTATATTTAAATAAAACTATTATTCTTAAATGTCTTATTTGTTTTTAAATTAAAGTTTGTGCTTATTAGTCCAAAGATTAAGAATGACTTGATATAAGAGACTATTTAATACTATTTTCTACCGTGTATTATAATTCCTACCATTTGAAACTAAAATTGCAAAAAAAAATTAACCTCAAATTTTTTAAAATAACCACAATATCTTATCCTATACATTTATCAAATTATCTTCTTTTTTTGGTAGAAACAAATTTTGACCAACTTGATCAATAATTTATATTTAAACTGTTATAAATTATAACTTATTTAAATATAGATTAATAAACGAATAATGTAAAGAGTAGACTATTGAACTGTTGCACCATTTGAAATCATTGCAATAATGTAAGGAGTAGATATATCTCCTACATAATTTGTTTTTTTTTTTTGTATAAAGTCCAATAAACTTTCAAAATTTTATTTGATATTTAGATAAATTAAACAAATATTAATCTAGATATTTTTCCATAGTTGACAGTATACCTAGGAATATAAATTATAATTTGTTGGGTCAATTTTGACTAAATCTGTTAGACTAATTAAATATTTTAAATAATAATAATAATAATTAATCTGTTAGATTAATAATAATAATAATAATCTGTTAGACTAGTTAAATGTTTTAATACCATTCAAATAAATAAACTAGATTATTATTAATAATAATCTAGTTAGTAATTTGTTATTGATATTATTATTAATCTGTTATGTTATTTTCCAAAGGCACAATATAGATCTAGAGGGGGGTTGAATAGATCTTAAAAAAACATCTCCCATAATTTCTTATTTGAAAATTACTAAATAATTAATTAATCAAGATTATCTATACGTAGTGGAATATTAGTTTTGAAAACTCCCCTTTAAGATTTACTTGGGTATCTTAGTTCTTAATATACGTTATATGAATTATCAAGCACATAACAGGTATAACAATTATTGATTGCATAATTTAAATGACATAATGTAAATGACACAATGAGTTTTCAGCGGTTCAAAAACTGAATAATTTCTAATCCACTCTTCTACTCAAAGAGTAAGGTTTCCACTAAAGGATTTGGTCGTTACGATCAGGACACACTGCCCTCATCAAGCCCGACAGACTTGACTATTTTAGTCTCACCATTCAAGGACACAAAAACCTCTTCAAGCCCAACTGTAAGACCCCAACTTTTATGAATAAAGAATAATTTTCTCGAAATATATTTTTGAATATTATGGTGTGGATTTGATATAATGTTATAGTTGTGGGTAATATTTATAAATTTTGCAAAGTAAGCAAGTAGTTATATAATATTCGATTGGTGGAATATTCATTTTAACAAGAAATATTTGTACGACGGCACAATCATTGGTGGACCCCACAACGAAAGTATTGTCGTAGTTAAATAACGACATAATTATCTTTTTATAAAAATAATGGCGGAAGTGTTACCGTTAAAACTGTTGAACTACCCGGTAGTAAAAGTACAGTAATACGCGTGGTTGCATAGTAACACACGGTATTGGTTATTGATGCTTACGTGAAAAATCACTCAGTTATACTCAATTATTGCTACAATAATTGTTGCATCATATCTCTCATATTATTGATTCGATTATTATCAAAGTATCATTTGCATAATATGTTATATTATTAAATCAATAATTGAGACGACAAAGTTATTTATATTATTAAATTGCAATATTTATAATGTCTAGAAGTTCTGTCAAGAAGAGGTTTGGTCATCTAATTGTGCGCCATTAAGGAGAAATTCTTATCGGAAAGCCCCCTCTTTTCCTGGGAATGACCTAGTTATTAAATATTGTGAGTTATAATATTAATGATGAAAAAGTGTGTGTTGATTAAGGATGAAATTGATAGTTCCATTGTGTTGGAATTATTAGTGTTAGTGGAAATCGACATTTATTCCGATATTAATTGATGTCTGGAAGTTTTACTGATCAGTCGGGTAATTAATCAGATAAATGAGCAATTAATTGCTATTAATTCACATGATTATAACTATTTGTTCACATGTGTGTACTATTGATTAACATTTTTTGTACTATTAGGAGAGTTAGTGCAAGATTGATAATGCTTGCATGACTAAGTTAAAAATAGAGGTATAGATGGAGGTACTATACTTTAATTCGTATTTTCACATGATTATAACTATTGATTCACATGATTGAACTATTGATTCACATTATTTACTATTAGGGGAGGTGGTGCAAGTTTGATAATACTTGCAGGACTAAATTAAAAACGAAAAAAAAGTTGAAGGTATTATACTGTAATATTTCGAGCCCCAAAATATGCAATTATCGAAACTATATTTTCCTATAAATAGAAGATCATTCTTCCTTCATTTCTCACCAATTCACTAAAGCTTTAGAGCAATTATTATAGAGAGAAATTATAGAGAGAAAGAAGAAGAGAAGTTTGTTACCTCACTATTCCAGTATCCAGTCTTCTTTTGGGGTAAGGGGTATTATTTCTTTCGTATTCATAAAGAGAGCTTCTATTATTCCATTCTTTATTATTATGTTAGAATAACATGTCTATGCGATGTACCGCATACATGGTGAAATTCTTCTGTTATTCCATTCATTATTATTATGTTGGAATAACCTGTCTATGCGAAGTACTGCATACATGGTGAAGTTCTTCTGTTATTCTATTCTTTATTATTCTGTTGGAATATCCTGTCTGTGCGGATTACGCTAGACCTGGTTCCATTCTTTATTATTCTGTTGGAATAACCTGTCTGCGCGGTCTATCGCATGCATGGTGAATTCTTTGTTATTTCATTCTTTATTATTGTGTTGGAATATCTTATCTGTGCGGATTACGCTAGAACTGGTTCCATTCTTTATTATTCTGTTGGAATAACCTGTCTATGCGATCTATAGCATGCATGGTGAATTCTTCTATTATTCCATTCTTTATTATTCTGATGGAATATCCTGTCTGTACGGATTACGCATGACCTGGTTCC
Source organism: Panax japonicus (assembly GCA_020205505.1). Lineage (NCBI taxonomy): Eukaryota > Viridiplantae > Streptophyta > Magnoliopsida > Apiales > Araliaceae > Panax > Panax japonicus. Next base: position 30,615,732 of record CM035093.1, on the reverse strand, counting down.
ATTCTTTATTATTCTGTTGAAATAACTTGTCTATGTGGATTGTCACATGCATGGTGAATGATCCTTTGCATTCATTCCTTATTAAATTGTGGAACTGATCTGTCTACGTGGATCACCGCATGGTGGGTGAAAATCCATTTGCAGTTTCGTATATTCTATGATACTCATTTGGTTAAAGTTTTGGCTTCTATACTCCATGAAATTAGAAGCATATCTTGAATATTTGCGCTTCATCCGGTATCTTTTCATGGAAATATTCTTCTGAGCATTCTTGAATTTTACTCCAAAAAGCAGTATCATGTTGACAATTTGGACGTAATCGATTTCAAGATAAATTAACTTATAAATCTTTAAAATTTATTCTTGAACTTGTTTTATTGAATTATTATGTCATTGTCATCATCATCATCATGCTTATATTGTGATGAAAGTCATCTTTGGCTTACATGCATAGATGGACTTGGTATGATTATGACCAGAGATTATTCGGTATAATCATGACCTGCAATGTTATAAATGATGTGGTAAAAGTCCTCAGTAGCCTGTAGTGCATTGTTGGACAGTTTTTGGTATGATTATGACCAGGGATTATTCAGTATAGTCATGACCATTGATGATTTAATAAATATCCTTGGCCCGTAGTGTAGGGATGACTCGATGATGTGGTTTATTTATTAAGTTGAGCCTCTGCGATAAAAATTGATGAAAACATTTTAAATCATAGAAGATAGTAGCTATCATGCTCTACTTGTCTCTTCTAATGGATTGCCTATTCCGCTGCATTCCATTTGGTCGATAATGAGGAACGAATGACGCTAATGTTTCTGCGAGGTTTGAAACCCGAAATACGTCAATACCTCATTTCTCACAAACTTTGTTTATTATTCGGATGTTGTGAATAGGGATCAGTTATTAGGGCGCGATAATGAGTCAGCACAACCAAAAGGTAACGACCAACAACACGATAATAATCGTACCGGTGGCAACGACCATCGGAACAATGATAACCATCGTGGGGGAAATTATCATGCCAAGAATGGTAACCACTTCGGTGGTAATCATGGCCAAGATAATAGAAGTAGAAATTTCTTGAAGAGAAGGTCATTTAGCTCGATTTTGTTGTATAGTGAAGTCAAGTCCAGCTGGGATGATGGCACCAAAAGCAGATACGGACAAAACAAAGTCGGTGGTTTCAGGAATAGCGTTTTTTGTGACTTCTCAAAAAGTGAGTAACCCGAACGAAGTTAGCACGGGGTAGTTAATTATAAATTTTTGCGAAGTCTATACCTTATTAGATACCGGTTCTACCCATTCCTTTATTTCTCCTACTTGCGCTCAATGTTTAAATTTGACTCCGGAGAAATTAGACTTTGACTTATCTATGGAAACTCCATTTAGAGAAACCTTCGTTACATCTACTATTTATAAATCTTGTTTAATTCAAATTGACACTTTCACGTTACCTGTCGATCTTATCTCTTTGAAAATACTTGCCTTTGAGGTGATTTTAGGAATCGATTGGTTAACTACTCATCATGCTTTTCGCAAGGTTATTAGCTTTTATATTCCTAACCAACCTGTTATACGAATTCAAGCAACCAAACCACTAAATTTAATCACTGTTATATCAAGCCATAAGTAAAGAGCCCCAATCCTTTCATTGTTGACTTCCTTGTGTGGAATACACTGAAGCCAGACTTTTTGTAGGGGATGTTGTGAATGACGATGACAAGTTGATAGGTATCAATGTGATATGTTATCCAAGTCTTGGATGAGAGTCACAGTTTTGAATGATATTTCTATCGTTAATAAATTTCTTGACATATTTCTGAAGACTTCCTGGCCTACCTCAGAGCGTGAAATCGAATTTTGAACTAACCCTAGTACAAAACCCATTTCTTTAACCCTTAAATATTTCTTCAACCAAAATGAACGTATAATGTGCCAAAGTCATTGGCTCGAGCTATTGAAGATTACAATCATACCATTCAATATCATCGTGGAAGAGAGAACGTGGTAGCTGACGCGTTGAGTAGAAGATAGTATGTGTTTACGAGTGTGATGTTGTTAAAACTAAAAACCCATTTCGTATAACTTACAAATGATGAAGATAGAGTTAAAGACTCTAGGGACCCATGCGAAGATAACGAATATACAAGTAGAATCGACTTTAATCGATAAAGTTAAAGCCGCTCAAACTACACACCTGGAGCTGATGAATGTTTAAGAAGGCGTTATCTCAACCCTCGATTTTAATTGGCCCATTTGAAATCCTCGATCGAGTAGGAACTGTGGCCTATAGACTCATTTTACCGCCAAGTATGTTGCGTGTTCATAACGTTTTTCACGTATCGATGTTACGTAATTATGTGGACGACCCAAACCACATTATTTAATTAGAACTAGATGAGACAGCAGATGATTTAACGTATGAGAAAATACTTGTTAAAATCTTGGATAAGAAGGATCATATTCAACACTCAAAGGTATACCTCAAGAGTTAGAATCTGAAATAAAGTCAAGATATCCTCACCTCTTCGGCATACCAGGTACGTACGTAAATTTCGAGGGCGAAATTTTATAAGGAGGGGAGAATGTGAGACCCCAAATTTTATTTATAAAGATTTAAATTTTTGGAAATATTTTTTCAAAATTATGGTGTGAATTTGAGATAATGTAATAGTTGTGGGTAATATTTATAAATTTTGAAAAGTATGCAAGTTGTTGTATAATATTCATTTGGTCGGGAAATATTTTTTTTGTCGGAGAATATCCGTACGACGGCACAATCGTTGGTGGACCCCACAACGGAATTATTGTCGGATTGAAAAAAAGATAAAAATATTTTTATGAAAATAACGGTGGAAGTTTTACCAATAATTGTTGAAACACCCGGTGTTAAAAGTACAGTAATACGCGTGGTTGTATAGTAGCACACAGTATTGATTATTAATGATTACGTGAGAAGTCACTCAGTTTTGTTCAATTATTGCTACAGAAATTGTTGCATAGTATCTCACGTTATTTGATTCAATTATTGTCGATATTTTATATATTATTAAATCAATAATTGAGATAATAAAGTTATTAATATTATTATTTGTAATATTAACGATGTCTAGAAGTTCTGCCAAGGAGAGGTTTGGTCACCTAATTGTGCGCTAATAGGGAGAAATCCTTATTGAAAAGCCCCCTCTTTCCTGAGAACGACCTGGTCGATTAATTTTATGAATTATAATAATGATGATAAATGTTGTTAAATATATTGAAGTGTCTTTTTATGAAGTCACGGAAGTTTATATATATATATATATATATATATATATATATATATATATATATATATATAAATTTTGTTTTATTAGTATTATTAATGTAATAAAATAGAAAAGCTTTTTATATAAAACAGAATATTTTTATAAAGTTATTTGTTTTATTAGACAATAATTAAAATATATTATATTTTATTATGCATAATGTTTTATATAGTAAAATCTTTTTATATAAAATATAATATTTTTATAAAGTTATTTGTTTTATTAGACAATAATTAGAATATAATATATTTTATTATTTATAGTGTTTGCATAGTTCCTACATAGTATTTTGCATAGTAAAATCTTTTTATATAAAGCAGAATACTTTTATAAAATTATTTGTTTTATTAGACAATAATTAGAATATAATATATTTTATTATGCATAGTATTTGTATAGTACCTGCATAGTGTTTGTATAGTAAAATCTTTTTGTATAAAACAGAATACTTTTATAAAGTTAATTGTTTTATAAGATTTTAAATACAATATATAAATATATATATATATATATATATTATATTTTATTGCATAGTATCCTTTCTATTTTCCTATAAATAGGATGCTTAGTTAGAATTGAAATCACACTAGAAATTTAGAGAATTCTCTTCTATAATCTTGAGCGTATTTTTTTAGAGTATTAAGAAGCTTTGAGTGTAGTGCATGTTTTCTTCAAGTATATCCTCGCCCTACCCGTCGGAGTACTCTTCTTTATAAGGTAAGGGATATTATTTCTTTCGTGTTCATGAAGAGAACTTCTGTTATTCCATTCGCTATTATAATGTTGGAATAACCTGTCTATGCGAAGTACCGCATACATAGTGACATTATTCTGTTATTCCATTCTTTATCATTCTGTTAGAATATCTTGTCGGTGCGCATTACGCCTGACCTGGTTCTATTAATTATTATTCTGTTGGAATAACCTGTCTGTGCGGTCTATCGCATGCATGGTGATTTCTGTTGTTATTCCATTCTTTATTATTCTGTTGGAATATCCTGTCGGTACGAATTTCGTCTGACCTAGTTACATTCTTTATTATTTTGTCAGAATATCATGTCTGTGCGTTTACGTATGACCTAGTTCCATTATTTATTATTCTGTTTGGAACAACCTGTCTATGCGAAGTACAACATGCATGGTGAATTCTTCAGTTATTCCATTCTTTATTATTCTGTTAGAATAACTTGTCTATGTGGGTTACCACATGCATGGTGAATGATCCTTTGTATTCATTCCTTATTAAATTGTGGAAAAGATTTGTTTACGTGGATTATGATGAAAGTCATAATATAAGCATTGGACTGTTGATTATGATGAAAGTCATAATAAAAGCATTGGACTGATGAAAATCACGGGTATATGTAGTATTAGTAAGTGTTATGATGAGTTATGTTGGTTATTATGTGAAAGCATGAAAGTATCTTAGAAATCACAAAGAGTTGAAAATCAGATTTTTAGTGAAAATGGAATATGAAATTAAATTGACCGTATCTCTTATTATATTTTAAATTTTTGAGCGTGGTCAAGTTCTAGAGTTAGATCTATGAGTTTTCTAACTTATCCAAGTGGAATCACTGGAAAAGGTGTTGTAGATTTTTGTGTGGACTGATTTTAACAAAGGAGTCAAAAACTGTAAAGTACCAAAAATCTACTGCCCATAAATTTAAAAAGGCATTTTCGGCCACTTAATTTGTGATAAAAATTCCGGCCTTTTGGGACATAGAAATATATGGTATAAAGTACATCCTGTCCAAAAATGAGCTCATTCCGACTTAAAATGAGCAAGTTGTGACCATTTTAATATTTAGGTTTTTCTGACAAAAAATGCTATAACCAAAGTTCTATAACTCCGATGACCATGCAATTTAAACTGGAAGCTCACGTTAACATGTGTAATGTAAGACCCCAATTTATTATAAATAAAATTTAATTTTCTCTATTCATTATTCTAAATTAATAAGTTGTTAATTTGATATAATGCTTTGGATATGGGTGAAATGTGCAAATTTTACAAAATAAGCAAGTGGTTATAAAATATTCATTTTTGTCGGGGAATATTCTTTTGGTCTTAAAATATTCTTTTTGTTAGAGAATATTCGTACGACGGCGCAGCCATTCGTGGGGCTCATAACAGAATAATTGTCGGATCAAGAAAATGACAAAGTATGAGTTTTTATAATAACGGCATAATTGTTACCGTTAACACTGTTGGATTACCTGTTGGTTAAAATACATTAATATGCGTGGTTGCACAGTAGCACACGGTATTACACAGTATTGTTGAATTATTGATTCGTACGTAAGAAGGCATTACTCAATAATTATTACAGTAGTTACTGTTCAATATTTTATTTTATTGATTCAATAATTGCTGCGTTGATATTTAATATTATTGTTGTTTCAATAATTGTCACTACACAGTATTTTCCATTATCAGATCAATAATTCATATTATTTGAATAATATTATTAGATAGCATTATTGGCAATGTCTAGAAAGTTCTGTCAATGAGAGGTTTGGTTACCTAATTGCGTGCCAGTAAGGAAAAATCTTTATTGGAAAGCCCCCTCTTTCCTGGGAACGGCCTGATTGTCATAATTATGATTCTGTAATATTATTTATGAATATTTAATTATTGATTTATATGATAAGGAAATATTTATTTGATGTGGATATAAATGATGAATTTATTTATTTTATGTGGTTATAAATGAAGAAATTAATGTTGAGGTATTATATCAGTATTTTGCCGAAATGAAGGTATTAAAAATCACCCGTTTATGGATTTCAGATATTTTCTGTTTGGAATTTAGAAAAACTCAAAGCTACAAAGTTGTAGAGAATTCGATTTCAGGCACAATGGACATAAATTCGTATTTTTCTGATAAATAGGCTATTTTCTATGAATTATTGAAGTTTCGGAAAATAAAATAATTTTTATTAAATTTATGGATGGGACCCACTTTTTGGTTGGTGTTGAATGCACATGGGGCTGTTGGAAATTTTTAGAATTGGTGGCTAGCTTGTTCAATTGTTGCACGCATAAAAGAAAAAATGAGAAATAATATTAATTTATTATTTTAGTCTCCTATGGCGTTCTAGCATTTTCCTATAAATAGACGCTTAGGTTAGAATTGAAAATCACACCAGAAACAAGTTTTCTTTCTATCTAGATTATCTAGCGTATTTTTGTGAGTATTTAGATACTTTGAGAGTTGTTGTTCGGTACAAGTTTCCTTCGACTTTCAATCTGATATTCCGGTCAGAAGTACCGTTATTTTGAGGTAAGGGATGTTATTTTCTTTCGAAATGATATTATTTTCTTTAATATCATTTTGCCGAAATATTGGCGAACTTTTAAATCAAATTTGGAACTTTTTGTGTCGGGGTAACTATTCACGTATAAGGCACTATTCATGTATACGACACAATTCACGAATACGGCACTATTCACCGAAAAATAAAAATTTTCATTTTTGTCCAAGATGTCTATTCTGGCTACTATCTTTGATTGTATCCATGTTTTGATCGTTATTTTTGAATTCTACTTCACAATTGATTATTATGAAGTATTATTGATCTTGGATAAACTGTTATACGAATCCCTAATATTTGTCCTTCTGTCTCACTGGATTCCTTTTCTTTAAAGTATGTTTCATCATCCTCAGTCTTAAAAGATGATATTGCTGAATATCTTTGGTCTGTAGTGCAAAGATGAATGATTAACTGATATCTTTGGCCCGTAGTGCAAAGATGAACAGGTGTTGAGATAAACATGACCAACTGGTGATACAAATGAATATCTTTGGCCTGTAGTGCAAAGATGAATATTTGATTAAAGATGTATACTGATTATTGTTACAGGGATAAAATATTGATGATGAACTTTTAAATCTTAGAAGATAGTAGAATTCATTCTCTACGTGACTCTTCTAATGGATTACTGTTTCCGCTGCAATTGTTGATCTAAAATTTGTTGTCTATTGCATTCTATCAGATTTTTCCCTGTTGAAGACTAATGATAATTTGTTGTATATTATCTTAGTCATAATATTATTTACTGGGCTAGTTGAGCTCACCCTTTTCCTTTTTGTTCCAATTTTCTTCTCAGGAGGTGAGAACATAGCAGGATCGAGTCGGGGTATGGAGTGATGGTTCTAAAAAGATGTTTTAGCAGTCCTCACTATTTCTGTAAAATAGTGTATGAATAATTATAATGAGGACTTATTTAAGTGTTGATATTGTCTAGAAGACAATATTTATATTTAAACTCACTGTATGTGTTGTCGTATTTTGCACGACAATTGTATTATTAAAGTTATAGTTGCTTTCTGTACCATGTATTTGGCGACTCAGAATGGGTGTTGTATACCTATTTTGGGGGCGTCACATGTAAGATCCTGCCAAGATTTGGGAATTTCTGGAGTTAAACTTGAGTTAGCTAATTTCTTAAAGAATTAATTAGAAATTGATTTTTGAAAAATAATTAAGAGAGTTGAAAAATTAAAAAATAAAATACTTGTTGTGTATGAAATATATGTTTATATGTTTGGACAAAGGATAAAAAAATAATAATTTAATTTGGTAATTTTTCATGAAAATGTTTTAGTTTCAAACATATGAGTTAAGTATGTTATGTGAAGTTGAAGAATTGGTAAATAGGATTTTAAGGCTTGAAAATCCTATGTAAGGTGTATGCAGATTTTTGATGAGTGATTTGATCATTGGTGATGAATCTTATGAGTATGACATTTTTGAATGATAAATGCATTATTTGGTAAAGTATAAACAATTAAATTAAATTATTTATAAGTTTAAGAAGTGATTAAAATATTGTTATAATATTAACAATATTAGATTATGAGTTATTTAAGTGATGGATAATATTTGGATAAATTTAAAGTCTTTAATATTTATCCTTATTTTCGTTTGATTAATGCTTATATTATTGTCATCATCCTCGTGCTTATATTGTGATGAAAGTCATCTTTGGCTTACGTGCAGAGATGGACTTGGTATGATTATGACCAGGGATTATTCAGTATAATTATGACCGTAATGTAACGAATGATGTGGTAAAAGTCCTCATTGGCCTGTAGTTCATTGGTGGACAATTGTTGGTATGATTATGACCAGGAATTATTCGGTATAATCATGACCATTGATGATTACATGAATATCCTTGGCCGTAGTGCAGGGATGATATGGTTTATTTTTTAAGCTGAGTCTTAGTGATAAAGTTTATGAAAATCTTTTTAAATCATAGAAGATAGTAGATTTTATGCTCTACTTGACTCTTTTAATGGATTGCTTGTTCCGCTGCAGTTAAACTTGATGTCTATTGTATTTTATCAGTTTAACATTGTTAAAGACTAATGATAATTTATTCTGCATTATCTTAGTCATAATATTTCTTACTGGGCAAGTTGAGCTCACCCTTTCTTTCACTGTTCTCTTTAAGAAATGAGAATATAGCTGGGACGAGTCGGGGAATGGAGTGACGGTCCAGATGATAGCATTACTAGTCCTCACTATTTTGTTAAATATTATGACAATAAATGTAACGAGGACTCTATTGAGTGTGGATATTGTCTAGATGACAATATTCTTATTAAAACTCTCAGTTTATGTTTTGTCGTATTTTACTCGATTGTTATATTATTAAGTTGTATTTGTATTTTTGTACCATGTATCTGACGACCCGAGATGGGTGATGTATATCTATTTTGGGGGCGTAACAGTAGTGCAAAAATTAATTTATTAGTATGATTATATGTAAGAATTGTGATTTGGTATAACCATGATTTTTGATATTTCAGGTGAAGATAGGTGATGAAAATTATCTTCGTCCTAGGTGCGAAGAGGAATTTAGAATCACAATTATGATTATGAGTTATTCATATGATTGTGGACAGGAATTGTTTATTGATGTTACAGGGATAAAACATTATTGGTGGACATTTAACATGGAGAAGATAATAGACCTGATGGTCTATTTAACTCTTCTAATGGATTGCTCGTTCCGCTGCAACTATGGTTGAAAAGTTTTATCATCTACCATATATTCTAAATCTTTGATTCATTATTGATGAAGGCTATTAATGATGTAAATTATGTTTAGTCATGATATTCTTTACTGGGCTAGTTGTGCTCACCTTTTTTGCTTCACAATTCCTTTCAAGTAATAAGAGTGTTGTCGGGTCGAGCGGGGATAACAAGGGAATCGAACGATGGTCTATAGCTGTTGAGGTTCTCCCTAAATAGTATGGAAATAATTTTATTGAGAACTTTAGATAAGTATGTCTTATTGTATACACCATTTGATATTTAATTTTGGTGAACTGAATAGGGTGAGGTGAACCCAACTTTGGAAGGGTGTTTTGCCACTATCATACAAGATGTCTAATGACATACAACCTCGTGTTATCATAAGATAGGATTATGCACATCCACTTGCTGAGTACATCTACGAGCACTACCTATATGATTTTGGAGTTTGTTTGAAATATAATTCTCAATTGGAGAAAACGGAGATAATTATATGTCAAGAGAAGACTCACCATTGGAAAGAAGATGATAGTAATCTTTTTATTTTTCTTTGGGGACTATTGGGTCAACCAAGAATAATTCTATGGACATATGATATCTATCAAAACCTAGACGCATGGCCTCCCATTTACGAAGGTTTCCTTGAGTATTTTCCAAAGATTTTAATTTCTAAAACAGTTATTGACTGTACATTTATGTAAAGTACCATTGTAAGGTTGTGGTCGAGGCACCATGAGAGTTACATACATTTGTATTAAAACTCACAGTTTAACTGTGGTCGTATTCTGCACGACAGTTCAACAGTTGTATAAATGAAGTTTGTAAATGATTTTTATAGTGTGATATCTGGCGACTCAGAATGGCTGATGTATACCTATTTTGGGGGCGTCACAAATGGTATCAGAGCTTAGGAATATGACCGTTGGCGGAGATATGAGTCTAGAACTAGGAGGGGAGAGACGAGTAATATAATTCCCTAGTGTGTGACTTACCTAAGCTGAAATTTTTACTTGATAAGTTGACAATTTGTGATATGTCAATTGACCTTTGTTTTGAAGATATATTCTAGAATGATATCTGTAATATAGGAGATGAGCAATGGAAAAATCATGATACAGAGGATATAATCGGGAATGTACAATCCGAAAAGAAAAACAAGGTATTTTCATCTCTTTGAATATCAGGTACGTACGTAAATTTCGAGGGCAAAATTTCATAAGGAGGAGAGATTGTGAGACCCCGAATTTTATAAAATGAAAGTATTCAATTTTCTTATAATTATTCTATTTAGTAAATGGTTAAATTGATAAAAGGTTAAAGTTAAGGGTGATATGTGAAATTTTTTCAAAGTAAGCAAGTTGTTATATAATATTCGATTGGCCAGGGAATATTCGTTTTAACAGGGAATATTCGTACGACGGCACAATCATTGGTGGACCCCATAATGGAAGTATTGTTTTAGTAAAAAATGACATAATTATCTTTTTATAAAAATAACGACGAAAGTGTTACCGTTAAAACTATTGAACTACCCAGTAGTAAAAGTACAGTAATACGCGTGGTTGCATAGTAGGACACGGTATTGATTATTGATGCTTACGTAAGAAGTCACTCAGTTATACTCAATTATTACTACAGTAATTGTTGTATCATATCTCTCATATTATTGATTCAATTATTGTGACAATATCATCTGCATAATATGTTATATTATTAAATCAGTAATTGAGACGACAAAGTTATTCATATTATTATTTGCAATATTGACAATGTCTAGAAGTTCTGTCAAGGAGAGGTTTGGTCACCTAATTGCGTGCCAATAAAGATAAATCCTTATCGAAAAGCCCCCTCTTTCCTGAGAACAACCAGGTTGTTAAATATTATGAATTATAATATTAATGATGAATAAGTTCATGTTGATTAAAGATGAAATTGATAGTTCCATTGTGTTGGAATTATTAGTGTAAGTGAAAATCGACATTTATTTCGATAATAATTGATGTCTGGAGGTTATATTGACCAATTGGGTTATTAACCGGATAAATGAGCAATTAATTGCTATTGATTCACATGATTATAACTATTGATTCACATTCATTTACTATTAGGGGAGTTGGTGCAAGAGTTATAATACTTGTATGACTAAGTTAAAAATGGAGGTATAGATGGAGGTACTATACTGTAATTCATATTTTCACATGATTAGAACTATTGAGTCACATGATTTACTATTGATTCACATGATTTACTATTAGGGGAGGTGGTGCAAGTTTAATAATACTTGCATGACTAAATTAAAAATGAAGGAAAAGATGAAGGTATTATACTGTAATATTTCGATCCCCAAAATGTGCAATTATCAAAACTATATTTTCTTAAAAATTAAAGCTCATTCCTTCATTATTTTTCACCAATTCACTAAGTCTCACAAGAGCAATTATTTTAGAGAAATTATAGAGAGAGAAGCTATAGAGAGAAAGAAGAAGCAAAGTCTGCTACTTCACTATTCCAGTATCCAGTCTTCTTCTGAGGTAAGGGATATCATTATTGTGAAAGGGGTATTATTCTTTTGTATTCATGAAGAGAATTATTTTCTTTCAATACTCGTAAGGGTTGTTATTCCATTCTTTATTATTATGTTGGAATAACCTGTCTATGCGAAGTACTACATACATTGTGAAATTCTTATGTTATTCCATTATTTATTATTCTATTGGAATAACTTGTCTGTGCGGTCTATCGCATGCCTGGTGAATTCTGTTGTTATTCCATTCTTTATTATTCAGTTGGAATATCCTGTCTGTCCGGATTACGCATGACCTGATTCCATTCTTTATTATTTTGTTGGAATATCCTATCTGTGCATATTACGCATGACCTGGTTCCATTTTTTATTATTCTTTTGGGAATAACCTGTCTGTACGGTCTATCACATGCATGGTGAATTCTTCTGTTATTCCATCCTTTATTATTCTGTTGAAATAACATGTCTATATGGATTACCGCATGCATGGTGAATGATCCTTTGTATTCATTCTTTATTAAATTGTGGAAATGATCTATCTACATGGATTATCGTATTGCGGGTGAAAATCCATTTGCAGTTTCATATATTCTATTATACTCATCTGGGATATCATTTCTTTTGTACTCGTCATGAAATATCATTTTTTTGGTATTTTTCTGTTACGAGTTACTATTTACGGGTTACTATTCACTCTAGTATTATTCACTCGGGTATTCGGGGCACTTTTTTTGCTAGAGTACTATTCACAGATTACTATTCACCTAATTACTATTCACTATAGTATCATTCACTCGGGTATTTGGGGTACTTTTCATGTCGGGGTACTACTCACGAGGTACTATTCCCGAAGTACTATTCACAAGGTACTATTCATAGGGTACTATTTACCCGAAAAATATATTTCTTTTCTGTCGAAATTATTTTTGGTACATGAATATTATTCTTGAATCTTACTCCACAAAGCAGTATCATGTTGACAATTTGGATATTTTTAAACTCTGGATAAATTTAAAGTCTTTAATATTTATCATTGATTTCGTTTGATCAATGCTTATATCATTGTCATCATCCTCATGCTTATATTATGATGAAAGTCATCTTTGGCTTATGTGCAAAGATAGACTATTGATTATTGGTTTAGAGTTGTATATCTTTGGCTTACGTGCAAAGATGGACAGTTGATTATTAGTTTTACAGTTGTATATCTTTGGCTTACGTGCAAAGATGGATTGTTGATTATTGGTTTTATAGTTGTATATCTTTGGCTTACGAGCAAAGATGAACTATTGATTTACGAGTATCTTTGGCTTATGTGCATAGATGAACTGTTTATTGGTATGATTATGACAAGGGATCATTTGGTATAATCATAAACCGTAATATTATAGATGATGTGGTAAAAATCCTCATTGGCCCGTAGTGCATTGATAGACAGTTATTGGTATGATTATAACCAGGGATTATTTGATATAATCATGACCATTGATGATTCTGTGGACATATGATATCTATCATAACCTAAATGTATAGTCTCCCATCTACGAAGGTTTTCTTGAGTATTTTCCAAAGATTTTAATTTTTAAAACAGATATTGACTGTACTTTTATGTAAAGTACCATTGTAAGGTTATGGTCGAGGCACCATGAGAGTTACAAACATTTGTATTAAAACTCACAGTTTAGCTGTGGTCATATTCTGCACGAAAGTTCAACAGTTGTATAAATGAAGTTTGTAAATGATTTTTATAGTGTGATATCTGGCGCCTCAGAATGGGTGATGTATACCTATTTTGGGGGCGTCACAATTGTAACATGCTTTGGACTGCATCGCGTAGTTTGGACTGATGTGTCCTTCCCCTCCACATTTGTAACATACGACTGGCGGTCGTTCCCCTTCCTTAACAACAGGTGCTAGTGCTGATGTCTTTCCATCATTGTTAAATCTCTTTTTCTTGAAATGTCCACTCTTATTGTCATGGCCATGTTTACCATCGAAGTGATTACCATTTTTGGCATGTTGATTCTCTCCACGCTTGTTGTCACCGCTTCAATGACTGCTACCATTGGTGTTATCGACTTGTCTACTGCCCTCTTTTGGTTGGGTTGACTCATTATCGCGCTCCAATAACTGAGCCATATTCACAACATCTAAATAAAAACATAGTTTATGAGAAATTAGGTATTGACGTATCTCGGGTTTCAAACCTCTTAGAAACATCCGCGTCATTCTCTCCTCATTATCAACCAAGTGGGACGTAAACTGAGACAACTCGGCAAACTTAGCTTCGTACTGCGCCATGGTCATATTGTTTTTCTCAAGCTTAATGAACTCTACCTCCTACATGAGACGCGAATACTTTCAGGAAATTACTTGTCGTTGAACAGCTCTTGGAACTTCTTCCAAGACATTTTGAGTGCGGCAAGTTGAGTACACTTTACAGATTCCCACAAGTAATCTGTCTCTACTCGCAACATGAAGGTGGCAAAGGGAACTTTTTGCTCCTCGGAGCTTCCCAAGGCATCAAATATCTTGTTGATCTGCTTTATCCACATCTCCGCCCTAAGTGGTTTTGGCTCTCCAATAAAATTCCGGTGGTCCCAGCTCTTTTAACTGCTTAGTGGTGACCGTTCGAGAGTTGTCAGTGTTTCCACCTATATTTTGGACAAGAGCCGCCCTCGCCTGATGTTGCATGAATTGCATAAAACCTCTGAACATCCCATCGTTCATCATTTGATTGTTGTTATTTACCTGAGGATTATTGTCCTCCTATTGTATATTATCTTGGGTATTAATCTGTGGTGACTCAACGGTCTCATTCGCTTCAATGCTTATCTCAACATATTCGGATGCCATTTTTAAATACTAAAAAACAAGGGTTAGTTAATATATCACATATTATCCCTATACTCTGACTGACCAATTAAATACCTATTAAACTTAGGTAGGTCATACTAGCGAAGGAATTCCTCGTCTCTCCCCTCCTAGTTCTTGTCTCAAATCTCAGCCAGGGATCATATCCATAAGCTTTGATACAAACTGTGACACCCCCAAAATAGGTATACATCACCCATCTTGAGTTGCCAAATACATGGTACAAAATTCAAATACAACTTAATTATACAACAGTCGTGTAAAATACGACAAAACATAATCTAAGAGTTTTAATAAGAATATTGTCATCTAGACAATATCCGCACTCAATGGAGTCCTCATTACATTTATTGTCACACTATTTAACAGAATACTGAGGACTACTAATGCTATCATCTGGACCGTCACTCCATTCCCCGACTAGTCCCGGCTACGTTCTCATTTCTTGAAGAGAACAGTGAAAGAAAAGGTGAGCTTAACTAGCCCAGTAAGAAATATTATGACTAAGATAATGCAGAATAAATTATCATTAGCCTTCAATAATGTTAAAGTGATAGAATATAATTCTATTGTATTTTATCAGTTTAACATTGTTGAAGGCTAATGATAATTTATTCTGCATTATCTTAGTCATAATATTTCTTACTAGGCTAGTTGAGCTCACCCTTTCTTTCATTGTTTTCTTCAGGAAATGAGAATATAGCTGGGATGAATCGGGGAACGGAGTGATGTTCCAAATGATAGCATTACTAGTCCTCACTATTCTGTTAAATAGTGTGACAATAAATGTAATAAGGACACCTTTGAGTGTGGATATTGTCTAGATGGAAATATTCTTGTTTAAACTCTCAGCTATGCTTCGTCATATATTACCCGACAGTTGTATAATTAAGTTTGTATTTGAATTTTGTACCATGTATTTGGCGACTCAAGATGGGTGATGTATACCTGTTTTGGGGGCGTCACAGTTGGTATCAAAGCTTAGGGATATGATCATCGGCTGAGATGTGAGACAAGAACTTGGAGGGGAGAGACGGGGAATTCCTTCGCTAGTATGACCTACCTAAGTTTATTTGGTATTTAATTGGTCAGTCATAGTATAGGTATTTAATTGGTCTATAAATAGGTGTTTAGGTTAGAATTGAAAATCACACCAGAAACATAAGTTTTCTCTCTTTCTCTCTCTATATTATCGAGCGTATTTTGTAGGTATTTAGATACTTTGAGAGTTGATATTCAGTACAAGTTTCATTCAACATCACATTTGACCTTTAATTCCGAAGTACTGTTTCTTTGAGGTAAGGGGTGTTATTTTCTTCTTAAATGATATTATTTTTCTTCAATATCATTATGCTGAGATATTGTTATGAATTTTATTGTGGAAATTCTATATTTTTGTGTCGGGGTTAGTATTCACGTTGTTGGTTGATTTCACAATCAAAGAATTTGTGCAAGTGTACACAGTCAACAAGTAATAAATTGATAAGATAGAGTGTCGATCCCACAAAGAATTCTAATCAATAAATTCCAACTACTAGCACTATATCAATCTAATTTTATTTAAACAACCATAAAATGTGATTTTTCAAAATAAGAAAACTAAAGTAAGCAATTAAAATAGATTATTCTAAAATAAATCAAATAAATAAAACTAAGATTTTAACGAATGAATTCAGATAAATAAAGATTAAGACTCCAATATATTCAATTATGAACTATAAATCAATCATCCAATTATCCCAATTATTATGCCTACTGAATTATTCACAGGAATTCTCAAGTGTCAAAAGCCCTTTTCCAAGTGATCAATTAACTTCTATTTAATCCAATTAATCTTGTTATATTCATATGCATAACAATTAAATTAAACTCTTTCGATCCCAATTCCTAACTTGTTACATGCAGTGAACAGATATTTCCATTCAATTCACGCCCCTAATTATCCGTCATGCAAATAATTAAGAATACATATTATCATGCCTAGTTCTAACCCTAGATCTCCTCTTCCAATTTCTTCTAGAGTAACAAGGTAATTATTGGCCAAACAATTAATTAATAAGCACAAGATATGATAAACAATTCACTTTGACATAAATAATTAGAATAAATCGAATAACTAATTTAAAGACATAAAAGGTTCAATTGAAATCTTAATGAAAGAATTAGTTCATTGTCATTGAATTAAAATCAAGAATCCATAACTGAATAGACATTAAAAGATAAAATTATAATAAGAGACGAGAATACAATCTGTTGTCAGCAAATCTGATGCTCCCCTCATGCTCTTGCTCTTGATCTCAAGTGTTCTTCAAGTTGCTTCAATCTCCAATGGCTAATTAAGAAATAGGGTTTATGTTCTAATCTAATGGAGTGTATCTCTAATTTAATCTATATAATCTCCCTTTATTTTATGCCTTACATCTTGTATTTATAGGTTACATGTCCAATTTTTAGCTTAGGAACAAACCCAATCCAATTTGGAGTCAGAAAAGTTTCAAAATTTGCCCCAAATGCGTCTAAGCTTGACCAATCCCTTCCCCAGCGCCCCGTCGTTGAGCATGGCGCTGGAAAACTGCTCCCTAGCGCCCCAGCGCTGAAAATGAACTACAAATGGGCGCCCCGGCGCCGGAACATTTTCTAAAAATTTTTGCTCTTACGTCCTTTGGAAAAATGGCCATAACTTCTTCGTCCGAACTTTGAATTCGATGATTCAAGATATTCCGGAAAGAGGAGACGTAGATCTACAACTTTAATTCTTTAAGTTTTTTGAAATAAGAACCATAGAAATATTCAAATTGGCTCTGAAGTGGCTGTTATGTAAATGGCAAGCCAAAAATGCGAATCTAGCAACCCCAAATGTCGATCCAAGTAACTTTTGTCCCAATTCCTACAAAACAACATAAAACATGCATGAATAGACACAAACACTTAAAATCAACCAAAAGATTAAGCTCAAACGCACTCAATTATGAGTATAAAACTCACTCATCAAATACTCCCAAACTTAAACCTTTGCTTATCCTCAAGTAAAAATACAAAAGAACTAAAAATAAACAACCGAACTCAACTACATGAATGCATATGCATGATCTACTTCCCAATATACCTACGAACCCAGTAATAAATCAGTATGATATATAGCAACAGGTCTCAAAGATACCATTGATACTCAAACAATATATCAAATTAAGTCAAAATCCATAACTATAACCAATTAGTCAATCCAAACCAGTCATCACCCATGTTATATGTGTGTGTGCTTGTTAACCATTCTAACTAACCACAGTTCAAGATAATCACATAACAAATTTCTTAAAAGGAAAATTTCAGTTTCAATTTAATTACTTTTGTGAACATGACAACTCCAGTTAAAACTAAGCAATTACCAAGTCTAAGGGTAAATACAGGATTTATTTCTACTTTTATTCAATCACGAGGGCATTTTTGCCCTTTCTCGTGTTTTATTCATTTTTTATTTTTCTCATGGCTGTGCAATGTCTTATTCCCTTAGGCTTTTTAGTGCTACCTTAACGAGCTTTCGACCAATGACTCCCAAACCATTAAGACCTTAGGGCGCTAGGTGTAAAGACAATCCCCTCGGTTTTACTTACTTAAGTAGTAAAGGCCACAAAACTAGACAAGCATGCCACGATGTTTATTCATTTTTTTTCTTTTTCTAGATTTTCTATTTTTTTTCATCATTTCTTTTTTTCACTTTCTTTTTTTTTCATTTTCATTTTGTATATATATACTCCATAGATTCCCCCAAACTCAAGCTTTTAAGTCATTCCAACCATTACTGCCAGTTCACTAATTTCCTTAAATTTTAACTAAGATTTTCCCTTAGAAACAAATTATGAAACCCTTGAACCAAGTGGATTAAAATAGTTAATCTTTAAGTGCTAACCGGTTACATAAGTTTAAGACAGGCTCATATTATCATCATGATTAAAATTAGAACTCATCATCAATTATCAATATTGTTCAAGTTAACATGCAAAACCAATTTTATCATAGGTCGAGCTAAGACCACACCAACCGATCACATAGATTCATGCAAAAAATGCAATTATACTACATGAACACATATATGAATATGCAAATAACTACCATGTATTATATGCAACCTAAAAACAACACAGTCCTAACACATAAAAAAAATGAACTACCGTGTAGATAACTAACTATATGCAATACGACACTAAAGTGCCACCAAACTTAAACTAGACATTGTCCTCAATGGCTGAAATAAAAAAAGTAGAGCAGAAGACTTCCCTGAAAATATAACAATCTTCCTCCTTGTCCACTAAGTTTGGAGAATAGGCTAAGCACATTGAACAAATTGGGCACCACACTTGAATTTGACTTGAATAACATGTAAACCATGATAGAAACAATTTTATTAAATTCTAAATAAATGCAAATTCAAAACTACTAATATAAAACCTAATAAAAACTAAAAATAAAAATTAAAGTTGGGTTGCCTCCCAATAAGCGCTTGTTTTATAGTCTCAGTCTGACTTCTACAATTCTCTATCCAATTCCCCAACGAAAATTGAAGAACCCTCCATCCATCAGTAACAATGTCTCTTTTGGGAGGTTCCCATTAGTAATGACCTTTGAATGAAAGTCACCTAACATGTTTTTTGTAGATAGGTTACCTATTAAGAACGTCCAATAACTAGGTGTTTTCTCCATTATGTCTATGATCACATTAAGGCATTGAAGCTTAATAAACATAATGAAATCTTCCTCTATCTTCTTCTTTCATCCCACCATGACTCCACAACTGTACTAGCTCTTATGTCACAAAGAGCTTTGTCGAAGACATGACTGCCAATTGGGCATGGTTTTACAAAACTGCCCAGATTCTTGAACTTTGGTGGAGGAGGCATATGGGATACTAATGAAATCGGCTCATCTTCGTTGATCTCCTTTTCTTGGTTCCCAATTGTTTCCTCACTTTCAACATCTTGTGGCTCATCTAGTTGTAGATTTTGTTCGGGCTCTCCATCGGTCTCGGAATCCATGTCATAGGGCCAAATGTATTGAGGACAAATGTTCGAGGCATTGATTAGTTGTTCCTTTGTTGTGTTATCCCTTTTTTGTGTCCTTAACTGACTCTTGCAAATTATTTCCACTACATAAAGTTACAACCTTGCAATGTTCATCTCTGCCCGGATTTATCTCTGTATCATTAGGGAGTGTTCCATGTGGACGGCTATTCAACGCATGTGCTATCTGCCCCAATTAATTTTCCAGATTCTTTATCAAAGCACCTTAGCTTTTCACATTCATATCTACTTGATTCAATAACTTTTCCTGTTCACCGATCCTTTTGTCAGTAGCTAAAATGAATTTTTCCAAAGCTTCTTCCAAACTTGATTTCCTCTCTCTAGTTGTTGTTGAGTCTGATTTTGAAATCCGGATGTGTTTTGCTGTCTAGGTGCTTGAGCTTGATTGTTACTCCATGAAAATCCTGGGTGATTTCTCCAACCTAGATTATATGTGTTTTGATTCGAATACAGTTGGGTGGATCGATTATAGCTCCCTACGAACTGAGCTGATTCAGAATTTATGGCACATTGATCTGTAGCATGACTCCCAGCACATAACTCACAAACCATTGCTACTTGCTGCGTGGATGGTGGACTCCATGTTTCCATTTTTTTTGCTATTGCGGACACCTGTGCTGCCAATGCTGTCACTAGATCCATTTCAAACTTTCCCGGTGTTTTTAGAGTATTAGACCTAGTCATGGGCCACTGGTATTTCTTGTTCTGCCAGGTTTTCTTCCTCAGGTGACATCGCACTAGTCAACTGCAATTTCTGGAACTTCCTTTCGATATCGTCTGTATAAGGAAAAAGTTCCTTTTTAGCTCTTGATCTAATGTGCATACATTCACAAAGAATTCCTGCAAATGCAAGAAGAAAAAAAATAACGTTTAAATTAAGACCGAATTAATTATAACTAATAAAAAATTAATATTAATAAAGAATTCCCCGGCAACGATGCCAAAAACTTGTTGGTTGATTTCACAATCAATGAATTTGTGGAAGTGTACACATTCAACAAGTAATAAAGTAATAAGATAGAGTGTCGATCCCACAGAGAATTCTAATCAATAAATTCCAACTATTAGCAATATATTAATCCAATTTTATTTAAACAACAATAAAATGTGATTTTTCAAAGTAAGAAAACTAAAGTAAGCAATTAAAAGAGATTATTCTAAAATAAATCAAATAAATAAAACTAAGATTTTAACGAATGAATTCAGATAAATAAAGATTAAGACTTCAATATCCCCAATTATGAACTATATATAAATCAATCATCCAATTATCCCAATTATTATGTCTACTGAATTGTTAACAGGAAATCTTAAGTGTTAAAAGCCCTTTTCCAAGTGATCAATTAACTTCTATTTAATCCAATTAATCTTGCTATATTCCTATGCATAACAATTAAATTAAACTCTTTCGATCCCAATTCCTAACTTGTTACATGCAGTGAACATATATTTCCATTCAATTCATGCCCCTAATTATCCGTCATGCAAATTATTAAGAATACATGTTATCATGCCCAGTTCTAACCCTAGATCACCTCTTCCAATTCCTTCTAGAGTAACAAGGTAATTATTGTCCAAACAATTAATCAATAAGCACAAGACATGATAAACAATTCAGTTTGACATAAATAATTAGAATAAATCGAATAACTAATTTATAGACATAAAAGGTTCAATTGAAATCTTAATGAAAAAATTACTTCATTGTCATTGAATTAAAATCAAGAATCCACAACTGAATAGACATTAAAAGATAAAAGTATGATAAGAGAAGAGAATATAATCTGTTGTCAGCAAATCTGATGCTCCCTTCTTGCTCTTGCTCTTGATCTCAAGTGTTCTTCAAGTTGCTTCAATCTCCAATGGCTAATTAAGAAATAGGGTTTATGTTCTAATCTAATGGAGTGTATCTCTAATCTAATCTATATAATCTCCCGTTATTTTATGCCTTACATCATGTATTTATAGGTTACAATTCCAATTTTTAACTTAGGAACAAACCCAATCCAATTTGGAGTCAGAAAAGTGTCAAAATTTGTCCCAAAACACGTCCAAGCTTGACCAATCCCTTCCCCAGCGCCTCGGCGCTGGGCACAGCGCTGGAAAACTGCTCTCTAGCGCTCCGGCGCTAAAAATGAACTACAAATGGGCGCCCGGGCGCTGGAACATTTTCTAAAAATTTTTGCTCTGACGTCCTTTGGGAATATGGCCATAACTTCTTCGTCCGAACTCCGAATTTGATGATTCAAGATATTCCGAAAAGAGAAGACGTATATCTACAACTTTCATTATTTAATTTTTCCTAAATAAGGTACAGAGAAATACTCAAATTGGCTCTGAAATTGCTTTTATGTAAATAATAAGCCGAAAACGAGAATCTAGCAACCCCAAACGTCGATCCAAGTAACGTTTGTCCCAATTCCTACAAAACAACATAAAACATGCATGAATTGACACAAAAACTTAAAATCAACCAAAAGATTAAGCTCAAACGCACTCAATTATGAGTATAAAACTTACTCATCACACGTATACAGCACTATTCATAAATACGACACTATTCTCCGAAAAATGAAATTTTCTCTTTTTTGCCCCAGATGTCTTTTATGGTTACTATGTTTGATTGTATCCATGTTTTAATCTTTATTTTTGAATTTTACTTAACACTTGGTTATTATGGAGTATTATTAAATTTGGATAAACCGAAATACGAATCCCTAATATTTGTCCTTCTGTCTCACTGGATTCGTTCTCTAAAATGTTTTTCATCATCCTCAGTCCTTAATGGTGATACTTGATGAATATCTTTATCTTGTAGTGCAAAGATGAATGATTACCTGATGAATATCTTTGGCCCGTAGTGCAAAAATGAATAGGTGTTGAGATTAACATGATCAACTGGTGATAAAAATGAATATCTTTAGCTCGTAGTGCAAAGATGAATATTTGATTTAAGATGTATATTGATTGATGTTACAGGGATAAAATATTGATAATGGACTTTTAAATTCATAAATGATAGTAGATTTCATTTTCTACTTAACTCTTCTAATGAATTGTTGTTTCCGCTGCAGTCGTTAATCTAAAACTTGTTGTCGATTATATTTTATCAAATTTTTCCCTGTTGAAGACTAAGGATAATTTTTTGTATATTATCTTAGTCATAATATTTTTTAGTGGGCTAGTTGAGCTCACCCTTTTCCTTTTTGTTCCATTTTTCTTCTCAGGAAGCGAGAACATAGCAGGAACCAGCCGGGGTATAGAGTGATGGTCCTAGACAGTTGTTTTAACAGTACTCACTATTTTTGTAAAATAGTGCATCAATAATTCTAATGGGGACTTTATTTGGGTGTGGATATTGTCTAGAAGATAATATTTGTATTTAAACTCATAATATGTGTTATCGTATTTTGCACGACAATTGTAATAAAGTTGTAGTTATTTTCTGTACCATGTATTTGGCGACTCAGAATGGGTGATGTATACCTATTTTGGGGGTGTCACAGTTGGTATCAGAGCTTAGGGATATGGTCTCTGGTGGAGATTGAGGAATAGAACTAGGAGGGGAGAGATGAGTAAATCCTTCGCTAGTGTGTCCTACCTAAGCTTATTTGTTGGTCGGTCATAACATAGGGATATTATATGATATGTTAATTTGTTTAATTAACCCCTGTTTTATGACAATTTTTAAGAATGGCAGATGAGAACGTTAACAATGGAGTCTATGAGACTGTGGATCACCCTTTGATTACCAACCAAGAGAACGTGTAACAAGAAGGAAATATTCCTCCTGTAAACAACACTACCAAGAAAACGATGAATGATGCGATGTTTAGAAGCTTTTTTCAGTTCATGCAAAATCAGATGAGGGAGACTCGTGTACAAAATACAGGCGAAAATGATAGCAACGCGCAGTTTGTCACAGCCAAGCAGTTCAAGGAGTTGGGACCACCAGATTTTCGGGGAAAGCCCGATCCGATTAAGGCAGAAACGTGGGCAAATTACCAAGATATTCGATGTTTTGGGCTGCACAGAGGAACAGAAGGTTCCATTCGCCACCTTTATTTTTCGTGGTGAGGCAGATTACTGGTGGGAATCTGTGAAGCGTACCTAGCCAACAGCACTCAACATGTCTTGGGAAAAATTTTAGGAACTGTTCAATGACAAGTACTTTCCTAAAAGTATTCATCATAAGAAGGAGGTAGAGTTTATTAGACTGGAATAGAACAACATGACGGTGTCCTAGTACGAGGCGAAGTTCGCGGAGTTATCCAGGTTTGTACCTCATTTGGTAGAAAATGAGGAACGTATGACGCGGATGTTTCTGAGAGGTCTAAAACACGAGATCCGACAATATCTTATCTTTCATAAATTTTCTTTATATTCAGATGTTGTAAACTGGGCTCAATTATTAGAGCGTGATAATGAGTATGTTCAACCGAGGGACCACAACCAGGGTCATATCGGTGACAGTAGTCATTGGAGCGATGATAACCAGCGAGGAGTGAAGAATATAGACAAAAACGGTAACCACTCGGGTGGTAAACGTGGCCATGATAATAGGAGAGGTGAGTCAAGTGGAAATTTCAAAAAGAGTAGATTCAACAATGATGGAAAGACATCAGCAGCAGCACCAGCACCAACAACAAAATCTAGGGGAGGAGAATGACCGCCAGTTAGATGCTAAAGATGCGGAGAGGAGGGACACATAAGTCCAAACTGTTCACAGCCTTCCAAGGTGTGTTTCAATTGTGGAAAAGACGGTCACATAGCCAGATTTTGTCCAGTAGCGAAGTCAAGTCCAGCTGCGACGGTGGCACCAAAAGCGACTACGGACAAAACGAAGTCAGTGGTTCAAGGAAGGGCGTTTGTTGTGACTGGCCAAACTGCGAGAAACCCGAACGAGGTGATCACGGGTAAGCTAATCTTGAACTCTTACGAAGTTTATATATTACTAGATACAGGTTCTACCCATTCTTTAATCTCTCCTACTTGTGGTCAACGTTTAAACTTGACTCCGGAGAAATTGGACTTTAATTTATCTATTGAAACTCCATTGGGTTAAACCTTTGTTACATCTACAGTTTATAAATCTTGCTTGATCCAAGTTGTCACAATCACATTACCTGTTGATCTTATCTCTTTAAAGATACTTACATTTGATGTGATTTTAGGGATTGATTGGTTAACCACTCATCATGCCAAAATTGATTGTTTTCGTAAGGTTGTTAGTTTTCATATTCATAACCAACTTGTTATATGAATTCAAGCAACTAAACCATTAAAATCAGTCACTGTCATAACAAGCCATAAAGCTATTCATTTATTGAAAAACGGATGTCAAGCTTTCTTAACTCATATTATGGACTTGAACAAAAATACGTCAGATTTGAATAATATTCCTGTTTTTAATGAATTTCCCAACGTATTTCCGGAAGAACTTATTGGTCTACCCCCAGAACGAGAAATTGAATTCTTTATTGATCGTGAACCGGGTACAAAGCCCATTTCTAAAACCCCTATCGAATAGCTCGTATTGAAATTCAGGAGTTAAAAGTCCAACTACAGGAATTATTAGACATCGATTTCATTCGTCCTAGTACATCCCCTTGGGGTGCTCATGTTTTATTTGTAAAGAAGAAAGACGGGAGTATGCGACTTTGTATTGACTACTGAGAATTAAACCATGTCACCATCAAGAATAGGTATCCGCTACCTCGCATTGATGACCTGTTTGACCTGTTGCAAGGAGCACAATTCTTTTCAAAGATCGATCTTTGTTCCAGATATCATCAGCTGAAGATTAAAACTGAGGATATTCCAAAGACTGCCTTCAGGACTCGGTACGGGCATTATGAATTTTGGTCATGTCTTTTGGATTGACTAATGCTCTTGCTGCTTTCATGGATATGATGAACCGTGTATTCAAAGAATATTTGGATCAGTTCATTGTTGTCTTTATTGATGACATCTTCATCTATTCCAAAAGCCGTAAAGATCATGAGCACCATTTGAAGCTGGTACTTCAAAGACTTCGTGACAACAAGCTATATGCCAAGCTGAAGAAATGTGAGTTCTGACTTAAGGAAGTAGCATTCCTTGGGCATGGGGTGTCAAAACATGGAGTATCTGTTAACCCGACGAAGATTAAAGCAATACAAAGTTGGAAGCAACCGAAGTCGGTGACCGAAGTGCGTAGCTTTTTGGGCTTAGCTGGTTATTTTCAGAGATTCATGGAAGGATTTTCTCGAATCGCTACTCCGTTAACTCAGCTGACTCAAAAAGATACAAAATTGGTATGGAACGAGGAATGCGAGAGAAGAGTTTCCAAGAGCTCAAGAAGAAACTCATTTCGGCACCTATTCTAACAATACCATCTGGTTCAGATGGATTTGTTATCTATAGCTATGCTTCAGGCAAAGGGTTAGGATGTGTTCTAATGCAACATGGGAAAGTCATAGCCTATGCCTCGCGACAACTCAGAAAATATGAGAGGAATTATCCTACTCATGATCTGGAGTTGGCAGCAGTCGTTTTTGCAATGAAAACCTGGAGACACTACCTGTATGGGGAGAAAGTAGAGATTTATACGGATCATAAAAGCCTCAAATATTTCTTCACCCAAAAGGAACTCAACATGCGGCAACGACGTTGGCTCAAGCTGTTGAAGGATTACGACCATAACATTCAATATCATCCTGGAAAAGCAAACGTTGTAGCTGACGCATTGAGTAGAAGATCATATACGGGTACGAGTGTAATGTTGTTAACACAAAGGCCCATTTTGTACGACTTACAAAGGATGGAGATAGAGTTAAAGGCTCTAAGTACCCACGTGATGATATCAAACATACGAGTATAACCGACTTTAATTGATAAAGTTAAAGCTGCTCAAGCTACGGACCTGGGGCTGATGCGTATCAAGAAGAAAGTGAAAGAAGGTGATATTCCAAAAGCAGGAATCGATGAAGAAGGAATACTTCGAGTCAACTCTAGACTTTATGTTCCTAACGATTCTAACTTGAAGCTTAGAATCATGATGGAGGCACACAACACACCATTTTCAATCCATCCTAGGAGTACCAAAATGTATCATGATCTTCGACATACATTTTGGTAGAACAATATGAAGAGAGAGATCGCGGAGTTTATCTCGAGGTGTTTAACCTTTCAACGTGTAAAGGCAGAGCATCAAATGCAAAAGGGTCCATTGCAGCCACTTGAGATTCCAAAATGGAAGTGGGAACACATTACTATGGATTTCGTTATGGGTCTTCCCAAGGTTTCTCAAGGTATAGATGTGATTTGGGTTACTGTTGATAGATTAACCAATTCTGCACATTTCTTGCCTATACGTGAGACTTATTCCGTTGAACGTCTTGCTCATAAGTATGTGAATGAGATTGTGAGATTTCATGGCATGCCAGTATCCATAGTTTCAGATCGTGACCCAAGATTCACTTCACGATTTTGTGTTATCTTACAGAAAGCTATGGGCACGAATTTACGATTCAGTTCAGCATACCATCCCCAAATGGACGGACAATCGGAGAGGACTATTTAAACTCTTGAAGATCTAATAAGACTCTGTGTCCTAGACTTTAAAGGGAGTTGGGATAAGTATTTACCATTGGTGGAATTCTCCTACAACAACAGTTATCAGAAAAGTATAGGTATGGCTCCATTTGAAGCCTTGTATGGACGAAAGTGTCGCTCTCTAGTATGTTGGGATGAGGTGGGTGAAGCAACATTATTGGGACCAGAATTGGTACGTATGACTACGAAGAAGATCCAAACGATTCAACAACGTATACAAACGGCACAAGATTGACAAAAGAGTTATGCGGATCTTCATCGAAAGGACGTAGAATTTGGTATTGGGGATCATGTACTGTTACGTATTGCTCCATGAAAAGGAGATACAAGATTCGGGAAGAGAGGAAAGCTCAATCCACGATTTATTGGTCCATTTCAGATTCTTGACCGAGTAGGAAATGTGGCCTATAGACTCGCGTTATCTCTAAGTATGTCTCGTGTTCATAATATTTTTCACATATCTATGCTTCATAAATATGTGAAAGACCCAAAACACATTATTGAGTTAGAACTAGACGGGATAGCAGAAGATTTAACTTACGAGGAGGTACCTGTTGAGATCTTAGATAGGAAAGAACATGTCCTGCGCACCAAGGTTATACCATAAGTTAAGGTTTTATGGAGGAACCATGCTATTGAAGAAATGACCTGGGAGTTAGAATCAAAAATTAAAGCGAGGTACCCTCACATTTTCGAAACACCAGGTACGTACGTCAATTTTGAGGACGAAATTTCATAAGGAGGGGAGGTTGTAAGACCCAAACTAATTATGAATAAAATTAAATTTTCTCTATTTATTATCTTGAAATAATAAAAAGTTAATTTGATATAATACTTTGGTTATGGGTGAAATGCGTAAATTTTACAAAATAAACAAGTGGTTATAAAATATTCATTTTTGTCGTGGAATATTCGTTTGGTCGTGGAATATTCTTGTTGTCGGGGAATATTTGTACGACGGCGCAGCCATTCGTGGGCCTCATATTAGAATAACTGTCGAATGAAGAAAATGACAAGCTTGAGTTTTTATAAATAACGACGTAGTTATTACCGTTAACACTGTTGGAATACTGATGGTTAAAATACAGTAATACGCGTGGTTCAACAGTAGCACACGGTATTGCAAAGTATTTTTGAATTATTGATTCTTACGTAAGAAGACACTACTCAACAATTATTACAATAATTACTGTTCAATATTTTATTTTATTGATTCAATAATTGTTGCGTTGATATTTTATATTATTGTTGTTTTAATAATTGTCTCTGCGCAGTATTTCCCATTATCATATCAATAATTCATATTATTTGAATAATATTATTAGATAGCATTATTGGCAATGTCTAGAAAGTTCTGTCTAAGGAGAGGTTTGGTCACCTAATTGCGCGCCAGTAAGGAGAAATCCTTATTGGAAAGCCCCTTCTTTCCTGGGAACGACCTGGTTGTCATTATTGTGATTCTGTAATATTATTTGTGAATAATTATTTATTGATTTATATGATTAGGAAATATTTATTTTATGTGGCTATTAATGTTGAGGTGTTTTATCAGTATTTTTGTCGGAATGGAGGTATTAAAAATCAAATCAGTGTTCTTGAGATATATTGCATGAGTTATAATTTTTAATCCGACCGTTGGATGGAAATAGTAACAGGTAAAGCCATCAGGTAGCAGGTCAAGTCTACTTCGGCGTGCTAGCATTTTTCTATAAATAGGTGCTTAGGTTAGAATTGAAAATCACACCAGAAACATAAGCTTTCTCTCTTTCTCTCTCTATATTATCGAGCATATTTTGTAGGTATTTAGATACTTTGAGAGTTGCTATTCAGTACAAGTTTCATTCAGCATCACATCCGACCTTTAATTCTGAAGTACTGTTTCTTTGAGGTAAGGGATGTTATTTTCTTCTTAATGATATTATTTTCTTCAATATCATTATGATGAGATATTGTTATGAATTTTATTGTGGAATTTCTACCTTTTTGTGTCGGGATTACTATTCACGTATACGGCACTATTCACAAATACGACACTATTCACCAAAAAATGAAATTTTCTCTTTTTCGTCCCAGATGTCTTTTATTGTTACTCTCTTTGACTGTATCCATGTTTTGATCTTTATTTTTGAATTTTACTTCACACTTGGTTATTATAGAGTATTATTGAATTTGGATAAATCGAAATACGAATCCCTAATATTTGTCTTTCTATCTCACTGGATTAGTTCTCTAAAATATTTTTCATCATCCTCAGTCCTTAATGGTGATACTTGATGAATATCTTTGGCCTGTAGTGTGACGCCCCACAAAACAAGTATACATCACACATCTTGAGTCGCCAAATACATAATATAAAATTCATATTGACACGCAAGAAAGAGGGGGATTTCCAATAAGGATTTCTCCCTATTGACGCGCAATTAGGTGACCAAACCTCTTCTTGGCAGAACTTCTAGACATCGTTAATATTATAAATAATAATATTAATAACTTTTTTATCTCAATTATTGATTTAATAATATGTAAAATCCCAAATTTTACGAATAAAGATTTAAATTTCTCGAAATATTTTTTTAATATTATGGTGTGAATTTGAGATAATGTTATAGTTGTGGTTAATATTTATAAATTTTGCAAAGTATGCAAGTTGTTATATTATATTCGATTGGTCGGGAATATTCTTTGTGTCCGGGAATATCCGTACGACGGTACATTCATTGGTGGACCCTACAACGGAATTATTGTCGAATTGAGAAAATGACAAAAATATTTTTATGAAAATAACGAAGGAAGTTTTACCGTTAATATTGTTGAACTACTCGATAGTAAAAGTACAGTAATAATCGTGGTTTCATTGTAGCACACGGTATTGATTATTGATGCTTACATGAGAAGTCACTCAGTTATACTCAATTATTACTACAGTAATTGTTGCATCATATCTCTCATATTATTGATTTGATTATTGTCACAGTATCCTCTGCATTATATGATATATTATTAAATCAATAATTGAGACGACAAAGTTATTCATATTATTAAATTGCAATATTTACAATGTCTAAAAGTTCTGCCAAGGAGAGATTTGGTCACCTAATTGCGCGTCAATAGGGAGAAATTCTTATTGGAAAGCCCCCTCTTTCCTGGGAACGACCTGGTTGTTAAGTATTGTGAGTTATGATATTAATGATGAATAAGTTCGTGTTGATTAAAGATGAATTTGATAGTTTTATTGTGTTGGGATTATTAGTGTTAGTGAAAATCGACATCTATTCCGATGATAATTGATGTTTGAGGGTTATATTGATAAATTGGGGAATTTATTAAATAAATGAGCAATTAATTGCTACTAATTCACATGCTTATATAACTATTTGTTCACATGTGTGTACTATTGAATCACATTCTTATACTATTAGGGGAGTTGGTGCAAGATTGATAATACTTGCATGACTAAGTTAAAGACGGAGGTATAGTTGGAGGTACTATATTGTAATTAATTTTTTCACATGTTTAGAACTATTGAGTCACATGATTTACTATTGAGTCGCATGATTATACTATTGATTTACATGATTTACTATTAGGGGAGTTGGTGTAAGATTGATAATACTTGCAGGACTAAATTAAAAATGAAAGAAAAGTTGGAGGTATTGTACTGTAATTTTTTCGAACCCCAAAACGTGTAATTGTCGAAACTATATTTTTCTATAAATAAAAGCTCATTCTTCCTTCATTTCTCACCAATTCACTAAAGCTTTAGAGCCATTATTATAGAGAGAAATTATAGAGAGAAAGAAGAAGAGAAGTCTGCTCCCTCATTATTCCAATATCTAGTCTTCTTTTGAGGTAAGGGGTATTATTTCTTTTGTATTCATAAAGAAAACTTTTGTTATTCCATTCTTTATTATTCTGTTGGAATAACCTGTATACGCGGTCTACCCTATACTTGGTGAAATTCTTCTGTTATTCCATTATTTATTATTCTGCTGGAATAACCTGTCTATGCGAAGTACCGCATACATGGTGAAATTATGTTGTTATTCCATTCTTTATTATTCTGTTGGAATATCCTGTCTGTTTGTTTTATACCGGACCTTGTTTCGTCTTTATTATTCTGTTGGAATATCATGTCTGTGCGTTCTACACCGGACCTGGTTCCGTCTTTATTATTCTGTTGGAATATCCTGTATGTACGTTTTACGCCGAACCTGGTTTCGTTATTTATTATTTTGTTGGAATAACCTGTCTATGCGAAGTACTGCATGCATGATGATTTCTATTGTTATTATATTCTTTATTATTCTGTTGGAATATCCTGTCGGTGCGTATTACGCCTGACCTGGTTCTGTTATTTATTATTCTGTTGGGATAACCTGTCAATGCGAAGTACCGCATGCCTGGTGATTTCTTTAGTTATTCCATTCTTTATTATACTCAGTTGGTTAAAGTTTTGACTTCTATACTCGTCATGAAATATCATTTTATTTGGTATTTTTTGTTACGAGTTACTATCCACGGGTTACTATTCACCCAATTACTATTCACTCTAGTATTATTCACTCGGGTATTCGGGGCACTTTTCATGTCGGAATACTATTCACGAGTTACTATTCACCAAAATTACTATTCACCCGAATATTATTCACTCGGGTATTTGGAGTACTTTTCATGTCGGGGTACTATTCATGAGGTACTATTCTCAAAGTACTATTCACGACGAAAAATTGATTCTTTTCTGTCCAAATTATTTTTGGTGCATGAGTATTATTCTTGAATTTTACTCTACAAAGAAGTATCATGTTGACAATTTGGATGTTATTAGTTTCTGGATAATTTAATTCTTGAACTTGTTTTATTGAATTCTTATATCATTGTCATAATCCTCATGTTTATATTATGTTGAAAGTCATCTGTGGCCTGTATTGCATAGATGGACTTGGTATGATTATGACCAGGGATTATCCGGTATAATCATGACTGTAATATTACAAATAATGTGAAAAAAGTCCTCATTGGCCCGTAGTGCATTGATGGACAATTTTTGGTATGATTATGGCTATGGATTCTCTTCGGCCAAGGGAGCAAAGATGAATTGTTTTATGGTATGATCTGGACCGTTGATGAAAACATGATTATCTTTGGCCCGTAGTGCATGGATAATTCGTGGTCGTGATACTAAATAATATCCTTGGCCTGTAGTGTAGGGATGATTTGATGATGTGGATTATTTATTAAGCTGAGTCTCAGCGATTAAGTTGATGAAAAACTTTTTAAATCATAGAAGATAGTAGATTTTATTCTCTACTTGACTCTTTTAATGGATTGCTTATTCCACTGCAGTTAAACTTGATGTCTATTGTATTTTATCAGTTTAACATTGTTGAAGACTAATGATAATTTATTCTGCATTATCTTAGTTATAATATTTCTTACTGGGCTAGTTGAGCTCACCCTTTCTTTCACTGTTCTCTTCAGGAAATGAGAATGTAACCGGGACTAGTCGGGGAATGGAGTGATGGTCCGAGATGGTGTATTAATAGTCCTCACTATTCTGTAAAATAGTGTGATAATAAATGTAATGATGACTCTATTTGAAAGTGGATATTGTCTAGAAGGCAATATTCCTGTTTAAACTCTCAGTTATGTTTTGTCGTATTTTACACGACAGTTGTCTAATTAAGTTTTATTTGTATTTTGTATCATGTATTTGGCGACTCAAGATGGGTGATGTATACCAATTTTGGGGGCGTCATAGTTGGTATCAATGCTTAGGGATATGATCCCTGGCTAAGATGTGAGACATGAACTAGGAGGGGAGAGACGGGGAATTCCTTCGCTAGTATGACCTACCTAAGTTTATTTGATATTTAATTGGTCGGTCTGAGTATAGGGATAATATGTGATATATTAATTAACCCTTGTTTTGCGGTACTATTTGAAAATGACATCCGAAAATGTTGAGAACATCAATGGAGCATAGGAGATCGTTGAGTCTCCACAGATCAATAACCAGGATAATGTGCATCATGAAGGCGACAATTCTCATGCAAACAACAACACTGACCAAATAATGAACGATGGAATGTTCAGAGGCTTTATGCAATTCATGCAACAACAGGTAAGAGAGACTCCTGTTCAAAATATAAGTGGAAATAATGGCAACCCACGGTCGGTCACCGTTAAGTAGTTCAAGGAGTTGGGAAAGCCAGAACCACTTAAGGCGGAGACGTGGTTAAAGCAGATAACCAAGATATTTGATGTCTTGGGATGCTCAAAGGAGTAAAAGGTTCCCTTTGCCACCTTTATGTTGCGTGAAGAGGCAGATTACTGGTGGGAATCTGTAAAACGTACCCATACAGTCGCACTCAAGATGTCTTGGGAGAAGTTCCAAGAACTGGTCAACGACAAGTACTTTCCCGAAAGTATTTGTCACATGAAGGAAGTGGAATTCATCAAGTTGGAGCAAAATAATATAACCGTGTCGCAGTACAAGGCTAAGTTTGTCGAGTTGCCTCGGTTTTCAACCCATTTGGTCGATAATAAGGAGCAAATGACGAAATGTTTCTAAGAGGTTTGAAACCTAATATACGTCAATACCTCATTTTTCACAAACTTTGTTTATATTCAGATGTTGTGAATAGGGCTCAGTTATTGGAGCGCAATAATGAGTCAGCACAACCAAAAGGTAAAGACCAACAACACGATAATAATCGTACCGGTTGCAACGGTCATCGGGATAATGATAACCATCGTAGGGGAAATTATCATGCAAGATTGGTAACCACTTCGGTGGTAATCATGGCCAGGATAATAGAAGTGGAAATTTCAAGAAGAGAAGGTCATTTAGCTCGATTTTGTCGTATAGTGAAGTCAAGTCTAGCTGGGATGGTGGCACCAAAGGCGGATACGAACAAAATAAAGTCAGTGGTTTCAGGAGTTTTTTGTGACTTCTCAAAAAGCGAGTAATCTGAACGAAGTTAGCACGGGTTAGTTAATTATAAATTTTTGCGAAGTCTATACCTTATTAGATAACGGTTCTTGTGACAACCCGAGAAATTAGACAATTTATGAAAATCTTAAATGATTGATTTAAGGTTAAATAATAGACCTAGACAGAAAATAAGTGTATCCGTTTGATGTTATTGGGATTGAATTTTGAGGATTTCAAAATTCGGTGAAGGATATAGGTGAATTATTCAGAATTAAGGATTTATTTGAATATGTATGTGTACTAAATGTGGTTAAGGGTCAAGGGTTGACCAGATTAATTATATATGTGTCAAACCCTAAGTATATATTAAGAACGTCAACGTTCTGTTAGAAAACCCTAGCAATGGATAAGAAATCGTAGAAATCGGTTCTGAAACCCTAGTTTCAGTTCCGGAAATCCGAAACCCTAAATTCATTATATGACCATGGTGATTAAGTTAGAAAACCCTAACGATATGTTCAGAAACCCTAATTTGGGAATCCTAATTCAAAGTATTAAACCCTAAGGGTTAAAAAATTGTGTGTAAGGAATATGAACATTATGTGATGGTTTATCTTTGTTTATTATATAAAAAAAAACAAAAGAAACTAGTGTAACCCTAATTATATATTTGGAATGAAGGATTTAATAACTTAAGGGTTATGAAAAAAGAAAATTGTGGTATTTAGAATACTTACTAAATCTAAGAGATTTATTTTATACATCTCAAATGATTAATTTTATAACCTAATTATATCAAGTCTAATTGGGTTAAGAAAATAAGTGTGCATGAGCAAGGATTGGTGTTATAATTGATGAAGTAAAAACCCTAAGTAAATGATTTGGGTTGGATAAGAATTTAAGGTATTGGATTATATATATTTTATAGCCCAAGTGTTGGCCAATGAAATTAGTTAGAGGCCCAAGCAATACATTAATTGAGTGGTTCAAATATTTTTATTGATAAACCCAATTGAAGGAAGGGCATGATGGACTATGATTGATTTACATGGCCGGTGGATAGAGAAGAAATAATGCATACACATCTTCCATTTTTTTTAAACCACACATGTGGCAAAGGATATTTCCAAAATAAGCTAGGTGTCTCATTAATAAAGAAGCCACCTTGTATACTAATCTTCCACACATCTATGCAATTATTAGTAAGAGAGTTAGTGGGATGAAAAATGAACTACATGGCCGGTTATTACAAGGAAAAAAAAAGGGGCATGTGATGTAATAATTTTCTACTTTAGTGGTTCACCCACTCCTACCAACTTCCCCTATGTGTCCTCATTTAATTTAGCCAACACTTTGGCATTTCTACCAAGTATAAGCTTGGTGCTTTAATGAGAAAAGGAAAAAGAATGAGTGGGATAAGAAAGGCTTATGGCCGGATGGAGTAGAAGAGAAAAAGAGAGTGGATTTGGATGATTGATAAAAAAAACTACACCTAATAAAATCCATCTCATTTCTCTTCCATCTTACTTCCAAGTTGCTTAGAACTAAAGAGAGAAAGAGAGGAGGATTTTCGGCCATATTATGGAAAAAAAAAGGGAGAGTTTTTTTAAAGTTACTTAGTTCTTTAATCTAAGTTTTAGAAAGAAGAAGAAGAGGAATCAAAGAAGGTATAAGCAATCCCTACTTTTATAGTTTAATTTCTCTTTGTGATGTTTTGAGTTTTAATTTTTGTAAAACTATGATCTTGAGGTTTATAACCCTAGATCTTGGTCTTTTAAGGTGTTCTATGTTTAGATCCAACTCTTTTATGGATCAAAAGTTGGATCAAAAGTATAAAAGGGAAACTTGGTTTTTCAAAATATAGAAAACCCTAAATTTTCTTAGCTTTTGTTGTGTTTGATCTTATGTTTATTGATTATTTGGTGAATTAAACCATGGATCATGTTAGATCCATAAGTATATGAGTTATATTAGGTATTATGTTGAGCTATGTTGATTTTATTTGAAAATAGGGAAGTTTTCTTAAAAGACACCAAAGGTTGCAAAAACAAATTTTTTTGAGAAACCAAACATGATGTGGAAATGACCTTATCTCTCATTCTACTTTGAATTTTTGAGTGTGGTCAATTTGTGGAGCTAGATATATGCGTTAAGGATAAAATCCCTTTGGAATTACTCAATTAGGTTGAAAAATGAGCAAGTTATGGGATTTCTCCCAAACTACTCCAAGCTACTTCCGGGCTAAATTCCGGGAGCTTAACATGTCCAAATATTGATTGTGATAGATGAAAACTGTAGATCGAAAAGATAGGAATTCAAAAAAAATTGACGGATCATTAATCGGAGTTATAGATTTCATTTTATTTAAGTTTTGATGAAGGACTCCAAAACTGCCAAACTTCAAAAAGTTGCTGCCCAAAATTTTCCGGGGGCTGTTTTGGATATTTATTTAATGAGAAAAATTCCAGGCTTTAGGGAAATGAAATTATATTATATTATGTAGCTCGTGTCCAAAAATGAACTGATTTCGAGTTAAAACGACCAAGTTATGACCGTTCTAATTTTTGTGATTTTCCGACGGAAATCGCTATAAATGGAGTTCTACAACTCCGATTGCCACGAAATTTAAAATGGAGCATCACGTTAACATATATAAGGTTATCCCAAGAGATGGGAGTGTTTGGAGTTAACCACGAGGTAGCTAATTTCTTAAGCTACGCACTAGAAATTAATTTTTGAAAATATCAAAGGAAGTTGGAAAATTATAGAAAAATAATTTTTGTGTATAAAATACATGTATATATGTTTGACCAAAGGATAGAAAAAGAATAAGTTGATTTGGAATTTTCGTGAAGAAGAATAGTGAATTCAGGTTGCTGAAATGGAATCCAGGTTGCTGGATTAGTATTTGACTTACTAGGTATTAACGAATAACTTTTGAAATGAAAAAACGAGTGTTAAATCATATAAATGTGACTCTATGGCATGATTAAGAGCTTAGGAAGAGTTTAATTGAACTTAAACTCGATATTTGTCCGACTAGACCGTCGCGATGTTAAAATTGTGTCAGTTTCAACTCAAACTTAATAGTCTAACTGATGCTAAGTCTTATGTGTATTATAGACTGATAGGATTATATGCTATGCGTTTAGGTTATTCTGTGGATATAAATATAACAGTATTATACTGTGATTATATTATTATAATTATTGGAAATCTATATTATATTGCGTTGCGGTAATCAACGGTTCAGGCAAGTTTCTTTGTACTTAACTCTAATAAGAGTGTTTTATTCAAGCTTATGGTTAATCATTGCTGATTGCCACGAAATTTGTATTCTGTACATCTTGCATGTATAAGTCAGGTATGAAAGGCTGATCACCTTCATTACCAGTTGGTTCAGAAATGTTTGTTCATGTTTAAAACTTGTTCAGTCAAAAATTTGTTCGTGCTAGTTCTCAATTATATTGATGAATTATAGCAAGCTCATTATTCATACTCTTCAATCATGATATATCGTTATATTGTTGTATATAAACTTGTTGGGCAACTTTCATGCTCACCCTTGCTATATCATGATAAAACATTGCAGATAAGGCGAATGCGTTCGGATACAGGAAATGATTAAAGCCAAGTTCAACTTGGGATATAAAGTGGATCTAGTTTGTAATAACGTATTTGATAAATATTGTTGTGTAATAGATATTTTATGAAATGTGTATTAAGTTAAGGTTACTCGACCTTGGGGAATAGTGTGTAATGTATTGTATAAACAATTTATGTTTATATCTTCCGCAAATAGTGATAGTAATAGTGTACCGGATCCGAGGCGATTTGGGACCTGGATTCGGGGCTACTACAGTTCTACACATTCTTTTATCTCTCTTGCTTGCGTTCAACGTTTAAATTTGACTCCAGAGAAGTTAGACTTTGACTTATCGGTTGAAGCTCCGCTAGGAGAAACCTTCATTACATGTGTTATCCAAGTCTTGGATGAGAATCACAGTTTTGAATGATATTTCTATTGTTAATAAATTTCTTGACGTATTCTTGAAGACTTCTTAGCCTACCCCTAGAGCGTGAAATCGAATTTTGTATTGACTCCAGTACAAAACTAATTTCTTAAACCCTCAAATATTTTCTTCAACTAAAACGAATGTATTATGCGCCAAAGACGTTGGCTCGAGCTGTTGAAGATTACGATCGTACCATTCAATACCATCGTGGGAAAGCGAACGTGGTAGTTGATGTGTTGAATATAAGATCGTATGCGTTTACGAGTGCGAATATACAAACCCACGTGAAGATAACGAATATACGAGTAAAATCGACTTTAATCGATAAAGTTAACACAAAAACCCATTTCGTATAACTTACAAAAGATGAAGATAGAGATAAAGACTTTAGAGACCCACGTGAAGATAGCGAATATACGAGTAGAATTGACTTTAATCGATAAAGTTAAAGCCGCTCAAGCTACATACTCATAGCTGATGAATGTAAAGAAGAAAGTTCAAGAAGGCGTTATTCTAGAAGCAAGAATCGATGAATAGAGAAAATCTCAAACCTCAATTTAATTGGCTCATTTTAAATCCTCGATTAAGTAGGAATTGTGGCCTATAGACTCATTTTACAACCAAGTATGTCGCGTGTTCAGAACGTTTTTCACGTATCATTGTTAGTAAAAACTTAGTCTTGGGGAACTTTGGAGCCAAATTTTGGAATAATTAATGAATCTAAAAAATTATGAAATTATGGGGGTTTTATAGAGCATGTTACAAGCTTTCCATAGCCTCGAAAATAGACTAATTCTGATAACGGATGAAGAAGTTATGAAGATTTGAAGTATGTGTGTCAAAAGTTATAAAATCTAGAAAATTGGAGTTAAGTGCCAAAGGTCGAGCACCTAGGCACTAGGCTCGGCGCTTAGAATCTGTTCTTGGGCACCTAGATGCTTGCCCAAGGCCAAATTTGGGAGCCTAGGCGCTGGTCAAGTGTTAAGCCAAAATCTTTTCGGACGTCCTTTAGTAAATTGGGCATAACATTTTCATACAAACTCCGATTGAGGTGATTCAGGATGATTCGGAAAGATAACGAGTATACCTACAACTTTCATTCTTTATATATTAAGATTTAAGGTCTGTATCAAGGCCTAAAATGGCTATTATAGGAATTGATGTGCATTTAGAGACAATCGGAGGACATCGGGCATGCACGTATGCAACGTGTAATATTTTTGATGATAAAGCTATTCAAGGTACCCTCACTTCTTCAGCATACCAAGTACGTACGTAAATTTTGAGGGCAAAATTTTATAAGGAGGGGAGATTGTGAGACCCCGGATTTTATGAATAAAGATTTAAATTTCTCGAAATATTTTTTTTGAATATTATGGTGTGGATTTGATATAATGTTATAGTTGTGGGTAATATTTACAAATTTTGCAAAGTAAGCAAGTGGTTATATAATATTCGATTAGTCAGGGAATATTCGTTTTAACAAGAAATATTCGTACGACGGCACAATCATTGTGGACCCCACAACGAAAGTATTATCGTAGTAAGAAAATGACAAAATTATCTTTTATTAAAAATAATGGCGAAAGTGTTACCGTTAAAAGTGTTGAACTTCTCGGTAGTAAAAGTACAGTAATACGCGTGGTTGCATAGTAGCACAATGTATTGGTTATTGATGCTTACGTGAGAAGTCACTCAGTTATACTCAATTATTGCTACTGTAATTGTTGCATCATATCTCTCATATTATTGATTCAATTATTGTCACAGTATCATCTGTATAATATGTTATATTATTAAATCAATAATTGAGATAGAAAAATTATTCATATTTTTATTTACAATATTGACAATATCTAGAAGTTCTGTCAAGGAGAGGTTTGGTCATCTAATTGCACTTCAATAGGGAGAAATCCTTATCGGAAAGCCCCCTCTTTCCTGGGAATGATCTGGTTGTTAAATATTATGAATTATAATATTAATGATGAATAAGTTCGTGTTGATTAAACATGAATTGGATAGTTCCATTGTGTTGAAATTATTAGTGTTAGTGAAAATCGATATTTATTTCGATAATAATTGATGTCTGGAGGTTATATTGACCAATCGGGTAATTAACCAGATAAATGTGCAATTAATTACCATTAATTCACATGATTATAACTATTTGTTCACATGTGTGTACTATTGATTCACATTCTTATACTATTAGGGGAGTTGGTGCAAGATTGATAATACTTGCATGACTAAGTTAAAAATAGAGGTTTAGATGGAAGCACTATACTATAATTCGTATCTTCACATGTATAGAACTATTGATTCACATGATTTACTAATTATTCACATTATTTACTATTAGGGGAGGTGGTGCAAGTTTGATAATACTTGCAGAACTAAATCAAAAATAAAGAAAAAGAGAAAGGTATTATACTATAATATTTTGAGCCCCAAAACGTGCAATTATCGAAACTATATTTTCCTATAAATAGAAGCTCATTCTTCCTTCATTTCTCACTAATTTACAAAAGCTATAGAACAATTATTATAGAGAGAAATTATAGAGAGAAAGAAGAAGAGAAGTCTGCTACCTCACTATTCCAGTATCCAGTTTTTTCTAAGGTAAGTGGTATTATTCTTTCGTATTCATGAAGAGAGTTATTTTCTTTTAATACTCATAAGGGTTGTTATTCCATTCTTTATTATTATGTTGGAATAACCTGTCTATGCGAAGTACCGCATACATGGTGAAATTCTTCTGTTATTTCATTCTTTATTATTTTGTTGGAATAACCTGTCTGTGCGGTCTATCGCATGCCTGGTGAATTCTGTTGCTATTCCATTCTTTATTATTCTGTTGGAATATCCTGCCTATGCGTATTACGCATGACCTGTTTCCATTCATTATTATTCTGTTTGAATATCCTGTTTGTGCGGATTACGCATGACCTGGTTTCATTCTTTATTATTTTGTTGGAATATCTTGTCTGTGCGGGTTACGCATGAGTTGGTTCCATTTTTTATTATTCTGTTGGAATAATATGTCTGTGCAGATTACGCACGCCTGTTGAATTCTTCTGTTATTTCTAAAAATCTTTAAAATTTATCCTTGAACTTGTTTTGTTGAATTATTATGTTATTGTCATCATCCTCATGCTTATATTGTGATGAAAGTCATCTTTAGCTTACGTGCATAGATGGACTTGGTATGATTATAACCAGGGTTTATTCGGTATAATCATGACCGTAATGTGACGAATGATGTGGTGAAAGTTCTTAGTGGCTTGTAGTGCATTGATGGATAGTTTTTGGTATTATTATGACCAGAGATTATTCGATATAGTCATGACCATTGATGATTTAATGAATATCCTTGGCCCGTAGTGCAGGGAAGATTCGGTGATATTATTTATTTATTAAGCTGAGTCTCAGCGATTAAAATTAATGAAAACATTTTAAATCATAAAAGATAGTAGATATCATGCTCTACTTGACTCTTCTAATGGATTGCTTATTTTGCTGCAGTTAAACTTGATGTTTATTATATTTTATCAGTTTAACATTTTTGAAGGCTAATGATAATTTATTCTGCATTATCTTAGTCATAATATTTCTTACTGGGCTAGTTGAGCTCACCTTTTCTTTCATTATTCTCTTCAGGAAATGAGAATATAATTGGGACAAGTCGGGGAACGGAGTGACGGTCTAGATGATAGCATTAGTAGTTCTCACTATTCTGTTAAATAGTGTGATAATAAATGTAATGAGGACTCCTTTGAGTTTGGATATTGTCTAGATGGCAATATTCTTGTTTAAACTCTCAACTATGTCTTGTCGTATATTACACGACAGTTGTATAATTAATTAAGTTTGTATTTGAATTTTGTACCATGTATTTGGTGACTCAAGATGAGTGATGTATACCTATTTTGGGGGCGTCACACCTTATCTCTAATGACTTCCAACAACTTCTAAATATTTGAGAAAGGGAAAAGATGAACAGAGAAGAAAGAGAAAGAGATAGAGGAGATCAAACAAAGAATAAAAACAAAAATAATATATATATATATATATATATATATATATATATACATATATGTCTCACTTTTTCTCTCTACATAAGTCCTCTCAAAATAAAAACTCCAAAAAAGAAAAGAGCTATTATAGCAGGTGATGAGAGAGAAAATAAGGAGGGGTTAAAAAGAAGGAGTAGCTTTAAGAGTTCCAAATAGAATATTATATTTTATTATAAACCAATTTGTACCATCCGTTTAAAAGTAAATTAATCTGGATCGTTCATGGATTGGTTACTATTCAGTCCATTTTTCTATAAATAGAAGCTCATTCCTTCATTATTTCTTACGAATTCACTGAAACTCTAGAGAGAGAAACTATAGAGAGAAGAAAGAAAAGTATTTTGCTACTTCACTAATCTGATATCCAGTTTCTTTTACGGTAAGGGGTATTATTTCTTTTGTATTCATGACGAGAACTTCTGTTATTCCATTCTTTATTATTCTGATGGAATAACCTGTATACGCGGGCTACCTTATACTTGGTAAAATTCTTCTATTATTCCGTCTTTATTATTCTGTTGGAATATCCTGTTTGTGCGTTTTTACGCCGGACCTGGTTCCGTCTTTATTATTCTATTGGAATACCCTATCTGTGTGTTTTACACCGGACCTGGTTCCGTTTTTAGTATTCTGTTCGAACATCCTGTCGGTGCAAATTTCGCCTGACCTGGTTCCGTTATTTATTATTCTATTGGAATAACCTGTCTATGCGAAGTACCGCATGCATGGTGATTTCTTTTGTTATTCCATTCTTTATTATACATAGTTGGTTAAAGTTTTGACTTCTATACTCCATAAAATTAGTAGAATATCCTTGATATTTGCGCTTCATCCAGTATCTTTTCATGGAAATATTCTTCTGAGCATTCTTGAATTTTACTCTACAAAGAAGTATCATGTTGACAATTTGGACGTTATTAGTTCCTGAATAAATTAATTCTTGAACTTGTTTTATTGAATTCTTATATCATTGTCATCATCCTCATGTTTATTTTTTTTGAAAGTCATCTGTGGCCTGTAGTGCATGGATGGACTTGGTATGATTATGACCAGGGATTATTCGGTGTAATCATGACCGTAATGTTACAAATGATTTGGTAAAAGTCCTCATTGGCCCGTAGTGCATTGATGGACAGTTGTTGGCATGATCATGACCATTGATGAATACACGAATATCCTTGGCCCGTAATGCATGGATAATTTGTGGTCGTGACCCTAATGAATATCCTTGGCCGTAGTGCAGAGATGGTGTGAATTATTTATTAAGCTGAGTCCCTGCGATAAAAAATGATAAAAAAACATTTTTAAATCATAAAAGATAGTAGACTTTATTCTCTACTTGACTCTTTTAATGGATTGCTTGTTTCGCAGCATTTAAACTTGATGTCTATTGTATTTTATCAGTTTAACATTGTTGAAGACTAATGATAATTTATTCTGCATTATCTTAGTCATAATGTTTCTTACTGGGCTAGTTGAGTTCACCCTTTCTTTCATTGTTCTCTTCAGGAAATGAGAACGTAGCCGGGACTAGTCAGGGAACGGAGTGACAGTCCGAGATGGTGTCTTAGT
Organism: Panax japonicus; assembly: GCA_020205505.1. Classification (NCBI taxonomy): domain Eukaryota; kingdom Viridiplantae; phylum Streptophyta; class Magnoliopsida; order Apiales; family Araliaceae; genus Panax; species Panax japonicus. The sequence goes on along the minus strand of CM035093.1, from coordinate 30,571,700 downwards.
AGTACTCATTATTCTATAAAATAGTGTGATAATAAATGTAATGAGGACTTATCCTGAGAGTGGATATTGTCTAAAAGATAATATTTGCATTAAAACTCACAGCTCATGTTGTATATTTAAGATTGTATTTGAATTGTTTACCATATATTTAACGACTCAAGATGGGTGATGTATACCTAATTTTGGGGGCATCACAGTTGGTATCAAAGCTTAGGGATATGATCCCTGGCTGAGATGTGAGACAAGAACTAGGAGGGGAGAGACGGGAAATTTTTTCGCTAGTATGACCTACTTAAGTTTATTTGATATTTAATTGGTCGGTCAGAGTATAGGGATAATATGTGATATGTTAATTAACCCTTGTTTTGTGGCAGCGTTTGAAAATGGCATCCGAGAATGTTGAGAACATGTGGAGCACAGGAGACCGTTGAGTCTCCACAGATCAATAATCAGGATAATGTACATCAGGAAGGCGACAATCCTCAGGCAAACAACAACACTGACCAAATAATGAATGATGGAATGTTCCGAGGCTTCATGCAATTCATGCAAAATCAGGCGAGAGCGGCTCCTGTCCAAAATACAGGTGGAAACACTGGCAACTCTCAGACGGTCACCGCCAAACAGTTCAAGGACCTGGGACCACCGGAGTTTTTTGGAGAGCCAAAACCACTTAAAGCAGAGACGTGGATAAAAAAGATCAACAAGATATTTGATGTTTTGGGTTGCTCTGAGGAGCAAAAGGTTCCCTTTGCCACCTTCATGTTGCGGGCAGAGGTAGATTACTGGTGGGAATCTGTAAAGCGTTCTCAACCTGCCGCACTGAAGATGTCTTGGGAAAAGTTTCAAGAACTGTTGAACGACAAGAACTTTCCCGAAAGTATTCATCACATGAAAGAGGTAGAGTTCATTAAACTGGAGCAAAACAACATGACCGTGTCGCAGTACGAAGCCAAGTTTGCCGAGCTGTCCCGGTTTGCGTTCCATTTGGTTGATAATGAGGAGAGAATGACACGAATGTTTCTAAGAGGTTTGAAACCCGAGATACGTCAATATCTTATCTCTCATAAATTGTGTTTGTATTCAGATGTTGTTAATAGGGCTCAGTTATTGGAGCGCGATAATGAGTTAACTCAACCAAAAGAGAGCAGCCGGCAAAATGATAATACCAGTGATAACAGTCATCGAAGCGGTGACAATAAGCGTGGAGGGAATCAACATGTCACAAATGGTAACCACTTCGGTGGTAATCATGGCCAGAGCAATAAAAATGGACATTTCAAGAAGAGGAGATTCAACAATGATGGAAAGACGTCAACATCCGCACCTGTTGTTAAGGAAGGAGAACGACCACCTATCATATGCTTCAAATGCGGAGGGGAGGGACACATCAGTCCAAACTGTACGATGCCATAAAAGCATATTATAATTGTGGAAGAGAAGATCACCTAGCCCAATTTTATCGTTCATCGAAGACAAGCTCAGCTAGGATGGAGGCGCCAAAGGACGCCCCAGAAAATTCAAAGCCAGTAGTTCAAGGGAGAGCATTTGTTGTAACCTCCTAGAAAGAAAGGAACCCGAATGAGGTCATCACGGGTAAGCTTATCATAAACTCTAGCGAAGTATATACCTTATTTGATACAGGTTCTACCCATTCCTTTATTTCTCCTACTTGCACTCAACATTTAAATTTGACTCTGGAGAAATTGGAATTTGACTTATCTGTTGAAACTTCGTTGGGAGAAACCTTCATTACATCCACTGTTTATAAGTCTTGTTTGGTTCAAATCGGTACCCTCGCATTACCTATCGATCTTATTTCATTGAAAATACTTGCATTTGACGTAATTCTAGGGATTGATTGGTTAACCACTCATCATGTAAAAATTGATTGTTTTCGTAAGTTTGTTAGCTTTCATATTCCTAATCAACCTATAATGCGAATTCAAGCAACCAAACCATTAAAATCAATCACTGTCATCTCAAGCCATAAAGCTATTCGTTTATTGAAAAACTGATGTCAAGTTTTCTTAGTTCATGTCACGGATCTAAACAAAAATACGTCAGTTTTGAATGATATTTCTATTGTTAATGAATTTCCTGACGTATTCCATGAAGAACTTCCTGGCCTACCCCCAGAACGTGAAATTGAATTTTATATCGACCTTGAACCCGATACAAAACCCATTTCTAAAGTCCTATATCGAATGGCTCCTATTGAACTTCAGGAGTTAAAGACCCAACTGCAGGAATTGTTAGACATTGGCTTTAATCGTCCTAGTACTTCTCCTTCGGGTGCTCCTGTTCTATTTGTGAAGAAGAAAGATGGGAGTATGCGACTTAGTATTGATTATCGGGTGTTGAATCATGTCACCATCAAAAATAGGTACCCATTGCCACGTATTGATGACCTGTTTGACCAGTTGCAAGGTGCCAAATTCTTTTCAAAGATTAATCTTCGTTACGGATATCACCAATTGAAGATTAAAATTGATGACATTCCAAAGATAGCTTTCGGAACTCGGTACGGGCATTATGAATTCCTATTCATGTCTTTTGGATTGACTAATGCTCCTGCTGCCTTCATGGATATGATGAACCAAGTATTCAAGGAATATTTTGATCACTTTGTGGTCGTCTTTATTGATGACATCCTTATTTATTCCAAAAGTTGTGAAGATCATGTGCAACACTTGAGACTGATACTCCAAAAGCTTAGTGAATATAAGCTTTATACCAAGTTAAAGAAATGCGAGTTCTAGCTTGAGGAAGTAGCATTCCTTGGGCACGTGGTATCAAGTCATGGAATATCTATTGACCCAGCAAAGATTGAAGCTATTCAAAGCTGGGAGTAACCTAAATCAGTGACCGAAGTACGTAGCTTTCTCGGCTTAGCTGGTTATTATCAAAGATACGTAGAAGGGTTTTCTCGAATCCCTACTCCCTTAACTCAGTTGACTCGGAAAGATATAAAATTCAGTTGGAAAGAGGAATGTGAGAAGAGATTTCAAGAACTCAAGAAAAGACTCATTTCAACACCTGTTCTGACAATACCATCTGGCTCGGAGGGATTTGTCATCTACAGTGATGCTTCGGGCAAAGGGTTAGGATGTGTTCTCATGCAGCATGGGAAAGTCATAGCCTATGCCTCTCGAAAACTCAAATAATATGAGAGGAATTATCCTACTCATGATCTAGAGTTAGCAGATGTTGTCTTCGTACTTAAAATTTGGAAGCATTACTTGTATGGGGAGAAAGTGGAGATCTTTACGGATCATAAAAGCCTCAAATATTTCTTCACTCAAAAGGAACTAAACATGTGACAACGACGTTGGCTTGAACTGTTGAAAGATTATGATCATACCATCCAATACCATCCTGGAAAAGCAAATGTGGTAGCTGACGCATTGAGTAGAAGATCATATGAGGGTACGAGTGCGATATTGTCAATGCAAAGGCCCATTTTGTATGACTTGCAAAAGATGGAGATAGAGATAAAGACTCCAGAGACCCAAGTGATGATGGCGAATATACGAGTAGAACCAACTTTAATCGATAAAGTTAAAGCTGAGCAAGCTACAGACCTGGAGCTAATGCAAATGAGGAAGAAAATATAACAAGGTCCTATGCCGGAAGCAAGAATTGATGAAGAAGGAATACTTCGAGTCAACTCCAGACTTTGTGTTCCTAACGACCCTGATTTAAAGTATAAAATCATGATGGAGGCGCACAACACACCATTTGCAATCCATCCTGGGAGTACCAAAATGTATCATGATCTTCGACATACATTTTGGTGGAGCAATATGAAGAGGGAGATAGCACTGTTTATCTCAAGGTGTTTAACTTGTCAACGAGTCAAGACAGAGCATCAAGTACCAAAAGGTTCATTGCAACCACTTGAAATTCCAGAATGGAAGTGGGAGCACATCACCATGGATTTCGTTACTGGTCTTCCCGGGGTTTCTCAGGGTATAGATGCAATTTGGGTCATTGTTGATAGATTGACCAAGTCTGCTTATTTCTTACCTATACGAGAAACTTATACACTTGAACATCTTGCTCGTATGTACATAAACGAGATTGTAAGATTGCATGGTATGCCAGTATCCATAGTTTCTGATCGAGACCCAAGATTCACTTCACGATTTTGGGTTAGTTTGCAAAAAGATATGGGCACGGATTTATGATTTAGTTCGGCATATCATCCTCAGACGGACGGAAAATCATAGAGGACTATTCAAACTCTTGAAGATTTATTAAGACTCTGTGTCCTTGACTTCAAGGGAAGTTGGGACAAGTTCTTCCCGTTGGTGGAGTTTTCCTAAAACAACAGTTATCAAGCAACTATTGGCATGGCTCCATTCGAAGCGTTGTATGGAAGAAAGTGTCATTCTCCAGTATGCTGGGATAAGGTGGGTGAAGCAACATTGTTGGGACCAGAGTTGGTACGTATGACTACGAAAAAGATTCAAACGATCCGACAATGTATAAAAACCTCACAAGACCGACAAAAGAGTTGTGCTGATCTTCATCGAAAGGACGTGAAATTCGATATTGGAGATCATGTGTTGTTACGTGTTGCTCCATGGAAAGGAGTTACAAGATTTGGAAAGAGAGGAAAGCTTAATCCTCAATTCATTGACCCGTTTTTAATCCTCGATCGAGTAGGGACTGTAGCCTATAGACTTGCTTTACCGCCAAGTATGTCTCGTGATCATAATGTTTTTTATATATCCATGTTACGTAAATATGTGGAAGACCCGAACCACATTATTGAGTTAGAACCGAATGAAATAGCGGAAGATTTAACGTGTGAAGAGGTTCATGTTCAAATCTTGGATAAGAAGGAACATATTCTACGCTCCAAGGTTATACCTCAAGTCAAAATAATATGGAGGAACCACGATGTTGAGGAAATGACCTGGGAGTTAGAATCTAAAATAAAATCAAGGTATCCTTACCTCTTCGACATACCAGGTACGTACCCTAATTTCGAGGGGGAAATTTCATAAGAAGGGGAGATTGTAAGACCCCAACTTTTATGAATAAAAATAAATTTTCTATAATTATCATTTTTGAATATTATGGAATGAATTTGATATAATGTTATAGTTGTGGGTAATATTTATAAATTTTGCAAAGTACGCAAGTTGTTATATAATATTCGATTTGTAACGACCCCAAAATAGGTCCATTCCATCCAACCCATTCTGAGTCGCCAAATACATAGTACAGAAAATAACTACAACTTTATTACAACAATTGTCGTGCAAAATACAACAACACATATGTTGTGAGTTTGGATACAAATATATATCAACTGTGACTCATGTCCCAACCGTGGACAACACCTCATAATGACACCTTACATAAAGGTATAGTCGAAAACTGTTTTAGAAATTAGAATCTTTGGGAAGTGCTCAAGGAAACCTTCGTACATGGGAGGCCATGTGTCTAGGTTATTATAGATATCATATGGCCACAGAATTATCCTTGGTTGACCCAATAGACCCCAAAGAAAAATGAGAAGATTACTATCATATTCTTCCCAATGGTGAGTCTTCTCTTGACATATCATTATCTCCACTGTCTCTAATTGGGTATTATACTCCAAACAAACACCAAGATTATATAGGTAGTGCTTGTAAATATACTCAGCAAGTGGATGAGTACAACCCTATCTTATGATGACACAAGATTGTATGTCATTAGACATCTTGTATGATAGTGGCAAAACACCCTTCCAAGTTAAATTCACCTCACCCTCAACATCTATAGACCACCGTTCTATTCCCCTGTTATTCCCCGCTTGTCACAGCTACACTTTTATTACCTGAAACGAATTGTGAAGCAAAAGGGTGAGCACAACTAGCTCAATAAAGAATATCATGACTAAAGATAAATAAATTATCAATAGCCTTTAACAATAATAAATCAAAGATTAAGAACATATGGTAGATAATAAAACTTTTCAACCATAGTTGCAGCGGAACGAGCAATCCATTAGAAGAGTCAAATAGACCATAAAATCTATTATCTTCTCCATGTTAAAAGTCCATAAACAATATTTTATCCCTGTAACATTAATAAACAATTCCTGTCCACAATCACATGAATAACTCATAATCGTAATTGTAGTTCTAAATTCCTCTTCTCATCCAGGACAAAGATAATTTTCAGCACCTGTCTTTACCTGAAATATCAAAGATCATGATTATACCAAATTACAGTTCCTGTTCATAATCATAATAATAAATTCATCTTTGCACTACGGGCCAAAGATATTCAACAACATGTCATCTTTGCACTACAGGCCAAAGATATTCAACAACGGGTCATCTTTGCACTACAGGCCAAAGAAATTCAACAACAGGTCATCTTTGCACTACGGGCCAAAGATATTCATCAGAAATCATTCATCTTTGCACTACAGGCCAAATATATTCAGTTATATCATCATTTAGGACTGAGGATGATGAAAAATATTTTAAAGAGAACGAATCCAGTGAAGCAAAAGAACAAATATTAAGGATTCGTACTTTAAACAATTCCCATTCAAAAATACTTCATAAATAACCAGATTGGCGTAAAATTCAAGAATGATCAAAACATGGATACAATCAAAGCTAGTATCCAGAATAGATATTTTGGACAAAAAGAAGAAATTTTATTTTTCGGTGAATAGTGTCGTATTCGTGAATAGTAACTTCGACACCAAAAGATAAAAATTTTATAAAAAAACATCATCACGTTTCGTGAATAGTAACTCGTAAATAGTAACTCATGAATAGTAACTCGTGAATAGTAATTCATGAATAGTAACTCATGAATAGTAACCCCGACATAAAAAAGTTCCAAATTTGATAAAAATTTTCAACCAACATTTTGGCATAATGATATTGAAGAAATAATATCATTTTAGAAGAAAATAACCTCCCTTACCTCAGAAAGAATAGTACTTCTAACTGGAATACTGGATATAGTGCTGAAAGAACTTACACCGTATAGCAATACTCGAAATACTAAAATACTTACAAAATACGCTCGATATAATAGAGAGAGAAAACTTCAGTTTCTGATGTTATTTTCAATTCTAACCTAAGCACCCTATTTATAGGAAAATGCTTAGAACACCAAAGCAGAAAATTTAATAAATTAATAATATATTTATATAAATTTCCTACGCACACCTAGCATCTGAAATCAGCCATCCTAACACATATTAAATGAGTCCCAAAAATGTACAAAACGTTTTTCTTATTAAAAATAATTAAAAACTTCAAAAATTAATTATTTCGAAACTTCAATAATTCATAATAAATAGTCCTTTTATCAAAAAAATTCGAATCTCGCGACTTTTTATAAAAAATTCAATTCTCTACAACTTTGCAGAAGAAAGTTTTTCCAAATTCCAAACAAAAATTGACCGAAATCCACATACGGACGATTTTACAGGCTATAATCAAATTTCAGTCAAGAAATAGGCTCACGGACATGTTTAACATATTTTAAACAACTTTTGCAACAAAAATACTCCTCCTCCTAATATACTCATATATCCCACATTCATTGTAAAAATATCATCATTATTATATTATAATAATATAACAAAATATTATTTTATCAAAAAAGATAAAATATCAATTTTCAACAATTGTCACTTTAAAAATTTTCTCCATCTATATCCACATAAAATGAATATTTTTCTCATCATATAAATCAATAATTAATTATTCACAAATAATATTACAGAATCACAATAATAGCAACCAGGCAGTTCCCAAGAAAGAGATGGCTTTCCAATAAAAATTTTACCTTACTGGCGCGCAATTAGGTGACCAAACCTCTCCTTAGACAGAACTTTCTAGACATTGCCAATAATATTATCTAATAATATTATTCAGATAATATGAATTATTGCTCTGATAATAGAAAATACTGTGTAGTGACAATTAGTAAAATAACAGTAATATTAAATATCAACGCAGCAATTATTGAATCAATAAAATACTGAACAGTAATTACTGTAACAATTATTGAGTAGTACCTTCTTACGTAAGAATCAATAATTCAAAAATATTGTGCAATACCGTGTGCTACTATGCAACAACGCGTGTTACTTTACTTTACCTACCGGGTATTCCAACAGTGTTAACGGTAACCACTACGCCGTTACTTATAAAAACTTTAATTTATCTTTTTCTTCATCCGACAGTTATTCAACGACCAAACGAATATTCTCCAACAGAAAGAATAATCAACGACCAAACGAATATTCTCCCGATAACAATGAATATTTATAACCACTTGCGTATTTTTGAAAAAATTTCATATATCACCCTTAACTTTAACTTTTAATCAATTTAACCATTTACTAAATTATAATTATAAGAAAAATTGAATACTTTTATTTCATAAAATTCGGGGTCTTAAACGATTGGTCTGGGAATATTCATTTTAACAGGAAATATTCATACAACGGCACAATCATTGGTGGACTCCACAACGGAATTATTGTCGGATTGAGAAAATAACAAAAATATTTTATTAAAAATAACGACGGAAGTTTTACCGTTGATACTGTTAAAACACCCGGTGTTAAAATTACAGGAATACGCGTGGTAGCATAGTAGCACACGGTATTGATTATTGATGCTTACGTGAGAAGTCACTTAGTTTTGTTCAATTATTGCTATAGTAATTGTTGCATAGTATCTCGCGTTATTTCATTCAATTATTATCAATATTTTATATATTATTAAATCAATAATTGAGACGACGAAGTTATTAATATTATTATTTGCTATATTAACAATGTTTAGAAGTTCTGTCAAGGAGAGGTTTGGTCATCTAATTGCGCGCCAATAGGAAGAAATCCTTATTGAAAAGTCCCCTCTTTCCTGAGAATGACCTGGTCGATTAATATTGTGAATTATAATAATGATGATAAATGTTGTTACAAATATTGAGAGAATTTTTATGAGGTATTTGTTGTATTTATAGACCTCCACTTACGCATCTTTCAAATTAATATGTGTCATGAGTATAATATGTATATATATATATATATATATATATATATATATATATATATATATATAATAAAATAATCCAACAATCTTCCAAACATCCCCCCCACCCGTGAGTCATCAGTAATATCTAATATATATATATATATATATATATATATATATATATATATATTGATTTGGTGGCCAGAATCAGATTTGTTCAGGGGGGGGGGATAGATAGTTTGTTCAGAAAAGAGTTGCATTATTATTATTATTATTATTATTATTATTATTATTATATATATATATATATATATTATAATAAGTTTTGTTTTTTATGTAAAATAAAATATATTATATTTTATTATAAACAAATCTGGACCGTCCGTTTAAAAGTAAATCAATCTGGACCGTTCATGTATTGGTTAATATTCAGTCCATTCTTCTATAAATAGAAGCCCATTCCTTCATTATTTCTTACGAATTCATTGAAACTCTAGAGAGAGAAGAAAGGAAAGTATTCTGCTACTTCACTACTCCGATATCCAATTTCTTTTACGGTAAGGGGTATTATTTCTTTTGTATTCATGAAGAGAACTTCTGTTATTCCATTCTTTATTATTCTGATGGAATAACCTGTATACGCGGGCTACTATATACTTGGTGAAATTCTTCTGTTATTCCGTCTTTATTATTCTGTTGGAATATCCTGTCTGTGCGCTTTACGCCTGACCTAGTTCTGTCTTTATTATTCTGTTGGAATATCTTGTCTATGTGTTTTACGCCGGACCTGGTTCCGTTTTTATTATTCTGTTGGAACATCCTGTCGGTGCGAATTTCGCCTGACCTAGTTCTGTCTTTATTATTCTGTTGGAATATCCTGTCTGTGCGTTTTACGCCGGACCTGGTTCCGTTTTTATTATTCTATTGGAATAACCTGTCTATGTGAAGTACCGCATGCATTGTGATTTCTTTTGTTATTCCATTCTTTATTATACTCAGTTGATTAAAGTTTTAACTTCTATACTCCATGAAATTAGTGAAAATATCTTTGATATTTGCGCTTCATCTAGTATCTTTTCATGGAAATATTCTTCTGAGCATTCTTGAATTTTACTCTACAAAGAAGTATCATGTTGACAATTTGGACGTTATTAGTTCCTGAATAAATTAATTCTTGAACTTGTTTTATTGAATTCTTATATCATTGTCATCATCCTCGTGTTTATTTTTTTTTAAAGTCATCTGTAGCCTGTAGTGTATGGATGGACTTGGTATGATTATAACCAGGGATTATTCGGTGTAATCATGACCGTAATGTTACAAATGATGTGGTAAAAGTCCTCATTGGCCCGTAGTGCATTGATGGACATTTATTGGCATGATCATGACCATTGATGAATACACGAATATCCTTGGCCCGTAGTGCATGGATAATTTGTGGTCGTGACCCTAATGAATATCATTGGCCGTAGTGCAGGGATGATGTGGATTATTTATTAAGCTGAGTCCCAGCAATAAAAAGTGATGAAAAATCTTTTTAAATCATAAAAGATAATAGACTTTATTCTCTACTTGACTCTTTTAATGGATTGCTTGTTTAGCTGCAGTTAAACTTGATGTCTATTGTATTTTATCAATTTAACATTGTTGAAGACTAATGATAATTTATTCTACATTATCTTAGTCATAATATTTCTTATTTGGCTAGTTGAGCTCACCCTTTTCTTTCACTGTTCTCTTCAGGAAAATGAGAACGTAGTCGGGACTAGTCGGAGGAACGGAGTGACGGTCCGAGATGGTGTCTTAGTAGTCCTCACTATTCTATAAAATAGTGTGATAATAAATATAATGAGGACTTATTCTGAGAGTGGATATTGTCTAAAAGATAATATTTGTATTAAAACTCACAGCTCATATTGTATATTTAAGATTGTATTTGAATTTTGTACCATGTATTTGACGACTCAAGATGGGTGATGCATCCCTAATTTTGGGGGCATCACAATATAAGTTTCAAGTATGTGACTTGAACATGAGATTATATAATTACAATTAGTATCATTGTTGATGGGACAACAATGATGCATTAAGACTAGTATGTGGATTGACTGATGACCAAATCTCATTGGTCATAAATATATGAGATATTAAGTCAATGCATAGGTACATGTTAGAGAACGATGTACTGGACAGACCCACCATGAGAATTCTATGTGGAGCATTGTGCGAAGTGTCATTAGCAATTCTCATAGTGACAATGATGTAATGACCCTCCGACCGGAAATCACTATATTACTACACGGGAATTTATGTATTTTGATATCATCAAAGGTCACCTTTAATATGGTGGACTATAAAAGTGATTATTAGGTACATCATGAATCATGTGAGGAATATGAGTGATCTAGATGGAATTTATCCCTCCTATATATTAGGGGTGATATCCATAGGCCTCTTGATTGAGTAGGACTATGAAATGCATGGCCATGCTCAAATAGTTATTTATTTCATATAGTCTACTCATTGATCAAGAAAAACTCAGATTAAATTATGAAGAGTATGACACATTCCATGACTCGAGTTTAATCTAGGATATTAAGGTTAAAAGGATTAAATTATATTAAAACATTAGTCACGAAAAGTTTGCATCGAATCATCGATCTTATTATTACTTGGATAGCAGTGATGCATTACTAGATGCCGCTCACTATTTATAATTTTATAATATGATTTTAAAATTATTGTCAACGTAATAATAGCCTATAGGGTCACACACATAGAACATAATTTAAAAGGGAATTAATTTAAATTTTAAGGATTTAAATATATTAATATGATTAATAGTATTTAAATCACAAATTTAAATTAAAAGGATAATTTGTATATATGTATATTAATTAAGTAAGACTTAATTAAGATATATATATATATATATATATATATTTGGATTTTATAAAATTAGGTTTTGATTAATTCCTTTTAACTACTATATATATGATATATAGCAGCTACTTAGGGTAATATCATAACTGGAAAAACCCTAGCCGCTCTTAGAGAGAGACTAGAGAGAAAACTTTTTGAAAAATCTTGTTCCTTTGGTGGCTAGTACCGCAAGTCCCTTTATTGCAGAATCGTATGACGGTTCGTGCGACGTTTGTGTGGATACCATAGAGACGTAGTTTCGTGAGGAATTGCGTTGGAGATTCGAAGCGTTTCAGAAGCTTTTTCATAATCGGTATAATCTCTTTACACTGAATTAATATCTGTTTCGCATGGATCCTGTTTTGGGTTTCGGAAATTATTCTGTTTTTGTTTAATTTTATTCCGATGCACATTGCTTTGATGTGCCGAAATCCCAACATTCTGGAAGAAAGAATCGATGAAGAAAGAATACTTCGAGTCAACTCCAGACTTTGTGTTCCTAACGACTCAGACTTGAAGTATAAAATCATGATAGTGGTGCACAACACATCAGTTTATAATCCATTTTGGGAGTACCAAAATGTATCGTGATCTTCGACATACATTTTGGTGGAGTAATATAAGAAGAAGATAGGTGGAGTTTATCTCAAGGTGTTTAACTTATCAACGTGCCAAAGCGGAGAATCAAGTGCCAAAAGGTCCATTGCAACCGCTTGAAATTCCAGAATGAGAGTGGGAGCACAATACCATGGATTTCGTTACTGGTCTTCACAAGGTTTCTCAAGGCATAGATGCAATTCGGGTCATTATCGATAGATTAACCAAATATGCTCATTTTTACCTATACGAGAAACTTATTCACTTGAATGTCTTGTTCATATATACATAAATGAGATTGTAAGACTGCATGGTATGCCAGTATCCATAGTTTTGATCGAGACCCAAGATTCACTTCACGATTTTGGTTTAGTTTGTAAAACGCTATAGGCACGAATTTATGATTCAGTTCGGCATACCATCCTCAAACGAATAGGCGGTCTCAAACGAAAAGGCAGTCGAAGAGGAATATTCAAACTCTTGAAGATCTATTAAGACTCTATGTCCTTGACTTCAAAGGAAGTTGGGACAAGTTCTTGTCATTGGTGGAATTCTCCTACAACAACAGTTAACAAGCAAGTATTGGCATGGCTCCATTCGACGCGTTGTATGGACGCAAGTGTCATTCTCCAGTATGTTGGGATGAGGTGGGTGAAGCAACGTTGTTGGGTCCGAAATTGGTACGCATGACAACGGAAAAGATTCCAATGATCCGGCAACGTATAAAAACATCACAAGATCGACAAAAGAGTTATACTGATCCTCATCAAAAGGACGTGAAATTCTATATTGAAGATCATGTGTTGTTACGTGTTGCTGCATGAAAAGGAGTTACAAGATTTGGAAAGAGAGGAATGCTCAATCCTTGATTCATCAGGCCATTCGAAATCCTCGATCGAGTAGGAACTGTGGCTTATAGACTCGCTTTACCGCCAAATATGTCTCGTGTTCATAACTTTTTTCACATATCTATGTTATGTAAATATGTGGAAGACCCGAACCACATTATTGAATTAAAACCGCACGAGATAGTGGAAGAGATTTAACGTATGAAGAGGTACATGTTAAAATCTTGGTTAAGAAGAAACATGTTCTACGCTCCAAAGTTATACCTCAAGTCAAAGTTTTGTGGAGAAACCACGATGTTGAGGAAAAGACCTGGGAGTTAGAATCTGAAATGAAATCAAGGTATCCTCACCTCTTCGACATACCAAGTACGTACTCCAATTTCAGGGACGAAATTTCATAAGAAAGAGAGGTTGTAAGACCCCAGCTTTTATGAATAAAGATTAATTTTTCTCAAAATATATTTTTGAATATTATGGTGTGGATTTGATATAATATTATAGTTGTGGGTAATATTTATAATTTTACAAAGTAAGCAAGTTGTTATAAAATATTCGATTGGTCAGGGCAATATTCGTTTTAACAGGGAATATTCGTACGACGACACAATCATTGGTGGACCCCACAACAGAAGTATTGTCGGAGTTAGAAAGTAATAGAAATATCTTTTTATAAAAATAAAGGCGAAAGTTTTACCATTAAACTGTTGAAATACCCAGTGGTAAAAGTACAGTAATACGCGTGATTGCATAGTAGCACACGGTATTGTACAATATCTTTGATTATTGATGCTTACGTGAGAAGTCACTCAGTTTTATTCAATTATTACCACAGTAATTGTTGCATAATATCTCTCATATTATTAATTCAATTATTGTCACAGTATTATCTGTATAATATTTTATATTATTAAATCAATAATTGAGACGACAAAGTTATTCATATTATTATTTGCATTATTGATGATGTTTATAAGTTCTGTCGAGGAAAGGGGTTTGGTCACCTAATTACGCGCCCATAGGGAGAAATCCTTATCAAAAATCCCCCTCTTTCCTAGGAATGATCTAGGTTGTTAATATTATGAGTTATAATATTACTGATGAATAAGTTCGTGTTGATTAAATATGTTTGTTCATTAATTTTCTTTAATTCTTTCGTGACCCAATTGAAAGTAGTATGCACACAAGTCAATCATGTTTGATGATAAATCATATTTTGTAACAATCTTATTTATTTATTAATAAAAAGTATTTATCTATTAAAGGCTTTTAATTATCTACGTGATGTTATTTTATAATATGTGATAAACTCATAGTTTTAAGCAATGCTTTTAGAATAATGATGATGATCATTCTAATGAGATCTAAATTCATAGAAAGCTTAAAACTAAAATAGTTCCCAATCATTGGATTACTAAATTGGGGATTAGTGAATCCGGATAGATTGGTACATACGTTGCTTGCTCATTGGATGAGGATGATTGATCTCATGATCATTTGTGTGGAGACACTAAAGCAAGTATGTAGGTGCTTATTAGAGAATAAGTTCACTGAACGTGGCTCACTAAGGAATACCTAATGGAGTTTTACTTATCTGTCAATAGAAATTCCTGTAGTGATAGTAGTACAAGTGATCCTTGGACTTGAGATCATCATAGTATCTTGTGTATGATGAGTTATACTTTGACTTATTCCTTAAGACCCTTAGGGTATATCAAAGGGTATGCTTAGGTATATTAAGTTGTACATGAAGATAATGTATGACCTGCTAGAGTTTATGCCCTAGAAGCCAATTATTTGATATAATTGCTTAACATTTTGATATTATATTAGATTGAATAAATGAATGATTTTATTATGGTTTTATTTACTGCGTTATATAAATGTTAACATAATAAAAAAATCCTTAGAATAGTGATACAAATTATATAGTTTCAAGTATGTGACTTGAACATGAGATTATATAATTATAATTAGTATCATTGTTCTTAAATGTCCCTAGTCGAGTATCATTGTTGATGGGACAACAATGATGCATTGAGACTAGTATGTGGATTGACTGATGACCAAATCTCATTGGTCATAAATATATGAGATATTAAGTCAATGCATAGGTACATGTTAGAGAACGATGTACTGGACAGACCCACCATGAGAATTCTATGTGGAGCATTATGCGAAGTGTCATTAAAAATTCTCATAGTGACAATGATGTAATGGTCCTCCAACCTGAAATCACTATATTACTACACAGAAATTTATGTACTTTGATATCATCAAATGTCACCTTTAATAGGGTGGACTATAAAGGTGATTATGGGGTACATCATGAATCGTGTGAGGAATATGAGTGATCTAGATGGAATTTAACCCTCCTATTTATTAGGGGTGATATCCATAGGCCTCTTGATTGAGTAGGACTATGAAATATATGGCCATGCTCAAATAGTGATTTGTTTCATATAGTCTACTCATTGATCAAGAAAACTCAGATTAAATTATGAAGAGTATGACACATTCCATGACTCGAGTTTAATCTAGGATATTAAGGTTAAAAAGATTAAATTACATTGAAGCATTGGTCACAAAAAGGTTGCATCGAATCATCGATCTTATTATTACTTGGGTAGCATTGATGCATTACTAGATGCCGCTCATTGTTTATAATTTTATAATATAATTTTAAAATTATTGCCAACGTAATAATAACATATAGGGTCACACACATAGAACGTTATTAAAATGAAATTAATTTAAATTATAAGGATTTAAATATATTAATATGATTAATATTATTTAAATCACGAATTTAAATTAAAAGGATAATTTGTATATACATATGTATATTAATTAAGTAAGACTTAATTAAGATATATATATATATATATATATATATATAATTCGAATTTTATGAAATTAGGTTTTGATTTGATTAATTCCTTTTAACTACTATATATATGATATATAGCAGCTACTTAAGGTAACATCATAATTGAAAAACCCTAGCCGCTCTTAGAGAGAGACTAGATAGAAAACAGTTTCATAATCGTTCATTTGGTGGCTAGTACCGCAAGTCCCTCTTATTGCAGAATCGTTCGACTGGTTCGTGCGGCGTTCGTATGGATACCATTGAGGTGTGGTTCTAATTGGATTGCGTAAAGGATTCGAAGCTATTTGGGATTTTTCCATAATCGGTATAATAACTAAACCACTGAATTAATTTTAGTTTCGCTTGGATTCCTGTTTTGGGTTTCAGAATTGCTTTGATTTATTTTCTATTTTCGCTGCGTTTTTGTGCTGAAAACCCTACATGATCAATAAATAATCTACCACTTCGAGTAAATGAATAGAAATTTCCAATGTGATTCGATAAATGACAACCCAGTAGTCCTTGGCCAAGGCAGAATAAATTAGAAAGGAGTTTCTAATTTGCATTATTTAGAGTTGTGCATTTAAGAGTCGAAATACATATAATTACATAAAATAAGACTTAACAGTAATTCCATGTCTTATATTTAATTGGGATATTGTATGGTGGAAGGATTGAATTGTACGATAACTATTTACTCAAAGGTTCTTTTATGATTAATGTTGAAATCTATATTATCTGGAAAGTCGTTAATCGCTAGGGAGGCTTATCCATATTGTAGAATAAATATTATTTATTTAAATAAATTAATAGTTTAATTTATTTATTTAAATATGATTAGAATTGTTCTAATTGATTTATTCACAACCGGTTTAATATGGAGAACCTAAAGGGTCACACCATAAAAGGAAGAATAACTATTTAAGAAGCAAATGGCATAATCGTAATAATAAGTTAAGTATATTTAATTTAATTTATGGTGATAGAATAAATTAAATAGCTTACTATTTATTATTTAATATTTTAGAAATATTAAATATAAATTAATAAGAGGGGTCTTATTATTATTATTACTATTATTATTATTTAATTCCTAAAGGAGTTTGAGAATTAATTAATAAAAGTACTCTCATTTATTCCTAATATGATTGGAAGCCTAATTAATTAAAGAAATTTAATTAATTAAAATAAAACTCAATTCCTTAATTGTTAAGGAGTGTTGCTCACATCTATAAATAAGAGGAGTCTTATTATGGGTGATAGAGGGGTGTTGATTTTTTCACAACAGACGTGATTCCAATTGTTGGAGAGTACGCTCCTTTTCTATGAGAGATAGAAAAATTAGGGTTTTGCCAACCACCCATTTTCTTGAATCCTTTCTTCTTCCTCGGTGGATCACCTCTAGAGGCCAAAGACTTGGGTGGCTAACGTTGATCAAAGGAAGGAACCAAACCCGGTGGATTCAAGTTGAACGTGAAAAGGATTGGAGGTGAATTTGTACCTGAGTAAGCTCGAATCTTCAAGGGTATGATTCTTGTTCTTCATATCTTTTCGTTTAATTAATAATTGTGCATAAAGGATGATCCGGGTATATGGTTTGTAAAATTTTAAACTCTGACTTTTACACGTTTTCCGCTTATTTGTGCAATTTGATTGCGTTCATGAATCTTATAAACCTAACACCAATTACCCTCAAAGGATGTAATTCTGTGATTGGCTGGTTTTGTTATAATTGACCAAATGGGTAATCAATCGGATAAATGAGAAATTAATTACTATTGGTTCACATGCAAATTACTGTTGGTTCACATGCATGGAACTATTGGTTCACATGCATATACTATTAGGGGAGGTTGTGCAAGATTGATAATACTTGAAGGACTAAATTAAAAGTAGAGGTAAAGATGAAGGTACTATAGTGTAATAATTCGAGCCCCTAAACGTGCAATTATCGAAAAAATATTTTTCTATAAATAGAAGCTCATTTCTTCTTTCATTCCTCACCTAATTCACTAAGACTCAAAAGAGCAACTATAGAGAGGAAGAAGAAGAGTATCCTGTTACTTCACTGTTGCAGTATCTAGTCTTCTACTAAGGTAAGAGATATTATTTTTGTTCAATATTCGTATAAATAATATTTTCTTCCATACTCTGTAGTATATAAGTAATATTATTTCGTTTCGTATTCCTAATTCTACACTCATTTTGTTAAAGTATTGCTTCTATACTCCGTGAAATTAGTAGAATATCTTTGAAATTTGCGCTTCATCTAGTATCTTTTCATGAAAATATTATTCTGAGCATTCTTGATAATTTTTAATCTTTTCATGTCAAAGTACTATTCATGGGGTACTATTCATAAAGTACTATTTACGGGGTACTATTTACGAAATATTATTCACAGGGTACTATTCACAAAGTACTATTCTCAAAGTATTATTCACACAATACTATTCACGAGGTACTATTCACCCAGGGTACTATTCATGACAAAATTAATTTTTTCTGTCCAAATCATTTTTGATATAATATTATTCTTGAATTTTACTCCACAAAGCAGTATCATGTTGACAATTTAGACATTATTAAATTCTGGATAAATTAAATTATAAATTTTTAAATTTTATCCTTTTCTCTCATTTAATTGAATTCTTATATCATTGTCATCATCCTCATGTTTATATTGTGATGAAAGTCATCTTTGGCTTGTAGTGCATAGATGGACTGTTGATTGGTATGATTATGACCAGGGATCATTCGGTATAATCATGACTTGTAATGTTACAAATGATGTGGTAAAAGTCCTCATTGGCTCGTAGTGCATTGATGGACAGTTGTTGGCATGATCATGACCATTAGTGATAACACGAATATCCTTAGCCCGTAGTGCATGGATAATTCGTAAACGTGATACTAATGAATATTCTTAGCCCGTAGTGCATGGATAATTCAGGGATGTGAATCATTTATTGAGCTGAGTTTCAGCGATAAGATTGATGATAAACTTTTTAAATCATAGAAGATAGTAGATATTATGCTCTAATTGTAACGTCCCCAAAATCGGGACTATTTTCCTTCCCGATCTTGTGCGTTAAAAATATCTTGTTCTAACTTTAAAATATTATTTAATGTTAAAATAGTTAAAAATGCGGAATAAATTTTTTTTTTCTTTCTTTCCATTCATTCATTCCCTGAATCGCAACCTTTATAATTCTTCTTTATACTAGAATCATAGTCATTACATGATTTATTTAATCTGAATAGATATGAATATATGTACAATTCATTATTTCAAACATATTCCTAATTCAGAACAAATGATCTTCATCTATTGAATTATTCAAAGATTTACTTCTCTGTGGTTTACACATGTAAATACCATTCAATGATTCAACACAATCTCAATTAAATCACTAGTCTTCTTTTCATGCGCTCCTAATCACGATAGATCGCATCATAGCTTTAACCTGCAAATTAAGCAAGATTGAGCACGACGGCCCAGCAAGTCTAACAGTCTATCATGCATCACATAGCACATATGTTCACATTCAGTTCATGCATTTATATTATTGGGGTTCAAGTATATTACAAATGCATCATCACATTTATATCCTGCTGGTAGCAACATAAATATCATAGCATACTACACATGTCATGTACATGTCATTCATTGCACATATATATTGAGCTCCCCGACTCAATTCAATAATTAGTCATAATTTGACATTCATCATTCACAAAGCAAATAATACAGTTCATAGGTATTACATACTTACTTATAAACATAAATCATGCTAACAGTTATCTATAGTAATTATAAGTCCACATAAATAAACTGAGAAACTTGCCTGTACCGGGGTTTTACCATTACACCAACTTCTGCGTTCCTTGCACAACCTACATTGTATGTGGGATTGATAACAAAACACGTAATTTCAGTTATCATGGTGGTAGTTTAGATTTCTATATCTGAGATATTGTATACATTTTTCAAATACCTCATCCATGTTTTCTCATTAGTCATTTTTCACTTTGATGGGGTTTGGCATGCTTATATTATGCAATAGGAATGACTTTAAGGTTATCATTTACATCTTATTCAAGATTTAGAACATAAAGGGTTCATGTGTTCTTGAGTTCACTAGTTTTGGTCAATTCTTGCCAAATTAATTTCTAGCCACTTTAGTTCATTCCAACACTTGAATTATATCTAGTTAAGACTATTTCTAGCATTCCTTTAGATTTACCAAGCATAGATTGGGTTTTGACCCTTTAAACCTAGCTTTTTCACGCTTTTACACACTAACTTCTCAAGTTCTTGTATACATTAGCATTCCAACACTTGGAATAGCCTAGCATAACTCTAACTCACTTGTCTAAGGTGTCGAAACTAAGTTCTAGGCCAAATGGAAAAATCTCAAATTTTCATACTTAGACAAATTTGCAAAAACTGCAGTTTTAGTGATTTTCCAAGTTAGTTTGGTGATTTGTTTAGACTCCTTTGTTAAGCCAAGAGCTTAACCACTTGGCCCAACTTCTAGACCATACTACAAGGTATTTTAATCAAGGTTTAGGATTCTAGTTCATGTCCATTAGGCTTTCCAAAACAGGGCTCACACTTAGCCATTTTCTTACTTTTTTTACAAAATTGATTTTGTACTTTTTCCAAATTTTTCCAGTTCTGGCCATTAAGATAGTCTAGACATATATATTTAAGTTACTTAAGGTTACTTTTAGTATCGCCACACTTTATTTAATCATCTAGCCCATTTTGACCTATCAAAGCTCACTTTAGGCTTGAAAAGAGGTCTTAACTTGGTTCTCTTGCTAGCTTTGGTAATGGCCATGATTTGGAACTGTTATAATCAGGTATTAGGAACTTTATATGAGTTCATTACAGCCCCTTAACTTCAGGTGCTAACAATTACCCAAAACAGTCCACTATTTGTCTAAAATGTGATTTTTGCCAAGACCAATACTTAAAACAGTCTAGACTTGGTTTCCTTAGCTTGTGTAGCTTACTTAGGTTATATTTTAGCTATTGGAATTTGCTTACAAGGTCCAGGTATTGTATCTCTTTACTTGGGTGTTAGTTGACCCTTAAAAACTTACTTTTCATATCTTTTGACATAATTTGTACAACACACTTCCTAAACCTTGGTGAACTTGACGAACAACTTTCAATTAGTGTATATAGGTAACCTAGGGACTCTATTCTGTCTTATAATCTCAGTAGCTAAATTTGGCCATAACAGTTCCTATTCTTAGGATTTTAAGCACTGTTTTGGCATTCATTCACAAACAGTCCCTTACCAATCTGTATAAGCATGAATTAGTTATACATTACCACAACAGTCCTAAGTATTTCAAAGCTCAAGTTGTATGGATTGTTACTTCATACACATGCTACATAAACTTACAGGCTAAAGACTTTGTTTATTTGACCAAAACAGTCTAACACATGAACTGTTAATCCAACAAAAATTAAGCTATGTCTTTGATGTTATTATGGACTGATTTGCACAATATCTTTCCCAATCATTACCAGAATTGTTCTTAGTTTATTAGCAAGGCAATTAGTTGGTTAATGGCATATCATGCCAGTTAAAACAGTGGTAGAGGTTGGCATGTGCAAAATAGGTCCAAACTTAGCTTATTTTGGTTTCAAGCTTTTTAAAAATTCCAATTAGGTATCATTATTACTTGCCTCCATGATTTGGTTGTTTAGACACCTTGAAATGCAAATCACACTATGGTCAAGGGAAATCAGTCCCTAACTAGTTTGCTAGTACAGTTACTTCAAATCAGTTTTGGTTTACTTATAGTACATACAGTTTGGCCATTTCAATTCATGCCTTCTATGGTGCTACCCTTTTTGGAAATAAGATAGATAACATACCTTCCTAGATTGAAAGACAACACCTTTTTAAACCTTCTAGTTATGCTGGCTGAGAGCTCAAAGGAGAACCCCCAGCCCGGCCACTGCAACTGCTGCTGTCCAATGACAGCAGCTCTGCACCCACATGGCTATTTTCTCACTTCAATACTCCAAATCCAGGTGTTCATTTATAACAATTTTTAGATATATTGTACATAGCATATGGGAGTATTTTTAGAAATTATAAAACCTCCATTTCAGACTTGTTAGGCTGTCCAACATTATGCTCAAAATTGACTTGACATACTAGTTTTCAATATATATATTTTTTTTCCAGCCTGATCCTGTTGCGCTAAAACAGTCGTAACTTTTTCGTTTCAAAACATTTTTGAGCGATTCTTGAGCCCACGAGAAGATAACTTCCGGGACTACAACTTCTCTTCAGATCACAAATCCAAATTCCAAACCGAACAGAACAGAAATCTGCTCTATGTGGACAGAATGTTCTGTTTTTAAACTGCACGACCCTCCTTCGCTAAAATGGTCATAACTCCTTCGTTTCAAAACATTTTTGAGCGATTCTTAAGCCCACGCGAAGATAACCTCCGAGACTACAACTTTTATTCTTTGACCATTTCCAAATTCAAAACACAGAATTCCAGAATTTCGTGCAAAGGGACTGACCCGAGTTGATTAGACAGTTTTGACGCGACTACTATGAAAGATCGTAACTCTTTGCTCCGAAGTCGGAATTAGTCCGTTCCGGAGTCTATGGAAAGCTTATTCAGTGTACTATAACATAACAAAAGCCCAGAATTTTCTGGAAACATATACTAGACCCGAAATGGACTTCAAGGTCAGCGGTCATACTAGTTTTTCACTTTTTATTTTGATTTCCAATTACTTTTTGCTTTAACTAAGTATGCTCAATGTCTTTAATTATCATCATATATGGTATATATATATATATATATATATATATATATATATATATATATATAGCCCAAGCTTTAGTTTTGCCTAATACTTGGTTTTTTAATCAAAACAGTTCTTAGAGGACTTTTTACAAACACCCTACGTGCACTATTTTGTAGCACAGGTGTCATAGCTACTGATCTGTTCTATAATCCATTAATTCACCTTATAACACCACAGCCAACTTATCTCCTTGTGTCTAAGTTCAGTTCATCTTAGCATAGCCATAGCATAGTAGTGAATTTTTTTAACACAATAACTTAATATATCAACAACTATCATGTTAACAGTCATTCTCAACCTTTAGTCTAGCATTCAGAATACTTAAAATAATGGCTTAGTCATAGTTAAATGCTTAGCTCATATATGGACTGGTATACAATCAGTTATAAACATCTTATGTTCATACAAAACTGCTTTCTTAGCACCTTTGCATCTTTAGGACTGCAATATATATTATTAGCATAGAACTAGACTTGAATGCAATCTTTTTCCAAAATAGTTTACTCCAACCATGTATTAACAGACATTTCACCAAACAATTGGGGTGCAGTTCATATCTACCCATGAAATACATATATTCTTAGCTTAGTGCTCCCAGCCTTAAGACTTAAATAATAACAAACATAATGTGATACATTACAGTTCCAAATCACAACAGTACACATAGCATAAAAATTAGCACAACTGCTCCTTATATCTATTCCAGGCCATTCGGCGTAATCAGAGCACCAATGGCACGAAATGGAACAAAAAGAAGATGGAAAAGATTACCGTAGTAGCTTAGAGGTTGCACTTGATTGCTGTTCACTTCTTTTTCCTGCTCTAGCCGAGTTCTTCTTACCTCACTATCAATCGGCTCTCTTTTCTTTCTCATGGTGTTAAAGCCTTGGGAAGTCAGTAAGGGGTGGGATATGAAGTTAAATAACTGAACTTTTCTTTCTCTGATCATGCCAAGCTTTGCCCCTAGCTGGCCCCTACCAGCCTCCCTACCAAGCTGGGAGCAATCAATACTAGTCTAGTTTATTTTAACTTCTACCCAGCCACCCTAGGTTGTCTGCTACACCTTATCTTCTGCAAGTTTATCTAACGTGTTCTTTGTCTGTTATACAAACTAACCAACCTAACCAAGACCAACTATCTATTAACAACAAAACAACCTCAGCACTTTAGTTCACCACTATGGGTTGCTGGAATGTTTCTAAGTCAAGGCTGGGCTTAAACAGTTCCTTTTTGCTACACCTCCTATGGGCTGCCCGATAGGCTTAGTAACAAGGCAAGGATTAGATTTAAGGTCGACTTATAGCATATACAAAATAAGCAATAGCTCCTCCTAATAAAAGAGTGGTCATACATTAAGTATATATTTAATATCACCAATTCACCACATTAAAATAATTTAATATTATAAATTATTTTAATTATACCCACATATGCGTTATAATATCATACAACATATTATCTAATAAGAATTTTATTTATTACCAAAAAATTTGGGTTATCACATTCTTTTTCGTCCCCGAAATCACAATACCGAATCATTCTTAATCGGTTAACATCTTTTCTCGTAACTTTATCGTTGAATTATTTCAGCATACCACAAAAATTTAAAATAAATCATCTATTTTCACTCTAGGTTTTAAACTTTAACCTTTAATTTAATCATTAAAGATCTTCTAAATTTTCGGGTTGTCACAATCACCCCTTCTTCTAAGAATTTCGTCCCCGAAATTACAGCATACTAATCTCTGCTTATTCTCTTGATCAACACTAGGTTTTCAACTTAACCTTTACAATTTCCTCATTCGAGGATTTCTCTTTCTATCATCACATTCTACCACAACATTACTCTGAAGGGTTTAAAGAAGAAAAAAAAAACTTTTCATATATGTCTGAGGAATCATAAAAACTTTGAACTCTGAGGTTTAGGGGTATTTCTACCTGCTACCTCTTTCAATTAAGAAAGAAAGGTACTCTACCTCTGAAACATTTCTTTAATAGGTATGTTTATAATCACAAAGAAGGTAAACTACCGATGCGGGTACTTTAGATGATCAGTCTGTTGTACCTTAGTAATAGGAACGACTATACGCGTTCTTAGATTGGAATATTTTATCCAATTGGCATATCCCCATTTTCAGGGTTGTTCACCTCAGACTTATCATAAGATTCCGCACCAAAACAATTTGGTTCGGCCTAAGCTTTCAAAGAAATACTTTGAATTTCATAAACATTTGTCTAGCTGAATCAAATAGCTTAGACACCTATCAATAATTCGAATTTCAATCGAAATATTTCTAGCCAAATTCAGTTGGCAATAAATTATCTTTAAAATTCTTAAAATCATTTTGACGTCATGATACCGTACTGTATATACAGTCCGTTGAGGATTCCGTCATTTTGTGACTTTGTCATACTACATCATACTATAATGGGCTGACGATCTTTAGATCACATCCAACACTAAGTAATTATGCATTGATAACTCCATCATTTTCATCATCTTTGCACCAGGTTGCATGATGCATTAATGATATAAAAATACATTTTGAACATTCAAATTATTTTGGTCTAGCCGAATCAATTAGCATAGACTCTTCTTTAAACAGTTCAAAAATCTTTGCAAATCAGTTTTATCATCTCAACAGGTAATGAGGTGTCGGTAGCCCGAAGTCCACGCATACACAATAGTCACCAGGAGTTGAGAATAAAAATTCATTTGTTTCAAAAGCACATACTGTGTATTTAGCTTGATGTCAAAAATTTCGAAGTCTAGCATAGCTAGAAGATTTGGAATACCTATATTTCCACCATCATCTTCACTTTCTATAATGATCCATTGCTTAATAATTCTATCTATTCCTATCATCCTCAATACTTCATTCACACTTAGTTATACCCCAGTTCATCAAACTTACCACACTTTGGAAATTCAGGAACTTGCCATAATCATATGAGTTTAGAAACTTATCCTAGTCAGACCATAGACGTCCATTCGCTGAGGGGTTGAAAACATACCATATGATTATGAGTCACGAAATTACCATATGCATTAGTTTTAAGAACCGTCCCTAATCTTAATATCATCTAACCTAATCTTATATTCTCTACCTATCCGTTATACACATGAAAAAAAAATCACCTTCTCAACAGGTATATAACAGATAGCGCGACACAAAAATTTCAATGATTATCACTACCAGAAGCTAAGTGGTTGTTACCCCAAGTATAATTCCAAGCCCATACAAAGAATCATACAACTTAGCTGCTGACATGAGTTCTCAATTGAAATCCCACCCAATTCTAGCTTCCCCTTGCTCAATACGAATTTTATTTAATCCGTATCTCATCATCTACAACTCTTTTCTGAGTTTGCATAGTACCATTTCATAGTACATTCTCTTTATAGCGTCAGGCTATATCATTCCAATCATTTCATAGATTTTCTGCTATTCAATCTGATCACGTCGTGATCTTATCTTATAATCGTGTTATATTACGATTCTCTTCTATCTTATGATCGTTTTGTTTTACGATCTCCTTTCCCTTTATACTTTTAGTCCCATAGACTCTATTTATTATTACTTTTTGTCTTTAACATCAGAGTTAGGTAACTCTGGATCTTTATAACTTTTCAAGATTCTTCTTTGAATCCTATTTACTTAATAATGAATTTCCTAAATTCATCTCTTAACAAATTAGACTCTACTTGAGTTTATTCCTTATCCTTATCTCTGCAGTTATAGCCTAAGGTACACCTACCTAAGGTTTATAACCTACAGCTTTGATACCAACTGTAACGTCCCCAAAATCGGGACTATTTTCCTTCCCGATCTTGTGCGTTAAAAATATCTTGTTCTAACTTTAAAATATTATTTAATGTTAAAATAGTTAAAAATGCGGAATAAATTTTTTTTTCTTTCTTTCCATTCATTCATTCCCTGAATCGCAACCTTTACAATTCTTCTTTATACTAGAATCATAGTCATTACATGATTTATTTAATCTGAATAGATATGAATATATGTACAATTCATTATTTCAAACATATTCCTAATTCAGAACAAATGATCTTCATCTATTGAATTATTCAAAGATTTACTTCTCTGTGGTTTACACATGTAAATACCATTCAATGATTCAACACAATCTCAATTAAATCACTAGTCTTCTTTTCATGCGCTCCTAATCACGATAGATCGCATCATAGCTTTAACCTGCAAATTAAGCAAGATTGAGCACGACGGCCCAGCAAGTCTAACAGTCTATCATGCATCACATAGCACATATGTTCACATTCAGTTCATGCATTTATATTATTGGGGTTCAAGTATATTACAAATGCATCATCACATTTATATCCTGCTGGTAGCAACATAAATATCATAGCATACTACACATGTCATGTACATGTCATTCATTGCACATATATATTGAGCTCCCCGACTCAATTCAATAATTAGTCATAATTTGACATTCATCATTCACAAAGCAAATAATACAGTTCATAGGTATTACATACTTACTTATAAACATAAATCATGCTAACAGTTATCTATAGTAATTATAAGTCCACATAAATAAACTGAGAAACTTGCCTGTACCGGGGTTTTACCATTACACCAACTTCTGCGTTCCTTGCACAACCTACATTGTATGTGGGATTGATAACAAAACACGTAATTTCAGTTATCATGGTGGTAGTTTAGATTTCTATATCTGAGATATTGTATACATTTTTCAAATACCTCATCCATGTTTTCTCATTAGTCATTTTTCACTTTGATGGGGTTTGGCATGCTTATATTATGCAATAGGAATGACTTTAAGGTTATCATTTACATCTTATTCAAGATTTAGAACATAAAGGGTTCATGTGTTCTTGAGTTCACTAGTTTTGGTCAATTCTTGCCAAATTAATTTCTAGCCACTTTAGTTCATTCCAACACTTGAATTATATCTAGTTAAGACTATTTCTAGCATTCCTTTAGATTTACCAAGCATAGATTGGGTTTTGACCCTTTAAACCTAGCTTTTTCACGCTTTTACACACTAACTTCTCAAGTTCTTGTATACATTAGCATTCCAACACTTGGAATAGCCTAGCATAACTCTAACTCACTTGTCTAAGGTGTCGAAACTAAGTTCTAGGCCAAATGGAAAAATCTCAAATTTTCATACTTAGACAAATTTGCAAAAACTGCAGTTTTAGTGATTTTCCAAGTTAGTTTGGTGATTTGTTTAGACTCCTTTGTTAAGCCAAGAGCTTAACCACTTGGCCCAACTTCTAGACCATACTACAAGGTATTTTAATCAAGGTTTAGGATTCTAGTTCATGTCCATTAGGCTTTCCAAACAGGGCTCACACTTAGCCATTTTCTTACTTTTTTTACAAAATTGATTTTGTACTTTTTCCAAATTTTTCCAGTTCTGGCCATTAAGATAGTCTAGACATATATATTTAAGTTACTTAAGGTTACTTTTAGTATCGCCACACTTTATTTAATCATCTAGCCCATTTTGACCTATCAAAGCTCACTTTAGGCTTGAAAAGAGGTCTTAACTTGGTTCTCTTGCTAGCTTTGGTAATGGCCATGATTTGGAACTGTTATAATCAGGTATTAGGAACTTTATATGAGTTCATTACAGCCCCTTAACTTCAGGTGCTAACAATTACCCAAAACAGTCCACTATTTGTCTAAAATGTGATTTTTGCCAAGACCAATACTTAAAACAGTCTAGACTTGGTTTCCTTAGCTTGTGTAGCTTACTTAGGTTATATTTTAGCTATTGGAATTTGCTTACAAGGTCCAGGTATTGTATCTCTTTACTTGGGTGTTAGTTGACCCTTAAAAACTTACTTTTCATATCTTTTGACATAATTTGTACAACACACTTCCTAAACCTTGGTGAACTTGACGAACAACTTTCAATTAGTGTATATAGGTAACCTAGGGACTCTATTCTGTCTTATAATCTCAGTAGCTAAATTTGGCCATAACAGTTCCTATTCTTAGGATTTTAAGCACTGTTTTGGCATTCATTCACAAACAGTCCCTTACCAATCTGTATAAGCATGAATTAGTTATACATTACCACAACAGTCCTAAGTATTTCAAAGCTCAAGTTGTATGGATTGTTACTTCATACACATGCTACATAAACTTACAGGCTAAAGACTTTGTTTATTTGACCAAAACAGTCTAACACATGAACTGTTAATCCAACAAAAATTAAGCTATGTCTTTGATGTTATTATGGACTGATTTGCACAATATCTTTCCCAATCATTACCAGAACTGTTCTTAGTTTATTAGCAAGGCAATTAGTTGGTTAATGGCATATCATGCCAGTTAAAACAGTGGTAGAGGTTGGCATGTGCAAAATAGGTCCAAACTTAGCTTATTTTGGTTTCAAGCTTTTTAAAAATTCCAATTAGGTATCATTATTACTTGCCTCCATGATTTGGTTGTTTAGACACCTTGAAATGCAAATCACACTATGGTCAAGGGAAATCAGTCCCTAACTAGTTTGCTAGTACAGTTACTTCAAATCAGTTTTGGTTTACTTATAGTACATACAGTTTGGCCATTTCAATTCATGCCTTCTATGGTGCTACCCTTTTTGGAAATAAGATAGATAACATACCTTCCTAGATTGAAAGACAACACCTTTTTAAACCTTCTAGTTATGCTGGCTGAGAGCTCAAAGGAGAACCCCCAGCCCGGCCACTGCAACTGCTGCTGTCCAATGACAGCAGCTCTGCACCCACATGGCTATTTTCTCACTTCAATACTCCAAATCCAGGTGTTCATTTATAACAATTTTTAGATATATTGTACATAGCATATGGGAGTATTTTTAGAAATTATAAAACCTCCATTTCAGGCTTGTTAGGCTGTCCAACATTATGCTCAAAATTGACTTGACATACTAGTTTTCAATATATATATATTTTTTCCAGCCTGATCCTGTTGCGCTAAAACAGTCATAACTTTTTCGTTTCAAAACATTTTTGAGCGATTCTTGAGCCCACGAGAAGATAACTTCCGGGACTACAACTTCTCTTCAGATCACAAATCCAAATTCCAAACCGAACAGAACAGAAATCTGCTCTATGTGGACAGAATGTTCTGTTTTTAAACTGCACGACCCTCCTTCGCTAAAATGGTCATAACTCCTTCATTTCAAAACATTTTTGAGCGATTCTTGAGCCCACGCGAAGATAACTTCCGAGACTACAACTTTTATTCTTTGACCATTTCCAAATTCAAAACACAGAATTCCAGAATTTCGTGCAAAGGGACTGACCCGAGTTGATTAGACAGTTTTGACGCGACTACTATGAAAGATCGTAACTCTTTGCTCCGAAGTAGGAATTAGTCCGTTCCGGAGTCTATGGAAAGCTTATTCAGTGTACTATAACATAACAAAAGCCCAGAATTTTCTGGAAACATATACTAGACCCGAAATGGACTTCAAGGTCAGCGGTCATACTAGTTTTTCACTTTTTATTTTGATTTCCAATTACTTTTTGCTTTAACTAAGTATGCTCAATGTCTTTAATTATCATCATATATGGTATATATATATATATATATATATATATATATATATATATATATATATATCTAGCCCAAGCTTTAGTTTTGCCTAATACTTGGTTTTTTAATCAAAACAGTTCTTAGAGGACTTTTTACAAACACCCTAC
Source organism: Panax japonicus (assembly GCA_020205505.1). NCBI lineage: Eukaryota > Viridiplantae > Streptophyta > Magnoliopsida > Apiales > Araliaceae > Panax > Panax japonicus. Next base: position 30,540,886 of record CM035093.1, on the reverse strand, counting down.
GTGCACTATTTTGTAGCACAGGTGTCATAGCTACTGATTTGTTCTATAATCCATTAATTCACCTTATAACACCACAGCCAACTTATCTCCTTGTGTCTAAGTTCAGTTCATCTTAGCATAGCCATAGCATAGTAGTGAATTTTTTTAACACAATAACTTAATATATCAACAACTATCATGTTAACAGTCATTCTCAACCTTTAGTCTAGCATTCAGAATACTTAAAATAATGGCTTAGTCATAGTTAAATGCTTAGCTCATATATGGACTGGTATACAATCAGTTATAAACATCTTATGTTCATACAAAACTGCTTTCTTAGCACCTTTGCATCTTTAGGACTGCAATATATATTATTAGCATAGAACTAGACTTGAATGCAATCTTTTTCCAAAATAGTTTACTCCAACCATGTATTAACAGACATTTCACCAAACAATTGGGGTGCAGTTCATATCTACCCATGAAATACATATATTCTTAGCTTAGTGCTCCCAGCCTTAAGACTTAAATAATAACAAACATAATGTGATACATTACAGTTCCAAATCACAACAGTACACATAGCATAAAAATTAGCACAACTGCTCCTTATATCTATTCCAGGCCATTCGGCGTAATCAGAGCACCAATGGCACGAAATGGAACAAAAAGAAGATGGAAAAGATTACCTTAGTAGCTTAGAGGTTGCACTTGATTGCTGTTCACTTCTTTTTCCTGCTCTAGCCGAGTTCTTCTTACCTCACTATCAATCGGCTCTCTTTTCTTTTTCATGGTGTTAAAGCCTTGGGAAGTCAGTAAGGGGTGGGATATGAAGTTAAATAACTGAACTTTTCTTTCTCTGATCATGCCAAGCTTTGCCCCTAGCTGGCCCCTACCAGCCTCCCTACCAAGCTGGGAGCAATCAATACTAGTCTAGTTTATTTTAACTTCTACCCAGCCACCCTAGGTTGTCTGCTACACCTTATCTTCTGCAAGTTTATCTAACGTGTTCTTTGTCTGTTATACAAACTAACCAACCTAACCAAGACCAACTATCTATTAACAACAAAACAACCTCAGCACTTTAGTTCACCACTATGGGTTGCTGGAATGTTTCTAAGTCAAGGCTGGGCTTAAACAGTTCCTTTTTGCTACACCTCCTATGGGCTGCCCGATAGGCTTAGTAACAAGGCAAGGATTAGATTTAAGGTCGACTTATAGCATATACAAAATAAGCAATAGCTCCTCCTAATAAAAGAGTGGTCATACATTAAGTATATATTTAATATCACCAATTCACCACATTAAAATAATTTAATATTATAAATTATTTTAATTATACCCACATATGCGTTATAATATCATACAACATATTATCTAATAAGAATTTTATTTATTACCAAAAATTTGGGTTATCACATTCTTTTTCGTCCCCGAAATCACAATACCGAATCATTCTTAATCGGTTAACATCTTTTCTCGTAACTTTATCGTTGAATTATTTCAGCATACCACAAAAATTTAAAATAAATCATCTATTTTCACTCTAGGTTTTAAACTTTAACCTTTAATTTAATCATTAAAGATCTTCTAAATTTTTGGGTTGTCACAATAATTGTCTCTTCTAATGGATTGTTTATTCCGCTGCAGTTAAACTTATTGTTTATTATCAGTTTAACACTATTGAAGGCTAACGATAATTTATTCTGCATTATCTTAATCATAATATTTCTTATTGGGCTAGTTGAGCTCACCCTTTTTCTTTCATTGTTCTCTTTAGAAAATGAGAACGAGAATGAGAACTAGTCGGGGAACGGAGTGATGGTCCGAGATGGTGGCCATAGTAGTCCTCACTATTCTATGAGATAGTGTGATAATAATTGTAATAAGGACTCCATTTGAGTTTGGATATTGTCTAGAAGACAATATTCGTGTAAAAACTCTCAACTACGCTTTTGTCGTATTGTATAAAAGAAGTTTGTATTTAAATTTTGTACCATGTATCTGGCTACTCAAAATGGGTGATGTATACCTATTTTGGGGGTGTCACAACAACTAGCTTACACTTCTCAAGGAGTATTTGGGACAAATTTTATCGACGACGATCGATTATCAAGATCGTATTCTACTTCTTACACTTGGCATATATTAAGTTATGTAGTGGCGAGAGCAACGTTAACACAACAGCAGGATAATGATGTCGATGTAATTTTGTCATGATTTTAGCTTTTTGTTTAGTTATTTATGGTTCTTCTATTGTAACTTTTTTTCAGGAAGAGTTTCTCTTTGCAGGAGGTCTATAAATATGACTTCTAAGAGTAGTTACTGATCCTATATATATCTAGAAAGAAAACAGAAAAACTTTAGATAGTAAAATTCCTTGTCACTATAACTAATTGTTTGGTTTTTGAGTTATTTGATGTCAAAGGCAATGGAATTAATTAAAGTTTTTTAGATTCAATATATAATTTGTATATTAATTTTAGTCGCTCAGTTTGTTTATTGTGTTGGTTTTATTCACGTGGATCGATGAATTTATATAATTTTGGTAATTTATATATACTGCTATGTGTTGAAATATAAAATAGGTACAAACAAGTATAGATTTTTTGAGAAATTCACAAAATAGACAAATTTTTTTTAAGATTTATGAATCAGCAACCATAGACGATCGCTATTACGCATCAGCGACTGCGGGTGACTTCAGGATATCAGCGACCGTGGTGGTCGCTAATGGTGGTTGCTAACACGTGGGCCGTGTCACCAAAGAGACCTAACTCACGATGACTCAGCTTAATTAGCGATGACATCGGTCGCTATATGTCAGTCGTTGACATTCTGGTCGCTAACATTGATCGCCGATGTACAGTCATCGTCCAAAATACATGTGCCCTCTATCGCAGATTGACGGTCGCTAATAAGCCTTTTTCTTGTAGTGAATATAAGACGTTTTACATATATATCTAGGAAAAATTAATCATTTCCTACTTTTGCTCCTAAAAAAATAGTGTAATTGAGAGAGGAGAAAGAGTAATGAATTAATTAGTGTCTGTGTAGTATAATGAAATTTCATATCAATATTAATTATCTAATATTAAAATTAATGAGATTTCTTAATGTGTGATTAGTCTTAAATAACTTATATAATGGAAAGAATGGAGTAATATTTTAAGTTTTTTCTCTCTAAAAAAAGAATTATACACTTTCAAGATCCAGAATATCAATTAAGTACAAAAAAAATTAAAAATCTCTCAATTACAATAACACTAAACTCACCTCGTATAACTAAACAAAAACTCTATGTGGACATGGAAATTGGACATGAATGTATTCAAATTTCTCTTATTTGTATTTTGACCTCCCAAAATTTATTTTTTAGTTTAGGGTGTAAACGTCAACATGTGTGTAAAGTTTGGAGTGCAAAGTGTCTTTTAGTATAAATAAAATTAAATGATAAAGATGGAGCACTTATGTAACCTGAAGATTAATTTGTAACAATTCAAACAAATTAAAGGGTAATTAATTAAACCAGAAATCAAGAAACTAAGAAACTGATCATGCCATTGCAAACTATCTGATCACTTGCTTCATCATCATCAATGTTAACTGTGATTCTTCAGTTCTTTTGGCTTTGATCAAGAATAAATTTGAAGGTGAAGCAATGTTTGAGAGGGAAAGTCTTGTTACTATTAATATCACCTCCTCTCTTGTTATGGTAGCCCGGATAATTCTCTTTTAGGAACACTGCTTTCTCTTTCAAATGTAGGCCAGCTCTACGTGCAAGCTGTTCCACTTCCCATTCCCGGTAAGGATGGTCGTCCCGGTGAGTGACATGCACTTCACCACCTTCACACACCATATCTTTTGCACTTTTGAAGAAACCCTCTAGCAACTCTTTGTGCAACCTTCATTACATAATATATATATATATATATATATATATATATATATATATATATATATGTATATGTATGTATGTATGTATAGGCATGCAGCACATCAATATATAAAAGCCTTCAATTTTGAATTAAATGGACTGATCATATTAATTTTGAATTTAAAAATATTAAAAATTGACTTCAAAAGAGGCCCTACTAGTTTGTATTATATTCTATTATTCTCCATATGCTAATTAAGGTGCGAGTTTCAGTAGTTTATAACAAGATGGATGCAAGTGTAATATTAAAAGCACTTACTGGATGAGTTCTTCGTCTCTTTCACATAACCAATGGAAGTGTCCTGCATGGGGGAAATTGAAGATGATCACATCAAACTTCATGTGCTTTAAAGTGGGATGCATATTCATGTTGTACACATCCACTTCATGCAACACCAAACATCCTAATCTCTCCAATTCTTCCAAATGTGTTTCAGAACTCCAGTGCATCTGTATCTGCATCTCTACCAGTGAAATATATACAAACACAAAAACAAGACAATTAGGCCAGACCCTGCCGATCAAATGGATGGAGAGAGAGAGAGAGAGAGAGAGAGAGAGAGAGAACTATTTGGAGTCGGGTGAAAAATTAGTAAAAATGGCTTAATTATGTACCATTAACAAATACTTCCCTCTAAATTCAATTAATTAGAGACATTTTCTTTTACAAAGTCTTCCAAAATTAAAGTTTATATTTATAATTTAATTAGAGCATAATAAAATGACAAGGATTTTAACAATGAGTTCTAGTTCTAGTGGTATCCTTGAACGGGGATCTAATGAAGAGGTGAAAGGATCAAATTAAATCCCTTCATAGACTCAATAGACAATAGCCTATTTCTAATATGTCATTATTTATATCTAAGATAAATCAAGTATTATCACGTGTGAATCTGGCTCCTTAAGAATTTCTAAGGTGAAATGAGAAGTTCTCTAGATCTGAATCATTATTCCAATTCAAGGATTGAGAGTAATTGAGATTACGGGGCTGTTTGTTTAGAGAGTGGTTAGCATGAAATTCACTTCATGATAAGTTCGCTTCATACCCAATACAGTGTTGACACGTAGGCGGAGAAATCACACTCTCACCTATGTGTCAGCACTGTATTGGACATGAACTTACCATGAAGTTTACTTCATGATAATCGGATCCGTATCTGAACGATCAGTCTGAATCTGACTGAATAAATAATTAATTTAGAGAGTTGTGACTGAATCAGTAAGAAGTAGTGTTAAATGAAATTTTTACCTACTTACCATCATAGACAATTAAAAATTACATTTAATATTCATATTTTTTTTACTATTGTAAACAAATTTGCTACGTACAAATTATTTTTTTGATTTTTTTCTTTAACAAATTGGTCTAAACCCTATTTAATTGTAGTCTTTTTTTTTGATTTTACTAGTAATTGCTTGTGCCTAAAGGTACGACGTAACGAAAGTCCTCCATTTCTCCGTTTCAACAATCTGAAAATTAGAATGAATCTGAATCGTACTTGTGCTTTTTCGCACAAATTAATTAGAATAATTCTGAACCGTCCTTGTGCTTTTTCGCCCAAATTCAAATTGGGTTATATTATTATAGATTTATAATTACTTAATAAATTTGTTCATAATAATTCAGAAGATTAAAATAAAAAAATAGTGTATTCAAATGTACAATTATCAAATAAATCATTTCATTCTATATTTAAAACTTCTATTTCATTCAATTTTATAAAAGAGCACCTGCATCTCATCATGAGCCCAATTAATTAAATTTCCTTATCACATAATTGCCTAGGTCAACTTTCAACTAACTCATTATTTCTCTTCCTCCCTATTTCTCTTTTATCAATTAGGTAATTACTTATAATATTTATTATTTAATGTTTTTAAGAAAATTAATTAAGGATGTATTTGAAAGAAAAAATAAATTATTTTAAAAATGTATATTATATGTATGTGTAATTTAGAAAAAATATATATATACCTTGAGAATGGAGACAAGTGGCAACCATGTTAGCAGCGGAGGAAAAAGCTTTGGCCAAACAAGCAGAAAAGGAGAAGTCACCTTCACCAACAAGCAATATCTTTTGTGAACTGTTGTAATGTTGAATCCGTCTCCGTCGTCTATCATTTCTAGTCATTGATGGATGGATCGTCTAGCTACCTGCTGCTAATTATGTAAGCTATATATATATATATATATATATATATGATCGATGCATGCATGGGAATTAATACTTAAGTTAAATTAAGCTGAAAAGCAATTAATAATTCATAGATTAGACATTGGAACTGATGATGAAAAGATGGAATTAATCAAGGGGCTGGCATACGACGCAGATGTAGTGGCATGCATAAATGAATTAAAGACAACGATCCACATTTCAACTTCTTTTATATATATATATATATATAGGGGAGCGATCCATAGCATCTATATGCTATGGGATAAAAAGTGGCATATAGGCTCTAATCCGTACGTTTTATAGATGAAAGGCTGGGATTTAGTATGGACAAACACCGTCCGCTAGTATTACTAGCGGATGTAATTAGTATAAAATCTGGACAATTAAGCCCCTCGTTAGTGAAAAGTGAAATTTAGTGAAAAGTGATATTAACTATAACTGACTATGGTCCGCTAGTATTACTAGCGGAATAATAGTCCGCTAGTAATACTAGCGGATATAAGACAATTAAAAGTTTGGAACATTGTCTGGTATCGATACTATAAATTAGAAAAGTACAAAAACCAAAATATTGATAGCTTCATCGTCTTGTCTTGCAGATAGTGAACGAGTTGTTATGTCTTCCTGATACCAATGTTAATGCGCTGACCAGAGATCACAAAACAGCTCTCGACATTGCTGAAGGGCTTCCTCTCTATGAAGAATCCTCAGATATTAAGGCATGCCTCTTTCGTTGTGGTGCTGTTAGAGCTAATGAGCTGAACCAACCAAGGGATGAGTTGAGGAATACTGTGACTCAAATTAAAAAAGATGTCCACACCCAGCTTGAGCAAACCAAGAGGACAAACAAGAATGTTCACGGAATTAATAAAGAGCTCAGAAAACTTCACCGAGAAGGGATAAATAACGCCACCAACTCGGTGACTGTGGTTGCCGTGCTTTTTGCAACAGTTGCATTCACAGCTATTTTTACTGTACCTGGTGGAGATGACGACCATGGGATGGCCGTAGTGGTGAGCCGTGCTTCTTTTAAAATCTTCTTCATCTTTAATGCCATTGCACTTTTCACGTCCTTAGCTGTTGTGGTTGTTCAAATTACATTAGTCAAAGGTGAGACAAAAGCAGAAAGACGGGTAGTAGAAGTGATTAACAAGTTGATGTGGTTAGCTTCTGTGTGCACTTCTGTGGCATTTATGGCCGTCGGCTACTATTACTAGCGGAGAATTTACAGTATATGCGATCAAGTGCCTTCTGTTTATATTCCGCTAGTAATACTAGCGGACCATAGTCAGTTATAGTTAATATCACTTTTCACTAAATTTCACTTTTCACTAACGAGGGGCTTAATTGTCCGGATTTTATACTAATTACATCCGCTAGTAATACTAGCGGACGGTGTTTGTCCATACTAAATCCCAACCTTTCATCTATAAAACGTACGGATTAGAGCCTATATGCCACTTTTTATCCCATAGCATATAGATGCTATGGATCGCTCCCCATATATATATATATATATATATATATATATATATATATATATATATATACATAACCGATCAGGGGAGGGCTCCCTTACTTTGTTAAAATACGGATTTTTTTTAGCTTTTTTTTTTAAACAACTAAAATTTTTTTTAATATTTTATGGAACTGAAATTTTCTATAATACAATATTTTGGGCGTGATTTGGATATTTATACCAAAAAATATATGTACAGTCTGCACAGATTGCACAGACCTATTTTGTTATACGTATCCAAATCACATCCAAAATACTGTATTATGAAAAAAATTCAGTTACATAAAATATTAAACTTTTTTTTAGTTGTTTTAAAAAAAACAAAAAAAAAAGTCCGCATTTTAACAAAGTAAGGAAGCCCTTACAGGAACCGGATATATATATATATATATATATATATATATATATATATATATATATATATATGCCGGATCAGGTTTGGACTCCCGGATCTAACCAAAATCCAGACCTTTTTTTATTTTTTTTGCTTTTTTTAAAACAACTAAAAAAAATTATGGAAAATGAATTTTTACATAATACAGTGTTTTGGTGTGATTTGGATACATATAACAAAACATGTCTGCACAGACTATACGGACATGTTTTGTTATATGTATCAAAATCACACTCAAACCACTGTATTATGTAAAAATTGAAGTTTCATAATTTATTTATTTTAGTTGTTTTAAAAAAACCAAAAAAAATAAATAAAGGTCCGAATTTTAAGCATGTTCGGGAGTCCGGACAGGATCCGACCTGATACATATATATATATATATATATATATATATCATATTAGATGTTAATTACATGTGTGTATATATGAACATTATGTGAGCCTTTTTTATGTGATAATAGTATTGTTCTTGTCAAAAATACTCCATGAGTTAGTTAACCACGAGTCGTCTATGGTCAAACTAATTTAATAACCAATTTTTTAAAATATATATATAATTAGTATAAATAATTATATAGTACTATATATATGATAAAATTAATTAAACACTTTGTCATATATAATCAACCGACTTTTATATTATAGCAATATGGAGTAATATCAATAATTCATAATAAGGGTGGGTATTTACGGGTAAAAATCAATAGTTGAGCCACACCTAAGTTAGGGATATCGATATTTATGGCCTATGGGTAAAAAGAAAAAAAATGTTACTCAAAAATAAATACCAAATACCAAAATTATCGGTATCCCTTATACTCCTTACGTTTTAGAGTTGTACACAAGTATTAAAAAAATAATTGTGTAGCATTAATTATAATATCAATTGTTTATATTGTCCTTGTATTTGAAGAATATATTGTTATTTATTGGACAGAAAATAGTGAGAGAATCAAAGTTGCATTTAATATTTGGGGTAATATTGAAAACTAAGCAATTAATACTTATTTAAAATTTTCAAACGATTTATATTAAAGAATAAAAATATTTCTTTAAAACGACTTATATTAAAGAACGAATATAATATTAGTTATTATATATACCCATTTATTATCCAATTTTTTTCAAATTTTACAAAACTAATTAATAAGATATACTACCTCCGTCCCAAATTAACTGCTCAGTTTTGACTTTTTAAAGTCAAATTGACCATTTTTAAAACTAATCTTTTTACTATTTTTGCTAAAATATAGGTGAAGAGATTATAACCAAAAGAAAGTATATACAATTTATTACTAATCCTAATTTTTATAATTTTAGAAATATATTTATATATGCTTAATTATTAATTCTAAAAATAGTCAATTTGACTTAAAAAGGTCAAAATTGAGCAGTTAATTTGGGACGGAGGGAGTATATTGTATGTATTTGTCAGTTCCTTGTGTGTATGAGGAGGGAGAGAGAGAGCAAAAAAAAAAAGTAACGTTAAATAATAAAGAGAGAAGTGTAAGTAAAGTCAGTATTGTGTGGATATAGAGAGAAGAATTAGTGGGATAAAAATTAGTAGTAAATTAATAGGGACAAAATAATATTTTATACATATACTATTATATTTATTTAACACACATCGTAAATTCAGTAGTCTGGTAAAAACGAACTTTAAAATCAATGTACCTTTCGTGGTACCATTAGATCGTTGTTTGCCGAAAAATTAAAGCACGTACGTAGTTGAATAATAGGCTCTACTTTTATAAAATGAAATTTTTTTAAAAAAATGAATATTTACGTGTATTTTTAATTTTTTTATAATAAATAAGTATTAGCGATAATCCTCTCTAAGAGATGTGTTTAATTAATAAATATGACTCTTATAAAACATAGCAATATTGAAATTAAAAGAGTTCATTTAATTTTTTAGATATTAGATATGATACCAACTCTACATTTTACATGTTACAAAAAAAATTAAAATTTTAATCTCGAATAAAAAAAAATTAAATATGTGTAATTATTGTGACCTAGCCGAAGAAAGATTTGGAATACTACTGTCTACTACTTTTTTAGTAAAGAGAAAGAGAAGAGAAAGAGAAAGAGAAAGAATGCGAGGAATCAATGGTTAAAGTTTAAACAAACGGCTGGCAGGCAGGCAGGCAGGCAGGCAGGCAGGCAGGGTGGCGCTTGTTAACTTGTGAAGCTCACGTCACACTAAACAAACCTAAACCTCCACACGTGTCACTTAAACTATCCAACTTCGCGCCACGTTATCTCCTCCCATCAATGCACTGCACTGCAATGCACTTCACTACTTCTTTTGTTTTCTTGTCTTTAAGCGGCCTAAACCAACAACACTCTCACACATAATGAAAAACAGAGCAACTCCCCTGTGGCTGTACCTATTTCTCTCTCTCTCTCTCTCTCTTCTTTGGAGCACAACCTCCCTCCCTCCGATCAAGAAAGGAGGAAGAGAGTTCATTTGTATGGATGTCCCTGTTGGGTTTTTTGATAGCCTCTGGAGTTTTATCTCCTTTCTTCCCTTCTTCTTCCTTCTCTTCATCCTTGGACTTCTCAAAGGTAATACTAATATATACTATCTACATATTGCAGTATATAAATGTGTAGCATGCTGGAATATATCCATAACTAGCTATAACCCGTGTCTGAAGACACGGTGTAACGAAAAATTAAATTAAAATTTAAAAAATATTACATTATCTAAAGACACATATCACCACAACAATTAATACATACTCAATCATCAATACATATCCAACCACCAAAACATCGAGCTAGTTAACATCAAGAAATTTTGGCAAATTTTTTTTTAAAAATAAATATCCAGAAAATTCTAAACCTGTCTACAAAACTTACAATCATCATTACATATCCAAACCACAAAAAAAATTATCATTTAATATCCAAAATCATCATAACCATGTATAATTAGTTAACTTTACAAAATACGGAACACACAATCATCAACACATATCTAACCACCAAAACATCAAGCTAGTCGCTACTAATTTCAAAAAATTCGACAGAATTTCCTTTAAAAATAGATATCCAGACAAATATAAACATGTCTATAAAACTTACAATCATCCACACATATCCAAACCACCAAAAAAATCATCATTCCATACCCAAAATAATCATAACCATGCATAATTAGTTAAATTTACAAAATACGGAACACAAAAAAAATACATATATGAAGAAATTAATACATACTCAATCATCAACACATCCAACCACCAAAATATCAAGCTAGTCGCTACTAATTTCAAGAAATTTCGGCAGAGTTTCCTTTAAAAATAGATATCCAAAAAAATTTAAACATGTTTACAAAACTACAATCATCCATATATATCCAAACCACAATAAAAACCATCATTCCATACCCAAAATCATCATAACCATGTATAATTAGCTAACTTTACAAAAGACGAAACACAATGAATACATACATGCAGAAAATAGAGAAACAACATGTTGAGTATAAGACCCTTTACTTTACAGCTTACACCATGTATCCTTCAATATATACCTGAAAATATTTGAAATTTAAAAATTATCGAAATATGTGAGTCAAAATTAAACAATTGTAAATGTGAAACATAATGAGAACACATATTTGTATGTAGGGGGAATGAGAGAGAGAGAGCTCTGTGTGCGTGGTAGAATAGATAGAGGGTTTAAAATTTGAATAAACTGAAATGAGAGAGAGAACAGCTGACGTAAACTTGATGTGACATTTGTCTATTTTCTCTCTCCGCTCTGTTTTATATTATAGATTACTCCTATATATATACATATATAAATATCTGTGTGTGTGTGTGTTTGTCAATGTGACCAATAGTATCAATTACTCGTATAAATCTGGGTGTGAAAATTGAAGTATATATGGATATATATATATATCCAGAAGTAGCTAGACATTAATTTATGAGTAGTAGTGTTGATGGTTTTGTAGTGGATATAGATGTGTAAACAAAATGTGATGTACAGGGAGGAAGATATATATTTGGTATAAATCTGACATGTTGAAATTCTTAATTGTTCTGTTTTTATATATAGGGGCAATCATCTGTCCAATTGCAGCAGGAATTATTATTATCGGAAATTCAGCAGTGGTACTTGGGCTTTGGCCTGCACATTTCATATGGACTTACTTCTGTGTAGTAAAGTATGCTTCCTTCTGTTTCTGCTTAATATTCTTCAACATTAATGTACTTTGAGTATATGGATTTTAATTAAATATCAAGTTCCGAATCCAGAACCAAAAGACTTGGATGGGTTTTGAAGATTCTGTTACTGTTTTCTCTGCCATTGCCTCTTCTTCTTTGGCCAATCACTGTGATTGCTGCAAGCATCCTGGGTGGGATTGCGTACGGTTTCTTTGCTCCCTTGATTGCAACTTTTGAGTTCTCCCTTGGAGAAAGCGTTACGGACAAAGCACTACATTGCTTTCTTGTGAGTCTTTTCTTTGACTTTATCTCTGTTAAAGCCCTTCATTTTATCTTTTGCTTTATGAAAAATGCCCACTAAATTTATAGCTGTATCATGACCTTTTGGGTCAGCATGTAGTAGACTAAAATGACGACCCAATAAAATACTACTCCCTCCGTTCCTTAATATAAATCGTTTTAGAGAAATTTTTTAGTTCCTTAATATAAGTCGTTTGAGAATTTCAAGTAAGCATTAATTGCTTATTTTCCAATATTACCCTAAATATTAAATGTAACTTTGGTTCTTTCACTATTTTTTGTCCAATAAATAACAATTTCTTCTTCTAGTACAAGGGCAATATAGACAATTGATATTATAGTTAATGTTATACAATCATTACCTTAATACTTGTGCACATCTCTAAAACGATTTATATTAATGAACGGAGGGAGTATTAGGTCAATAGTTTGAAAAGAGGTTCGGAGGTGGGTGGGGACACAAAGCCTCAATAGTTTGGGAAGAGGTTCGAAATTGGGGACACGAAGCCGACAGAATGGCTAGATAGACAAATAAAGAATTAAGTTACTAACAATAGTACATTCAGTCATGATTTTTAACGTTAGCCTGTGTGGTGTGTTCGAAATTTGACTCGGGTTGTTTTAGTTATTCTATATGATGTTCAAATTCAAGCCAATAACCTCCCTCAATACAGTTTTGTGCTAAATGTTTCTATGCAGATAACCTAATTCATATGTAGCTTTGATGATCATCAAAGTTTAATGTTGTGAAATTGAGACTATTTCCCTATTTTCTTTATTAATTCTGTCAAGTCTTTTGCGTTTAGTTCTTCTCCCGACTAATATATTAGACCTGGCAAAAAGTGAATTTAGTTTGGTTATTGTTGGGTCGTGATATTTCTCCTATTGGGCCGAATGGATTGGGCCTACTTATTCAGTTAGTCCATTGGGTCTTCATTATTGGGTGTTGACATTATTGGGCCTAGTCACTTTATTATCTTTGTTAAGTCCTTATAGTATCGAACCAAATTAGTGGGTCGACCCATCATATATTTAAATATCTTCACTGGGGTTCTGAGCCGGTTATAATGACAAAGATATGGCTGACTGATATCTTACATGGTATTAGTAAGGATTGGACAGTTGGTCAGCGGTGGACAAAGGGGATGGGATTAACAGGTGTCAGGAGGGTCAGTGGCACAGTAAATCAGGTCCTATAGTATATCCTAGCAAGGAAGTCTTCACAAACAGGTATGTATTCATTCATAATCACATACACAAAACAGAACTATTATCTCTCTCAATACACTAGACATTACATCCCTCCATTGTTAACTTTGTGAACACGTTTACTCACTCTCATGCCTGAGCTATCCCCCGGCGGTCCGGCCGTCAAGCTTGTGGTGTTTTTCGTGTTTACTGTGCAGGATCAGGGCGTCTCACGTGATTGGGACGTGCCAGAAGATCCTGGCGTTAACAGTTATGAATTACAAAAGGGCAATGATATATGCACACCCTAATTACTAGTTGTGCACATAAATATAAGTAAAGGACTAATATGTCCTTAATAAATGAGACCCAATTTACTTATTTATCATGTTCTAATTTTACCCTATTACATAACATATATATATATATATATATATAACCGATCAGGTGAGGGCTCCCTTATTTTGTTAAAATGCGGACTTTTTTTTTGCTTTTTTTTTAAAAAAAACAAAAACAAATTTTAAATATTTTATGAAACTGGAATTTTTTTCATAATACAATGTTTTGGGCGTGATTTGGATATTTATACTAAAAAAATGTATGTATAGTCTGCACAGACTGTACAGACCTGTTTTGTTATACGTATCCAAATCACGCCCAAAACACTGCATTATGAAAAAATTTCAGTTCCATAAAATATTAAACTTTTTTTTAGTTGTTTTTTTTAAAAAAAAAGCAAAGAAAACTAAAAAAAAATTCGCATTTTAACAAAGTAAGGGAGCCCTTACAGGAACCAGACCCTATATATATATATATATTAAAAATAATTTAAATAAATACATAAGATGTTTAGACAATATATAATGTCTATAAAAAAATAAGATAACCACATAACTTTTTTTGGGAAATATAAGATATTCATGTCTTAGAAATATTTAGTCTAAAAAAAGTCATATTTTTCGATAATAAAACCAAAAAAAAACTATTATTCATCTGACACTCATTATTCAGATAAGTTATTTAATATCAAATAATTAGTTTATATAGTATTGTTATTGTAAAATAGGATGACTTTTTTGTCTAATTTTCTTTTTAAGACTGAATTTATATTTCTAAGGAAGCAATTTGTCTTTTTCTTATAAGCGACAATAGTGTTTAATTCCATTTTATATAATTGTTGTATTTGTTTAAATTTTATTTTATTTTATAATTATTAAGTGTAATAGGATAAAGGGTAAAAGGGAAATATGGTAAATAAATGAGATATATCTCAATTATTAAGGGTATATTAGTCACTTCCTTAAATTTGGGTGTGCAACTAGTAATCTTGGGAGTGCGTATATCATCATCCTTACAAAATATAGTTATGGTTATCATGTTTTTAATACGGGTAATGTGAGTTGAACCAAATAGTTATGGATTCAATATAAGGCCAACCTATTTTTTTAATTTCAAATTGACCCATTGAAATAAATTACTTATTATCTTCTTTTTTTTTCTCTCCTTTTTACTTCTCTCTCTAATTTTTTTACTATGTACCTCTCTAAAAATAATATACGTTTCTCTAAAAAAATTTACCCTAGTAAATTTTTATAAACATCGTCTCTCTAAATTTTTATATTCTCTTTCAACTTTTTTTTACACTTTAAATTTTTTTTAAGTAGAAAAAATTCCATATGTAAATGCAATTTCACAAATATATATACATCAGTCAATAGATACATATATAGAGAGAGAAAAACTATATTAAAGGTAGGGGTGTAAGTGGAGTCCGAAATATCCACTTACAATATATGATACTGTTAACATCAATTGATTATACATCTTTTACTGATATTTTTATGATATACGATATAAAAAAGTTACATATGGATATCATAGCTAGTTTTATTATTTTATTTAGTTGATTATATATCATTTCTAATTATTAATTGATTAAGTGAATATATTTTTTTTTGTTATTAATTTAACATTGTACAAGAATTAAAAAAATGAAACATAAAATTTTATTTTGAACGGATGCAGATACGAATACGAATAAGCGGATATTTGATATATTATCCATATTATATTGTACAAAATGGATACGGACGTATTTGAATATTATCCATTAGATACGAATACGAATATTAAAATTTATTCTTTGATACGGATATACATGTATTTGCATTCGAAAATATCCGTTTACAACCCTAATTAAAGGTGTGATAGGAAGCTTAAGACTTGAATACTAAATATATCAAATCCCAAAAATCGAATAGGCCCTTAAGGGTTGAAATTGTGCGACAATCAATTATATAGATATAGGTATATTCATATATATATATATACATATATGGGAACAATGGTCATACACGGGTGTGTATGTTTTATTTGTGCAAAGTCTGTCAAAACTACGTCGTTTTAACAGATTTGTTCTTGATTTCTGATTTGGGAGAAGAGAAACTGTTTTTTTTTAAAAAAAATCTGCTAAAATGACATAGTTTTGGCAGACTGCACACAAATAAAACATACACAGCTGTGTAAAGTGATGTTATCTTTCTTTTTGGCGAATGTGAGAGAGGGAAGTCGTGTATTGTTTTGGCAAAATGTGGGTTGAAAATAATTATCCAGATTGGTTTAGGCCTAGATTTTTATTCTAAAATGTAGATCCAAACTTTAACTAAACTATATTATACAAAATAGATAATTAGCCCAATTAATATAAGTGATTCTGACATGTGCTTCTTGACTTATTTTACCGATCTATTTGTTAATATCTTCCTCGATTTTGGGTTTTGTCACTGTCAATGAACTTTTAAATGATTATTTTCTTAATCATGAAAACTAATAATATCCGCTTCAGCTAGTCTAACGACAATTTTAAATCGACTTCAACTAACATCGTATCTTGAAACCAAATTTCATAAGCTTTATCGAGCTCAAAAGATGGGTCCCTAAATTTCATAAGCTTTATCGAGCTCAAAAAATGGTCCCTATCTCGTGCTTTTTAAATAAAGTCTTGTTATACATTGTGAAAGTTTTTAGCCAAATTATGATTGTGACGTATATGCATACATGAGATATGTAATAATTAAGAAGGGTCTAACTTTAATTTATTCTTACTTATCGTACACTTCCACGCTCGCAATCCAATTTCGTCAAATATTTGTCGACAAGTAAATCATTCTCCTTTCACATAATCTACCCGATGTAAGTTTGAGGCCATACTCTATTCCAATAGCTAATGTTATGCATTATCAGGATGGTTTGCGTTCCACTATTGAGGGAAGCTGCACAATAGTACGAGATGTCACAGATTTTTGCTTCCACTCTTACTTCTCCTACATGGATGAACTGAGTGAGGAAGTACCTGCAGATGAGAGTCCTATTGACATAAAGTAAAGAAATTACCCTTTGAAATTTTGTTATACATTACAATAAATGTGTACTAAATCTTTCTGCAAATTGCTATGTGAGGCAGGTTGTTGAAGCTCCCAAAATGTTTATTGGTTACGGTGCTTGCTGTGCCAGTGGATGTGGTTATAATTACAGCTGTTGCTCTTTGGAAAAGCCCATACATGTTGTTCCGTGGATGGAAAAGACTGCTTGAAGACTTGATTGGAAGAGAAGGACCATTTCTGGAGACAGTATGTGTTCCATTTGCAGGACTAGCTATCATCTTATGGCCTTTAGCGGTTGTCGGAGCTGTAATTGGTGCTTTCTTCTCCAGCTTCTTTCTTGGGATCTATAGTGGAGTTATTGTCCACCAGGTCTATCAGAATTTCTTCCGTACTTTGATAAATTATGAGTTTCACTTGGCACCTCAGGCTTTGAGTGAGTTCTTATTTATGGTTTGGACTTTGGAGATATAGCTTACATTTGATTTGCATATTCTCAGGAAGATTCACTTCTGATGGGAATTGCATACATTGTAGCCGTAGTTTCATTGTTTGACGAATATACAAATGACATGCTTTATCTCAGGGAAGGATCCTGCTTTCCGAGGTAGTATATATGATTTCTAATTCTTCGCCTACCGAACATTATGAGTGCTTTTCTTTACTTGTTTTCAGGCTGACTCCTATATGTTGTTTACTTGTCACTATATTCTGTGTTGGTCATGATAAAAAAATGATTTTAATTCAAGAAATTCTTCTGGAAGCTAGACCTAAATATCGTAGAAACATGAGCGATGCTAATAGCCTAGACAGACGAATGTCGATGGACAACAATGGAATTGGTCAGAAGTATGAGAGGGAAGGCTTACGCAGTACAAAGCTGACTTCAGAACGATCACTAACATTGAAGAGGGCTATTCAACAGTATACACCCGTGCAGGTGAATAACATTCTACATACAAATTACAACACATGGTCATTTTGTGAGTAGTAAATTCATAATAAAGTATGACAGGTATGGGATTGGCTGTTTAAATCCTGCGAGGTGAATGGTAAGATACTACTCCGTGATGGTCTGATAGATGTCAGAGACATTGAGGAGTGCATCGTGAAGGGAAATCGAAAGAAGTTGAGCATCAAATTACCTGCATGGTCCATTTTGCAGTGTCTGCTTGCATCGGCAAAGTCTGACTCACCTGGTTTGGAAATTTGTACGTCTCTTTAAACTGGTTTATTCTTTTTCATGTTTAAGATCTAGGTTTAGGTTGTCATGATATTTTTATTGATCTTCCTAGCTGATGACATCCAACTAACGAAGACCAACTGGCCTAAGGATAAAGTGTCTCAGTGGTTTGTTGGGCCTTTATTGATCATCAAGGAGCAAGTCAAGGGACTAAGGTTAGAAGCAAATGAAGAAATCTGCATGAGAAAGCTCATCATGGGGTACAAGAATGAAAAACTTGAGGAGTGGGATGACAGCGGATTTCCATCCTCTGATAGTGTGAAAAGAGCACAATTACAAGCAATAATTAGGAGGTAAATTCCAAAACATATCTTAAATATATTGATAAATCCACCAAGAAATCTCGCAAATACTGAAGAAGTGTACCGTTAATGAAGTTTAATGCTGAGTGAGAAAAAATGTCTGATACTGTTTCCATCTCTTGTATTTAATCACAAAGGTCTCATTCCTCTATCCATTAGAGAAAATTCATTTCACTGCATGAGTTCTAGCATGGTTCATGCAGACAGGCGGATTCAGAAAGTATGTTTATCAATATAGTCTAATTTCCTGCAATAATTAAGAACTCTTGGAAATGGGGACTAGAAGAGGGTTTTTCGGTCAACAAGACTTTAAGATGAATTCCCCAATTTTCATAATTTTCTCTGAACTTTCTATTGGAGTTGAAGCACTTGCTCCTATTGTTGGACAAGTTGATTGGAGGTTTCTATATCTTTCCTTTTGTTCTCTTTTTAGTATCAAAAGTAGAACTGAAAACATAAATTTGGGACTTCTTTTTCCCTTTTCTTCAGTTTTGTATAACCAAACAAAGAAGTGGTAGTACATTGCTAACATAATGAATACATAGAAAGATGAGTCGGATTAACGAAGACTTGGTATTTTACCATTAATCTGTCTAGATTCTGAGACTCCTTGTGCATTATTGTTTTGTGACAGACTGCAGGGTATTGTTGGTTTCATGTCAAGGATGCCAACATTCAGACGTCGGTTTAGAAACTTGGTGAAGGTTTTGTATTTGGAAGCAATTCAGATTGGTCTTATAGCAAATCAAGATAGAGGAAGCTTGAAACCTAGACGTGGTGGCAGAAATTTCCTAGGGCGGGGCAATAGAAAAGATAAGGATACCACTGCAGAGGGTAGCAGCCAGAGCGTTTACAACAACAGTAATATAGTTTGAATATAGTTGTCTTACGCGGAATTATTAATTTCATAGGATGTGGTTAAGAGTTGCAGTTTGTATTCATCTGATGAATTTCGGTTCTCTGACATGATTTGTGATGGGTTAATAATTGATCCTATTGGACAAGTGTACGTCTATGTCAGGAATCTGCTGGTTTGCTTATTATTTCCGAGAATATTAATTTAGAAATCGAAATGGAACTAATTCATATGTAGGAATGACAAAATGGAGACATTGGAAAACATTAAAGGTTGTAGGTTATTTGTTATCTGTGTAATATTCTCTTGCCTGTTTACCTTATTTGAGTCTTGTTTGTGGATATTTTGGTACCTTACTTTAGTCTTGTTTAGGGGTGAGCATTCGGTTATAACCGAACTGAATAGGCTATTCGGTTATAACCGAATACCGAAATATTCCTATTTTCAATATCCGAACTAAAAACCGAATTTTGCGAATAACCGAATTACCGAATTATAAATTCGGTATTTCGGGTAATAACCGAAATAATCTAAGTTGCAATATCATTCACATGACAAGCCGTATCCTCACATAATCAACCCAATCCGAACCGACCGGATGTAACCCCCTATAATTACCTATAAATCCAAGACACAGCAACAACAGTACCGACTCCAAATCGGAATCACCAAACAGATAAAAAATCGGAGACAACAATGAAAAGCACGGTTCCGACCATATTGGTGGACAAAACATTATTCTACTTCTCTAATTGTGCATATATAATACTCTTCCAATCATATGCAAAATCATACCGAAAAATTCTAAAATGGTGGAAATTCAGATGAATACAGAGGATATTCAAATGGAAGAGGATTATTCCGATATAACACTCCGCTTGTTAGATCTTTCTGACATAGCCACATAGACGATTTCATGCCTTCATGGTATGGGCTAGCGATGATAAGGTCAGCAAATCAGACCCAAAACCGTGGGAGGGATGCTGTCTGAGGCTCTGAGCGGTGGTGGGTCTTTGTTGTCTTTGGAGTTGGACGATGCCGGAGTTCCGATCGGTCAGAGAGAGAAGATAAGAGTGAGGGGAGTGGGGACTGGGCGTTTGGGCTACTGGGGAGTGTGAGAGAGAGTGAGGGCCTGAGGGGTTTGGTTGAGTACCTTAAGGTTGAGGCTTGTATGGCACCGTGTTTTATTATAATTTTTATAATGCTCCATTGGGCTGAAGAATGTATGGGCTTACGGCTGAAGAATGCAAATAGAAATTTTTTTTTTAAGTAATAAATTCGGTAATTCGGATACCCGAATAATCTATTTTTTAAAACCGAATACCGAACAATAAATCGGATATAACCGAAATTAGAAAAAAAAAACCGAAAAACCGAAATAATTCGGTTAAAAAAATTCGGTTGTGTTCGGTTATTCGGTTTTATCCGTTTTTTGCTCACTCCTAGTCTTGTTTGTGGTTACTTTGGTTATTTCAGGTCAAATATTTCTTATCCAAATGCAAAAACTATAGAAAATACGACTATTATGTTCTGTTAGGTTGCAGCAGATTCTCAGATATATATTTTTCAAGACAAGAACTAGGTAACAGGAAATAGAAAACAGAAATGGGTAACCTCAGGAGGTGGTCCAACATTATTTAAACAGCATCTTTATACTATTGTCACTAGTCATTTTTCTACAAACTGAACTTCTTCTTTGGGTATACAAATGTATAGTAGACGAATAAAGAAAGACGGTGTGTTCAAGTATGAGTCATGCAGTGAACATTCAACTTCATAGACATGAGGAGAAGAATCTAAGGAGGGTAACATTACTGGTTCTTTCACTCATCTGATATATTAATACACCGTAAAATCTGGTATTTAAACCAAGTTGAAAGACAAGGTGTAAGAGCAATTGAGTAAGTTGCAAAACGGTAAATAGATGATATCTATCACCTTCCAAAACATCTTAGTATTGACGAGGTAAGGGTGGAAGAGAGAAACTTCATGCCAGCAGATCCTCCAGGGAAGTAGGAAATAGCATAATATGAAAGTGCAAGGACCTAGAACAGTGAGAAGCATCAATTTACAGGAAACATGAAAAAGCATAAGCAAATGGACGGAGTTATACCTGTACAACGGAGAATAGCACGGAAAGAACATAACTGTGAAGCACCATGGAAACATAAATAGTACCAACCATACTACCAATAAATCCCAACGTAAATGGAAGCCTCTGAGGAAAAAAAATGGAAAACAGCATGAGGGGAAAAGAAAATGTTACAATAAACAATTAAAAATATGAAACAAGAAAAATCTACAGCCTCCGGAAGTTGGTTGTTTCTAGTGGGATGTAAACAGGTAAAGATCAAAGCAGAGCTAAGATACCTCTTTAGACAACATGTGTGCAAGCTGATTCTTAGGGCCCTTGAGTGCGAAGAATGAACCAATGATAAAGACGCATCCAACAGTGAAACAGAGAGCAAACTTCTGAGGCATCAGCACCATGACAGGAAGAAACATGGTGAATGCAATGAATATGAAAAACACCCCAGAAGCAAGGAGTAAACCGAAGTACATGAGAGATTTTCCAGAAGGAATATTGCTAGTTGCAGACTGGAAGTTTCCTGGTATATCGCGAACTCCTTTTGAAACCCTGCAACAAAAAAATAACTCAGAAATAATTTTTTTTAAGGAATTATCATTAATGCAGTGATGGCCTTGGAGTAATCTACCATGATTAGCAGCTTATAGGAACAAAATAACCAGAAAAATTAAGTCATCTAAAAAAATAACTTATCAAATTAGGACCCCACAACATAAAATTGGAAAAGAGCATGAATGCATGGCTTTCCTAGCTTGGTCTGCTTGTTGGGGGGTTGACTAATTTCGCTGTCATTCTTTTACTGATAATAGAAAAATGACTGAAAGGACGGCTGGACGGATATTACCATAGAGTCTAAGTTCTCAAATTTAACACACATGCCCGTGGTTCCGTTTTAATTGGGGAAGAACAGAAGGAAGTAAGCTTGTGGAACTTCACTATCTACGGGCTTTTTCCTAGTTTGGATTTACTTGTTGGGGGTACGACTAATTGCCCTGTCATTAGATTCATTTCTTTTATTGATAATAGAAAGTGACTGAGAAACATGTACCACTGCTTATTATTCCTCCCGCAGCTAACTATTTAGAACCAGGGGGACAAAAGAGTGGCTCACAGTTTCTAACCACTCTTACACAAATTATGTTCAATCAAAATAATTTCCTAAGAGAATCCACTTTGAGTGTTAACTCTGGAAAAAAGATTTGCTAGGCAGATACATGATGCACTGAAGTCCAAGTTCATCTGCACCTTATTGTAGCCTTATCCCTCCTTCATTTAATATTATCCAACTCCCCAACCAACAACTACAGCGGAGAAAAAAAAAGGAAAGATAGATTCGAAATCGAATGGGAAGTCGTGAGCCTTGAAACAGCTTGAGAATACAACTGTACATGTGGTTCTCACTATTGATTCAAGTGGGAACATTAAAGGACAATGCAGCATCATTATCAACAACTTTTAACCATGTAACTAGGGAGTTTTCTTACCATGTCAATCAAAAAGCCTAAATGCATTATCTTCTCATAGCTCTACACATGAGAAACATAACAAAATTTTTGGTCCATTTAAAAAAAGATAAATTGCATGATTTGCAACTGAAGAACCAGAAATTATAGCAATTGCAAACACTACTAAAGCAAGTTCCAACCTTTTTTCCATTGCAGAAATTAGATCCAGAAACAATAATAAATACTTTGATAACTAGGTCCAAAATAAATTGAACTCAATTTTTTTCTTGAAATCATGATTTTTACTAACCAACAAAAAAAGAAAAAAATGAACCCACCATTGGAGCTTTAAATTTTTCTTGAATTCGTTTCTTTCCCCATTACCTCACACTCTGTTCACCACTACCAATACATACATATCATAAAACCATCTCACCATTACAGACATTGTTTCAAATCCTTCTCCAACATATCAAATACCAACAAATCCAGTAAACATAGAAAAACTCAACTTCTAGATCCAAAATTGTAGCGAAATTGAACTATTCATCCCACATCAATTCATCGCCATTGCAGCGCACATCTGTGTAAATTGGCCCAATAAGCATATTAGATCTCTTCCTTACCTAAAACGTTAATATTTATTAACTCATCTACACCTTGAATTTATCATGTGAGGATTCATGTAAAATATCCCAACAATCTCCACATTTCACTTGAATACCCATAACAAATATCATACTAAAGTAGTCACCATTGAGCACATCTTCTTTAAGTCCTTTAAGAGCCCTACTCGACTCTAATACTATACCACGCCAGAAGCAAGCGTGGGAGTACAATCTTGCTCCTTGTGAACCTTTAACCTTGAGCAGCTTCCCAGAGCCATCATGAGCCCACTCCATTTGAGACAAATAATACTTCACAGAGTAATGGCAAACGCGGGAGTGATCTCACTCAACTTTATTTGCTCCATCGCGCAGGACTGAGTAACACGCGGCCTGCGAATGTGCTCTACCTCTACCCTGGAGTACCAACCTAATACTTGGGCTCATCGAACCATGAACTCTGAACTTTGATACCACTTGTAGCAAAATTAAATCATCCATCTCACATCAAATCATCACTCATATAAACTGGCCCAACAAACATATTGAATCACCTCCTTACCTAAAATAGGTTAAGGCTCCATCATATTTATTAACGCATCTGTCCGTCCCACAAAAAAGATCCCCATTTCACTTTCAACCTAGTTGATTTGTGAAATCTTAAAATTTAAATTGTAATGCGGATTTATCTAATTTTTTGGAATAACAATTTTGTACTTAATACTACTTTTGAAGTAGTTTACATTACTGACTATCCCATTAATCAAAATCATAAATTCACATCAATTTTGACTTCTATAGCTTTCCAAATTGACAAGGAAAAAATGACTCTTTTTTGGACCGGAGAGTAAAACACGTGATTAATTTTTACAGTATATAGAGCAATGGGAAATAGAATAAACTGAGGCCCTAGATTCTAGTAGTAATTAAGATTTGAAATACATACACGTCAAATGTGCCGGAAACTTTATCGTTGGCAGTTCTAACGGCAGCTTCAAGATCGAACCCTAGGGCGGAAGATTCGGGGTCTTCAGTAGGATTGGAAGAGGCGTAAGCGTTCCAGTCTGCAAGCAGAGAGGATGATTGTTTTTGCAGATCACCCGCGTTGTTTGAGCTACTGCTTGGTCCTCCGCCGAACCAAGATTGCGCCGTTTTCTGCATATTCCCTTTTCGAATTAGTATTTAATAGAATTGTCTGCAGCTTCTTCTTCCTCACTCAGCTTGATGACTGACACAGAAGCTTTCGTAATTCAGAGATCTGGTGTGGTACCTCCTTCCGCGGCCACCGGTGTTATTTCGTTCTCTTCCTTTACTAATAACGGTGATTTACTAGTCAATGCTAAACTAGTAATGGTTAACGCCTGATCCGGTTAGTATAAATTATTATTTTTTTTTGGTAAATTGGTTAATTGACTAATAAAATACTGATACATATAAAATTTATTCTATTTGTCAATTAACCAATTTACTTCAAAATAAATTTTATACTAACCACTTCCGTTAATGCTATGTTTGGATATTGTTTATTAATACTGACGTGTTCATAATTTTAACATTATTTATATAGATACTAGCGATAATTCTGTATAATTCAACAAAAAACTTTAAAAAAAAATTATGAACGCAAAAAAAATGAAGCACTGAATATGAACACACACTAAACTAAAAGCCTAAATTATTTCTTAGCACACCCGCACTTTCATACATACTCCACAAAGTAATCGAAGTAAATTTATAAATTGTATCTAAATATTTTTATTTAGATTTTTTTCAGTTTGAATTATGAATATTTATTTATTGTATATTATAGAATTCTATTTATGTTGCATAAAATAATTATTTGTTTGAGGTTGTTGTATACTTGTATTTTGATTTATTTAGGACATTTATGACATGTGATCAAAATTCAAACATTCCAAAAATAAATTATCAACAACACAATCCATCCCGATCGATGAGACTACTCAAAATATTCCAAATAAAACCCCTATCCAAGAATCGGCTCAATATATCAATTCACAATCCCAAGTTTAATTCAATTTAGAGAAGAAACTTGTTGCGGATCCGGGATTAAAAGCATCTATAATGGAATATGATGTAAAGCTTGTTTGGCAATGACATATAAGCATATAAGTCATTTGTCACTATTTCTCTGTTTAGTAATGACTTATTTTTTACTTATAAGTTGATTTTTAAGTCAAATAATAAATAATTATTTGTAGCTTATTTAAAAATGACTTATAAGTTATTTTAAAATAAATTAATTTGACCAAATATAATGTTTATTTTGTCTCTCTTTTTATTAATGTCATTTTAGTAATTTTTATATTTAATTTTAACTTATAAGTTATTATGAAACGAATAACTTCATAACTTGTTTTAACTTAATTTATGACTTATAAATCAAATTAAGCTGAAAAAAACTTACATTTTAAAATAAGTTAGGCACAAGTGAGTATTTAATCAAAATTTGAATGTCCGACGTTGGACCAACGTCCAACGCTAATCTAACGGTTTACGACAGAATGCTTCCTACTCGTTACTCTCCATCACACACCACATATCATTGGACTTTGATCCTAATAATTAATTTGTAATATTTTAAAATTTAAATTTTTAACATAAAATATATATTAACTTAATAGTTTTAAAATGACTTAAATATAAATTAATGTCTTAAACTATTGTCCTTTTTTTACATCGATGATCCATTTTTTAAATTTTTTTCCAATTAAATGAATAAATTATTATTTTTTTCTATTTTTGTTCAATTACACTCATCACATCAAAAAATGATAACATGAATGCTGATATGTAATTAAAAAAAAATATTTCATATATTTTTTTCACATTTATTATATATACTAAGGGTTAAAACATCAAATCGCATTATAACGTTTATCCGTCTTCCATTTTAGCTTCACTAAACCCCAATATAGATATTGGAATTCAAAGCTCAATTACAACAGGGTTTGTGGATCCACAAACCCGGATCTGGTTAGCATGAAGTTTATTTTTTGATAAGTTGGTTAATTGTCCAATAGAATGTTGACACACATACAGTCTCGTCTGCGCGTCAGCGTTCTATTGGTCTATTGACCAATTGACCAACTTACCTAAAAATGAATTTCATCCTAACTACTTTCCACAAACCCCATTATTGGCGTCATAGAAAATATAAAAACTCTTTTCGGAGTCGAAATAGTTTTCATGTTTTTTACTTTTTCGTCTCATTTTTCACTACAATTACAACAATTTTTCATATTAGCTACATCATATTACAAGGAGGACTTGTCTCTTGTCAATGTTTTATGTAAAATTTATTACCATAAGCTATATTTGGTCAAACTCAATTCGTGATTGCATTTAACTCAATAGTTAAATGAATTTTAATTAAATTTTATTTAATAGTTCAACATTTGTTGTGAAGTAAATATGAGTAACTCAATACTTGGTTTAAAACTCCTATAAGACCCTGCCCGAAAGTACTTATAAGTTCGTTATACTAATTTATAATTTGTTTTTCACTATTAAAGTGTAACGCCCCCAAAACAGGTTCAGTCCACTCCAATCCATTCTGGGTCGCCACAAAATACATCAACACAATTTCCAAATACAAATCTTTAAATTCTAGCGTTTAAACTGTCGTACAGAATACGACCACAGTTAAACTGTGAGTTTTAATACAAATATATGTAACTCTCATGGTGCCTCGACCTACAACACCTTACAATGACACTTTACATAAAAGTACAGTCAATAGCTATTTTAGAAATTAAAATCTTTGGAAAATGCTCAAGAAAACCTTCGTACATGAGAGGCCATGCATCTAAGTTATGATATATATCATATGACTCGAGAATTATCCTTGGTTAACCCAATAGACCCCTAAAGAAAAATGAGAATATTACTATCATGTTCTTTCTAATGGTGAGTCTTCTCTTGATATATATTTATCTCCATTATCTCCAATTGAGAATTATATTTCAACCAAACTCCGAGATTATATAGGTAGTGCTCATAGATATAATCAGCAAGTGCATATGCACAACCTTGTCTTATGATTAACACAAAGTCGTCTGTCATTCGACATCTTGTATGATAGTGGCAAAACACCATTCTAAAGTTGGATTCACCTCACCCTATTTGGTCACCAAAATCAACGAATTAAAATGACATATAAAATATGACACACTTATCTAAAATTCTCAATAAAATTATTTTTATACTATTTTAGGGATAACCTCAACAGCTATAGACTATCGTTCTATTCCTCTGTTACCCCCGCTCGACCCAGTTACACTCTTATTACCTAAAGGAATTGTGAAGAAAAAGGGTGATCACAACTAGCCCTAGTAAAGAATATCATAACTAAAGATAATTAAATTATCAATAGCATTCGTCAGTAATAAATCAGCGATTTAAAACATATGGTAGATGATAAAAAATTTCAACCTTAGTGGCAGCGGAACTAGCAATCCATTAGAAGAGTCAAATAGACCATAAAGTCTATTATCTTCTCCACGTTAAAAGTACATCGATAATGTTTTATCCCTATAATATCAATCAACAGTTCCTGTTCACAGTCATGTGAATAACTCATAATCATAATTGTGATTCTAGATTCCTCTTCGCACCTAGGACGAAGATAATTTTCATCACATGTCTTTACCTGAAACATCAAAGATCATGGTTATACCAAATCATACTTCATGTTCATAATCATACTAATAAATTCATCTTTGCACTACGGGCCAAAGATATTCATTAACAATTCATCTTTGCACTACAGGCCAGAGACATACAACTGTATTTTAGAAGAGTCAAGTAGACCATGATATCTACTATCTTCTACGAATTAAAAGTTTATTATCAATATTTTACCGTTGAGACACAGCTTAATAAATAATCATCGAATCATCCCTGCACTACGGCCAAGGATATTCATTAGTATTACGACCACGAATTATCCATGCACTACGGGCCAAGGAAATTCGTGTTTTCAATAATGGTCATAATCATGTCAAACAACAATTCATCTTTGCACCATTAGCCGAATAGAATGCATGGTTATGATCATACCAACATCTGTCCATCAATACACTACGAGCCAATGAGGACTTTTACCATATCATTTGTAACATTACGGGTCATGATTATACCGAATGATCCCTGGTCATAATCATACCAATCAACAGTCCATCTATGCACGTAAGCCAAATATGACTTTCATCACAATATAAGCATGAGAATGATGACAATGATATAAGCATTAATCAAACGAAATCAAGGATAAATATTAATGACTTTAAATTATCTAGAGTTTAAAAATATCTAAATTGTAAACATGATACTGCTTTGAGGAGTAAAATTCAAGAATAATATTCATGTATCAAAAATAATTTGGACAGAAAAGAAATATATTTTTTGAGTAAATAATACCCCGTGAATAGTACTTCGGGAATAGTACCTCGTGAATAGTACCCCGACATTAAAAGTGCCTCAAATACCCGAGTAAATGATATTCGAATGAATAGTAATCGGGTGAATAGTAACCCGAGAATAGTAACTCGTGAATAGTACTCCGGTATGAAAAGTGCCCTAATACCCGAGTGAATAATATTTGAGTGAATAGTAATCGGGTGAATAGTAACCCAAAAATAGTAACTCATGAATAGTATTCCGGTATGAAAAGATCAATAATTATTAAGAAAGCTCGGAATAAAATTTTCATGAAAAGATACTGAATGGAGAGCAAATATCAAGGATTTGTGATGCCCCCAAAATAGGTATACATCACCCATTCTGAGTCGCCAAATACACGGTACAAAATTTAAATACAACTTAATTATACAACTGTCGTGTAAAATACGATAAAACATAAACTGAGAGTTTTAATACGAATATTGTCTTCTAGACAGTATTTAAACTCAAATGGAGTCCTCAATACATTTATTAACACACTATTTCATTGAATAGTGTGGACTACTAATGCAAACATCTGGACCGTCACTTCGTTCCCCGACTAGTTCCAGCTATATTCTCATTTTCTGAAGAGAACAATAAAAGCAAAGGGTGAGCTCAACTAGCCCAGTTAGAAATATTATGACTAAGATAATGCAGAATAATTTATCATTAGCCTTCAACAGTGTTAAACTGATAGAATATAATAGACAACAAGTTTAACGGCAGCGGAACAAGCAATCCATTAGAAGAGTCAAGTAGAGCATAAAATCTACTATCTTCTATGATTTAAAAGGTTTATCATCAATTTTATCATTGAGACTCAGCTTAATAAATAATCCACATCATCGAATCACCCCTTCACTACGGTCAAGTAGATTCTTTAGTATCACGACCATAAATTATCTATGCACTACGGGCCAAGGATATTCGTGTATTCATCAATGACCATGATCATGTCAACAACTGTCCATCAATGCATTACGGGCCAATAAGGACTTTTACCACATCTTTTGTAACATTACGATCATGATTATACCGAATAATCCATGGTCATAATCATATCAGATCCATCTATGCACTACGACCACATATGACTTTCATCATAATATAAACATGAGGATGATGACAATGATATAAGAATTCAATTAAATAAAAGTAAAGGATAAATTTTTAAAGATTTATAATTTAATTTATCTAGAAATTAATAACTTCCAAATTGTCAACATGATACTACTTTATGGAGTAAAATTAAAGAATAATATTGTACCAAAAATGATTTGGACCGAAAACAAATCAATTTTTATCATGAATAGTACCCCAGGTAAATAGTACTCGAGTGGATAGTATTTCGTGAATAGTACTTCATGAATAGTAACCCATGAATAATATTCCGACAAGAAAAAGTTAAAATTTATCAAGAATACTCATAATAATATTTTTATGAAAAGATACTGGATGAAACGCAAATTTTAAGGATATTCTACTAATTTCATGGAGTATAGAAGCCAAAACTTTAACAAAATGAGTATAGAATTCAGAATCTTAAACGAAATAATATTATTTACATACTACAAAGTATGAAAGAAAATATTATTTCATATAATATTGAACAAAAATGACACCCATTACGACTGTTGAATGAAAATAATATTCATTACGAATATTAAACGAATATAATATTCCTTACGAATATTAAATAAATATAATATTTCTTGCGAATATTGAACGAAATAAAATTTTTACGAATACTAAAAATAATATCATAAGCGAATATGAAATAAATAATACCCCTTACCTTAAAAAGGAAAGTATTTCAACTGGTATAACGAGAATATTCTTGAAAAAAACTTGAATTGTTTACTATGCTCAAAGCTTCCTTAAACTATAAAGAAATACGCTCAATATTATAGAAGAAGAATTCTCTGATTCTGGTATGATTTTCAATTCTAAATAAGCATCTTATTTATAGGAGAATGGAGAGTATACTATTTGAAATTCTCACGGACGAAATAATTTTGCAGATTCACGGACAGAAAAACCAAATCCTCAGTTGTCCAATTTTTTTCAAATATTAATATAATATTCAAGTAAAACAAATAACTTTATATATAATATAATATATTCTATTTTTCATAAAAAAAAATAAAACTTATTATAATATATATAATAAATAAATATATATATAATAATAATAATTATTATTATAACTCCCTCCAGTTCACGTAAACCCATTCCCCCCCCCCCCTTTTATTTTTTTTCTCTCCCATGCAAGTTGTTCCCCCCCCCCCCCCATCAACATCATTAGCATATATATATATAACAAAACATATATTATTATTAATAATAATAATAATAACAAATAAACTCCCTCATTCCTACATTACTATACCCTCCCCCATTTTCTGACATTCATTTTTCAACACATGTGGCCCCCATACGTGCCCCCCACCTTTATTATATTGAATAATTTTTTACCGATTATTTTAAAAAAAATGGGTAAATGGGGGTCCAGATAATAATTAAAATTTACAACAAATATTTCTTAAAAATTTCCTCAATATATATTTTTAACAACATTTTTATTTTTGAATTTTTGAAATTTGACTTTTTTCGAAAAAGTCAACTGTTGATTTTTTAACCAAAAAGTCAATCTCGGTAAATTTTGAGTTTATAGTCTATTTTTACTAATTTCATCATTCCGAACTCAAATATCACGTCCGCTTCTCCAAATTCAACTCTGAACTTCAAATTCGATTTTTAATAATATTTATTCATTATTATTATAACTCGCAATATTAATAACCAGATCGTTCTCAGGAAAGAGGGGGTTTTTTAATAAGGATTTCTTTCTATTGGTGCACAATTAGATGACCAAACCTCTCATCGACAGAACTTTCTAGACATCATCAATATTGCAAATAATAATATGAATAACAGTATCGTCTCAATTATTAATTTAATAATATATAAAAATATTGACAATAATTGAATCAAATTACGTGAGATACTGTGCAGCAATTATTGTAGCAATAATTGAACAAAATTGATTGATTTCTCACGTAAGCATTAATAATCAATACCATGTGCTACTATTTAACCACGCGTATTACTGTACTTTTATCACATGGTATTTCAACAGTTAACGGTAAAACTTCCGCCGTTATTTTTATAAAAAGATATTTTTGTCGTTTTCTCATTCTGATAATAATTCCGTTGTGGGGTCCACCAATAATTGTGTCGTCGTACGAATATTTTCTGTTAAAACGAATATTTTCCGATCAATCGAATATTTTATTACAACTTGCATACTTGGCAAAATTTATAAATACTACCTACAACTATAAAATTATATCAAATCCACATCATAATACTTAAAAAAATATTTTGAGAAAATTAATCTTTATTCCCAAAATTCGGGGTCTTACAATATTCTACTAATTTCACAGAGTATAGAAACAATACTTTAACAGAATGAGTGTCGAATTAGGAATACAAAACGAAATAATATTACTCGCATACTACAGAGTATGGTAGAAAATATTATTTTTACGAATACCTAGATACTGGAATAGTGAAGTAGCAGACTTTTCTTCTTTTTTCTCTCTATAGCTTCTCTCTCTATAGTTTTTCTCTCTATAATTGCTCTTGTGAATCTTAGTGAATTGGTGAGAATGAAGGAAGAATAAGCTTCTATTTATAGAAAAATATAGTTTCAATAAATGCACGTTTTAGGGCTCGAAATATTACAGTATAGTACATTCATCTATACCTATATTTTTAATTTATTCATGCAAGTATTATCAAACTTTCACCACATCCCCTAATAGTACATCATGTGAATCAATAGTTCAGTCATATGAATCAATAGTTCTATACATGTGAAAAAAATAGTTACAGTATAGTACCTTCAGCTATACCTCCATTTTTAATTTATTCATGAAAGTAATATCAATCTTGCACCACCTCCCCTAATAACACATGCATGTGAATCAATAGTAAATACATGTGAACGAATAGTTATAAGCTTGTGAATTAATAACAATTAATTGCTCATTTATTCGATTAATTACCCGATTGGTCAATATAAATTTATCAAAATAAATGTCGATTTCTACTAACACTAATAATCCCAATACAATGGAAATATCAATTTCATCTTTAACCAACACGAACTTATTCATCATTAATATTATAACTCACAATATTTAACAACCAGATCATTCTCAGGAAAGAGGGATGTGACGCCCCCAAAATAGATATATATCACCTATTCTAAGTCACCAAATACATGGTACATAATACAAATACAATCTTAAATATACAACATGAGTTGTGAGTTTTAATACAAATATTATCTTCTAGACAGTATTCAAACTCAAAATAAGTCCTCAATACATTTATTATCACACTATTTCATAGAATAGTGAGGACTACTAATGCTATCATCTGGATCGTCACTCTGTTCTCCGACTAGTCCCTGCTACATTCTCATTTCCTGAAGAGAAAAATGAAAGCAAAAGGGTGAGCTCAACTAAACCAGTAAGATATATTATGGCTAAGATAATGCAGAATAAATTATCGTTAGCCTTCAACAGTGTTAAACTGATACAATATAACAAACATCAAGTTTAACTGCAGCGGAACAAGCAATCCATTTGGTTCTATTGTTTTCCATTTGGAGATTCAAGAGTGGAAAGACAATGGAAATGGAAATGTAAATGTAAAGAGCTTCATCTTCCATTTTTTGGATGCCATAGAAACCATAGCGCGAAAAATTGAGAGAAAACAAGAGGACTATTCATAGTTTAAGATATTTTTCTTTCTTCTATTTAATTCTTGCCAACTTTTGGAGAAGCATTTAGTAATCTTCTTTTCTAATGAAGGAGTAATATGATGGAAACATTTTTCAGTTTATTATTCCTTTTCCCTCACCATATTCACAAACCAAATGGAGCTTCAAAGTAATTATTTATGTGTGTTTGTTTCTAAATTGTTGGTAAATATTGTGGAAATTCATCAGTTTCACATCTTTGAACAGCTTCGAAATTTGGTCATTTGAAATGATGGTATTGCTATCTGGTCTACTTCCTAATCCAAAGTTGGAAACTTCAGTTCTTTCTATCAGGTGAACTGTATACATAGGATACAAATTATAAAGTATAAAAGAATGTTCGTAGTACTAATTAGTTGTTTGCGTTTTCAGTCTCAATACATGTTCCATGGTTTATATGATACCTCTCGGTCTAAGTGGTGCCATCTACTATCTTCTATGATTTAAAAGGTTTTTCATCACTTTTATCGCTGAGACTCAGCTTATTAAATAAATCACGTCATCCCTACACTATGACCAAGGATATTCATTAGTATCACGACCACAAATTACCCATGCACTACGGGCCAATGATATTCTTGTTTTCATCAATGGTCATGATCATACTAACAACTGTCCATCAATCCACTACGGGCAAATGAGGACTTTTACCACATCATTTGTAACATTACGGTCGTGACTATACCGAATAATCCCTGGTCATAATCATACCAAGTCCATCTATGCACTACAGGCCACATATGACTTTCAACATAATATAAACATGAGGATGATGACAATGACATAATAATTCAATAAAACAAGTTCAAAAATTAAATTTTAAAGATTTATAAGTTAATTTATTCTGAACTCAAAAACGTCCAAATTGTCAACATAATATTGCTTTGTGGAGTAAAATTCAAGAATGCTCAGAAGAATATTTCCATGAAAAGATACTGGATGAAGCGTAAATATCCAGGATATTCTACAAATTTCATGGAGTATAGAAGCCAAAACTTTAGCAAACAAAGTATAATAGAATATATGAAACTGCAAATGGATTTTTTCCCACCATGCGGCAATCCACGTAGACAGATCATTTCCACAGTTTAATAAGGAATGAATACAAATGATCATTTACCATGCATGTGGTAATCCACATAGAGATGTTATTCTAACAGAATAATAAAGAATGGAATCGGGTCATGTGAAATCCGCACAGACAAGATATTCCAAGAGAATAATAAAGAATGGAATTACAACAGAATTCACCAGGCATGCGATAGACCGCACAGACAGGTTATTCCAACAAAATAATAAAGAATAGAATAACAGAAGAATTTCACCATGTATGCGGTACTTCGCATAGACAGGATATTCCAACAAAATAATAAATAGTGGAACCAGGTCATGTGTAATACGCACAACCAAGATATTCCAACAGAATAATAAAGAATGGAATAACAAAAGAATTTCACCATGTATGCAGTGTGACACCAACAAATCCGGGTACTTCCATTTCCGCAGGATTTGGTGTTCACAAATATCATCTATCTATTTACCCATAAATAAATGCAAACCATGCAATAAATAGAAATAAATAAACAAATCTTCCCCTTATGGGGTTACACCATCTGAATAAAAATATAATCCCAGGTCACTCTAACCTTAAACATCTGTGCGGAATCATAAATATATAACAAGTCTTAAACAACATTAAGTCAGAATATAAATACATAATAACAACAAGTCTTCTTCATTTGTTAACCTTGCCCTTGTCTTTACTAGTGGAAGGCTCATCTGATCTTTCGTTCTTAACTTCAATGTCATTATTACGCAAGAGTGAGCACGATTGCCCACAAGTATAATAATATAACAAATGAATAATAACATGCGAATAAATCAAAGACTTCTGAAATAGGAAACTCAAATTTTGAATCAAGAATGAATAACAAGAGACAAGAGAACTTCTGAGGGTCACAAGACCTTGAACTATGTCCTAGGTTGTCAAGTGTTTATACTTGAAACCTTTAACAGTCATAAGACTATGGAATCTTCTTCTCGTACTTAGGGGGATCAACCCTTAGTACCCTATTGTGCACAATATCTTAACGCTAACGCATATGTAATCCCCTATACAGGGTTGTTCATCTCAGTTTGACATTAGAGTCCGCACCAAAGGAAGTTTGGTTTGGATAATTCAACAAAGGTTCTGAAATTTAGAATGCTCATCAACTATGGACTAGTCGAATCATTAAGGGTTCACTAGTCTAACAAGGTTTAACAGTAACTGATAATTTAAATTGAATAAAATCTCAAGAGGTATACAATAAAATAAGTATTGCATAACAACATAATGCTTTGAAAGATTAATAAACTTTAATATAGCAAAACAGACTTGATCAATAATAATGAGAATTTACTCGATGTAGAGAGGTAAATTTATTAACTTATATAATGATAACAAGTAGGGTTAGGAAACTTCCCTCGTCCATAGATTACACGTTACTTATACTCGTTCCTTGATTTAATCCTATATATTATTTACGTTCACAATACCAGTCAATTATATCGTACTAGTCATCACAAGATCATTCGTTTTGTCTAACTT
Organism: Panax japonicus; assembly: GCA_020205505.1. NCBI lineage: Eukaryota > Viridiplantae > Streptophyta > Magnoliopsida > Apiales > Araliaceae > Panax > Panax japonicus. The sequence continues at coordinate 30,504,395 of CM035093.1, read as the reverse complement.
GAATTATGACTATACTCAGTCAAACTACTACACTCATCGTCACATAATTTATACTTCATGAACAATAAGCTAACTATGAATTCAATCATTTAATTTACACATAAATGTGTTGTTGACATGTTAAGAATTTGTTTTAACATCTCATTTTACGTCTAACATGTTTTTATATTCATTAGATTAAGTTACTAACACATTGCTAGACTTGAACATTTTAAAAAATTTCATTTCTGGACAATCTGCAAAGTGGCGCTGCGGCGCCACTATTATACTTGTTCTTGGCGCTACGGCTTAAGGCTATGGCACTGCGGCGCGGGACTTAGGCATGGAGTTGGCGCCGCGGCGCGAGACTCCAGTTTCAGTTCTGCGATTCACGAAAATTGTAGAACATGACCAAAAACCTCCAATTAACTTATTTTTACATGAATTTAGACATACCCAAACATTGTAATACACAAATAACTAATACTCAATCCTTCTAGCATGATTTTAACATGTTAAAACACGTAATTTACAAAATCAACACATGTAATTTCATTGTTCTTGATGTTTTTGAAGGTTTTGAACATAAAACATAAAAATATACACTACGGATTTGTTATAACACCAAATCCATCCATTCAAGGTTTATTTTCTTCATTTTAACATGCATAATTATATACGAGTGTCAATTTTATGAAACAATATATGTTTGGCATATTAAATTTACGTATAAGGGCCATATGCCCATATTCTATACTCTGTAACAATATACTGCATAATTTTATGAAACTGATGATATGGGAATCTATAATATATAATAAAACATGCTATGCTAACATATCATCACCTATATCCACGTAACAATATAATTTCCAATTTACAAAGACTTTATAGAAAACTTGAAAGCCAATTATTTTACAAAAACTAAAACAACGTAACTTGAAATTTGGGGAAGGAGAGATTACCCTTGATTACTCTGCTTGGATTATGCAAGGTGATAACAAGTTAACAACTCCCAAATTCCCACACTTCTTCTCCTTTAATCTCACTGATTCTCAAAACTCACTCTCTCCCTCTCTGTTTTGCTTTTCCAGACTTAGCAAATAATAAAACGAAAGGAAGACGTATATAATAAAGAACTAACGCGTTGTGGAGGTCAATTACCCATCATGGGTTAACTGCCCTCAACTCCCACTAAGGCCATGTTTGGCTAGCATTAAAAAAACTTATACCCATTTAATTTAATTAATCCTTTATAATATAGTTTAAATCAAGTTACATCCAATTAGATAATAAATCAAACATATAGTTTAATTTAATTCAAATAACTTATAATAATTTCTCAATAATTCACATAGTCACATAATTAAATTTCTCATTCATTAATTATGTCAAATTATTAAATCTCTAAATAATTATTATTTATTAAAATAATATTAGGCTTATTAAATATTTCTTTTGATTTAATAAGCACACATAAATACAAACTTCGAATAATAAAATTCTTCACATTAATTTAATAGATATAACATATATAATTAAATTAATCTACCACAATTTTATTAGTTAATTATTTAATCTAATAATTAATTCATCGAAAAATATTTATTTAATCCAATAAATATTAAAATTAAATTACAAAATCTCGGTTGTCACATCTTTCCCCCTTAAAGGATTCTGTCCTCAGAATCACGATTCAAACAATTCGTCCCATTACATTCTCCTCCCCTTACAAAGATTCCGTCCCCAGAATCGATTATAATAATCTAAGTAAATAAATGAGGATAATTCTTCATCATATTCTCTTCGAGTTTCCACGTTGCTTCTTCAGCGTTGTGGTTCCTCCAAATTACTTTAACAGAAGGCATTACTTTATTTCTTAGAACTTGCTCTTTTCGGTCGACAATCTGAACAGAAATTTCTTCGTAAGATAAGTCTTTGTCAAAATGTAGGGGTTCATATTCAATCACGTGATTGTAATCGAGTTTGTAGGGTCGTAGCACTGAGACATGGAATACGTTGTGGACATTCTCGAGAGCTGGAGGTAAGGCTACCTCATACGTAACCTCTCCGACCCTTCGCAGTACTTCAAAGGGTCCAATGAATCTTAGGCTTAATTTCCCTTTGTTTTTGAGCCTGATCTTTCCCTTCCAGGGAGAGACCTTTAAGAACACATAACTACCCGATTCAAACTCAACATTTTTACGGTGTGGATCGGCGTATTTCTTCTATCTATCTTGAGCTGCTATCAATCTTGTGCGGATCACTTTGACTATTTCTGCTTTCTGCTGTCTGCTGTACCAATTCTGGGTCTAGTAATTATCTTTCGCCAACTTCATCCCAGTTTAGCGGAGTTCTGCACTTTCTGTCATATAATGCTTCATAAGGCGGCATGCCAATGCTAGTGTGAAACCCCAGATTTTATAAATAAAGAATTAATTTTCTCGAAATAATTTTTTAATATTATGGTGTGAATTTGAGATAATATTATAGTTGTGGGTAGTATTTATAAATTTTGCAAAGTATGCAAGTTGTTATATTATATTCGATTGGTCAGGGAATATTCTTTGTGTCAGAAAATATTCGTACGACGGTACAATTATTGGTGGACCCCACAACGGAATTATTGTCGGATTGAGAAAATGACAAAAATATTTTATTGAAAATAACGGCGAAAGTTTTACCGTTGATACTGTTGAACTACTGGGTAGTAAAAGTACAGTAATACGCGTTGTTGCATAGTAGCACACAGTATTGATTATTGATATTTATGTGAGAAGTCGCTCAGTTTGATTCAATTATTGTCGATTAATAATATGAATTATTATAGCGATGATGACGTTTTGTTTTATTCGTATTATTAACGTAATAAAACAGAAATATCTTTTTATATAAAACAGAATACTTTATTAAAGTTATTCTATAAATAGAATATATTATATTTTATTATGCATAGTGTTGCATAGTGATTTGCATAGTGTTGCATAGTATTTTACATAGTGTTTGTATAGTAAAAATCTTTTTATATTAATAGAATATATTATATTTTATTTAAAAGATTTTTCTTTAAATATGGACCGTCAGATTAAAGTAAATCAATCTGGACCGTTCATGGATTAGTTACTATGCATTCCATTTTCCTATAAATAGAAGCTCATTCCTTCATTATTTTCTTACGAATTCACTGAAACTCTAGAGAGAAAAATTATAGAGAGAAAGAAGAAGAGTATTCTGCTACTTTACTACTTCTATATCCAGTTTCTTTTACGGTAAGGGGTGTTATTCTTTTTTATTCATGAAGAGAACTGTTGTTATTCCATTTCTTATTATTCTGTTGTAATAACCTGTATACACGGTCTACCCTATACTTAGTGACATTCTTCTATTATTCTGTTGGAACATCCTGTCTGTATGTTTTACACCGGACCTGGTTCCTTCTTTATTATTATTCCGTTGAAACTAGGAGTGAGCAAAAAACGGTAAAAACCGAAATACCGAACCGAACCGAATTTTTTAACCGAATTATTTCAGTTTTTCGGTTTTTTTTACAATTTCGGTTATATCCGAATTATTATTCATTATTCAGTTACGGTTTCGGTTTGGAAAAACAGGTTATTCGGGTATCCGAATAACCGAACATTACTTATTAAAAAATTAATTTTATAATAATATTATAATAATAATAATAATAATAATAATAATACTAATAATAATAATAATAATAACAGTAATAATAAAAATAATAATAGTAATAATAATAATAATAATAATAGTAATAATAATAATAATAATAATAATAATAATAACAGTAATAATAATAATAATAGTAATAATAATAATAATAATAATAACAACAGTAATAATAATAGTAATAATAATAATAACAGTAATTCGGTTTTTTCCCGAATTACCGAAATTACAATTCGGTATTCGGTAATTCGGTTATTGTTAAATTTCGGTTATTAGTTCGGATAGCAAAATCATCATTATTTCGGTTTTCGGTTATAACCGAATAGCTTATTCGGTTCGGTTATAACCGAATGATCACACCTAGTTGGAACATCCTGTCTGTGTGTTTTACACCGGACCTGGTTCCGTATTTATTATTCTGTTAGAACATCCTGTCGGTGCAAATTTTGCCTGACCTGGTTCCGTTATTATTATTCTGTTAGAATAACCTGTCTATGCGAAGTACCGCATGCATGGTGATTTCTGTTGTTATTCCATTCTTTATTATACTCAGTTGGTTAAAGTTTTGACTTCTATACTCCATAAAATTAGTAGAATATCCTTGATATTTGCGCTTCATCCAGTATCTTTTCATGGAAATATTCTTCTGATTATTCTTGAATTTTACTCTACAAAGCAGTATCATGTTGATAATTTGGACGTTATTGATTCTTGGACTTGTTTTATTGAATTCTTATATCATTGTCATCATCCTCATGTTTATATTTTTTGAAAGTCATCTGTGGCCTGTAGTGCATGGATGGACTTGGTATGATTATGACCAGGGATTATTCGGTGTAATCATGACCGTAATGTTACAAATGATGTGGTAAAAGTCCTCATTGGCCCGTAGTGCATTGATGGACAGTTGTTGGCATGATCATGACAATTGATGAATACACAAATATCCTTGGCCCGTAGTGCATGGAATTTGTGGTCATGACCCTAATGAGTATCCTTGGCCGTAGTGCAGGGATGATGTGGATTATTTATTAAGCTGAGTCTCAGCGATAAAAGTGATTAAAAACTTTTTAAATCATAAAAGATAGTAGATTATATTCTCTACTTGACTCTTTTAATGGATTGCTTGATCCGCTGCTGTTAAACTTGATATTATTATATTTTATCAGTTTAATACTGTTGAAGGATAACGATAATTTATTCTGCATTATCTTAGTCATAATATTTCTTACTGGGCTAGTTGAGCTCACCCTTTCTTTCACTGTTCACTTCAGGAAATGAGAACATAGCAGGGACTAGTTGGGGAACGGAGTGACGGTCCAGAGGATAGCATTAGTAGTCCTCACTATTCTGTGAAATAGTGTATTAATAATTGTAATGAGGACTCTTTTTGAGTTTGTATAATCTCTAGTAGACAATAATTGTATTCAAACTCACAATTATGTTTTGTCGTATTGTACACGACAATTGTATTAGTAAGTTGTATTTGAATTATGTACCATGTATCTGACGACCCAAGATGGGTGATGTATACCTAATTTTGGGGGCGTCACAACTAGCGTGATAACTGTTGTTGTAGCCGAACTCTACGAGCGGTAGATGATCATCCTAATTTCCTTTAAAGTCCATTATACAAGCTCTTAACATGTCTTCTAAAATTTGAATTATTCTTTCACTCTGTCCATCTATTTGAGGGTGATATGTCGTGCTCATTCGCAACTGTGTACCCATGCATTCCTATAGACGTTTCCAAAAGTTCGACGTAAAACGCGGATCTCTATCTGAGACAATTGACATCGGGACTCTGTGCCTCGAAACAATCTCTTTCACATATAACCTTGCCAACTGATCTAAGTTTAATCTGATTTTGATCGAAAGGAAGTGTGTGAATTTCGTCAATCGGTCAACAATAACCCATACTGCGTCGTAGCCTTTCTGAGTTATCGGTAGGCCAACCACGAAATCCATAGTAATATGTTCCCATTTCCATTCTAGAATTTCTAAAGGTTGTAACAACCCACTCAACCTCTGATGTTCTGCTTTCACTTTCTGACATGTCAGACACTTGGCAACACATTTTGCAACCTGTCGTTTCAAATTCGGCCACCAAAAATGTTGTCGAAGATCTTGGTACATCTTAGTACTACCAGGGTGAATTAAATATCGTGAGTTATGAGACTCGCTCAAAATTTCTTCCTTAATCTCTGGTACTGGCGGTACCCAAATTCAATTCTCAAATCTAAGTATTCCTTCCCTATGCATCTTGATTCGGTTCCTTCGGATATCTTATTTTTAACCATTTTACATTCTTCATCCTGAAGTTGAGCCTTCTTAACTTTATCCAGTAGAGTTGTACCAGATTGTATCTTAAACAGCTTCTCATCAATCTCCATAGGATACTTTACTTCCAATTCCAGCTTTTCCATTGCTGAAATTAGCTCCTCCTGAGGGGTTAACATCATCAGTTTCTCCCGACCCTTTCTACTTAAGGCGTCGGCAACTACGTTTGCCTTACCCGGAATGTATAGAATCTCACAATCATAGTCCTTAATTAACTCCAACCACCTTCTTTGGCGCATATTCAAGTCTTTCTGTGTAAAAATATATTTCAGACTCTTGTGGTCTGTGTATATTTCATACTTCTCCCCATAGAGATAGTGCCTCCAGATTTTCAAAGCGAAAACCACTGCAGCTAACTCCAAGTCATGGGTCGGATACCCCTTCTCATAATCCTTCAATTGTCGTGATGCATACGCAATGACTCTACGATTCTGCATAAGCACACAGCCAAGTCCTTTATGCGATGCATCACTATAAACCACAAAATTTCTTGTATCATCCGGAAGAGATAATACAGGTGCTGAACTCAACCTCTTCTTTAATTCTTGAAAGTTTTTCTCACACTTCTCCATCCAAACAAATTTTATCGATTTTCTAGTCAAATTCGTCAACGGAGTCGCAATCTTGGAAAAGTCTCGAATGAATCTTCTGTAATAACCTGCCAATCCAAGAAAACTTCTTACTTCTAACGGCGTCTTTGGCTAATACCAGTTAATCACTACTTCGACTTTGGAAGGATCCACTGAAATTCCGTCCCTATCGATCACATGTCCAACAAATTGTACGCTTTTAATCTAGAATTCACATTTCGAAAACTTAGCATATAACTTCTCTCTTCTCAATGTCTCTAATGTCACCCTCAAATTCTCTTCATATTCTTCCTTGGTTTTTGAATATACGAAAATATCATCTATAAATACTACTACGAATTTGTCCAAAAACGAATTGAACACTCCCATTCATTAATCCCGTAATTGCTGTAGGAGCATTCGTTAGACCAAATGACATTACAAAAAATTCGTAGTGACCATATCGTGTTCTAAACGCTATCTTCGGTACATCCTCTAGTCTCACCTTCAGTTGAGGATAACCACTCCTCAAGTTTATCTTTGAAAATTATCTTGCTCTCTTTAACTGATCGAACAAATCGTCGATTCGCGGTAAAGGATATCTATTCTTTATCGTGACCTTATTCAATTCTCTATAGTCGATTCAGAGCCGCATTGTCCCATCTTTCTTCTTCACGAAAAAAATCGGCGTATTGTCCAGTAATTCTTGTAGTTGAACCATAAACTCTTTCATCTCTACCGGTGCCATTCGGTACGATGCCTTCGATATTGGAGCAGTTCCTGGAGCCAAATCGATCACAATTTCAACTGCTCTATCTGGAGGAAGTCCTGGCAAATCATCCGTAAATACATCTGCGAAATCTCTCACTATTGGTATCTCATCTATTTTCGGATTCTCTTTACAATTATCGACTATATAAGCTAGATATCCTACACAACCTTGCCTTAACAACCTCCTGGCCTGCATCATAGTCAGACAACTCGCTTGTCTAGGAGACTTGCTACCATAAAACACAACCTTTGACGAAGTCATAAGGTTAATATGCTTCTTCTGGTAGTTAATTATCACCCCATAATTGGATAACCAGTCCATACCCAAGATAACGTCAAATTCTCCAAGTCGAATAGGGATAAGATCTACGTTCATGATATTACTCTTATTATCCACTCTACAGTTCTTATGCACGTACTTAACAGGGATTATTTCTCTATTCGCAATTTCTATGTTCATGGGGTATTCTAACTCGTCCTTAAGCAATTCTAAGTTCTTAGAAAAGTCATCGGATATAAATGAACAAGTATCACCCGAATCAAATAATACATAAGCATTAACTTTATTGATCGGAATGATACCTGACACCACATCACGAGACTGCACTGCATCCTGTATTGTCATGTTGAATGTTCTGGCGGTCGGTCGGTTGGTTGCAGTTGGTCCTGCTATAGTCAGAGTGCTTCCACTTCTGTTTCCTCTATTTTCTCCTAATCCCGTCCCTCCAGATCCCTTCTTAGGACAATCTGTGACGCCCCCAAAATAGGTATATATCACCCATCTTGAGTCGCCAGAAAATACACTATAAAAATCCTTTAAAACTTCATTTATACAACTGTCGTGCAAAATACGACGACATGTATACTGTGAGTTTTAATACAAATGTATGTAACTCTCATGGTGCCTCGACCACAACCATACAATGGTACGTTACATAAAGGTACAATCAAAAACTGTTTTAAAAATTAAAATCTTTGGGAAGTGCTCAAGGAAACCTTCGTACATAGGAGGCCATGAATCTAAGTTATGATAGATATCATATGTCCAGAGAATTATCCTTGGTTGACCCAATAGACTTCAAAGAAAAATGAGAAGATTACTATCATGTTCCTTCCAATGGTGAGTCTTCTCTTGACATATAACCATCTCCACTGTCTCCAAGTAAAAATTATATTTCAAATAAACTCCAAGATCATATAGGTATCAGCAAGTGGATGTGCACAACCTTGTCTTATGATAACACGAGGTTGTATGTCATTAGACATCTTGTATGATAGTGACAAAACACCCTTCCAAAGTTGGGTTCGCCTCACCCTATTTGGTTCACCAAAATTAAATATCAAATAACGTATACAATACGACACACTTATCTAAAGTTCTCAATAAAATTATTTCCATACTATTTAGGGAGAACCTCAACAGTTATAGATCACCGTTCTATTTCCCTGTTATCCCCGCTCAACCCAACTACACTCTTATTACCTGAAAGGAATTGTGAAGCAAAAGGGTGAGCACAACTAGCCCAGTAAAGAATATCATAATTAAAGATAATTAAATTATTAATAGCTTTCGTCAATAATAAATCAGAGGTTTAGAACATATGGTAGATGATAAAACTTTTCAACCATAGTTGCAGCGGAACGAGCAATCCATTAAAAGAGTCAAATAGACCATCAGGTCTATTATCTTCTCCATGTTAAAAGTCCACCAATAATGTTTAATACCTGTAACATCAATCAACAATTCCTGTCCACAATCATATGAATAACTCATAATCATAATTATGATTCCGAATTCCTTTTCGCACCAGGACGAAGATAATTTTTATCACCTATTTTCACCTGAAACATCAAAAATTATGGTTATACCAAATCACAGTTCCTGCTCATAATCATACTAATAAATTCATCATTCCACTACGACCAAAGATATTCATTAAAAATCATCTTTGCACTACAGGCCAAAGACATACAACTATATTTTAGAAGCGTCAAGCAGAGCATGATATCTACTATCTTCTATGAATTTAAAAGTTTATTATTAATATTTTATCGCTGAGACTCAGCTTAATAAATAATCCACATCATCGAATCACCCCTGCACTACGGCCAAGGATATTCGTTAATATCACATCCATGAATTATCCATACACTACGGCCAAGGATATTCATTATTATCACATCCATGAATTAATATTTCATTGCTGAGACTCAACTCAATAATTAATCCACATCATCAATTCATCCCTGCACTATAGGCCAATGATATTCTTTTAGTATCACGACCACGAATTATCCATGCACTACGGGCCAAAGATAATCGTGTTTTCAACAACGGTCCTGATCTTGCCATAAAACAATTCATCTTTGCACCCTTGGCCGAAGAGAATCCATAGCCATAATCATACCAAAAACTGTCCATCAATACACTACGGCCAATGAGAACTTTTTCCACATCAATTGTAACATTACGGTCATGATTATACCGAATAATTCCTGATCATAATCATACCAAGTCCATCTATGCACTACAGGTCACAGATGACTTTCAACATAATATATATATGAGAATGATGGCAATGATATAAATATTAATCAAACGAAAACAAGGATAAATATTAAAGACTTTAAATTTATCCAAATATTATCAATCACTTAATAAACTCATAATCAAATATTATTAATATTATAATAATATTTTAATTACTTCTTAAACTTATAAATAATTTATTTCAATTATTTTCACTTTACCAAATAATTCATTTAATCATTCAAAAATGCCCTACTCATAAGATTTAATCACCAATGATTAAATTCCTCATAAAAAATCTGCATATACCTTATATAGGATTTCTAAGCCATAAAATCCTATTTTCCAACTTCGTTACTTCACATAACATATTTAAATTATATGTTCGTAACTAAACCATTTTTATAAAAAAACACCAAATTAGTCCCAAAAATATTTCTTTTCTGGGATTTAGCAGAATATAGTCCCATAATGATCATATATTTTTCTCGGAATTTTTAAAATTCATTTACTATTTTTCAAAAAATAATTTCTAATTAATTCCTTAAGAAATTAGTTACCTCAAGTTTAACTCCAGAAATTCCCAAATCTTGCCAGGATCTTACACATGTTAATGTGAGCTTTCAGTTTAAATTTTATGGTCATCGGAGTTATAGAACTCCGGTTATAGCATTTTTCATGTGAAAAACCTAAATATTGAAATGGTCATAACTTGCTCATTTTAAGTCGGAATGAGCTCATTTTTGGACAGGAGGTACCTTATACTATATACTTTCATGTCCCGGAAGGCTGGAATGTTTCTCACAAATTAAGTGGCTGAAATAGTCCTTCTAAAAATCTGGACAGTAGCATTTTGGTAATTTCCAGCTTTTGACTCCTTTGCTAAAATTAGTCCACACGAAAATCTACAACACCTTTTCCATTGATTCCACTTGGAGATGCTACAAAACTCATAGATCTAACTCTAAAACTTGACCACACTAAAAATTCAAAATATAATAGGAGATATGGTCAATTGAATTTCATGTTCCATTTTCACCAAAATCTGATTTTCAACCCTTTGTGATTTCTAAGAAACTTTCATGTCTTCACATAATAACCAACATAACTCATCATAACACTTACTAATACTTCATATACCCATGATTTTCATCATTCTAATGCTTTTATTATGACTCTCATCATAATCAACGTAACTAGATCATTTCTACAATTTAATAAGGAATGAATATAAATGATCATTCACCATGCATGTGGTAATCCACATAGAAAGGTTATTCCAATATAATAATAAAGAATGGAATAACAGAAGAATTCACCATGCATGCGATAGAGACCACACAGACATGTTATTCCCAACAGAATAATAAATAATGAAACTAGGTCTGGCGTAAATGCACAGACAGGATATTCTGACAAAATAAAAAATATGAAATAATAAATAATAGAACTAGGTCCGGCGTAAAATGCACAGACAGGATATTCTGACAGAATAATAAATTCAAAATAATAAATAATGGAACCAGGTCCGGCGTAAAACGCACAGACAGGATATTCCGACAGAATAATAATGAACGGAATAATAGAAGAATTTCACCAAGTATGCGATACTTCGCATAAACATGTTATTCCAACATATTAATAAAGAATGAAATAACAGAAGAATTTCACCATGTATGCAGTACTTCACATTACAGGTTATTCCAACAGAATAACGGTACTTCGCATAACAGGTTATTCCAATAGAATAATGAAGAATGGAATAACAGAAGTTCTCTTCATGAATAAGAAAGAAATAATACCCTTTACGAGTACAACAATAATATCCCTTACAGGTACAACAAATAATATCCCTTAGCTTTGAAAGAAGAGTATTCCGAACGGTAGGGCGGGAATATACTTGAAGAAAACTTGCACTATCTTCTACGCTCAAAGCTTTCTTAAACTCTAAAGAAATACGCTCGAGATTATAGAAGAAGAACTCTCTCTATAGTTTCTCTCTCTAGAGTTTCAGTGAATTCGTAAGAAATAATGAAGGAATGAGCTTCTATTTATAGGAGAATGGACTGAATAGTAACCAATCCATGAACGGTCCAGATTGATTTACTTTTAAACGGACGGCCCAGATTGGTTTACAATAAAATATAATATATTCTATTTATAATCTAATAAAACGAATAACTTTATAAAAGTATTCTATTTTATATAAAAAAATTTACTATACAAATACTATGCAGGCACTATGCAAACACTATACATAATAAAATATAATATATTCTAATTATTATCTAATAAAACATATAACTTTATAAAAGTATTCTGTTTTATATAAAAAGATTTTATTATTAGCCTAATAAAACGACTAACTTTATAAAAGTATTCTGTTTTATATAAAAAGTATTTCTATTATATTACATTAATAATACTAATAAAATAAAACTTCATTACCACTTACTTTGAAAAATTTTCAAATGTCACCCTTAACTTTAAACTTTAATCAATTTAACTATTCATCAAAATAGAAAAATTGAATACTTTTATTTTATAAAATTCGGGGTCTCACACAATCCATTGCAAGATGATCCTTTGAGCCACAATTGAATCGGGCACCCTTCTCTGGGTTAGGACAGTTAGGTGCTATGTGGCCTTCCTGACCACAATTATAAGACACTCGTTTTGCCTTTATGCAAACTCCTAGATGAGTTTTCTCGTAGGTTGGGCATGCTTCGATCTTCTTTTTCTACCCTCCTTGTTGACTTCCAGCTGAGGAGTTATCAGACCACTTTCTCTTCTGATTATTACTATTTCTCGTGCTACTTCCACCAGTCTTGTTAATTCCTTCATTTTCACTCTTTTTCTTCTTCTGATCCTGATTATATTTGGTTACCTCATCGCTTCCACCTTCAGCGAGTATTGCCTTCTCTAACACTCCAGTAAAAGTGTTCAATTGGAATATTAACACCTTGTTATATAACCAGGGCTTCAGTCCCTGCTCGAAACGTCTTGCCTTTCTCTCATCAGTATGCACTTGGTATGTGGCTAACCTAGCCAACTCGTTGAATCTTGCCGCATAATCTGCTACGGACATATTCCCATGTTTCAACTTCAGAAACTGAACCTCCATCTGGCTCTGTGAGCTGGTCAAAAAATACATCTCGAAGAACATCTCCTTGAATCTCTCCCAGGTTATTACACCTTCTCATCCCCGTACTTTGTTTGCCTGCCACCAATAACTGGCTTCAGACTTCAGCATGAATGTTGCGTATGCGATTTTCTGGTCTTCTCTTAGTCTAGCGACATCAAACACCTTCTCTATCATCATAACCCAGGTTTGAGCCTTGATTGGGTTTATGGAACCCTTAAACTTTGGCGGTCCCACCACCTTGAAATCCTTAAACGATGTATTTGGTGGAGCTTGTGGTTGATTGTTAATTGCTCCAGCTAATAGGTTCACCAACTGCTGAACAGGGTTAGCATTGGCGTCGTTGTTGTTATTCATCGGTTCTCCTTGAGCTTGTTGACGGTTTTGTCTTCTTCTAGGCGGCATATTTCTGTTAAGAATATACGCTTATTAAGTCTTTATTTAATCCCTTAAACATTTAAGGCTTAACTAAAACATTTAATCATAATTCACTTAACACATTATTTCGAATAAATTCTGACATTTTATTCAAATCAAAAGTTTTAACATCATACGATAGTATCACTGCTATTTACATCAACTATCCCGAGATAAAGAATCTACAGGATTTAAAGCATTAAAATATTCCTTTGTTTATAAACACATTGGAATTTATATCTTAAACTACCAGGTAGGTTTCACATAAATAAAGTAATCCTATCACTGCCTGTTAAGGTGCTGAATAGCCTTGCCACGTTCCTCTTCCATGATGCAGAACATCATCCTGTGATCTAGCATATATGATGGTAGACCTTCAAACTAGATTGGATACCTCATAACTCGATTCTGGGCCGCATCCATTACATTTTAAAGTGTAGAGTACGTCTCCCTAAGTTTAGCCTTCTTCACACGACAATCTTCTTTACAAGATCAGCACGACATGACTCTCTTACCCAGCCCTCCTCTGCTATGGCCAGCCTTTCTGAGCTCTCTTTCAGATCCATCTTCAACTTTTCTATTTCTTTGGACTTCTCCTCGGTTTGACCCTTCTCGTGAACCAAATCTCACTCCACATTTCCTAAAATTGTGTGAAGAGTTACAATTTCCCCATCCTTCTGCTCGATGGTAATCTGCTGAATAACAGTCCGCTCCTTCAGCTCTTGAACAGTGTCTTGTAACTCTATGTTACGATCATAAAGCGCATCATATATCTCAGCATCGATGGAGTTCAGTGGGAACTCCTCTTCCTCCTCTTCTTCCTCAGAATCCTCCTCTGGATCAGTCTCAGGCTCATGCTCCTGACCAACAACAGTGATCAAGAGAGATGGCTCTCTCTGTACCAACTGCTCCTTGATGACATGAATGTCTCGGGGCTCCTCCTCCGTAGGTACTCGAGGTTCCTCCTCCCCAGCTCGACTAGCTCCTCTAACATCCGACATCCTGACAACACAATTTTAAGTTTTAGTTACTAATTCGTACTAGCGAGCACATAATTTAACACATAAGCACATAAAGTCTTTTATTATCTTCAATGAATTAAGAAATTCATTTTTTAGAACTCGATAAGAGTTTACCACCACTATATTCTCGATCTCCTACAAGGCTACTACCTAAAGTTGTTCCCCCACCTAAGGTTTATAACCTACAGATTTGATACCAACTTGTGACACCCCCAAATCCGGGTACTTCCATTTCCACAGAATTTGGTGTTCACTATACAAATATCATCTATCTATCTACCCATAAATAAATGCAAACCATGCAATAGATAGAAATTAATAAATAAATCTTCCTCTTATGGGTAGGGGTGTAAACGGTATTAAACGGATACGGATACAGGCATATCTGTATCCGTATCTGAAAAACCAATTCGCTATCCGTATCCAGTATCCGGCGAATTTTAAAAATATTATCCGTATTCGGTATTCGGAAAAATATTCGAATACGGATAATATCCATTACCGTTTATTTTATCCGAATAGACAAATTATTTGAATATCCGAATTCGTTTATCAGTAACCTAATATAAAATTCATTCAAAATATTTACGAAAAAAAATTAAAGTTTAAATCATACATATTAATTAAACACAATTTAATATTTAAACCATACATATTAATTAAACATCCTAATCATAAGGAGAGGAAAATGTCAAACACATCATCATAAAAATTACAAGATTAATTTGCATCCTAACTTAACTTGATGCATACACCATTGATCATCCTTCATTGAACATTCTCATACAAGAAGATTAACTTAATTCACATCATAATACAACATTGATTGCATCTTAACTTGTACCTGCAAGAGAAAAATAAATAATATTAGTATAACTATTACACTTGTGATTACAAACTGTGTAAACATTGTGACGCCCCCAAAACAGGTATACAACACCCATTCTGAGCCGCCAAATACATGGTACATAAAGCAAACTACAACTTCAATAATACAAATGTCGTGTGAAATACGACAATACATACTGTGAGTTTAAATACAAATATTATCTTCTAGACAATATCCACACGCAAATAAGTCCTCATTACAATTATTTAAACACTATTTTACAGAAATAGTGAGGACTGCTAAAACATCTTTCTAGAAACCTCACTCCATACCCCGACTCGATCCTGCTATGTTCTCACCTTCTGAGAAGAAAAATGGAACAAAAAGGAAAAGGGTGAGCTCAACTAGCCAGTAAAGAACATTATGACTAAGATAATATACAACAAATTATCGTTAGTCTTCAACAGGGAAAAAAATCTGATAAAATATAATCGACAACAAGTTTTAGATCAACAAATACAGCGGAAACAACAATCCATTAGAAGAGTCACGTAGAGGATGAATTCTACTATCTTCTAATATTTAAGAGTCCATCATCAATATTTTATCCCTGTAACAACAATCAATATACATCTTTAATCATCTTTGCACTACAGGCCAAAGATATTCATTTATATCACCGGTTGGTCATGTTCATCTGAACACCTGTTCATCTTTCCACTACGGGCCAAAGATATTCATTAGTAATCATTTATCTTTGCACTACATGCCAAAGATATTCAATAGTATCATCATTTAGGACTGAGGATGATGAAAAATATTTTTTAAAGAAATGAATCCAGTGAAACAAAATGACAAGGATTAAGGATTAAGGATTCGTACTTTAGTTTGTCCAAATTCAAAAATACTCCATAATAAACAATTATAAGCCAAACTTCAAGAATGAAGATCAAAACATGTATACAATCAAAGCTAGTAACCATAATAGACATTTTGGACAAAAATGATAATTTTCATTTTTCGGTGAATAGTGTTGTATTCGTGAATAGTGTCGTATATGTGAATAGTAACCCCGACATAACAAGTTCCAAATTTGATTAAAAAGTTCACCAATATTTTTGCATAATGATATTGAAGAAAATAATATCATTTAAGAAGAAAATAACATCCCTTACCTCAAAATAACCGTACTTCTGACTGAATTTCGGTATAGTGCTGACAGAAACTCGCACCGTATAGCAACACACAAAGTATACTCACAAAAATACGCTCGATAATATAGAGAGATGAAGAGAGAAAACTTGTTTCTGGTGTGATTTTCAATTCTAACTTAGCCCTCTATTTATAGAAAAATGCTAGAACACCAAAGGAGACTAAATTAATAAAATATTAATTTTTTTCATTTCTTTTCTACGCATGCCATTTGAACACTTCAGCCACCAGCCAACCTTGACCCAATTTCCAGCAGCCCATATGTTCAAACAAGAGTGGGTCCCACCCAAAAATTAATAAAAATCATTTTATTTTCCAAAACTTCAACAATTCATAGAAAATAGACCGTTTATCAAAAAAATACGAATTTTATGTCTGATGAGTGAGTTTTATACACATGAATTGGATACATTCGGGCTTAATTTATTGTTGTTCTCAAGTCTTTTAGGATATTTTTATGTGTTTGTGTCTATTCATGCATGTTTTATATTGTTTTGTAGGAATTGGGACAAAAGTTACATGGATCAACGTTCGGGGTGGCTAGATTCGCGTTTTCGGCTTGCCATTTACACAGCAGTCACTTCAGAGCCAATTTTACTATAGCTTCGGACATTATTTCGCAAAACTTCAAGAATGAAAGTTGTAGATCTACTTCTCCTCTTTCCAGAACATTTTGAATCATCTAAATCGGAGTTCGGACGAAGAAGTTATGGCCGTTTTCCCAAAGGACGTCGGAGCAGAAAATGTTAGACTTTGTGGCAGCGCCGGGGCGCTCGTTTTAGGCTGGATACCAGCGCCGGGGCACTGGGGGGCAGAATCCCAGCGCCGTGCCCAGCGCTGGGGCACTGGGGCGCTGGGGAAGGGCCTGGTACGGGCCTGGACGCGTTTTGGGCGAATTTTGACACCTTTTTGACTCCAAATAGGATTGGGTTTGTTCCTAAGCTAAAAATTAAACTTGTAACCTATAAATACATGATGTAAGGCATAAAATAAGAGGGGATTACATAGCTTAGCTTGGGGATTACATAGCTTAGATTAGAGATACACTCCAATAGATTAGAACATAACCCTAGTTCTTATTAGTTTTGGAGATTGAAGCAACTTGGAGACCATTGAAGATCAAGAGCAAGAGCAAGAGGGGAGCATCAGATTTGCTGATAACAGATTCTATTCTCTTCTCTCATCTTACTTTTATCTTTTAATGTCTATTCAATTGTGGATTCTTGATTTTAATTCATTAATTATGAACTAATTCTTTTTATTAAGATTTCAATTGAACTTTTTATGATTATAAATTGATTATTTGATTTATTCCAATTATTTATGTTAAAGTGAGTTGTTTATCTTGTCTTGTGCATATTGCTTAATTATCTGATCAGTAATTACCTTGTTACTCTAGAAGGAATTGGAAGAGGAATTCTAGGGTTAGAACTGGGCATGATATCATGTGACTTAGTTATTTACAAAGTGAATAATTAGGTTTGTGAATTGAATGGAAATATCTATTCACCGCATGTAACACATAAGGAATTGGGATTAAAGGAGTTTAATTCATTTATTTTGCATAGGAATATAGCAAGATTAATCTGGATTAAATAGAAGGCAATTGATCACTTGGAAAAGGACTTTTGGCATTTGAGAATTCCTGTTAACAATTCAGTAGGCATAATAGTTGGGATAATTGGATAATTGATTTATAATTCATAATTGGGGATATTGAAGTCTTAATCTTTATTTATTTGAATTCATTCGTTAAAATCTTAGTTTTAATTAGTTAATTTAGTTTTCTTAATTAGAAAAAACACGATTTGAGATTGTTTAAATAAAATTAGTTTGGTTAAGAATTAGTACTTGGTGATTTTTATTAAATAATTCCTCGTGGGAACGATACTCTACTTTCACTTTATTACTTGTTGGCCGTGTATACTTGCACGTATTCATTGATTGCGAAATCGATCAACAATGTCCATTCTTCCTGAAATCGAATTCTATACAACTTTGTAAAAGAAAGTTTTTCCAAATTCCCAACAGAAAATATCCAAAATCCACAAACAGATGATTTTTAATTCTTCCAGTTCGACAAAATATTGATAAAACACCTCAGCATTAATTCCTTCAATTATATCCACATAAAATAATATATTCATCAATTATATCCACATCAAATAAATATTTTCTTATCATATGAATCAATAATTAATTATTCTTAAATAATATTACAGAATCACAATTATGACAACCAGACCGTTCCTAGGAAAGAGGGGGTTTTCCAATAAGGATTTCTCCTTACTGGCGCGCAATTAGATGACCTAACCTCTCCTTGACAGAACTTTCTAGACATTGTCAATAATGTTATCTAATAATATTATTCAAATAATATGAATTATTGATCTGATAATGAGAAATATTGTGCAGTGACAATTATTGAAACAATAATAATATAAACTAACAACGCAACAATTATTGAATCAATAAAATATTGAACAGTAACTACTGTAACCATTATTGAGTAGTGCCTTCTTACATACGAATCAATAATTCAACAATACTGTGCAATACCGTGTGCTACTGTGCAACCATGCGTATGTATTTTAACCACCAGGTAGCCCAACAGTGTTAACGGTAACAATTTATGCCTTTATTTATAAAACTCAATCTTTGTCATTTTCTTTCATCCAACCGTTTCCTGTTATGGGGCCCACAATTGACTGCGCCGTCGTACGGAGATTTCCGACAATAGGAATATTCCACGACCAAATGAATATTCCCCGACAAAAAGAATATTTTGTAACCACTTGCTTATTTTGTAAAATTTTCACATTTCACCCATAACCAAAGCATTATATCAAATTAACCCTTATTAATTTAGAATAATGAATAAAGGAAAATTCAATTTTATTTATAATAAGTTGGGGTCTTACAGCCCTACTTATGGGGTTACACCATCTGAATAAAAATAAAATCTCAGGTCACTCTAACCATAAACATCTGTGCGAAATCATAAACAAATAACAAGTCTTAAAAAACATTAAGTCAGAATATAAATACATAATAACAACAAGTCTTCTTCATTTGTTAACCTTTCCCTTGTCTTTACTAGTGGAAGGCTCATCTGATCATTCGTTCTTAACTGCAATATTATTATTACGCAAGAGTGAGCACGATTGCCCACAAGTATAACAATATAACAAATAAATAATAACATGCGAATAAATCAAAGACTTCTGAAATAGTAAACTCAACTTTTGAATCAAGAATCAATAGCAAGAGACAAAAGAACTTCTGAGGGTCACAAGACCTTGAACTATGTCCTAGGTTGTCAAAGGTTTATACTTGAAACCTTTAACAGTCATAAGACTATGGACTCTTCTTCTCGTACTTAGGGGGATCAGCTCTTAGTACCATACTGTGCACAATATCTTAATGTTAACACATATGTAATCCCCTATACAGGGTTTTTCATCTCAGTTTGACATTAGAGTCCGCACCAAAGGAAGTTTGGTTTGGATAATTCAACAAAGGTTCTGAAATTTAGAACGCTCATGAAATATGGACTAGTCGAATCATTAAGGGTTCACTAGTCTAACAAGGTTTAACAGTAACTGATAATTTAAATAGAATAAAATCTCAAGAGGTATACAATAGAATAAGTATTGTATAACAGCATCATGCTTTGAAAGATTAATAAACTTTAATATAGCAAAACAAACTTGATCAATAATAATGAGAATTTACTCGATGTAGAGAGGTAAATTTATCAACTTATATAATGATAACAAGTAGGGTTAGGAAACTTGCCTCGTGCGTAGATTACACGTTAATTATACTCGTTCCTTGATTTAATCCTATATATCATTTACGTTCACAATACCAGTCAATTATAGCGTACTAGTCATCACAAGATCATTCGTTTTGTCTAACTTGAATTATGACTATACTTAGTCAAACTACTACACTCATCGTAACATAATTTACACTTCATGAACAATAAGCTAACTATGCATTCAAAAATTCAATTTACACATAAATGTGTTGTTGACATGTTACGAATTTATTTTAACATCTTATTATACGTCTAACATGTTTTTATGTTCATTAGATTAAGTTACTAACACATTGCTAGACAATCTGCTAAGTGGTGTTGCGACACCACTGTTATACTTGTTCTTGGCGCTGCGGCGCGGGACTTAGGCATGGAGTTGTCGCTGAGGCGCGAGACTCCAGTTTCAGTTCTGCAATTTGTGAAAATTGCAGAAAATGGCCAAAAACCTCCAATTAACTTATTTTTACACGAATTTAGACATATCCAAATATTGTAATACACAAATAACTAATACTCAATCCTTCTAGCATGATTTTAACAAGTTAAAACACGTAATTTACAAAATCAACACATGTAATTTCACGGTTCTTGATGTTCTTGAAGGTTTTGAACATAAAACATAAAAATTTACACTAAGGATTCGTTATAACACCAAATCCATCCATTCAAGGTTTGTTTTCTTCTTTTTAACATGCATAATTATATAAGAGTGTGAATTTTACGAAACAATATATGTTTGACAAATTAAATTTACGTATAAGGGCGATATGGCCATATTCTATACTCTGTAACGATATACTGCATAATTTTATGAAACTGATGATATGGGAATTTATAATATATAGTGAAACATGTTATGCTAATATATCATCACCTATATCCACGTAACAATACAATTTTCAATTTACAGAGACTTTACAGAAAACTTGAAAGTCAATTATTTTACAAAAACTTAAACAACGTAATTTGAAATTTGGGGAAGAAGAGATTACCCTTGATTACTCTGCTTGGATTATACAAGATGATAACAAGTTAACAACTACCAAATTCCCACACTTCTTCTCCTTTAATCTCACTGATTCTCAAAACTCACTCTTTCCCTCTTTGTTTTGCTTTTCTAGACTTAGCAAATAAAAACCGAAAGGAAGACGTATATAATAAAGAACTGACGCGTTGTGGAGGTCAGTTACCCATCATGGGTTAACTGCCCTCAACTCCCACTAAAGCCATGTTTGGCTAGCTTTAAAAAAACTTATACCCATTTAACTTAATTAATCCTTTATAATATAGTTTAAATCTGTCACATCCAATTAAATAATAAATCAAACATCTAGTTTAATTTAATTCAAATAACATATAATAATTTCTCATTAATTCACATAGTCACATAATTAAATTTCTCATTCATTAATTATGTCAAATTATTAAATCTCTAATTAATTATTATTTATTAAAATAACATCAGTCTTATTAAATATTTCTTTTAATTCAATAAGCACACATAAATACATACTTCGAATAATAAAATTCTTTACATTAATTTAATAGATATAACACATATAATTAAATTAATCTACCACAATTTCATCAATTAATTATTTAATCTAATAATTATTTCATCAAAAAATATTTATTTAATCCAATAAATATTAAAATTAAATTACAAAATCTCGGTTGTCACATGCGGTACTTCGCATAGACAAGTTATTCCAACATAATAATAAGGAATGGAATAACAATAGTTCTCTTCATGAAAATGAAAGAAATAATACCCCTTACCTTAGAATAAAGCTGGATACTGGAATAGAGAGGTAGCAGACTTCTCTTCTTCTTTCCCTCTATAATTTTCTTTATAATAATTGCTCTATAGCTTTAGTGAATTGGTGAGAAATGAAGGAATAATGAGCTTCTATTTATATAAAAATATAGTTTCAATAATTGCACGTTTTGGGGCTCGAAAAATTATAGTACAATACCTCCAACTTTTCTTTTATTTTTAATTTAGTCCTGCAAGTATTATCAAACTTGCACCACCTCCCCTAATAGTAAATAATGTAAATCAATAGTTCAATCATGTGATTCAATAGTTATAATCATGTGAAAATACAAATAACAGTATAGTACCTCCATCTATTCCTCCATCTTTAACTTAGTCATGCAAGTATTATCAATCTTGTACCAACTCCCCTAATAGTACATGAATGTGAATCAATAGTACACACATGTGAACAAATAGTTATAATCATGTGAATTAATAGCAATTAATTCCTCATTTATCCGATTAATTACCCTATAACTTCCAGACATCAATTATTATCGAAATAAATGTCGATTTTCACTAACACTAATAATTCCAACACAATGGAACTATCAATTTCATCTTTAATTAACACGAACTTATTTATCATTAATATTATAACTCACAATATTTAACAACCAGGTCGTTCCCAGGAAAGAGGGGGCTTTCCGATAAGGATTTCTCCTTATTGGCACGCAATTGGATGACCAAACCTCTCCTTGACAGAACTTCTAGACATTGTAAATATTGCAATTTAATAATATGAATAACTTTGTCGTCTCAATTATTGATTTAATAATATATCATATTATACAGATAATATTGTGACAATAATCGAATCAATAATATAAGAGATATGATGCAGCAATTACTGTAGCAATAATTGAGTATAACTTAGTGACTTCTCACGTAAGCATCAATAACCAATACCGTGTGCTACTATGCAACCATGCGTATTACTGTACTTTTACTACCGGGTAGTTCAACAGTTTTAACCGTAACACTTCCGCCGTTATTTTTATAAAAAGATAATTCTGTCATTTTCTTACTACGACAATACTTCCGTTGTGGGGTCCACCAATGATTGTGCCGTCGTATGAATATTCCCTGTTAAAATGAATATTCTCCGACCAATCGAATATTATATAACCACTTGCTTAATTTGCAAAATTTGTAAATATTACTCATAACTATAACATTATATTATATCCACGCCATAATACTAAAAAATATATTTCGAGAGAAATTAATCTTTATTCATAAAAGTTGGGGTCTTACAAGGGAGCTTTCCGATAAAGATGTCTCTCTATTAGCGCGCAATTAGGTTACCAAACCTCTCCTCAACAGAACTTTCTAAACATCGTCAATATTGCAAATAATAATATGAATAACTTTATCGTCTCAATTATTGAATTAAAAATATTATGCAGATGATAATGTGACAATAATTGAATCAATAATATGAGAGATATTATTCAACAATTACTATAGCAATAATTGAGTATAACTGAGTGACTTCTCATATAAGCATCAATAATCAATACCACGTGCTACTATGTAACCACACGTATTACAGTACTTTTACCACCGGGTAGTTCAACAGTTTAACGGTAAAACTTTCGCCGTTATTTTATAAAAAGATATTTCTATCGTTTTTTAACTACGAAAATACTTTCATTGTGGGGTCCACCAATGATTGTGCCATCGTACAAATATTCTCTGTTAAAAATGAATATTCCCCGACCAATCGAATATTTTATAACAACTTGTTTACTTTGCAAAAAAATTCACATATCACCCTTAACTTTAACATTTTATCAATTTAACCATTTACTAAATAGAATAATAATTATAAGAAAATTTAATACTTTCATTTCATAAATTTTGGGATCTCACAATCTCCCTTCCTTATGAAATTTTGCCCTCAAAATTTGCGTATTTGGTAGTTTGAAGAGATGAGAATACCTTGCTTTCTTTTCGGATTGTACCTTCCCGGGTTTTTATTTGTATCATGATTTTCCCATTTCTCATCTCCTGTATTTCAGATATCATTCTAGAATATATCTTCAAAATAAAGGTTAATTGACATATCACAATTTGTCAACTTATTAAATAAAAAAAAAATCAACTTAGGTAAGTTACACACTAGCGAAGTATATTACTCGTTTGTCCCCTCCTAGTTTTAGATTCATATCTCCGTCAGCGACCATATCCCTAAGCTCTGATAACAAAATGTAACGCCCCCAAAACAGGTTCAATCCACCCAACCCATTCTTTGTCGCCACGAAATACATCAACACAATTTCCAATACAAATCTTCAAATTCTACCTTTTAAACTGTCATACAGAATACGACCACAGTTAAACTGTGCATTTTAATACAAATATATGTAACTCTAATGGTGACTCGACCACAACACCTTACAATGACACTTTACAAAAAAGTACAGTCAATAAATATTTTAGAAATTCAAATCTTTGGAAAATGCTCATAGAAACCTTCGTACATGGGAGGCCATGCATCTAAGTTATTATAGATATCATATGACTCGAGAATTATCCTTGGTTGACCTAATAGACCCCAAAGAAAAATGAGAAGATTACAATCATGCTCTTTCCAATGGTGAGTATTCTCTTGACATATATTTATCTCCATTATCTCTAATTGAGAATTATATTTCAACCAAACTACAAGATTATATAAGTAGTGCTCATAGATATAATCAGCAAGTGCATGTGCAAAACCCTATCTTATGATAACACGAAGTCGTCTGTCATTAGACATCTTATATGATAGTGGAAAAACACCCTTCCAAAGTTGGGTTCGCCTCACCCTATTAGATTCACCGAATATAACTATTAAATGACTGTATAAAATACAACACACTTATCTAAAGTTCTCAATAAAATTATTTCATACTGTTTTAGGGGAAACCTCAACAATTATAGACCATCGTTCTATTCCCTTATTCCTCCGCTCAACCCAGCTACACTCTTATTACTTGAAAGGAATTGTGAAGAAAAAGGGTGAGCACAACTAGCCCAATAAAGAATATCATGACTAAAGATAATTAAATTATCATTAGCCTTTGTCAGTAATAAATCAAAGATTTAGAATATATGGTAGATGATAAAACTTTTCAACCTTAGTGGCAGTGGAACGAAGCATCCATTAGAAGAGTCAAATAGACCATAAAGTCTATTATCTTCTCCACGTTAAAAGTCCACCAACAATGTTTTATCCCTATAACATCAATCAACAGTTCCTGTCCACAATCATGTGAATAACTCATAATCATAATTGTGATTCTAAATTTCTTTTTGCACCTAAGACGAAGATAATTTTTATCACCTGTCTTTACCTGAAACATCAAAGATCATGGTTATACCAAATCACAATTCCTGTTCATAATCATACTAATAAATTCATATTTGCACTTACGGGCCAAAGATATTCATTAACAGTTCATCTTTGCACTACAGGCCAAAGACATACAACTGTATTTTAGAATAGTCAAGTAGAGCATGATATCTACTATCTTCTACGAATTAAAAGTTTATTATCAATATTTTATCGCTGAGACTTAGCCTAATAAATAATCATCGAATCATCCCTGCACTACGGCCAATGATATTCATTAGTATCACGACCACTAATTATCCATGCACTACATGCCAAGGATATTCGTGTTTTCAACAATGGTCATGATCATGTCAAATAACAATTCATCTTTGCACCTTTGGCCGAAGAGAACGCATGGTTATGATCATACCAACATCTGTCCATCAATGCACTACGCGCTAATGAGGACTTTTACCACATCATTTATAACATTACGGGTCATGATTATACTGAATGATCCCCGATCATAATCATATCAATCAACAGTCCATCTATGCACGTAAGCTAAAGATGACTTTCATCACAATATAAACATGAGGATGATGACAATGATATAAGCATTAATAAAACAAAATCAAGGATAAATATTAAAGACTTTAAATTTATCCAGAGCTTAAAAATATCCAAATTATCAACATGATACTGCTTTGTGGAGTAAAATTCAAGAATAATATTCATGTATCAAAAATAATTAGGACACAGAAGAAATATATTTTTCGGGTGAATAGTATCCCGTGAATAGTACTTCGAGAATAGTACCTCATAAATAGTATCCCGGCATGGAAAGTATCCCAAATACCCGAGTGAATAATATTCGAGTGAATAGAAATAAGGTGAATAGTAACCAGTGAATATTAACTCGTGAATAGTATTCCGGCATGAAAAGTGCCCCGAATACCCGAGTGAATAATATTCGAGTGAATAGTAACCGGGTAAATAGTAACTCATAAATAGTAATTCATGAATAGTATTCCGATATGAAAAGATCAATAATTATCAAGAAAGCTCAAATAATATTTCCATGAAAAGATACTGGATGAAGCACAAATATAATGGATATTGTACTAATTTCAAGGAGTATAGAAGCAATAATTTAACAGAATGAGTGTAAAATTAGGAATACAAACGAAATAATATTATTCACATACTACAGAGTATGGAAGAAAATATTATTTCTACGAATACTGAAAAAAATAATATCCCTTACCTTAGAAGAAGACTAGATACTGGAATAGTGAAGTAGCAGGCTTCTTTTCTTCTTTCTCTCTATAAATTCTCTCTCTATAGCTTCCCTCTCTATAATTGCTCTTATGAGTCTAAGTGAATTGGTGAGAATGAAAGAAAAATGAGCTTCTATTTATAGGAAAATATAATTTTGATAATTGCACGTTTTGGGGGCTCGAAATGTTACAGTATAATACCTTCATTATACCTCCATTTTTAATTTATTCATGAAAGTATTATCAAACTTTCACCACCTCTCCTAATAGTACATCATGTGAATCAATAGTTCAGTCATGTGAATCAATAGTTCTGTTAGTTCCCAGTAGGCACACAATAGATATAGAAGGGGGTTGAATAGATCGTTTTAATTTTTAAATACTTTTCTCTTTTATTTTGTATTGCTAATGAATTAGCATATGACAAACATAAGAATCTTTTCAAGCACAACGGAATAAGTAAAAGATCCCTTTCATTGATATATTCATAATCATATACATTGTTCTTAGAGTTAGTTAAGTTGTAAGCAGATAATACATACATAGCAGTTATAACAGTTAGGTACATAATGTAAATGACATAAAGTAAATGACACAAAGGATTTTAAGTTGTTCAGAGACTTAAGCTCCTAATCCACTCTTCTGCTTTCAACTAGCAGGATTTCCACTAAGGAAGGGCAGCACCCTGAATCACTAAGATTCCTTCAAGACCAGCAGCCTTGGAACTTCAGTTCACTAAGAACTCTTCAAGGCCAGCAGCCTTAGAACTCCTCTAGTTCCCTAAGAACTCTTCAAGCCAAGCAGACTTGGAATTTCATTTAGTCCCTTCGGACAAGGACCCCTCAGGCCCCGGCTTCTTGTTGTTGGTTGTTGGTGGTGGTGGTGGTGGTGCCTTGCTACTAAGATGTCCTTTAAGCTCTTCATCTCTGAATGCTTAGAAGCTTGACGTGATCATCCTTGAGGTGAAGTTGAGTGTTGTATGATGCTCAGCTTCTTCAGATACTTAACCTCTTCTGATGATCTCTTGTTGAACTACAATGAAGATCATTCTTCTTGATACTTGATGGCTGCACATGATGAATTTCTAAGATGATTGCAGGCTCTTCTGTTAGGTACTTAGAAAATTTCTCATGCTTGACATCGTGATGACGTTGGTGATCTTCTTCCTTGATATTTGATGCCTTCTTATGACGGACTTGCTAAGATGTCTGTAAGCTCTTCTCTCTGGTACTTAGAGTCTTCTCATGATAGACATCAAGATGACATTGATGCTCTTCTTTCTCTTGGCAGTTCAGAACACTATTCTTGTAGTAGAACACTCACATCTACTTCTTACTCTGTTCATCTCCAAGTGTTCTTGGTGGATCGTAGAGTGAGCTTTCGGACCTTTATTGGTCACTCACTATTTTACGTTATTTTGATCAGTCCACCATCTCTCCAACCTCAGCATCTTCAGCAACTTTTGATCTTTGAAGCTCTTGTTGATTTATACTCCTTCACAACCTTCCCGTTGTAATGTAGCCGTTGGGAGCTATTTGAATTACTTCACAGATCTCGAGTTATTTGATGTAGACTGCAGATGTGACATGACATCCCCTTTTTCAACTTTTTGACACTGCAACATACTCTTTTACCTACTCCGTCAGAGATGTCACTTTGATGCCTCGGGCAGGTAGTCTTCTTTATTTATCCTTTTTGATTTCGTGATTAGAACATCAGGATCTGTCCTTTTGCATCGATGCTCTCAATAAACCATATTCAAATATCACTCTTTAGATTAAACCGGTGCCAATGCTTCAATCTTCAGATAATCGAACTCTACGATTTTGATGCATATTCTTGGACCTGATCGTAGTGTGTCTTATTGAATGTTGCTCATTGACTGATTGAGACAATACTACGATCCTGAAGAGTGTTCATTGGATCTTCAATGTAGAACACTTCTTCCTTCACTTGTGCAGTGCTTCAACTCTTCTGTTTGCCTAGACTGATCTCAGAAATTGATGGCTTGTTCCTTGTTCTGGCCTCTTCTGAATAGCAAGAGACTTCAGATTTGTGGCATGTCCAGCTCACTTTCTCCTTGTGATCTCCCGTTCACTTATTATCAATGGACTGACCCAATGCTTAATCACTTTAGCCTTGTTCTTCATAGGCTGACCAGTATCTTTGTGTACATTCCATCAGTTCCTTCTTTGTTTAGCAAACACTACGATCCTGGTTACTTTCAAGATCAGTTGTCTTCTATTCACTTGACAGCTACTGCACTTGCTGACTTTCCTTAGTCAGTTTCTTTGACTGAAGTCTTCTTCTGATCAACTTGTGGAACACTTCATCTTGAATGGCTTCACAACTCAATCTGCATATTAATTGGGTTGGTGCTTAGATCTGCTGTTAGCTTGCATGTCATTAGTTGAGCGCTCTCTAGGTTTCCTTCAGGTGGGATGTATCTTTGCAGCTCAGACCAGTGGCCTCATAACTTTGGATATTCTGGGAGTGCTCATTTGTTGAGAGTCATATTTTCTCTACGATTCTTCCTTAGCATTATAAGCAATTCTATTGAAGCCTTAGTTTATACTCTACGATTTTAGCTTTGGTTGTGCAGACACTACGACTCCGAGATCAGATGTCGACACTCTATGATCTATGCCCTTGAGCTTCTTGTCTTCATCTGATTTGGCTCGACTACGATCTCTACCTCTTATATGATCAGTAGACTCTACAACTCTAAGTGTAATCTACGATTCTTAACTTGGCTTCAACATCAGTAGACTCTACGACTCCGAGTGTAGTCTACTATTCTTGACTTGGCTTTAGCAGATGCTCGGTCAGTTCGTAGGCAGGCTGTCTCTAAGATTCTGAACATGACATCCTCAGCATACTATGGCTTCGAGGATGTTCTTCTTAACACACTACGATCTTCTTCATCTCTCCTGGCAGTCTACGAACTCCGAGATCTACTATCTTGTAGACTACGATTCTGCCTTAATAGCTCTCGAGTTTTCCTTGACTCTCCTGATAGACTACAAGTTCTGGTATAGTGCTCGACGATCAGACAAGTCTATCTATTATATCATAAGATTTACCTAACAAGCTTGATCGTCCTATATTTATAGTCCTTGGTACATCATTTATTTTTAAGAACTTTACAAAGCTGTTTTGCTTATGTAGGATCAACCTTACATATTTGATTAATTTATTCTAAGCCCTTGTACATATGTTCCTATTATCTATCAAAGGATTTTACAACTTTTCTTAATGCAAGCATACTTGCATATTCATTCATTTATATCATAATCAAATCATACATAAATAGGAATATCATTCACATGATTATTCCTAACAATCTCCCCCTATTTGATTATGACAAAAATAATAAGTGAATATGCATGATATGAATGAATCTTATATATAGTGAGCAGCTGTATTTCTAAAACAGATAATTATGAATGTCATTGATAGTAATATGGAATTACATAAACTTATGATGCTTAACATCCTGGATCCAGAACATACTTAACTAGATAGAGATGTACCTTTTTGGCTTCATAAGTGTTTCCAGGATGTCTGTTGATTAGCTACTTTTCTGCTTGATCTTTTTGCTCCTGCTCCCCCTGGAATGGTGACTTCATTTCTTTTCTTTGCTCCCCCTCAGGCTCATGATTTTCTTCTTTATTTAGCTCCCCCTCAAACTCTTTATTCGTAGGATCATCATCCTTTGGCTCCCACTCAAATGATGATTCGGCTTCTGCAGCTGCTGTCTACTTCTTTGACTTTCTCTTGGCCTTCTTGTTTTCTTTTCTTCTGCTCTCCTTACTCTTCCTTGAATGTCTCTTTCTATGCCTATTTTTCTCCCCCTTTTGTCATTAATCACTTGTGAAAGCTGTTCCATGTTGGACATAAGTTGCTCCATTAATTAAGATGAGTTACCAACCATAATCTTGAGTTCTTGTTGGCTTAGCTCAAGTTGTAGAGATAAAGACTAATTCAGATTGTCAATCTTGTCAGAGAGGACTTAGATTTGCTCTTCATTAGCCTTATGTGCTCGTAGAGCTTCTGCCTTCTGTTCATTTATAGCCTTCAAATAGATTTGATCACTCTCTTTGATTTTGAGAGATATATCAGACATTGTGGCTTGGAGTCTGTCTTGAGCCGCATTATCTCTTGCTTCTATCAACATCTTTGCATCTTCAAAGATGATGGATATCTTCTCAACCAACTCATCAGAATTCTTTACTAACTCCTGCTCCATAGGTGTTTGGTCATTTGATTTGCCAGCTACTTGTTGATCACTAGACTGGACTCCACGATTTCCATACTTGAACAGATTTTTTAAAGCACTGAGAATCTGATAAATTGTTGAGTGCCAATCATTGTTGGAGGCTGAAGGAATATCAGACAACTGTTTTTGGGCAGAGGGAAGCTTCTCATCCTGAACTTGATCATCTTCAGTGGTAGAGTGAGAGGACTCTACGATCATCTCCTTGGGCATGATCCTTCTGCCATCAGACCCCACTCTACAATCGTAGGGAATTAATGTAGTGGTTTTCAGCATGTCGGTAGACTTTCTAGTGAGGTTCTTCATTGATCATCATGGTTGCAAACTCCTTTAATCTTGGAAAGGTTTGAGATACCAGCTCCAAGTTCGGAGACGTTGAGTAACACCAGCAGAAGTAACTCTCATCTTTATCAGTATGCGCTTTTAACCAAGGCATCCACTCATCTGTAGTCATTCTTACAATTCGGATTTGTTCATTCCCATAACTTATCCCTCTTGCTGCTGGTTCAGCTGGTGGTTCATCAAAAACTTCCACCACTCTTCTTCTGCTAATTCTTGCTGGAGAGATAACATGATAGTCTGCTGGCCTCTGATTTCTGATTTGCAGAACTCGAATCTTTCTCCATTTCTTCACCTTCTGAGCTTGTATCATGCTGACTTCTTTCATCTGATTCATCGGAGAATTCTTCATGCTGATTTTTATCATTAGTGCCTTCTTCAACATCTTCTCCCTTAGAGTATGGCTCATCATCACTGACTTCAATGATTGTAGTAGAATGTTCACCTTGTTTCCTTGCGATAGATTTAGCCAGCAGTCTGTTACTCTTTCTTCTCCTTAGAGGTTCAGCTATAGGAGAGATAGACATTTCTTGTTCTTCAGAATGTGAAGCCTCTGAATCATCAGATAAGCTTTCTTGATATTTATCATCAGTAGGGGCAAGTCATTTTTTTTCAGACTCAACATCTTTGGAGATTGTTAGAGCATTTACAGTAGGAGGTGCAGTTGTGCTAACTTTCAACCTTTCTTCGTCATCAGAGTGGATGCTCTGAGAGTTAGCCATAGGGCTTGCATATTCTTCTTTACCATCGGAGTTGGTTGTTTCTTTCATAGACTCAGCTTTTTTTTCATTGTTGAACTTGCTCTCTGAGGGTTCAATCTTAGAGCTTTCAGTTCCATTCCCATCTTCCGACTCTGCGTCCTCTTCTTTGTTGGATGGAATTTCTTGGGGAAATGGAACTGATTTCTTCATCACCTTTGCTTTCTTCTTGGGTGGCTCTTGGAGTAGTTTGTTACTCCTTCTTCTTTTTGGGGTATCAGCAGTTGAGACCTTTTCTTCCCCTACTTCCATGCTGTCAGAGGACAGACTTCTTGGTTGAGCCTCTATTTTCTTCACACCATTAGACTTCTTCTTTGCTGGTGTGGCTGCTATCGGTACAGAGTCATCAGATTGATAGCTTTCCACTTCTTGTGCCTTCCTCTTCTTGACAGAGACCTTGCTGCTGCTCCCAGTTGTTATTAGCCTCTTGTTTTCCTTGGGATTTTTCTTCCAGTTTATAAACAGCCGTGGGGACATCACTTTGTTAACGTTCAGTGGTTCTCCCTCATCATCTTTATCTTGCTTCCCACTTTCTTCTTCAGCACAATACTCAACAGTCTTCCATGAAAAACCTTTGTTAGGGGTTTATCTGTAGACTTCTTCATCTCAGTCTTCTCCACCCATTTGGTCAGCCAATCTATTAGTAGGGCTCCGAAGTTCATTTGCTGCTTCATGACGTTTGCAGTCATGACTCTAAGTTGTAGAACACTTACAGTATCATGTGCGGTGTCTTTGTACAAGATACATTTTCTTGTAATCTCTGCCAGAAATTCAAATTCTTCAGGAAACTCCTTCTTCTTCATATCCTTCATATTTACGTTCCTTTTGTAACGTATTAACCTCTTGCCTTCTTCAATGTCAACTTCGTTGAGGTTTATCTGTGACGCCCCAAAAACAAGTATACATCACCCATCTTGAGTCGCCAGATACATGGTACAAAATTCAAATACAACTTAATTATACAACAGTCGTGTAAAATACGACAAAACATAATATAAGAGTTTTAATACGTATATTGTCATCTATATAGTATATAAACTCAATGAAGTCCTCATTACATTTATCGTCACACTATTTAACAGAATAGTGAGGACTACTAATGCTATCATCTAGACCGTCACTCCGTTCCCCGACTAGTCCCGGCTACGTTCTCATTTCCTGAAGAGAACAGTGAAAAAAAGGGTGAGCTCAACTAGCCTAGTAAGAAATATTATGACTAAGATAATGCAGAATAAATTATCATTAGTTTTTAACAATGTTAAAATGATAAAATACAATAGACATCAAGTTTAACTGTAGCAGAACAAGCAATCCATTAGAAGAGTCAAGTGGAGAATAAAATCTACTATCTTCTATGATTTAAACAAAAATTTCATCAACTTAATCGCTGAGACTCAGCTTAATAAATAAACCACATCATCGAATCATCCCTGCACTACGGGCCAAGGATATTCATTAAATCATCAATAGTCATGACTATACCGAATAATCCTCTGGTCATAATCATACCAAAAATTGGCCATCAATGCACAACAAGCCACTGAGGATTTTTACAACATCATCCGTCACATTACGGTCATGACTATACTGAATAATTCCTGATCATAATCACACCAAGTCCATCTATGCACGTAAGCCAAAGATAACTTTTATCACAATATAAACACGAGAATGATGACAATGATATAAGCATTAATCAAACGAAAACAAGGATAAATATTAAAGACTTTAAATTTATCCAAATATTATCAATCACTTAATAAACTCATAATCTAATATTATTAATATATAACAATATTTTAATCACTTCTTAAACTTATAAATAATTTAATTTAATTGTTTACACTTTACCAAATAATGCATTTAATCATTCAAAAATTCCATACTCATAAGATTTCATCACCAATGATCAAATCACAAATCAAAAATATACATATACCTTATATAGGATTTTCAAGCCCTAAAATCCTATTTACCAATTCTCCAACTTCACATAACATATCTAACTCATATGTTTGAAACTAAACCATTTTCATGAAAAATTACCAAATCAACTTATTATTTTTCTATGCTTTGTCCAAACATATAAACATATATTTCATACACAACAAGTATTTTTTTTTATAATTTTTCAACTACCTTAAGTATTTTTCAAAAATCAATTTCTAATTAATTTCTTAAGAAATTAGCTACCTCAAGTTTAACTCCAGAAATTTCCAAATCTTGCCAGGATCTTACACATGTTAACGTGAGCTTCCAATTTAAATTTCATGGTCATCGGAGTAATAGAACTCCGGTTATAGCATTTTTCGTCGAAAAAACCTAAATATTAAAATAGTCATAACTTGCTCATTTTAAGTCGGACTGAACTCATTTTTGGACAGGAGGTACGTTATACCATATATTTCCATTTCCCAAAAAGCAAGAATTTTTCTCATAAATTAAGTGGCCGAAAATGCCCTTTTAAATTTCTGGACAGTAGCCTTTTTGGTACTTTGCAGTTTTTGGTTCCTTTTCTAAAATCAGTCCACATGAAAATCTACAACACCTTTTCCAGTGATTCCACTTGGATAAGTTAGAAAACTCATAGATCTAACTCTAGAACTTGACCACACTCAAAAATTCGAAATATAATAGGAGATATGGTCAATTGATTTTCATATTCTATTTTCACCAAAATCTGTTTTTCAACCCTTTGTGATTTCTAAGAAACTTTCATGTTTTCACATAATAACCAACATAACTCATCATGACAATGACATAATAATTCAATAAAATAAGTTCAAGGATAAATTTTAAAGATTTATAAGTTAATTTATCATGAACTCAATAATGTCCAATTTGTCAACATGATACTGCTTTGTGGAGGAAAATTCAAGAATGCTCAGAAGAATATTTCCACAAAAAGATATTGGATGAAGCGCAAATATCCAGGATATTCCACTAATTTCAAGGAATATAGAAGCCAAAGCTTTAACTAACTGTGTATAATAGAATATATGAAACTGCAAATGGATTTTCGCCAGTCATGCGGTAATCCATATAACCAGATCATTTCCATAATTTAATAAAAAATGAATACAAAGGATCATTCACCATGTATGTGGTAATCCACACAGACAGGTTATTCCAACAGAATAATAAAGATTGGAATAACAGAAGGATTCACCATACATGCAATAGATCGCACAGACATGTTATTCCCAACAGAATAATAAATAATGGAACCAGGTCATGCGTAAACGCACAGACAGGATATTCCGACAGAATAATAAAGAACGAAACCAGGTCAGGCGAAATTCGCACCGATAGGATATTCCATTAAAATAATAAAGAATGGAATAACAACAGAAATCACTATGCATGCGATAGACCGCACAGACAGGTTATTCCAACAGCATAATAATTAATGGAACCAGGTCAGGCGTAATACGTACCGATAGGATTTTCCAACAGAATGATAAAGAATTAAATAACAGAAGAATTTTACCATGTATGCGGTACTTCGCATAGACAGGTTATTCCAACATAATAATAAGGAATGGAATAACAGAAGAATTTCACCATGTATGCGGTACTTCGCATATACAGGTTATTCCCACAGAATAATAAGGACTGAAATAACAGAAGTTCTCTTCATGAATACGAAAGAAATAATACTCCTTACCTTATAAAGAATAGTACTCTGACGGGTAGGGCGTGGATATACTTGAAGAAAACTTGCACTATGCTCAAAGCTTCTTAAAACTCTAAAGAAATACGCTCAAGATTATAGAAGGAGAATTCTCTGAACTTCTGGTGTGATTTTCAATTCTAACTAAGCATCCTATTTATAGGAAAATAGAAAGGATACTATGCAATAATATATATATATATATATTATTTAAAATCTAATAAAACAATTAACTTTATAAAAGTATTCTATTTTATATAAAAAGATTTTACTATGCAAACACTATGTATAATAAAATATAATATATTTTAATTATTGTCTAATAAAACAAATAACTTTATAAAAGTATTCTATTTTATATAAAAATATTTTACTATGCAAAATACTATGCATAATAAAATATATTATATTCTAATTATTGTCTAATAAAACAAATAACTTTATAAAATTATTCTGTTTTATATAAAAAGCTTTTCTATTTTATTACATTAATAATACTAATAAAACAAAATTTATAATATATATATATATAAACTTCCGTGACTTCATAAAAAGACACCTCAATATATTTAACAATATTTATCATCATTATTATAATATATAATATTAATCGACCAGGTCGTTCCCAGGAAAGAGGGGGATTTCCAATTAGGATTTCTCCCTATTGGCGCGCAATTAGGTGACCAAACCTCTCCTTGGCAAAACTTCTAGACATCATTAATATTGCAAATAATAATATTAATAACTTCGTCGTCTCAATTATTGATTTAATAATATATAAAATATCGACAATAATTGAATCAAATAACGTGAGATATTATGCAGCAATTACTGTAGCAATAATTGAACAAAACTGAGTGACTTCTCACGTAAGCATCAATAATCAATATCGTGTGCTACTATGCAACCACGCGTATTACTGTACTTTTACCATCGAGTAGTTCAACAGTTTTAACGGTAAAACTTCCGCCGTTATTTTCATAAAAATATTTTTGTCGTTTTCTCAATCCGACAATAATTTCGTTGTGGGGTCCACCAATGATTGTATCGTCGTACGGATATTCCCCGACAAAAGGAATATTCTCCGACCAATCGAATATTATATAACAACTTGCATACTTTACAAAATTTATAAATACTACCCAC
Organism: Panax japonicus; assembly: GCA_020205505.1. Lineage (NCBI taxonomy): Eukaryota > Viridiplantae > Streptophyta > Magnoliopsida > Apiales > Araliaceae > Panax > Panax japonicus. The sequence continues at coordinate 30,467,458 of CM035093.1, read as the reverse complement.
AACTATAACATTATCTCAAATCCACACCATAATATTCAAAAAAATATTTCGAGAAAATTAAATCTTTATTCGTAAAATTTAGAGTTTTACATTATCAGACCTTGATTGGGAAACCCAAGACATTGGTTGATGTCTGATGCCCTTATCTTCGGACTTGCTCCTTTGACCTTTGTGGACAGAAACCCAGAACCTATTATTGCATTGGAATATAATTGCTTCACTAGCTCGGTATAGACTGGAGTGTTAGCCTCCAAGCACTCATAAAACCCATCATTCTTTACAAGCTCAAGTAATATCCTTGAACTTCTTTTCTGAAGTTTCGACCTTCTTGAAGCCGAGTTGGATTCCGATTATAACACGCTATTCTTCCATTTTGAGGGTTCGAAATATATGGGTATATTTGGTTTCAGTCCTCTTATAAGAGATAGTTGAATGCAATTTGGGCGAAGCTTGAGGTTTGATGTATTCAAACTTTGAAGAGGGCTTTAGGGTTTGAAAAAGGGAGGAATAGAGGTTCGATAACTTCTGGTAACTTTATGAAGATTTTGAATTTGTCTTTATGACAGTCCCTTCTGACTTTGCATAGGCTGTGATATGTCATCCATTCATTGGTTGCACGATGCCCAATAAAAAACTGCAACTCCCCATAAATTGAATAGTTTGAGGTTCCTTTTAAGAGAGAAGGCATTTTACTGACATGGATTGATCGTTGACCTTTTTTAGTACGTAGAGTAGCTTGGTGAGGTAGCTATAGACTCTACGTTTTTCTTTGTTGGCTCGACGATCATCTTTTGAGAGATTCTTCAGTAGATGATTTGACACTAATCTTCACCTTGAAGTTGCATGGCTTAACCACTGATGTACACCGAGATAGTTTAAGCATTAGAATTCTGAGGTGAGTTTATCGAGCACTTTTTCACACTGTATTCGAACTTATCTCCATATAATCTAATTAGTTAAGCAAGTGACTAATTTTTCCAAGCTCCTTATAAACTAGGGTGTCCTCTGGTAAGACTGCGATCATCGAGTCTGCTTTTACGATCGTTGAGGTTACTCCACGATCGTTGAGTTCTCTTCAATCCCTACTCTATGATCATTGACTGTCTTGGTTCTTGAGATGAACTTGACTAAGTATTCCTTCTAGGTTAAGGAAGTTCAGGAAGGGCCAACCTCTTAGAGTGAACTAAGGGTCAGGTTTGTCCCTGAGGCGCTTTTCAGATGAAAAACTTTTAGAAGTGTTTTGCACTGATATCTCATTTGACCTTTTTTGCTGGGAAGATCCTCTACCACCTTTAGACATTTACATTGGTTGTAATCGTGGTTTCGTTCTGCTCTTACACTACGATTAGATGCTTGATCGTAGGCTCTCCACAATTTTGAGTTGGGTGGTTGATTGGTTATCAGTAGTACATTTTGAGACGTTCCTACTGACTATAGATCTTCATTTGGTTCGTCAGCCACAAAGTTTTGGGACTCTATAACTGGTACAATGCTTCATAGTAAATCTCTAAATGTTTTAAAGGTGTTGTTCTGTTAGCAGATCACTGCTCCCCCATAGTTGATACTATCTTCTCAAAGAGACATAAGTTCTTATTCTTCATGTGTAGCAGAAGGCAGCCATGCATATCTCATTCTTGCTGAAGTCATCAAATCTTCTTGTGTTGTAGAAATGTGTATCTTCAGGGTTGATCATTCTACGATCCTTTGACAGCACTATGAACGTAGTCTTCCTTGACAGCTTGTATTTGGAGTTCTGCTCCCGTAATGAGTTCCTCATGTTTGATGCTAGATGATCCTCTGAGGTGAGCTTCCTTAAGGATTCTTTTCTTATGACATGCTTTATATGATTGAGCATATAAGACCCTTTCCATCTTTGGTTGAGTGGCCTGCACCATATAAGGATTAACAACCATGTGAGCTTCAGTTAGATTAGCTTAGCAAGTCTTCAAGGGCAGACTTTGACATATGAGAATTTTATCAGAATCATTTCTGAACAATCTTAAGCCTTCTGCTGGTTGAATCTTTCTTGACTGAAGTCCTCTGCTTCAGCATTCCTTAGTGTGGCCAGATAGACCAGGTACCTGCAGGTTAGATATATTTCTATTTTTGGTACCCATAATTAAATGGGTCCTGCTAGGTTAGTTTTCTAAAACCCTGTTCCTTATATAATTGAATAGTCATCACATTGATCATCAGCAATCATATTCATGCATGTAACTAATTTAGATAATGTATTTTGAGATGCATGATGGTGAGTGTGTGTAAGATTTGCCATTTTAATAAAACACTCTTTTTCTGTGATAGGTTTCATCATTTGCTTAGTTATGTTCACTAGAGTTTAAATGTTCACAGAGTGAGAATCAACTCTATGACTTATTTGTATCTGGTTGATTCATGGAGGTGATCAAGTTTCTACAAACCTTCAAGATACTCTTGTAGAACTGATCATACTCTGTGTATTATCAAACACTTAGAACATGGGTTTGTACATACATACTAACCCATCAGCAAAGATTACTCCACATAAGATTAATTTGAACCTTTGATATTCTTATGACCCATTTTAGATTTCTTTCAAGATGTCATCCTCAACCTAAAACTTGGATGGAGAGAAAGTTTGTAAGCATTTGAGTTTCCAACCTCAATGTACTTTCTCTCTTCACCTTTTTAGGTAGAGTATGATTTCTTGACAGGATACTGTTATAGTGCATAAGGAGGTGCAACATGATGTACACATTTATATTAGTGAGGAACCGTACTTTTTTACTATCAGTTTCTTAACAGTCATTTAGCTTAGATATACTGAGGATAGGCATCAATGTGCATAGTTTCACATTTGCTCTTGACAGCTTGTTGCTCCAGTTGACCTTCAATCAATCAGTCGTGGTCTTGCAGATGTAAGCTAAGAGAATCTCAGCATCTTTAGTTCTTTGACATCCTTGAGTTCACAAAGTTTACATCCAGCTACTGGTTGGCCAGATACATGTTTGAGAAGTTCTTCTTTCTTCTCTGAGAGAAAGCATTTCTTAGCGTATGGTCCTTTTCATCTTTTCAGACTAGTGGATGTTTGACTCTTTTCTGTTGATGTCTCTTGAGCTTCCTAGCCTAGTCTTCAGACTACAAGATTGACTGTGGGCAAAGATTGGTCTCGTTGATATGGAAATTAAGAACATGGACCAATCTAAGCAGCTTTAGGTGTATATACACATTTACTTGTTCACAATATTTCCAACGTGTGAGCTCATCTGCATATAACAAGTGACTTACTACTAAACTAAGTTTAACACAATATTTGTGCCTAGGATCAGACTTAAAGCGATTAGCTTTTCAATATAGTATAAGAACCTGCTTTGATTCCAATTGTTAGTTCCCAATAGGCACACAATAGATCTAGAAGGGGGGGTTGAATAGATCCTTTTAATTTTCAAATTCTTTTCTCTTTTGTTTTGTATTGCTAATGAATTAGCATATGAAAAACATAAGAATCTTTTCAAGCACATCGGAATAAGTAAAAGATTCCCTTTATTGATATATTCATAATCATATATACATTGTTCTTTGAGTTAGTTAAGTTGTAAGCAGTTAATACATACATAGCAGTTATAGCAGTTAGGTACATAATGTAAATGACATAAAGTAAATTACACAAGGGATTTTAAGTGGTTCAGAGACTTAAACTTTAATCCACTCTTCTGCTTTCAACTAGCAGGATTTCCACTAAGGAAGGGCGGTACCCTTAATCACTATGATTCCTTCAAGGCCAGCAGCCTTGGAACTTCAGTTCACTAAAAACTCTTCAAGGCCAGCAGCCTTAGAACTCCTCTAGTTCCCTAGGAACTCTTCAAGCCCAGCAGACTTGGAACTTCATTTAGTCCCTCCGGACAAGGACCCCACAGGCCCCGGCTTCTTGTTGTTGGTTGTTGGTGGTGGTGGTGGTGCCTTGCTGCTAAGATGTCCTTTAAGCTCTTCATCTCTGAATGCTTAGCAGCTTGACATGATCATCCTTGAGGTGAAGTTGAGTGTTACATGATGCTCAGCTTCTTCAGATACTCAACCTCTTCTGATGATCTCTTGTTAAACTGCAGTGAATATCATTCTTCTTGATACTTGATGGCTGCACGTGATGAGTTTCTAAGATGACTGTAGGCTCTTCTGTTAGGTACTTAAAAACTTTCTCATGTTTGACATCATGATGAAGTTGGTGATCTTCTTCCTTGATACTTGATGCCTTCTCATGATGGACTTGCTAAGATGACTGTAAGATCTTCTCTCTGGTACTTAGAGTCTTCCCATGATAGACATCAAGATGACATTGATGCTATTCTTTCTCTTGGCAGTTCAGAACACTCTTCTTATAGTAGAACTCTCACTTCTACATTATAGAACTCTCACTTCTACTTCTTACTCTGTTCATCTCCAAGTGTTCTTGGTGGATCGTAGAGTGAGCTTTCGGACCTTCATTGGTCACTCATTATTTTATGTTATTTGATCAGTCCACCAGCTCTCCAACCTCAGCATCTTCAGCAACTTTTGATCTTTGAAGCTCTTGTTAATTTATACTCTTTCACAACATTCCCGTTGTAATGTAGCCGTTGAGAGCTATTTGAATTACTTCGCAGATCTTGAGTTATTTGATGTAGACTACAGATGTGACATGACATCCCCTTTTTCAACTTTTTGACACTGCAGTCTACTGTTTCACCTACTCCGTCAGAGATGTCACTTTGATGCCTCGGGCAATTAGTCTTCTTTATTTCTCCTTTCTGACTTCGTGATTAGAACGACAGGGTCTGTCCTTTTGCATCGATGCTCTCAATAAGCCATATTCGAATATCACTCTTCAGATTAAACCGTTGCCAATGCTTCAATTTTCAGATAACCGAACTCTACAATTTTGATGCATATTTTTGGACCTGATCGTAGTGTGTCTTGTTGAATGTTGCTCATTGACTGATTGAGACAACACTACGATCCTAAAGAGTGTTCATTGGATCTTCAATGTAGAACACTTCTTCCTTCACTTGTGCAGTGCTTTAACTCTTCTGTTTGCCTAGACAGATCTCATACACTGATGGCTTGTTCCTTGTTATGGCTTATTCTGAATAGCAAGACACTTCAGATTTGTGGCATGTCCAGCTCGTTTTCTCCTTGTGATCTCTCGTTCACTTATCATCAATGGACTGACCCAATGCTTAATCACGATAACCTTGTTCTTCATAGGCTGACCAGTATCTCTGTGTACATTCCATCAGTTCCTTCTTTGTTTAGCAAACACTACGATCCTGGTTACTTTTAACATCGTTATCTTCTGCTCACTTGACAGCTACTGCACTTGCTAACTTTCCTTAGTCAGTTTGTTTGACTGAAGTCTTCTTCTCATCAACTTGTGGAAGACTTCATCTTGAATGGCTTCACAACTCAATCTGCATGATGATTGGGTTGGTGCTTAGATCTGCTGTTAGCTTGTTGTTATTCGTTGAGTGCTCTCTGGTTTCCTTCAGGTGGGATGTATCTTTGCAACTCAGATAAGAGGCCTCATTACTTTGGATATTCTGGGAGTGCTCATTTATTGAGAATCATATTTGCTCTGCAATTCTGCCTTTGCGTTGTAAGCACTTCTGTTGAAGCCATAGTTCTGCACTCTACGATTTTAGATTTGGTTGTGCAGACACTACGACTCCGAGATCAGATGTCGACACTCTACAATCTCTGTCCTTGAGTTTGTTGTCTTCATCTTATCTGCTCGACTACGATCTCTACCTCTTATATGATCAGTAGACTCTACGAATCTAAGTGTAGTCCACGATTCTTGACTTGGCTTCGACATCAGTAGACTCTACAACTCTAAGTGTAGTCTACTGATTCTTGACTTGGCTTTAGCAGATGCTAGGTCGGCTCGTAGGTAGGCTGTCTCTAAGATTCTGAACATGACATCCTCAGCAGACTATGGCTTCGAGGATGTTCTTCTCGACACATTACAATACTTTCTCGTCTCTTCCTGGCAGTCTATGAACTCCGAGATCTACTATCTTGCAAACTACGATTCTGCCTTGATAGCTCTCGAGTTTTCCTTGACTCTCCTAGCAGACTACGATTTCTGGTACAGTGCTCGATGATCAGACAAGCATATCTATTACATCATAAGATCAACCTAACAAGCTTGATCGATCTATATTTATAGTCCTCATACATCATTTATTTTTAAGGACTTTATAAAGTTGTTTTGCTTATGTAGGATCAACCTAACATATTTGATCAATTCATTCTAAGTCCTTGTACATATGTTCCTATTATCTATCAAAGGACTTTACATATTTTCTTAATGCAATCATACTTGCATATTCATTCATTTATATCATAATCACATCATACATTAATAGGAATATCATTCACATGCTTATTCCTAACAAGTTCTATACATGTGAAAAAAATAGTTACAGTATGGTACCTTCATCTATACCTCCATTTTTAATTTAGTCATGCAAGTATTATCAATCTTGCACCACCTCCCCTAATAGTACATGAATGTGAATCAATAATATATACATGTGAATAAATAGTTATAATCTTGTTAATTAATAGCAATTAATTGCTCATTTATCCGATTAATTACCCGATTGGTCAATATAACCTTATCGAAATAAATGTCAATTTTCACTAATACTAATAATCCCTAACACAATAGAAATATCAATTTCATCTTTAACCAACACGAACTTATTCATCATTAATATTATATGTAAGACCCCAAATTTTATGAATAAAGATTTAATTTTCTCGAAATATTTTTTTTAATATTAAGGTGTGAATTTGATATAATGTTATAATTGTGGATAGTATTTATAAATTTTGCAAAGTATGAAAGTTGTCATAAAATATTCGATTGGTCGGGGAATATTCTTTTTAACAGGAAATATTCGTACAACGGCGCAATCATTGGTGGACGCCACAAAGGAATTATTATCGGAATGAGAAAACGAAAAAAATATCTTTTTATGAAAATAACGGCGGAAGTTTTACCGTTAAACTGTTGAACTACTCGGTAGTAAAAGTACAGTAATACGCATGGTTGTATAGTAGCACACGGTATTGATTATTGATGCTTACGTGAGAAGTCACTCAATTTTGTTCAATTATTGCTACAGTAATTGCTGCATAGTATCTCACGTTATTTGATTCAATTATTGTCAATATTTTATATATTATTAAATCAATAATTGAGATGACAAGTTATTCATATTATTATTTATAATATTGACGATGTCTAGAAGTTTTGTCAAGGAGAGGTTTGGTCACCTAATTACGCGCCGATTAGGGAGAAATTCTTATTGGAAAGCCCCCTCTTTCCTGGGAACGACCTGGTTGTTAAATATTGCGAATTATAATAACGATGATAAATGTTGTTAAAAATATTGAGGGGATTTTTTTATGAAGTATTTATCCATTTTTCAAAATAATAGGTAGAAAATTATTTAATATAATAAAGGTGGGGGCCACATGTGGGGCCCATATTATATATACATTTATTATATATATATTATAATAAGTTTTGTTTTATATGAAAAATAGAATATATTATTTTATATATAAAGTTAATTATTTTACTTGAATATTATATTATTATTTTTAATAATGAACGTCTGTGAATCTTAAAAAAATTAAGCCCGTGAAAGTTTTCAATGTTCGTCCATGAATAAATTCAAAATAGTATCTTTTCCATTCTCCTATAAATAGGATGCTTAGTTAGAATTAAAAATCACACCAGAATCAAATAATTCTTCTTCTATAATATTGAGCGTATTTCTTTCGAGTTTTAAAAAGTTTTGAGTGTAGAAAATAGTGAAAGTTTTCTTCAAGAATATATACGCTATACCAGTTGGAATACTCTTATTTTTGAGGTAAGAGATATTATTTATTTCACATTCTGAAGAGATATTATTTTTCGTATTCGTATGAATATTATTTCCGTTCAATATTCATAAGAAATTTTATTTCGTTCAATATTCGTAAGAAATATTATATTAATTTAATATTCGTAATGAATATTATTTTCGTTTAATATTCGTAATGAATATTATTTTCGTTTAATATTCGTAAGGGATGTTATTTTTGTTCAATATTCATATAAAATAATATTTTCTTCCATACTCTGTAGTATGTAAGTAATATTATTTCGTTTCAGAATTTTGAATTCTATATTCATTTTGTTAAAGTTTTGGCTTCTATACTCCATGAAATTAGTAAAATAACCTTGATATTTGCTTTTCATCCAGTATCTTTTCATGAAAATATTATTCTGAGCAATTCTTGATAAGTTTTAACTTTTTCATGTCGGAGTACTATTCGCGGGTTACTATTCACGAAGTACTATTCATGGGATACTATTCACTCGAGTACTATTCACCCGGGGTACTATTCATGAATAAAAATTGATTCATTTTCGGTCCAAATCATTTTTGGTACAACATTATTCTTGAATTTTACTCCATAAAACTAGTATCATGTTGACAATTTGAACGTTATTGAATTCTGGATAAATTAAATTATAAATCTTTAAAAATTTATCCTTGAACTTGTTTTATTGAATTCTTATATCATTGGTATCATCCTCAGTGTTTATATTATGTTGAAAGTCATCTGTGGCCTGTAGTGCATAGATGGACTTGGTATGATTATGACCAGAGATTATTCGGTATAATTATGACCGTAATGTTACAAATGATGTAGTAAAAGTCCTCATTGGCCCGTAGTGCATTGATGGACAGTTGTTGGCATGATCATGACCATTGATGAATACAAGAATATCCTTGGCCGTAGTGCATGGATAATTTGTGGTCGTGATAATAAAGAATATCTTTGGCCGTAGTGCAGGGATGATGTGTGTGAAGCACCCAAAACAGGTATAAATCACTCATCTTGGGTCATCTGAAAATACATGGTACATAAATTCAAATACAACTTAATTATACAACAGTCGTGTAAAATAAGACAAAATATAACTGAGAATTTAAACAAAAATATTGTCATCTAGACAATATCCACACTGAATGGTGTCCTCATTACAATTATTATCATATTATTCCGTAGAATAGTGAGGACTACTAAAATCATTTATTCTGGACCATCACTCCATTCTCCGACTCGTCCCAGCTATATTCTCATTTCCTGAAGAGAATAATGACAGAAAGTGTGAGCTCAACTAGCCCAGTAAGAAATCATATGACTAAGATAAAATAGAATAAATTATTCTTAGCCTTCAACAGTATAACAACTGATAGAATACAATAGACAACAAGTTTTAGATCAACAACTGCAGCGGAATAAGCAATCCATTAGAAGAGTCAAGTATAGAATAAAATCTAATATCTTCTATGATTTAAAAAGTTTTTCATCAACTTTATCGCTGAGACTCAGCTTAATAAATAAAATTGAATCATTCCTGCACCACGGCCAAGGAAATTCATGTAATCATCAATGGTCATGATTATACCGAATAATCCCTGGTCATAATCATACCAACAACTGTCCATCAATTAACTACAGTCCAATGAGGAATTTTACCACATCATTCGTCACATTACGGTCATGATTATACCGAATAATCCCTGGTTATAATCATACCAAGACCATCTATGAACGTAAGCCAAAGATGACTTTCATCACAATATAAGCATGAGGATGATGACAATGATATAATAATTCAATAAAATAAGTTCAAGGATAAATTTTAAAGATTTATAATTTAATTTATCCAGAAATCAATAACGCCCAAATTGTCAACATGATAAGTAAAATTCAAGAATAATATTCATGTACCAAAGACAATTTGGACAGAAAAGAAATATATTTTTCCGGTGAATAGTACCCCGTGAATAGTATCCCGACATAAAAATTATCCAGAATACTCGAGTTAATAATACTAGAGTGAATAGTAATCAAGTGAATAGTAACCCGTGAATAGTAACTCGTGAATAGTACTCCGGCACAAAAAGTGCCTCGAATAACAGAGTGAATAATACTAGAGTGACTAGTAACCGGGTGAATAGTAACCCGTGAATAGTAACTCGTAATAGAAAAATACCAAAGAAAACGATATTTCATGACGAGTACAAAATAAATGATATACCAGATGAGTATAATAGAATATACGAAACTGCAAATGGATTTTCACCCGCTATGCGGTAATCCACTTATACAGATCATTTCCACAATTTAATAAAGAATGAATACAAAGGATCATTCAACATGCATGCGATAATTCACATAGACAGGTTATTCCAACATAATTAGAAAGATTGGAATAACAGAAGAATTCACCATGCATGCGATATACCACACAAACAGGTTATTCCCAACAGAATAATAAAGAATGGAACCAGGTCATGCGTAATCCGCACAGACAGGATATTCCAACAGAATAATAAAGAATGGAACTAGGTCATGCGTAATCCACACAGACAGGATATTCCAATAGAATAATAAAGAATGAAATAACAATAAAATTCATCAGGCATGTAATAGACCACACAGACAGGTTATTCCAACAGAATAATAAAGAATGGAATAACAGAAGAATTTTACCATGTATGCGGTACTTCGCATAGACAGATTATTCCAACATAATAATAAAGAATGGAATAAAAACCCTTACGAGTATTGAAAGAAAATAACTATCTTCATGAATACGAAAGAATAATACCCCTTACCTCAAAAGAAAACTGGATACTGGAATAGTGAGGTAGCAGACTTCTCTTCTTCTTTCTCTCTATAATTTCTCTATAATAATTACTCTTGTGAGACTTAGTGAATTAGTGAGAATGAAGGAAGAAGAGCTTCTATTTATAGGAAAATATAGTTTCAATAATTGCACATTTTGGGGCTCGAAATATTATAGTATAATTCCTTCCTCTTTTTCTTCATTTTTAATTTAGTTCTGCAAGTATTATCAAACTTGCACCTACCTCCCCTAATAGTAAATCATGTGAATCAATAGTAAATCGTGTGAATCAATAGTTCTAGACATGTGAAAATACGAATTATAATATAATACTTCCATCTATACCTTCATTTTTAATTTAGTCATGCAAGTATTATCAATCTTGCACCAACTCTCCTAATAGTAAATCATGTGAATCAATAGTACACACATTGAACATATAGTTATAAACATGTAATTAATAACAATTAATTGCTATTTATCCGGTTAATTACCCGATAACTTCCAGACATCAATTATTATCGAAATAAATATCAATTTCCACTAACATTAATAATCGCAACACAATGGAACTATCGATTTCATCTTTAATCAACACAAACTTATTCATCATTAATATTATAACTCATAATATTTAACAATCAGGTCGTTCCCAAGAAAGAGGGGGCTTTCCGATAAGGATTTCTCCTTATTGGCGCGAAATTAGGTGACCAAACCTCTCCTTGACAGAACTTCTAGACTTTGTTAATATTGCAAATAATAATATGAATAACTTTGTTGTCTCAATTATTGATTTAATAATATAACATATTATGCAGATGATACTGTGATAATAATTGAATCAATAATATGAGAGATATGGTTCAGCTATTACTGTAGCAATAATTGAGTATAAGTGAGTGACTTCTTACGTAAGCATAAATAATCAATATCGTGTGCTACTATGCAACCATGCGTATTACTGTACTTTTACTACCAGGTAGTTCAACAGTTTAACGGCAAAACTTTCGTCGTTATTTTTATAAAAAGATAATTCTGTCGTTTTCTAACTACGACAATACTTCCGTTGTGGGGTCCACCAATGGTTGTGTCGTTGTACGAATATTCCCTGTTAAAATGAATATTCCCCTGACCAATAGAATATTATATAACAATTTGCTTACTTTGCAAAATTTATAAATTTTACCCACAACTATTATATCAAATCCACACCATAATATTAAAAAAACTATTTTGAGAAATTTAAATCTTTATTCATAAAATTTGGGGTCTCACAATCTCCCCTCCTTATGAAATTTCTCCCTCGAAATTTACGTACGTACCTGGTATGTCAAAGAGATGAGGATACCTTGACTTCATTTCAGATTCTAACTCTTGAGGTATAACCTTTGAGTGTTGAATACGATCCTCTTATCCAAGATTTTAACACGTATCTTATCATACGTTAAATCTTTTGCTATCTCGTCTAGTTCTAATTCAATAATGTGGTTCGGGTCATCCATATATTTACGTAACATCGATACGTAAAAAAAATGTTATGAACACGCAACATACTTGGCGGTAAAATGAGTATATAGGCCACAGTTCTTACTCGATCGAGGATTTCAAATGGGACAATTAAATCGAGGGTTGAGATTTTCTCTCTTGGTCAATTCTTGCTTCTAGAATAACGCCCTCTTGAACCTTCTTCTTCACATTCATCAGCTTCGGATGTGTAGTTTGAGCGGCTTTAACTTCATCGATTAAAGTCAATTCTAATCGTATATTCGTTATCTTCACGTGGGTCCGTAGAGTCTTTAACTCTAGTTTCATCATTTGTAAGTTATAAGAAATGGGTTTTTGTGTTAACAACATTGTACTCTTAAACGCATATGATCTTCTACTCAACGCACCAGCTACCACGTTCGCTTTTCCACGATGATATTGAATTGTATAGTCGTAATCTTCAACAAGCTCGAGCCAACTGTCCTTGGTGCATTATACGTTCGTTTTGGGTGAAGAAAAATATTTAAGGGTTTTAGAAATGGGTTTTGTACTGGGGTCAATACAAAATTCGATTTCACGCTCTAGCGATAGGCTAAGAAGTCTTCAATGAATACGTCAGGAAATTTATTAACAATAGAAATATCATTCAAAACTGTGACCCTCATCCAAGACTTGGATAACATGTCACATTGATATCTATCAACTTGCCACTGTTATTCACGATGTCCTCTACGGATATTCTAGCTTCGGTGCATTCCAAGACTTGGAAGTCACCATCGAAAGGCTCGGGGCTCTTTACTTATGGTTTGATATGATAATGATTGACTTTAGTGGTTTGGTTGCTTGAATTCGCATAATAGGTTGGTTAGGAATATGAAAGCTAACAACCTTACGAAAAGCATGATGAGTAGTTAACCAATCAATTCCTAAAATTACATCAAAGTCAAGTATTTTCAAAGAGATAAGATCGACAGGTAACGTGAAAGTGTCGATTTGAATCAGCAAGATTTATAAACAGTGGAGATAATGAAGGTTTCTCCTAACTGAGTTTCAATAGATAAGTCAAAGTCTAATTTCTTAGGGGTCGAGTTCAAACGTTGAGCGCAATCAAGAGAGATAAAAGAATGGGTAGAACCGATATCTAATAAGGTATAGACTTCGCAAGAATTATAATTAACTAACCCGTGCTAACTTCGTTTGGTTTACTCACTTTTTGAGAAGTCACAAAAACGCTCTTCCCGAAACCACCGACTTTGTTTTGTCCGTATCCGCCTTTGGTGCCACCGTCCCAGCTGGACTTGACTTTGGTGCACGATAAAATCGGGCTAGGTGACCTTCTTTTCCATAATTGTAACTTGCTTAGGACTGTATCACGCAGTTTGGACTGATATGTCCCTCCCCTCCGCATTTGAAGCATACAATTGGTGGTCGTTCTCCTTCCTTGAAAATGGGTGTTGGTGCTGCTATCTTTCCATCGTTGTTGAACCTTCTCTTCTTGAAATTTCCACTCCTAATATCTTGGACATGATTACCACCGAAGTGGTTACCATTCTTGGCATGATAATTTCCCCCGCGATGGTTATCATTGTTTCGATGGTCGTTGCCACCGGTACGATTATTATCGTGTTGCTAGTCATTACCTTTTGGTTGTGCTGACTCATTATCGCGCTCCAATAACTGAGCCCTATTCACAACATCTAAATATAAACAAAGTTTGTGAGAAATGAGGTATTGACGTATATCGGGTTTCAAACCTCTTAGAAACATTCGCGTCATTCGCTCCTCATTATCGACCAAATGGGATGCAAACCAGAATAACTCCGCAAATTTAGCCTCGTATTTCGACACGGTTATATTATTTTGCTCCAACTTGATAAACTCCACCTCCTTCATGTGACGAATACTTTTAGGAAAGTACTTGTCGTTGATCAGCTCTTGGAACTTCTCCCAAGACATCTTGAATGCGTCAGGCTGGGTACGTTTTACAGATTCTCACCAGTAATCTGCCTCTTCACGCAACATAAAGGTGGCAAAGGGAACCTTTTGCACCTCGGAGCATCCCAAGACATCAAATATCTTGGTGGTCTGCTTAACCACGTCTCCGCCTTAAGTGGTTCTGGCTTTCCCAAAAACTCCGGTGGTCCCAGCTCTTTGAACTGCTTAGCGGTGACTGACCGTGGGTTGCCATTATTTTCACATATATTTTGAACAGGAGTCTCTCTTACTTGATGTTGCATAAAGCCTCTGAACATCCCAACATTCATCATCTGATCGGTGTTGTTGTTTACTTGAGGATTATTGTCTTCCTGATGCACATTATCCTGGGTATTGATCGTTGATGACTCAACGGTCTCATGTGTTTCATCGCTGATCTCAATATTTTCATATGCCATTTTCAAATACTGTCACAAAACAAGGGTTAATTAACATATCACATATTATCCCTATACTCTGACCGACCAATTAAATGTCAAATAAACTTAGGTAGGTCATACTAGCGAAGGAATTCCCCGTCTCTCTCCTCCTAGTTCTTGTCTCACATCTCAGCCAGGGATCATATCCCTAATCTTTGATTCCAACTGTGACGCCCCCAAAACAGGTATACAATCACCCATCTTGGGTCGCCAGAAAATACATGGTACATAAATTCAAATACAACTTAATTATACAACAATCGTGTAAAATACGACAAAACATAGCTGAGAGTTTAAACAAGAATATTGTCATCTAGACAATATCCACTACTCAATGGTGTCCTCATTACAATTATTATCACATTATTCCGTAAAATAGTGAGGACTACTAAAGCCATTTATCCTGGACCATCACTCCATTCCCCAACTCATCCCAACTATATTCTCATTTCCTGAAGAGAACAATGAAAGAAAGGGTGAGCTCAACTAGCCCAGTAAGACATATTATGACTAGGATAATATAAAATAAATTATCCTTAGCCTTCAACAGTATAACAACTGATCGAATACAAAAGACAACAAGTTTTAGATCAACAACTAGCAGTGAAATAAGCAATCCATTAGAAGAGTCAAGTATATAATAAAATCTACTATCTTCTATGATTTAAAAAGTTTTTCATCAACTTTATCGCTGAGACTTAGCTTAATAAATAAAATTAAATCATTCCTGCACCAAAGCCAAGGATATTCATGTAATCATCAATGGTAATGATTATACCGAATAATCCCTGGTCATCATCATACCAACAACTGTCCATCAATGAACTACAGGCCAATGAGGACTTTTACCATATCATTCGTCACATTACGGTCATGATTATACCGAATAATCCCTAGTCATAATCATACTAAGTCCATCTATGCGCGTAAGCCAAAGATGTCTTTCATCACAATATAAACATGAGGATGATGACAATGACATAATAGTTCAATAAAACAAGTTCAAGGATAAGTTTTAAATATTTATAATTTAATTTATCCAGAAATTAAAAACGCCCAAATTGTCAACATAATAAGTAAAATTCAAGAATAATAATCATGTACCAAAGATAATTTGGACAGAAAAGAAATATATTTTTAGGTGAATAGTACCTTGTGAATAGTACTTTGGTAATAGTACCCCAACACAAAAAGTGTCCCGAATATCCGAGTGAATAATACTAGAGTGAATAGTAATCGGGTGAATAGTAACCCGTGAATAGTACTCCGGCACGAAAAGTGCCCCGAATACTCCAGCACTGAGATATAAGACAAGAACTAGAAGGGGAGAGACAGAGAATTCCTTCGCTAGTATGACCTACCTAAGTTTAATTGGTCGGTCAGAGTATAGGGATAATATGTGGTATGTCAATTAACCCTTATTTTGTGGCAGTATTTGAAAATGACATCCGAGAATATTGAGAATAGCAATGGAGCACAGGAGACCGTTAAGTCACCACAGATTAATAGCCAGGATAATGTGAAACATGAAGACAATAATCCTCAGGTAAATAACAACGATCAAATGATGAACGATGGGATGTTCAAAGGCTTTATGTAATTCATGCAATATCAGGTGACGACGGCTCCTGTCCAAAATGTAGGTGAAAATAATGGCAACTCTCGGACGGTCACCGCTAAGCAGTTCAAGGAGTTGGGTCCACCGAAGTTTTTTGGAGAACCAAAATCACTTAAGGCGAAGACGTGGATAAAGTAGATCAACAAGATATTTGATGTCTTGGGATGCTCCGAGGAGCAAAAGGTTCCCTTGCCACCTTCATGTTGCGAGTAGAGGCAGATTACTGGTGGGAATCTGTAAAGCGTACTCAACCTGCCACACTGAAGATGTCTTGGGAGAAGTTTCAAAAATTGTTCAACGACAAGTACTTTTCCGAAAGTATTCGTCACATGAAGGAGGTAGAATTTATCAAGTTGGAGCAAAACAATATGACTGTATCGCAGTACGAGGCTAAGTTTGCAGAGTTGTCCCGGTTTGCATCCCATTTGGTTGATAATGAGGAGCGAATGACACGAATGTTTCTGCGATACCTTATTTCTCACAAACTTTATTTATATTCAGATGTTGTGAATATAGCTCAGTTAGTGGAGCGCGATAATGAGTCAGCACAACCAAAAGGTAACGACCAATAACACGATAATAATCATACCGGTGTCAACGGCCATCGGAGAACGATAACCATCGTGGGGGAAATTATCATGCCAAGAATGGTAACCACTTCGGTGGTAATCATGGCCAAGATAATAGAAGTGGAAAATTTCAAGAAGAGAAGGTTCAATAATGATGGAAAGACAGCAGCACCAGCACCCGTTTCAAAGGAAGAAGAACGATCATCCGGTCGTATGTTTCAAATGCGGACAGGAGGGACACATCCGTCCAAACTGTATGCAGCAACCCAAAGCATGTTTCAATTAGTGGAAGAGAAGGTCACCTAGCTTAATTTTGTCTTGTAGTGAAGTCAAGTCCAGCTGGGATAGTGATGCCAAAGGATGTCCCAGATAAGTCAAAGTCGGTAGTTTAAGTAAGAGCGTTTGTCGAGGAACTCGAACGAAGTTATCACGGGTAAGCTAATCATAAACTCTTGTGAAGTCTATACCTTATTCGATACCGGTTCTACCTATTCTTTTATTTCTCCTACTTGCGCTCAATGTTTAAATTTAACTCTGAGAAATTAGACTTTGACTTATCTGAAGAAACCTTCGTTACATCCACTGTTTATAAATCTTATTTGATTCAAATCGACACTTTCATGTTACCTGTCGATTTTATCTCTTTAAAAATACTTGCCTTTGATGTGACTTTAGGAATCAACTCGTTAACTACTCATCATGCTAAAATTAATTTTTCGTAAGGTTGTTAGCCTTCATATTCCTACCCAACCTGTTATGCGAATTCAAGCAACCAAACCACTAAAGTCAATCACTGTCATATTAAGCCATAAGTAAATAGCCATAAGCCTTTATTTGGTAACTACTTTATGTGGAATGCACCGAAGCCAGACTTTCCGTAGAGGACGCCGTGAATAACGGTGGCATAGTTGATAAATATCAATGTGACGTGCTATCCAAGTTTTGGGATGAGAGTCATAGTTTTGAATGATATTTCTATTGTTAATAAATTTCTAACGTATTCCCTTAAGACTTCTTGACCTACCTCAGAGCGTGAAATTGAATTTTGTATTGACCTCAGTACAAAATCCATTTCTAAAACCCTCAAATATTTTTTTTTCATCTAAAATGAACGTAACATACGCCAAAGACGTTGGCTCGAGCTGTTGAAGGTTACGACTATACCATTCAATATCATCGTGGAAAAGCAAACGTGGTAGCTGACGCGTTGAGTAGAAGATCGTATGCGTTTACGAAGTGCGATGTTGTTAACACCAAAACCCATTTCGGTATAACTTAAATAACGGAGATAGAGTTAAAGACCCACGTGAAGATAACGAATATACGATTAGAATCGACTTAAATCGATAAAGTTAAAGTTGCTCAAGCTAAAGACCCAGAGCTGATGAATACAAAAAAGAAGGTTCAAGAGGGCGTTATTTTAGAAGCAAGAGTTGCTGAAGAGAGGAAATCTCAACCCTCGATTTAATTGGCCCATTTGAAATCCTCGATCGAGTAAGAACTGTGGCCTATAGACTCGCCTTACCGCCAAGTATGTCGCGTGTTCATAACGTTTTTCACGTATCAATGTTACGTAAATATGTGAACGACCCGAACTACATTATTGAATTAAGAACGGAACGAGATAACGGAAGATTTAACGTATGAGGAGATACATGTTAAAATCTTGGATAAGAAGAATTATATTCTACGCTCAAAGGTTATACCTCAAGAGTTAGAAATCTGACGAGGTATCCTCATCTGTTCGGCATACCAGGTACGTACATAAATTTCGAGGGCGAAATTTCATAAAGAGGGGAGATTGTAAGACCCCAAATTTTATGAATAAAGATTTAATTTTCTCGAAATATTTTTTTTAATATTAAGGTATGAATTTGATATAATGTTATAGTTGTGGGTAGTATTTATAAATTTTGCAAAATATGCAAGTTGTCATAAAATATTCGATTGGTCGGGAAATATTCGTTTTAACAGGGAATATTCGTACAATGGCACAATCATTGGTGGACCCCGCAAAAGAATTATTGTCGGAATGAGAAAACGACAGAAATATCTTTTTATAAAAATAACAGCGGAAGTTTTACCGTTAAATTGTTGAACTACCTGGTAGTAAAAGTACAGTAATACGCATGGTTGCATAGTAGCACACGGTATTGATTATTGATGCTTATGTGAGAAGTCACTCAGTTTTGTTCAATTATTACTACAGTAATTGTTGCATAGTATCTCACGTTATTTGATTCAATTATTGTCAATATTTTATATATTATTAAATCAATAATTAAGATGACAAGTTATTCATATTATTATTTGTAATATTGACGATGTCTAGAAATTCTGTCAAGGAGAGGTTTGGTCACCTAATTGCGTGCTAATAGGAAAAAATCCTTATTGGAAAGTCCCTCTTTCCTGGGAACGACCTGGTTGTTAAATATTGCGAATTATAATAACGATGATAAATATTGTTAAAAATATTGAGGGATTTTTTTATGAAGTATTTGTATAAATTTTACTTATTTTATGGACCCCCATTTATCCATTTTTTAAAATAATCGGTAAAAAAATTATTTAATATAATAAAGGTGGGGGGAACATGTGGAGCCCATATGTGTTGAAAAAACTGAAATGAGAAATAGGGGTGGGAGAGAGTTACGTAAATGGAAGGTAATGTATTATTATATATATATATATATATATATATAAGTTTTGTTATATATATATATATATATAAGTATTATATTATATATATACGGTCAGGATCAAAAGCACTCTCCTTAAATAGCACTCTGCCTTAAATAGCACTCTACAATCAAAACGACGTAGTTTTTGGAGGACGCGGTGGCATTTTTGTAAATACGCGGTGGCATTGTATTTACAAAAATGCCACCGCGTCCTCCAAAAACTACGTCGTTTTGATTGTAGAGTGCTATTTAAGGCGGAGTGCTATTTAAGGAGAGTGCTCTTGATCCTCTCTGTATATATATATATATATATATATATATATGTATATATATATATATATGCATGTGATGAAAAAAATGTCAGGAAAGGGGAAAAGGGAAAGGGAAAGAGAAAGAGGGAGGGGGAGGGGGAGGGGGAGGGGGAGGGGGGAGGGGGGGGGAAGAAGACGTGAAGTGGAGGGAAGTTGTTATATTATTACTATTATATATATATTTATATATTATATATTATAATAAGTTTTGTTTTTATGAAAAAATAGAATATATTATATTATATATAAAGTTAATTGTTTTACTTGAATATTATATTATTATTTTTAATAATGAACGTCTGTGAATCTTAAAAAATTTAGCCCGTGAAAGTTTTCAAAGTTCGTCCGTGAATAAATTCTAAATAGTATTCTTTTCATTCTCCTATAAATAGGATACTTAGTTAGAATTGAAAATCACATCAGAATCACATAATTCTTCTTCTATAATATTGATCGTATTTCTTTCGAGTTTTAGAAAGCTTTGAGTGTAGAAAATAATAAAAGTTTTCTTCAAGAATATATTCGATATACCAGTTGAAATACTTTTCTTTTTTAGGTAAGGGGTATTATTTATTTCACATTCTGAAGAGATTATTTTTCGTATTCGTATGAATATTATTTTCATTCAATATTCATAAGAAATTTTATTTCGTTCAATATTCGCAAGAAATATTATATTCGTTTAATATTCGTAATGAATATTATTTTCCTTTAATATTCGTAATGAATGTTATTTTCGTTTAATATTCGCAAGGGATGTTATTTTTGTTCATTATTCATATAAAATAATATTTTCTTCCATACTCTGTAGTATGTAAGTAATATTATTTCGTTTCAAAATTTTGAATTCAATACTCATTTTGTTAAAGTTTTGGCTTCTATACTCCTTGAAATTAGTAGAATATCCTTGATATTTGCGTTTCATCCAGTTTATTCATGAAAATATTATTATGAGTATTCTTGATAAGTTTTAACTTTTTCATATCAGAGTACTATTCACGGGTTACTATTTTACAAAGTACTATTCACGGGGTATTATTAACCCAGGGTACTATTCATGATAAAAATTGACTCGTTTTCTGTCCAAATCATTTTTGGTACAACATTATTCTTGAATTTTACTCCACAAAGCAGTATCATGTTGACAATTTGAACGTTATTGAATTCTGGAAAAATTAAATTATAAATCTTTAAAAATTTATCCTTGAACTTTTTTTTTATTGAATTCTTATATTATTGTCATCATCCTCATGTTTATATTATGTTGAAAGTCATCTGTGGCCTGCAGTGCATAGATGAACTTGGTATGATTATGACCAGAGATTATTCGGTATAATCATAACCGTAATGTTACAAATGATGTGGTAAAAGTCCTCATTGACCCATAGTGCATTAATGGACAGTTGTTGACATGATCATGACCATTGATGAATACACGAATATCCTTGGCTGTAGTGTATGGATAATTTATGATCGTGATACTAAAGAATATCCTTGGCCGTAGTGCAGAGATGATGTGTATTATTTATTAAGCTGAGTCTCAGCGATAAAAGTGATGAAAATCCTTTTAAATCATTGAAGATAGTAGATTTTATTATCTACTTGACTCTTCTAATGGATTGTTTGTTCCGCTACAGTTAAACTTGATGTTAGTTATATTTTATCAGTTTAACACTGTTGAAGGCTAACGATAAATTATTCTACATTATCATAGTCATAATATTTCTTACTAGACTAGGTGAGCTTACCCTTTTGCTTTCATTGTTCTCTTCAGGAAATGAAAACGTAGCCGGGACTAGTAGCGGAATGGAGTGACGGTCCAAATGATAACATTAGTAGTCCTCACTATTCTATGAAATAGTGTGATAATAAATGTATTGAGAACTCCATTTGAGTTGAATACTGTCTATAAGACAATATTCGTATTAAAACTATCAGTTTATGTTTTGTCGTATTTTACACGACAATCGTATTTTACACAACAGTTGTATTTGAATTTTGTACCATATATTTGGCGACTCAAGATGGGTGATGTATAATTTCATACCATGAATTATAACTCACAATATTTAACAACCAGATCATTCCCAAGAAGGATGGGGTTTTCCGATAAGGATTTCTACGTGCAATTAGGTGACTAAACCTCTTTTCGACAGAACTTTATAGACATCGTCAATATTGTAAATAATAATATGAATAACTTTGTCGTCTCAATTATTAATTTAAAAATATTATGCAGATGATACTGTGACAATAATTGAATCAATAATATGAGAGATATTATGCAACAATTACTGTAGCAATAATTAAGTATAACTGAGTGACTTCTTACGAGCATCAATAATTAATACCGTGTGCTACTATGCAACCACGCGTATTACTGTACTTTTACCACAGGGTAGTTCAACAGTTTAACAGTAAAACTTTCGCAATTATTTTATAAAAAGATATTTTTGTCATTTTCTAACTACGACAATACTTCTGTTGTGAGGTCCACCAATAATTGTGTCGTCGTACGAATATTCTCTGTTAAAATGAATATTCTCCGACCAATCGAATATTTTATAACAACTTGCGTACTTTACAAAAATGTTCACATATCAACCTTAGCTTTAACTTTTTATCAATTTAACCATTTACTAAATAGAATAATAATTATAAGAAAATTTAATACTTCCATTTCATAAAATTCGGGATCTCACATAAAGTGTTTGGCAACTACTTATTTTTTGACTTATAAGTTGAGATTTAAGTAAAAAAATATAATTATTTGTGAGTTATTTAAAAATGATTTATAAGTTCTTTTAAAATAAGTTAGTTTGACCAAATGTAATATTTTTTTTGCCCCTCCTTATTTAGTTCCTCCTTTTATTAATGTAATTTTTAGTATTCTTTATATTTATTTTAACTTATGAGTCATTATGAGCCAAACACCTTCAGAACTTATTTTAACTTTAATTTATAATTTATAATTTATAATTTATAATTTATAATTTATAAATTAAATTGATACCAAATACTTTTACTTATAAAGTGAGGACTTAAACCGACTTAAACAACTTATATTGAACTTATAAGCAAGTCATTCCAGAAAAGGAAAAGCAATTTAAACAACATATCTTCCCGCATAAATTCATTTCCAACTTTCCGCTTTACTCTTACAAGTCTCACAAGTGTTCTGTAGTGAGAAATACCTAACAGGAGAAAAATTTTCCTAGAACGTTCAAATCCATTCGTCTATTTCATATCTATAAACACCATATTCCCATCGACACCGGTGTGGCTTCGGAAATCGCCGGCGAAATGAACTGCAACAGCGAAACAGAAGAAGAAACTATCGCCGTACAGAAAAAGCGGTCTCGGCGCGTGAGCTTCGCGGAGAACACTTCGGTTCACATCTTCGACCGAGACGATGAATTTGAAACTCCTCAAGAGCCAAAACCTAGCTCTTCTGCCGTTAATGCCACTGAATTAAGGCATTTCAATGACGAACTAGGGTTTCGTCGGAACTCATCCGACGCCAAGGAATTTTTGCAGAATGATGACGAAGAGGATGAAGAAGAAGACGACGACATCGATGCGAGGGGTTCCATTTTTGCGGCCTCTCGAGTCTCCTTCATCCGGAAGTGGCTTTGGTTCTGCTACCTCCAATGACGGCAAGTCATTTTCTGCATATATATATATATATAATATTATATGTTCTAAAATTAAAGATCGAAATCCTAAAATATAAAATGGATATGAATTCTTTGTATTTTGGAAGCAACAAATCTGGAGTTTAAATTTGTTGTACTAAAATAAAATAAAATACGCATCTATTATGTGGATATATTGTGGGTAGTATTAACGATCTAATTAAGTAAATTGTGTTGTAACTTGTAAACTAGCATGCACCTGTTAACTTACAACGAAGGAGGTTTACATTTCCCGTAAAATGAAACTAGTTTACTGCTTGCATTGAGAAAGTAAAAGATCCAGAGTTATACGGTAGTAGTAGTCAAGTACAGAAGTTAAAGATATAAGTTAGGCTTAGTAACATTAAAAATTATTTGCATCTTTGATTTGATATATGCAAAGCTACAGATGTTGACACAAACTGGGATGTTAAATTTTATTAAGATAATCTATCTTCTAACATTTAAAAGCTAATTTAGCTCAAGGTATAGTGACTTTCTTGGTCCTTTCTTATTTTGGAAAGTAAAGGAGGCTAAACTAGGTTAAACTGTCCACATGGGCTAAAATAGGTGAAACATTTAATCATATATGTCAATCATTTGTGTAACTCATGTTACTAAATTATTTACTGTTCTAACATTGGAATAACACATGGCATGAAAGTTGGCCACAATAGTGTAACATTTTCTTTTGGAGATGCATTTTGTTAATTTTCTACCTGAAGCAATAGTGAGTGTTTGTGTTTGTAATTACTAAATTAAGTCTCGGCAGATCTGAAATTGTATGATAAGTAGTTCAAAATGATACTTCTGTTTGGCCATCCTTTGTGTAGGTGTAAATACCTAATTCATTTAGTATTTTTTTTTTCTCTTTAATTTCTTCTAGCAGAAGATCATTTTTTCGGTCCTGTATCTGCGAGTTTCATTAGACCTGGACGGTTATCAGACTCTGCACCTCCGGATGAAAATCATGAGGTCACTATGGATTCAACTGCTTTCTCAATGAATTTCCGTAGCCTCGCCAAGTCTGATTCGGGAGGGGACTTACTGACCTCAACAGGGATTCACCTTTCCTTTGAAGAGAAAACACCAACCCAGGATTCTTCCCCCTATAATCAAGGTAATTCTATGGTGCTGACTGTAGCTAAGAGGCCGAATTCGCTATCTTATATGAAAATTGCGAAATTAAGAAATAGTGGCGATTCAAATGATATGAGTCTTGTTGGAGAAAATTCTCATAGGTATGACTATGGGAGACTATCCCCTGGATTGGATAAGCTCTTGGCAGAGACCTGCAAGAATTTGCATGCTTCTGATCATATCAGCTATCCCATACTGCAGAAAAACATTGAAAGTAAGCTTTCACCAACAAAGGGCCATCGGCATACTCATATGGATATAGGTGGCGATGAAGATAAGGAAACATTGTGGAATAATACTCATGATAGGCTCACTGATATAGTTTCTGTTGTGCATGATAAATTGGGCGAGGCTAATAGTGGTTCCAACTCTCTTATTTGCCAGAGCACTTGCGGTTTTTCTTTAAATTCATCCAGCACTCCAGCTTCTGACGTGCCAACGCATAGTCAATCAACTACAGTAAGGACTCTTTTCCTTGGACTTGAATTGGTTTTTACTAAAAAACTATGTTCCTTATATTGATGGTTCCCAATGAGTACAACAACATGGTTTGTCATGTGATTTGCATCATGCAGCGATACTTGTGCTCCATCCTTAATTATCACTGTTTCTTCTTTGATGTTTGCGTCATTAGTTTGTTGTCCTGAAGTACAAGCCATAAATTATATCTGGAGATCATTCTTGTATATTATTGGATCTTTTCTTCTTCTTTTTCTGTTATTGAACTAGACGACTATGCAAACTGACTAATGTTTCTTCTTGTCAGTTTTGCATCAAATAAGCACATAAAAACTTTGCTATTTTGTGTCCATACTGATACGACGCATATTTATATGCAGTTTTATAGATCATAGACTTGATTGGTCATTTTAGTTGAGAGTTACAATGGTTGGTCCTAAGTCTGTGTCCCTTCCCAAACATGTGCAAAGTTGGGTTCCTTAGGTTCTTAAAATGAAACTATAAAAATCCTTTTACTTAATGGCTAATGCTTATACTATTATTGCAAGATGCTGGGACCCTTTGTATCCCTTTTTCTTGTCATCTTGCACGGTTATTTACTTGTTCTGCTGTTCAATTTGTAGCACATGCAGGTTGGTGCGAGTGACGAGTCTAACAGAGATGACCTTGAAAGGAGGTCCATTTTTGATTTATCTGCTGTTGGTTGTGGCACCCTATCAAATCTGGATAACAAAGGTCATCAATTGGGTGGGTTTACACTGCAGGAATGGAAATCTCCATTGGCTAGTTCTATATCCTCTTTATCTACTAAACGAAGGCAGATAGTTGGGGGTAATGTTAGCCAATTTAAATCTCCAGGATTTGTGACTCCTACGCAGAAACAAGCAAGTTTTGTTAGAAATGAAAACGCAATACATGGAGTGGGTGCATCTTCCATCCAGAAAAGCATTTTTAAACTGGAATTACTTGCAGGTTCTCCCTTTTCTTCTGCTCTCAGTACTAAAATTGATAGTTCAAATCTCAGATCGTTACATTATCTTCCTAGGACTCCTTTAGATACTGTGTCGGAGAAAAATGGGGAAGGTACCCATGTCAAACATGTTGATGATGATGGGACTGACTCTCCATTTAATAGTTTCTCTGACGCACAATCATCAAGTGTTGTTCAGAATAAAGTAGAAATTGGAAATGCAAACAACATGGATGATTCCAAGAGTGAGACTCCAAAGGACATCAGATATACAAGGCATACTGAAGAACTTAGAAGCCCTTTGAAAACTGGTAGATCTCCATATGATGTATCTACTGGGATTCTATCTGCAGGTCAACCAAGTAAAAAATCAGCCTCAATGACTTCGCCCTCTCAATTTACCTGGCCTGGGAAAAAGAGGGGGTCATATCTTTTGACTTTGGAAGATCCTAGTAATGTGAGGTTGGTTACTGTCGGAACTGATTCCTCATTGATGGGCATTACGCTTGAGTGCATGGAAGATAATAAAACAATTAGTACACCTCACAAGCTTGCTACTTCTGTGGAAGAAAGATTAGAAATGGAGTCATCAACTTCGCCAGACTATCAAGGCAGTCAATCTCGAGAAGTAAGGCAGCATGTTCAGTGTAATGAATTCGCAAACTATAGTTCTGGCCAAGTTGTGGCCCCAAGAGGAAATGTAGTCAATGGAAGTCTTTTGACTACTACTGCAGATAGGCTAGATTCTTTTTACATGCAGAGTAGAGTGCTATCTAGCTCACCCATTATTGATATCAACCATTTCAAAGGTTTAACTGAAGTTGAAAACATGGATGATGGAGAAGATAATCTTCTTGGTCGTCGAGATAATCTTGGAACCATGAGGAACTCCCCAACCCCTTTGAGACACAGAGAGTCCCACAGCTTTCAATCTAGAACTCCTGATAGGAACTCACAAACTGAAATAGACCAAGCCAGTTTAAGAAATGTCCTTGCTGAGGAAGGTGGAAGAGATGCTTCTTGTAGCTCAGCTTCTCCTTTTGCCCGTAAGAGTTCAGATGATCCGTCTATTAGGAAGGTCTGTTGTTTCATTTCCCCCCTAAATTTTTGTAATCATGTTAATTTGCAGTCTGCATACAATGTTTGCACGAGCAATTCCTTACAAGATTTCATACCTCAACTCGAACGGCATGTATGAGGCCAAGCCTTCTTAATTGTGTGCAGGAAAATTCTAATTGGTGGGCTGTACTAAGAACCCCCGCCAGGGTCTATCCCATGCCCAACATTGCTGAATGAATTTCATGATGTTTCTTGTAGACGATTATAGTAATTCTGCTGTCGTTTTTATACTTGCATTATTTGACTTTCAGAATCTTGTAGAATTGTTTGCTCAAAGTCCCCCAAGGAAAGAACTACAAAACGTGACACACAAGTCCAATAACCATTCTATTGCTATGGAAGATGAACTATCTCCCACGTCCAATCAATTGAATAAATTGAGTGATGGACTCGAGAACTCTTCTACTCGTAAAAGAATTAATGAAGAAATCATATCCCAAGATGAAATTGCACAGATCCAGAGGAGTCCAAAACTTTGTAAAAGGGGGATTTGTGATCCAGAAGTTACAGAACCTCTAAACAAGAGTAACTGCAGAGCATCCACAAGTGGCCATGAACTGAAGCATTGGTTTGATGTATGTACATTTGTCTCCATAATAGTGCTACGTTACTTGCCTAGATGGTCAATTGATGAAGGAAGTGGAATTTACCTTATCCTTAATCATGTTATTGTTGAAATCAAATTTTGATTCTACCTTGCAGATTTATTCAAAAGTTTCAGGAAATGCGAAGAACTTGATTTCTCCGTCAGCTGATAAGCTTAATTTACAGGAGGTTTATCTTTATTCTACTTCTGATAACCAAAATCTGATTAAGATTGATTTTGAGATTAAAAATTTCTAAATTATTTAGTGTGGGAGCAGTAAATAATCTCAATGTATCATTCTTTTTCTTGTGTCCTAGTGAATCTTTATGCAATGTCATTGATTTGGTTGGAAGATATTGTTGTGTGTGTCACCTTCGGAGGAAGGGGGGCAAGCATATGAGATCTTGCACTGAAATGCAGTCTCAGTCGGGCAAGCTCGACAAGGTTTTTGAGTTTGTGGAACAAAGTACATATTAGGAGATTGCAACATAAAAAAAATTAAAACATATTTGATTGCAGAATACATGCTTCTTGGGGAGCAAATTAAAGAGGGGACTAGAGATTATATCCTGAAACTGATTCAAGCATATTTTTCTACAGAAAACAGTGGACCCTTTGAATAACCTTCAGCACAAAAGTAAAAACTTCTTTCACTGTGCTTTGGATTTAGATTCATTCTTACATCTAAACAACATCTGTTTAGCTCAAGTGGATGAGATGATTACTGTGGTGCAAGTACTGAAACAAATTGGCAACACAATCAGCTTGTGCATGAACAGCCAAATTGCAGCTAATGCATATGAAGCGGGAGAGATATCTGGTACCAACTACTCTTATTTATTTTGTGCTTCAGGTGTCCTCTTTGACTGTCACATGTAAATTCTCTTTTGTTTGCAGAAAAAGTTTCAACTACTCAGGTCCAGAATCCAAGAGTCTCAAATGTTGAAGACAAATCATTTGCTACGAGGCCCACAACAATCTTTACATATTCAAGCTGACAGTCATCCTCAGCCCTTTGGGGACATACAGGTAAAGTATTGTCAGACTTAAGACATGGTTGTGTATGTTATGCCAGTTAAACTCTGCTATAGACTTCTAGTCCAATTCTAAATTTGGCTTGTGACTTTTATTCGGTCTTCCCCACTTAATAAAACAAAATTTCCTTTTGGATTTTTTAAAAAGATGACAATATTGCACAATAAATGTTTAGTGTGGAGTGTAAAATACAATTATAACTTTCTCCTATATGTACTAAATAGGAATATATAGTCCCTACCTCACTTAATTTTCCATGACATGTGACTAATCTATTTTGTATTTTATTTTATTTGCACAGTTGCACATATCCCATTACAAAATACTCCACTCCCAAGTTAAATTTGAATATAATACTCCAAGTTCATTAAGGGTAAAGTAAGAAAGCTTTTTTTTCTTAAAAAAAATATTTGAAATGTCATTTTATTAAACTTTGTGGCACTCAAAAATTTGGTATTATAAAATGGACCTGAGAAAGTATTTTGTTGTTTTGACATCATAAAATTTGGCTTGTGACTTTTATCATGGTACTCGGTAGCAATGGTATATTGAAAATCCATTCTTACATTTAAAACTCTTCGTTTTTTTTTCTATTAAAGGCGAAACATTTTTTTTAGATGTGGGTATAGGGGTCTGTTTCAATTTTATTATGAAAATTAAAAGTAGCTTAAACGTTAATGTACGAATTCAACTGTGTAAACTGTTGGAAAAACTAGATTTTTAATTTTGACCTTGTTAAATGTTGTGAGCCCAATAAACTTATATTTCATTCTCATACAAGGAGGTTATAATGGTAAAATTAAACACTAAAGGTGTAATTTTTATAAATTTGAGACATCTGGAAAAGAAAGTTTGTGATAGGGAATGGATGAACTCTTGAATTGCTACCTTGATTTATTTTTTCCCAAAGTAAATTAAATTTGCCCCATATTTTGATACATTTCTTTCTCCCTCACAATTATCATTTCTGAGAGAAAATTTGGATATTTCTTGTATTTCATTTGTTTGATCCCCTTTCGTCTAGGATACAAGGCCGCTACATTATTTATATTGTAGTATGTTTATAAATAAAGTCACTGTTTAAAGGCTTTAGCTATTTAATAAAGTTTTTCACCTCTTGGTGGTCCTCCTGTTGTGCTGGATGGTACGTCCACACTCTCGTATCGAAGATTAGGTCATTATTACCTACAAAGAAGGGGTGTTTTGCTGCATCAATGCTTTATAAACTATCTAATTAAGCTAAGCGGAAGCTCTATTGATTGCATTTTTGTATTTTCTCATTTTAGTTATTATAATGGTAATCAAGTTTGAAACCAGTTATTTATCATTCCCATTCTGTTTTTTATATTTTTTGATCATTATTTCACGTTCATTCATCATGAAGTTGTACTCTTCAAGTGGAACTAGAAGTGTTGAGTGGTTCATGTCCAATAAGATATATCTGCAACTGTATTATTGTACTCCCTTTTCTCATTACTGATATTACGAAGGTAATTTGCTCTGATAATATGTAAGAGCGTCTTCATGTGTATGTGCTTGTACCTAATGAGATTTTAAGGAACATATGGTTGATTAACTAGTAGATGTTATGTTTTTAACAGCACCATGCCGTCAATGAAAAGTTACTGTGCCCTGAGGCAGGCTTTTGGAAGATTCTGAGAGAAGAATTATAAACGTACCAATCCTTTTCACATGTACTGTGATATGATAGGCGAACCACTTCTGCTGGGACTATTTTAATTAGTTAATTACGTTGACGAAAGAACATGTTGCCGTCTTTTACGCTTGGACTTACAGGTCACTATTTTTGCTATGTCTAAAGTTTCATATACAATGAATTTTTCTTATGTCACTGAGATCTTTTTTGTCATTTATTCAGTTGTGGGACATTGACAATCTGGAGAGTAGGAATGGGCATCATAGTGTTGTTCTCCACTATCTCAGCTTTATCACTCAGAGGTGGCTTTGCAAGATTTTTTTTGTGTTTTTTTAATTTTAAAACTCATACTTGTTAATGTTAGCTTCTTTCTTCTATACGCACACTATACTCTTTTCAGATGTCCCTCTGTTGATACTTTCAGGTTAACTTTTTCTTCTACTCCAGTTTCAATCATTTCCATTACTAATGAAATGAACAATATAAACATCATCAAGGTAATGCTTCATTTACTTACTGAAGTTGTTTCACACTTTCACATATTTATGGTGTCTTAAGTGTGCTTGATGCAGTTCTTTTTTGGTCAGTAGAATTTACCAGATATGGATGCTTGCACTGCATTTACATTTGTGTTTAATGCTGAGTCTACAAGGAAGTATTCTGGTCCTAAAAGTTTGGCAGAGGAAACACAAGTAAGTTTACAATTTTATTTTATCTTTCTTAGTCTCTGCAACAGTATCCCTTGGTCCCCAAGTACAGGCACAAAAACAAGATGAATTGGAAGTTGAGAAAGTATCTGCCTTTGATTTCCTAAACCACTTCACTATTGTACAGCCTCTAGAGATTTGCATTGCCCAGATCTTTGTATTTATTTTTTATGTTTCCTTCTAGGGTTAAATATGACTACTTCAAAGTAGTTGATTCTGAGTTTTATGGTTTTACAACTAGACCAAAGTGGAACTCATGAGATTCATTACAACTAAAGATATCAGTTGCAGACATATTACTGGATGAATTAAGTTCATATCCTCCCCTTTTATGTTGACTAATTTCATTTTATTCAATTTAGTTTTAATTCGAACACGCAGAATCCCGAACTACTTTTACTGTAGTCCCTTCTAGGCAAGTCGTCAACAGCTAAACCTGCCTGAATTGGTGCTGTTCCTTTTGTTATAGCAGTCACATCATTGGGTCTTTCCATTTGATGTTTATGGAATTTGTTTATGGGGAATGCCCCTTGCCGCTGTAATCGTCTGTCCTTCTAATGACTAATATAAATTCTAGCAAAAAAAAAGAAAAGAACCTTATCACTGTGTTGTAATTTTTGGTCAGAAGAAGCATCATAAATGATTTTTAGGACATGTTGCCTTCAGAATTTTAGCTCGGGTTCGATGTCTTCATTGTTTCAATTTTCAATGGGAAAAAAATTGCATTACATTATGAGGAAAAGTTTAATATAAACTTAACCCATGAAGGAAAGATTACTTGTAAATAACTAAATTATTCAATATGATAGATTTATTATTTGATTCTATTTTCATTTTTGCTACTGTTATATGACAGATAAGCAGTTCACTTAGTTGTAATATGTTTAGATGTGGTTGAGGAGGTACAAGTGGCACGTTGGAAACTTCGAAATCTCATTCAGAGTACTTTTAGCTCTCAATCAGGTAAAATTTGTCCTATCATTGGAGTTTTTGCAGCAGATAAGTTCATGTCTAATCTTTTAGTGACAGTGATTCACAACCTTGACTTATAAATATAATGAGCTTTTCGAAAATAATCCATACCATAAAGTTGTTCTTTATTGACAGATCTGGTGTAGGAGTTCTTTTGAATTATTCCATACAACACTTCTATTGTCCTTTTTCAGAGTGATCATAGTTATTACTGACTTCGATAGTTAGTGTGCTCCTAGGGGGTGAAAGAAGTTATTTATTGTCCTATAGCTCTCCGGGTCAATCTAGTTGTACTTCTGGATAATGTCCAATGCCCAACGGTGGTGGTATTCAATATAAAATGTTGATGATTCTGTAATATACACTTCTTTAATGCACAATTGGGTTGTAAAGAGTCCCAAATCAAAATATGCCACATATGCGTTTTATTTACTACAGGCCTAAACAATCCATTAGGGTTATGTGTCCTTTAACCTCAACCATCCACTTAACAAAAAGGTGACGTTGCTTAATGACCATCTATTGGTTTTGGTCTTTTTGTTGAAGCTTGGAATATAGTTTTTTCCAAGTTTTGGTTTTAAAATTAAAATTTGACAAACAGGATTGAACTTTCCGTCAGTTCATGTAGTTGAATTACGGTGGAAAAACCTAGTTGAAATTATAATAATGTGGTCATTTGAACTCGTGACTCACAGAATATGAGACCACACATGGTGTTTCCCTGAAGTATTAAGTTTTTTCTCAAATTCATAAATTAAAACTCGGAATAAAGTGCTTTAATTGTTCAACCTGTCATGGCATCTGTATTTATGAAGGAGGGTGCACGTCTCTTGCATTACAGCATCCAAGTCTATTGCATTATTTGTCTATTTATTATTAAGAAAGAAGACTTGGTATACACTGCAGTCCGTATGCATGTGGTTATAACTTTCACTCTTGCGTCATTTAGAAGCTTGATCTGCAGCTTTGTTTCATTGATTATAAGAGCGGTAGAAAAACAACAATTACTTTTGACTTGTCCTGTTTGAAAAGGTATGATCCTACCTACAGAAGTGTCTAGACTGTTGCAAATTGCAATGACTACACTATTTGTACTTCTGGGTCATACTTTAGTGTAAATAATGTCCTTGCTTATTAAAACATCACATGTTACTTTTTCTTGTTTTTCCAACAGTGGGGTATATCCTTCCGAGATCCTTCCCTCTCATATTACAGCTCCAGCGGATGAGACACAAAATTCCTTGTCTCTACAACTTTTAGCTGAAGTTAGAGCTGCTGTTCAGAGTCTTAGATTTGGATGTTTAAGGATTATACGAGCATGTAGGTGCATTTCCCAGGTGATTGAAGCGTCAAGCAGGTAACAGGATCAGTCTCAAGCTGGTTCCTTTTGTGAAATAGTCACAAAAAGGGACTAGAATTACCAACTTCTTGTTGAATGATCCCAATTTTGTATGTCAGATTTATGGATTGAGAGAGTCCTACGCCAGATATCTTCTAAAGTAGTCAAGTTTTAAGCACAAAAAAATCGTAGCAGAAAGGTCAGACCTTAAGAAATTGGTGTATGATTATTTGGAATGATCCATCCTCGACATTCTTGAAGTTCAAGTTTGATTACCCTGGAAAACAAGTTAGTTTCCCAAGTCTCTAGCATGTGAAGTGGTTTTTATATGAAATGTTTATCAAAACTAGTGAAGGACTTTGGTGTAGACTCTGTATTGCATGTATCATAATTCATAACCAGTAGATGGTTTGGATTCCGGAACAGGAATATGTTTCCTTTACAAATGGGCTTTTATTAGGGATGAAAACTTTGGATTTATGGCAACAGGAGATGAAAATTAATAATAAACATTGGATCTGTGTTTGTTAGGGATGAAAACTTTGGATTTGGGCTTTTATTGTGTTTTTTTGGTGGGCAGGGGGAATGGGTGTCTTGGATAGAGTTGAGTGATTCGTAAATAGAATAAAAAAACATATATTGTTTGTGTTTTTGTATATATGAAGGGAAAAGGAGGGGAAGTACTTGGTTGGTTAGGCATAAAATATCTTGTGGAACTTTGTGAAATTTATTCTTAGTTATTAATATTACTAGAGAGTAGAGAGAGAGAGAGAGAGAGAGTGGTCACCATCAGAAAATGGGAAACTATTATAGAGTAATTTATATCTAACAGGAAACTAACAGAAACTATGAATAAAGCGGCATGACTATACCAGATAGATTTAGTAGAAAACATAATAATAGCAGTAGTTTGCATGTAAATTCCGCCTACATGCAATACCTAATTAAACAAATAGAGTGGTTGAGGAAAAAACCTAACAAATCTTTGTTTCTTTCATCTTTTAATATATGTATGTATGTATGTATGTATGTATGTATTAGGGTTGAACTCACGTGTATTGTCATTGTGCGTCAAGTGGATGATTGATTT
This sequence comes from Panax japonicus, assembly GCA_020205505.1. Classification (NCBI taxonomy): domain Eukaryota; kingdom Viridiplantae; phylum Streptophyta; class Magnoliopsida; order Apiales; family Araliaceae; genus Panax; species Panax japonicus. The sequence goes on along the minus strand of CM035093.1, from coordinate 30,432,915 downwards.
AATAGCTTAATTTTATGCGTGTATTCATTAATTAAGGTAGCCAGGCATTGAGCGAGTCAAATATCTTGTTTTTACAAATTATGATAATTATATTTGCGCACCAATATAAATTTAGAGCCTAAATACTCTCTCCGACCCCAATAGGATCAGAAATATATATATTTTGTACACTTTTTAACAAAATTAAAGTAGAAAAAACAGAGTTAATTTTTTTTTTAAATTTATTCTTATTACTACTCCCTCCGTACAATTTTTTTATGAATAAAATATATAAAATGAATAGTAAATATGTCATTTAGTGGGATTTATTAATATAAAAAATTAATAATACATATCACTTTATATAATATTGTGAGACTATTAAAAATAAATTTAAAACTTATTTATTTATTTTTTAATATATATATAAATTATATTTTACACATTTTTTGAAAACGAAAAGAGTATTGTTTTATTTTCTTAATAATAATGTTATTATCACATAATACTGTGAGGCTCGTAAATATGTGCAAGTGTAAGTGAATATTATGTAAGGTTTTTTCATGTGATAGCGGGATTATGTTTTTTTGTTAAATGGCGATGGTTGAATAGTGTGATTGTGTTGCGAGTATGTGACAGCAAAAAGTATGTAGTGTTATCTGACATGACATGACGTGGTTTCCCTTACCCAGATATTTTAGGACTTCTTCTACTAGTGCAAGATATTTTTGTTTGTCCTTTAATTTTCGTTATCACTGTCCAATAATTAACAAAACATTAAAAATATCACATATATAATTTTTTTTATTTTTAAACAAATATATAAAGTAAAAGATAAATTAGTTAATTAATAAAATCTATTATTATAAAAATAATTTTTTATTATTTTATATAATTTTATGAAACTACTAAAATATATATATATATTTTTAATATGGGTATAAATTACACTACACTCATTCTTTTAAAGACGGAGAGAGTAATCTTTTGATAAATATTTTATAATATCAAGTTATAAATTTATTATTGTAGCAAAAAGTTAATACTTAACTACGCTAGATATAAATTACTCTCTCCGTTCCATAGTAAAAATTTTTATTATTATTTTGGGTAGTCTCGTGTTAAATGTCTATTTTTTTAATAACCAAACTTTTACACATTTTTTTTCTATTATGTCCGTAGCATTAATTTCATATTTTCTTATTTTAACTCTTTCATATTTAATAAAGTATGGAGAGAGAATATTTTGAATTGAAGAGTTGAGAAAAACCACTCTCCACCTGTACTTGCAAATAGTAATTAACTAACATATTATTATGGGCAATTTTATCATTCATTCATCCTTCTTATAGGCGTTAAAAAAGCCACTAGGACTTTTATATGACGGAGGAGTAAATATATTTGAAATATGTAAAAATCAAATGCAAACTCATTTTTTTAAATATAATGATTAAATATGTAAATAATGTTTTTTTTATTTTATTGTAATGCACAAATTGTTCATTTATTAATGACTTATCTATATAGTGAATCGTTGGGGGTGCCCACTCGATGTTTTCAATCGGTGCTCACTGCCAAACTTATAATTTTTGTTTACATTAGTTCCTTAATTTAAAGTTTTTCTTATTTTAAAACTTAGAGTTAATAATATTTTTAAAATTTGTATGTCTTGCACTAATATGCATAAATTATATGTGATGCCCCCAAAATAGGTATACAACACCTATTTTGAGTCATCAAATACATGGTACATAAAGCAAACTATAACTTCAATAATACAAATGTCGTGTGAAATACGACAATACATACTGTTAGTTTAAATATAAATATTGTCTTCTAGACATTATCCACACGCAAATAAGTTCTCATTATAATTATTCAAACATTATTTTATAGAAATAGTGAGGACTGTTAAAACATCTTCCTAGAACTATCACTCCATACCCCGACTCAATCCTGCTATGTTCTCACCTCCTGAGAAGAAAAATGGAACAAAAAAGAAAGGGTGAGCTCAACTATCCCAGTAAAGAATATTATGACTAAGATAATATACAACAAATTATCGTTAGTTTTCAACAGGAAAAAATTTGATAAAATATAATAGACAACAAGTTTTAGATCAACAAATGCAGCGAAAACAAGTCAAACAACAATCCATTAGAAGAGTCACGTAAAGGATGAATTTTACTATCTTCTAATATTTAAGAGTTCATCATCAATATTTTATCCCTGTAACAACAATCAATATACATCTTTAATCATCTTTGCACTACAGGCCAAAGATATTCATTTGTATCACCAGTTGGTCATGTTCATCTCAACACCTGTTCATCTTTGCACTACGGCCCAAAGAGATTCATCAGTTTAATCATTCATCTTTGCACTACAGGCCAAAAATATTCATCAAGTATCACCATTAATAATTAATTATTCATAAATGATATTACATAATCACAATACTGACAACCAGGCCATTCCCAGGAAAGAGGGGGCTTTCCAATAAGAATTTCTCCTTACTGGCGCGCAATTAAGTAACCAAACCTCTCCTTAAACAGAACTTTTTAGACATTGCCAATAATATTTTCTAATAATATTATTCAGATAATATGAATTATTGCTTCGATAATGGAAAATACTGTGTAGTGATAATTATTGAAACAACAATAATATAAAATATCAACGCAGCAATTATTGAATCAATAAAATATTGAACAGTAACTACTGTAACAATTATTGAGTAGTGCCTTCTTACGTACGAATCAATAATTCAACAATATTGTGCAATACCGTGTGCTACTGTGCAACCACGCATATTACTGTATTTTAACCACCAGGTAACCCAACAGTGTTAACGGTAATAATTTATGTCGTTATTTATAAACAACTTATACTTGTCGTTTTCTTCATCCAATCGCTTTTCGTTATGGGCCCACACAAGGCTGCGCCGTCGTACGAATATTCCCCGACAACAAGAATATTCCACGACCAAACGAATATTCCCCGATAAAATGAATATTTTATAACCACCTGCTTATTTAAAATATTTGCGCATTTTACCCATAACTAACCACATTAATCAAATCAACCCTTACTATTTCAAAATGATTAATAGAGGAAATTAAATTTCATTTATTAATAATTTGTGGTCTTACATTATACACTGATGGTTTTATTAGGGGTGATAATTTTTAACACAAAAATGCTATAAAATAAGAGGATTAGTGTTTGTGCATAAACAATTCGCCGTTTCATAAACAGGTACAACACGTTCAATACAAAAAATTTAAATGAATTAAATGCGTATAAATCAACAATTAGACACATTTAATTTAAATAATTTAAAAATAACGATAATAACGTTTATAATTTACCATAAATATTGGGAGTTTATCTTTGCCTTAGAGCCCGTTCGACACAATTATTTAATAATTGGCTTAAAACTAAAATATAAGTTGACTTATAAGTTTTTTTTTGTTATGACTTTTAAGTAAAATCGTTCTGCATCAATTGAACTTATAAGTCAGAAATTAAGTAAAACCAAGTTATGAAGGTGTTCGGCTCATAATGACTTATAAGTTAAAATCTAATGTAAATATTATTAAATAGAACATTAATAAAAAGAGGGACAAAATAGAAGAGGAATAAAATAGACATTACATTTGGTCAAACTAACTTATTTTGAAATACTTATAAGTACATTCAAAATAATTACAATACTTGCTTATTTTTTTTGACTTAAAAATCACTTATAATAAAAAATAATTATTGCCAAATAGGGGAACAACGCAATGACTTATAATTAGTTTTGACGAACTTATATAAAAGTCATTGCCGAATAAGCTTTTAGTTACTTTTCTAAAACAAGTTAGCGTTATATTGTGTTACAAATATATTATGATGATAATTGATGATTTATTCAATAAATATGTGATGATCTTTATTTTTTAATTTAATGTAATAACTGATTAAATGATCGACATTATTAAAACAATTAATATTTAGGTCTGTTAGTATAGTACTTATAAAAATATTTAAACGAATAATATTAAAGAATTAATATTTTTACAAATAAAAATAATAATAATTTAACAAAAATTTTCTCACAAGAAAATATCAAATTTTACTCAATTAACTTATATCCGTAATTGACCTTAAAGCCTAACAGGAGAGGAGAGGAGAGGAGAGGAGAGGCTCAACTAAAAGGAAAGACTCGGTAAAAATGTCAACGGGTAAAGAGAAATTGTTGGTCGGCGGTAGAATAGAATTTGTTACACAAAAGTATAAGCCAGACAGCCAGCCTGGAGACTGCCCCATCTCATTTCATATCTATCTATAATATCTATAAACATGATTAATACACACAACCTACCTATATTTATTTTCAAAATTCAAATAGTAATATTATAATCTCAAAAGTGGAACCTTTTCCGGTGGAGGGACCAACAGTCTAGTAGAAAAAGTGGGGGCCTAACTTTTCATTTTCATGAAAGTGACAGGGTCCCACCTCACAACACTTGCCACCTCTCTCTCTCCTCTGCACTTTTTATCATCACTGTAATATTTTTTTATTTTTATGTCAATGTTCCTACAAAAAAGAGAAAGCCAGAGAACTTCTAAGACCAACACCTCACCTCCATCACAGAGAGAGAGAGTCCGGAAAGGTCTGATCTTTCTTGTTGGGTTTTTATATTTTAAGTGCAAGAGAAAGCTGCTGCAACAAAAGCCCTGTACTTGTCTTGTACCTTGTAGTCTGGCCGGTTTTTTTGGTTCAATTTGGTAACTTTTTTAGTTCTCCTTTATTGGGCTATAATTGATGGCAGTTAATTTTCTTTCTGGGTTTTTTTTGGTTTGCTTAATTGTGTGATTGATCTGTTTGTGGGTGGTCAAAATTTGAGATATCACCAAAAGAAAGTTAGATATTTTGTAGATTTACAGCTGAACTGTTGAATTTTTTAAAGCTTGGGCCTTTTATATACGTGAATATGATTGTTTGGAGGTGTATGTTATCGGATTTTTGTTATAATTATGGTAAAAATTGTAGCATTATTTACATGAAGTCTCATATGCCTGGTAAGTAATTGATTTTGGTCTTCATTTTTTGTCGTTTCTCTCTTGATCTTTTGGTTTTTCCCAGGTTTCAGATGCCTTATTCTCGTTTATGTTCGTACTGATTTTGAATATTGGCACTGTTTCAAATTCTTGTTTGTTGTTTGATTGGATTCTAGATGCTCATTGTGTTTCTCTTTGGGTATCTATTACGTTTATCCGCATCTTATTCCTTTAGGTCATCCATCCACTATTAGATAATTCTTTCTGTTAAATCTGTTTGGCAATTCTTTTCCAGCTCAGTCCATGTTATTGGTTCTGGTAATAGTCATTGATGGTTGAAATCTTATCTAATGACCTTTTCCTGATTCTTGCTGTAGAACATATCTGATATTTAATAAAAGCTTATCTGAGTAGGCCTGGTGAAAAATCTGAAATAACTAATTTTCAGGTCACTTTTTCCTTTTTTTGCAGATTTCTTTATCTTTTAGGGATGAGGTTCTGTAATTGTAAACAGTTGATTAGACAGTTCACCTAGAAACTACTTCTATTAGATTAGTTCATGTTATCTGGCGGAGAGTTTAAATTTTTCAAGTTGCATACTTTTCAAAAATTGAAGTTGGAAGAAGTTGTTTTTTTATTAGTTGAACTTGAAAGGATGGTGATATGGCGATTATTGTGGGGAACAAAGATCAATGGTGTACTGTCGATCTGATGCAGCCTGCTTATGTTTATCCTGTGACCGCAATGTTCATTCTGCAAATGCACTTTCGCGACGCCATTCCAGGACACTTGTGTGTGAAAGATGCAATTCACAGCCAGCATTTGTTAGATGTGTTGAAGAATGTTTATCTCTTTGTCAGAATTGTGATTGGATGGGGCATGGTGGCTCTAATTCAGGTTCTGCACATAAGAGACAAACGGTTAACTGCTACTCGGGCTGCCCATCAGCTGGTGAACTCTCAAGTATCTGGTCTTTCCTCTTGGATCTCCCTTCAGTTGTTGATTCTACTTGTGAGCAAGGACTGGGTTCAATGAGCATTACTGATAATAGTGTTGCAAAATTCGAAGCCCCTGCAGGAAGCAGGAACGGTCGAGATTTATCTGTTGATATAAATGATTTAGAGAATGTAAATAACTCAAACTTTTGGAAGGGATCCTCAATGCCTCAACTTGACGACAAGCTAGACAATGTAACTCAGCCGATCAAATCCAAAAAATCTACATCGTCCAAGGTAACTGGTGATTTTTGGATTACTTTTCTTGTAGTATACATAGTTTCTCCAATAGGATATCCAAGGAATTAGCTTCTTTTTGGGTGGAGAATCTACCACTAATGTTGTGTCTTGTGATAAACATTCCTGACATGTTGATTGTTGGGCCTCACTTATAAGTTCAACAATTTTCGATCCCCTGGCTGAATATGGGTGTCTCAGTAACTGTATAAATCTAATTCAGAAGCGTACCTTATCGACTGATTAGAACAGTATCAGCACCGTTCAATTCTCTTGTCAAAGATACTTATTAATATCTCTCCCTAATTTTCTGTAGTTGACTGCTTATCCTAATTCACCTCCTCATTTTAGGAATTACAATCTTCTTTAATGTTTGAAAACATTTCATTCTACACCATTAAGTGTTTGGCCTAATATTTGCTGTGCGATACCTTTCCTTCGTGTCTGTTTATATTTGATGCTCTTTTCGAGATCATCGTTTCCCAGTTTCGTCCTTCAGATGATCTAGGCACTATCCTTTTTTAAGTTCTAACTGGACACTTCCCTAGTTTTTGTTTTCTGTTTATCATAATCAAATTTTTTCTACTCTTTAATTTACTACTTTCCCTCTTCTGTTTCTTTCATTCATAAACTATTAACTGTATGTGTTCTGTATTCTAAAATGAAATGAAACCCTTTTTGTTAGAAGTAATATAATCGATAGAGTATAAATAATTATAGAAAAGAGGAAAAGAATAAAATTTTGCCGTTGACTTTATTTGCTCTTTCCAGAACCCGTTCTGATAAAAAATTACAGAATCGAAATGTTCACATCGAGGGGTGCCTAGCTATTGAAGGCTATCCTGCCGTGATTTTGTTTCAAGCCAAACTCAGTTCCGAACACAGAGGAAGAGGAAAACCCTAAGAGACTTGATCCTAGCTGCATTAACATCATAATCAATGGGAACTAGCGAATGAGATAGAGAAGTTGCTGACATGTTGTTACTCTCAGCATCTCACAGAAGAAAAAATCAGAGTTGCCATATTTGACGCCCACACTGCCCTTCTTTCCTGGAAGATGCAATAATATCCCTGTTCTGAAAAAGTAAAGACCACAACTCTGGAATATTCTGGTTTTGTTGTAATCAGAGATGTAAAAACATCTGTTAGACCTGTTAGTATCTCAAAGCTGACAGCCTTGTCTCAATAGTCATCAGAGATGTTTCATAGTTTCTCTAACTTAAAGGACAACAATTTGTGCCAGGATTAGATACCATTCTACCCATATTTGAGTCTTCTCTTTAACCTTTTTAGTTATCATTGAATTGGCTGATCATATGATCACTGCTAAAGCGTGGGCCTTTATATCAAGTGAAACCTAAGTTAAATTCAGATGGTAATGGGATTAGAGTCGCACTTAAATAGTGTTAAACTTACGATAAAAATATCTTATATAGAAATCCAATGTTTAATGCTCAACTATACGATGAAAGAATGCTACTCGATTCATCTTTTGTTGGCCCCAAACGATGGTTATTGAACTGATGGCAAAGGATAAAGCCACATTCCACCAAATAGAGCTCCACATGGGGATGACTTCCAAACACTCTTCCTGTTTCATTCGCATAAGAAATTACAGAAGCCTTATTGCCTGGTTTCGCCCCCCTTATATGAGTAGTGATACTTGCGAGGCAAGGATATAATCACCAACCTATCATGTGTACCAAGGGTGGGAATCTTAAACAATACGTACTCAAGAGCTCAATAATGCTATATTGGTGAACAGAATCTAAACCCTATTGTATTAGCTTTTAAGAGTTGTTATCCCAAATAAAAAAAATTTTGGACACATTCACTATGATAAAAAAGTTTATTTGAAATTACAGACCATAAAATCTTGCTGTTTCCTCTAGGAGTTCGTTAACCTTTTTTGCCTACTGATCAGCAGATTGGATATTCTGGAGCAGAAAGAGCTTGAACTACGTGAGATGATGACTTTTATGAGGACTTTAATATGGATGAACTTGACTTGAACATTGAGAAATATGAAGAACTCTTTGGTGTGGGTCATAATGATCCACAACACCTTTTTAATAATGATGGGATTGATAGCTTGTTTGAGATGAAGAGATTTCCTGGTGCTGATTCCAGCTTCCAGGGTGCATATGTTGCTGAGGTTTTTTTCATCTTATATTGGATTGTTTATTTTGCTCTTATTATCTTTGTCGAATTTTACACCTTGATCTGTTTCAAAGTGTTACTGCTTTGTCTATTTTGTTAATTGTCTTTCAGTGCATAACTACAACATCTTTTCTGCCCTTACTTATAAATAGTAAAACATCTTTTCTGCCCTTTTTCACACTCACTAAAAAGTTTGATTAAATGAAAGGTTATTAGCGGAAATAGTAGCTTATGATTGAAAATTTTATAAAGCTGTTTAGTTCATGCTGTGAGTGTGTGTGTATGCAAGAGAATGCGAAGCTGGTTTGATCAATTCCAAACTTCCTGTATTTGCGAATGACACTTGAATCATCCAGGAATTTGCTGGAGGGTTATAATGGCCAGTCCTTCCTCATTCTTGATTGTCTAGATGTTTGATATATTCTTCCACCACCTCTACAACATGCTCCTCCTATTGGCTTGAAGCCTTGAGACCCCACTCCCTTAATAAATGATGCCTGCTTTGATTGTGATGATTTGTACTACCTAGATTCACTTTTCTTTACCTAATACTCAAGATTTGGTTGATCTTTTTAAATACTAAGTCCTTTTCCTTCAATGAAAAGTTAAATGTTTGGCTTTATGCTGAAAAGAGCCAGCATTTGCGATTATTTTGTGTCGTATCTTCATGTATTGGTTCAGTCAAGTAAAATTTGCTCAAGTGGGCTCAAAGGTTGTCCTACTCCTAGTGTGTTGATACTTTTTTTGGGGGTGATTCTTACAATTTAATTTTCAACTCAGTAGACATGTACTGGCACTCAAATTAATATTTTCTTTTCCGGATCATCTATTGGATTGGAAAATAGAGTACATCCTACAGGCAGCAATGCAGCATCTGCTGATTCCATGATCAGCTGTAAGACAGAACCAAATGCTTGCTATACAAGGCAAACCTCCAATCTCTCATTTTCAGGTCTCACAGGAGAGAGCAGTGCTGGCGATCATCAAGATTGTGAGGCCTCTTCAATGCTTCTTATAGGTGAGCCACCAGCATGGTGTCCCCCAGGTCCTGAAAGTTCCTTCGCTTCAGATATCAGGAGTAGTGCTGTCCAGCGTTACAAGGAAAAGAAGAAGACACGCAAGTAAGAATACTATCAATATTATTTCAAAATTTATTAAGCTCAATATGGGTACAGGGTACCACGCTTCTATCCACAAATTTTACCCTGTGACGTGTGCATGCATTTGGGATTTTGTTCTGATTTTGTTTTAGTGGGTACGAGTTTCAGGTTAGCCATGAGTAGGACTGAAATTGTGTACTCCCTCCGTTCATATATATGTCTAAAGTATACTGTTCACACAATTTAAGAAAACAAAAAGGTATCAGAAAAGAGGTATTAGCAAGTACCATTTTATCCACAATAGACCCCCATAAGAGACTAAATATTCCCTCGTTATCCTAAAGTATTGACCCTATTTATACTAAATTTGGCTTTGACAATTTTCCCCCGAATCCGACGGGGGCCCCACCTGATCCCATAGGGTTAGGGTTGGGGTAAATGGGATAATCCTTTCACCCCGCCCCGCCCCCGACCCGACCCGACCCGATTATATGTGTATACATAATTTATTTAAAATTAACTTTTGTATATATATAATTTATGTACTTATTGGTTATTTCTTAAAAATTCATACATTTGTAATATAATATGTTTTTTAGTAGAGAAATGTTTCTTGTTGTGTTGATTTTAAATTAAAAGTTGTACAATTAATATAAAAAGTTCAGAGAATATTTTTAATGGGGAAGAAATTAGAGTAACGGGGCGGAGGGCGGGTTGCTCTATATTGATGGGGCGGGTATGGGGTCAGGTCGGGTTCGAGGGATTGCTCCATATTGGCGGACGGTGGGTATGGGGACTTGGGGAGTGGTCCCCGGACCATACCCCTCGCGTGCCAAGCCTACTAAAGATAATCTCTTTGCATTTGAATTGTGTAGGTTAGAAATCTTTTATGGGACAAATTTCTTTTTGTACTTCAGTCATCTATGTTTCAGCTTTCAAGAACTGGAATATATATATATATATATATATATATATATGTGTGTGTGTGTGTGTGTGTGTGTGCGTGTGTGTGTTTTATCTTCTTCCTCTATTTATATTTTATTTTTTTCCCTTTCCGTACATATTTTAACCAGCTTCTAAAATTTTATGTATATAGATTTGAGAAGAGAGTAAGGTATGCAACACGCAAGGCAAGAGCTGATGTGAGAAAGCGGGTGAAGGGGCGGTTTGTTAAGGCTGGTGATGCTTTTGATTATGACCCATTGAGCAAAACCCGAAGCTACTGAGAATAAAATCTGTACTGCATGTACGAGGAAACAAATGATCAATGCCAAGTCTATATGTCTGAAGACTAGTATTCCATGGGAGTGAAGGACAAATATATCATCATTGTATCACAGGGCTTCGAGTAAAGATGGATGTACAATACTAATTTCACTGCTGAAATTCAAGATGAAAGCCCTACTCCCATAACAAGGAAGAAATGAATGAACTTACCATGAGGATAGCTTGCTAGTTTCTATTCTTATGAAAAAGTTGGCACGGTCAACCTTTTTTCCAGATAAAGGACATCTATCGGTCGCCATGGGCTATATCTTTTACTCGAAAGAAACTCTTTTTTTATTATTATTATAAAGGAAATCTTTTTTTTCGGATCAATAAACTAGACGGCCTTGGCATGGAGAGCTCAATTCAGTCGTGAGGTCAGGCCTGTAGATTCGTGTTGAGATGTTTTTGTTTTTCAATTTGTGCATGCTGTCATGTATAATGCAGGGTGGATCAGTATATAAGCAGACGAAAACATGATGGATGACAAAATGCTGATTTTCCATGTTCCAAGCTTGTGCTTGTAAACTTTTTTCCTATTTGTTGGACATGTATAGCAAAACATTATAGGCAACGATTAGACTGAACACAGATCTATTATGGGAATCAGCTTGTAAATGTTAAATACATATGTAAGCTCTGGCCTGGGAAATATTTTAAACATTCCATTCACCTTTACAAATTGCAAAAGCACCTTCTCTCTGTATTTCTGACTTTCTGTAAATGCTACCCGGCAAAAGGGTAAGAAAAAGAGAGCAATAACATGTTATCATGCTATATTGTGTGCATATTCAATACTTACACATCGCTTGAGGGACATGAGTAATTAGGAGTTTGATTATCCAAGCACGTGGGTATGGATGGGCCTATAGCACATGTCATATAGTGATTTGGGTGTTACTCATTTTCGTACTAAGCACCACTAGTACAGAGAGAGAGAGAGATGTGTGCTGATAGTACTGTGCTTAGAACCATTCAATTAACCACAGATTCGGCTCCTTCTCTTGACAAAGGGAAATCCACGTGAAACTCACATGCTAGTCATCGTGGTGTAGGGCCCTATCAATTTTACATACAACCAATGTAGTGGGGACTTGGAACATAAAAACATTTCTTTCACCAAGTCTAATAGGCTTCGACCACTGACCCACCACCTTGTTAACCAAGGAATTATTCAATACTAATTTTGTATGATAATTACCTTTTTTAATAAGACATCTAATGAGAAATTGTAATCCTATTGAGTAGATGAAGAAGCTAGGGTGAACTATAGAGCTACACGCAACCTATTCTAACCTATTAAATATTTGTGTTAACATAATCTAACTATATTAATTTCATATTCATGTGTGGTTCAAAACAATGACAACACACTATTCCCTTTGTTTTATCATGTCTCATTGAATATGTTATAAGGGACCAGAGTCCCCAAATCACCAACTAAATCATCCTTATTATTTGTATTTTATTAAATTTAAATCCATCCATTAATATACCTAATTAAAGTCACTTCCCATTTATTTTCATTTCTATTTCTCTGTCCCAAACTCTCCTTTTCAAATTTCTTTTCTTATTCATGCATCTTTCCTCCTTTTGTAAACGAGTGTCACTAACATGCATTAAGATTTTCTTTAATTAGCATTATTATTAGTTTTAGTAGGTGAAAATAAATAAAGGGATGTCATGTGAAAAATTAAATAAATACACAATCGTTATGATATATAGATATTATTTCCACTTTTAAAAGGATGATCTAAATTACAAAAACTAAATGTAAGTGAGGCTTGATATAGTAAATGTAAGTCAGGATTGATATATATATATATATATATATATATATATATATATATATATATATATATATATATATATAGGATTAACTAAAGGTCAAAACACATAATTAGAAGCAGCAAAAAAAAAAACAAAGGTCAAAAGACTCAAAACAAGTCTTATTTGTGAGAGAGCTAGTCTAATATGTACATCCTTAATCTCTGCTCAGTAACATGAAGCTCGCCAAAAGTATTTTAAAATTCAATACACTTTTTACTTTTTTATATTATTATTTTGAAGTTTCATAAATTGAGTGAAATGATTTTACAGAGTTTAAGCATTGTAATTTAATTTATTTGGGTAGTGCAATTGGAAGGAAAGTGGTTAGCATAAACTTAACTTTGATCAATAAATTAATATAAGTGTCGACACGCAGACCGGGAGGTGATCTTTCTCTGCGTGTAAACATTTTATTGGTCAATTGACCAACTTACCATAAAGTTAATTTCATAGCAATGAAATACAATTAGAAGTGTTTGATAAAATAAAGTTAAGAGAATGTTCATATGCTTTGTATACATTATGAGTTGCCTAATTCGTGGGGTAATCTTAGACCCAATTGTTGACACAATTACATACATAAATACAAAAATATATAGACAAAAATACAAGCATAGGGGAAACAAATTATTTTCATCGCATATTTGATAAATTATTTAATCAACTTTACAAATTAGTCCGTACATTGCATGAGTTATCAACTAGTATAATTAATATCGGTCAAATCCCTTAATACTTTATTCGTCCCAGCGTTTTAAAGTTAGACATATAAATTAACAAATATAATTAATATTTTGTTTAACTGATTAAATTGAGTATAAAATTTCAATATTAACCTTCTAAAAATTATTGACAAAATAAGAGAAAAACAAACCAAGGTTTAATTAAAAGTGATAATATAAAAATAAAGTATTTAATTCTTTTTTAAAATTTATAAACAACAAGTAAAAATAACAATACTCTCCTTTTAAAAAAAACAGATAAATAGTAACAGAGGAAGAAGGAAGAAAATAGAACTTCATCTAATCCTGTTTGCTTTAATTTTCAAATGAAAGAAATAATATAGAATTTGGTAGTATTGTACTACTCCACTATATAGTTTGAAGTTTGAGGAGAAAGAGGTCACCAAACACATAACATATACATACATACATACATGCGTTCAATATTCAATCATAAAAAGATAAAAATGTCACATTTTTCATAAACATGCATGAAGCAATCAATTATGCCACTTGGTGCCAATTTTTCATATACCTGAAGCAATCAGTTATGCCACTTGGTGGCAATATGGGTCCTAGGAAAGGCCATTTTTATGAATGTCCCTATTAAAGTCATGTCACTTACTAAATTAAATACAAATAGGGTAAAATTATATATTATTTATATTTAATTATTATGTCCGTATAGATTTTTTTTATATTTTTCTTCACCTATGTATTCCTATAGCTAAAGTCTTTGAATTCGTAAAAATAGATAGATAAATAGATATGGCATATGGGCCAAATAACAATAATAATAATAATAATAAGAATAATTTTACGAAATTTCATAAGAAGAGAAGGTTGTAAGACCCCAACTTTTATGAATAAAGAATAATTTTTTCAAAATATATTTTTGAATATTATGGTATGGATTTAATATAATGTTATAGTTGTGGGTAATATTTACAAATTTTACAAAGTAAGCAAGTGGTTATATAATATTCGATTGGTCGGGGAATATTCGTTTTAACAGAAAATATTCGTACGACGACACAATCATTGGTGGACCCTACAACGGAAGTATTGTCGTAGTAAGAAAACGACAGAATTATCTTTTTATAAAAATAACGGTGAAAGTGTTACCGTTAAAACTGTTGAACTACCCGGTAGTAAAAGTATAGTAATACGCGTGGTTGCATAGTATCACAGGGTATTGGTTATTGATGCTTACGTGAGAAGTCACTCAGTTATACTAAATTATTGCTACAGTAATTGCTGCATCATATCTCTCATATTATTGATTCAATTATTATCACATTATCATCTGCATAATATGATATATTATTAAATCAATAATTGAGACGACAAAGTTATTCATATTATTAAATTGCAATATTGACAATGTCTAGAAGTTCTGTCAAGGAGAGGTTTGGTCACCTAATTGCGCGTCAATAAGGAGAAATCCTTATCGGAAAGCCCCCTCTTTCCTGGGAATGACCTGGTTGTTAAATATTGTGAGTTATAATATTAATGATGAATAAGTTCGTGTTCATTAAAGATGAAATTGATAGTTCCATTGTGTTAGAATTATTAGTATTAGTGAAAATCGATATTTATTTCAATAATAATTGATGTCTAGAGGTTATATTGATCAATCGGGTAATTAATCGGATAAATAAGGAATTAATTGCTATTAATTCACATGATTATAACTATTTGTTCACATGTGTGTACTATTGATTCACATTCTTGTACTATTAGGGGAGGTGGTGCAAGATTGATAATACTTGCATGACTAAGTTAAAAATGGAGGTATAGATGGAGGTTCTATATTGTAATTCGTATTTTCACATGTCTAGAACTATTGATTCATATGATTTACTATTAGGGGAGGTGGTGCAAGTTTGATAATACTTGCAGGACTAAATTAAAAATAAAGGAAAAGAGGATGATATTATTCTGTAATATTTTGAGCCCTAAAACGTGCAATTATCGAAACTATATTTTTCTATAAATAGAAGCTCATTCTTCCTTTATTTCTTACCAATTCACTAAAGCTATAGAGCAATTATTATAGAGAGAAAAAAGAAGAGAAGTCTGCTACCTCACTATTTCAGTATCCAGTTTTTTTTTCTAAGGTAAGGGGTATTATTCTTTCGTATTCAAGAAGAGAGTTATTTTCTTTCAATACTCGTAAGAGTTGTTATTTCATTCTTTATTATTATGTTGGAATAACCTGTCTATTTGAAGTACCGCATACATGGTGAAATTCTTCTGTTATTCCATTCTTTACTATTCTGTTGGAATAACCTGTCTGTGCGGTCTATCGCATGCCTAGTGAATTCTGTTGTTATTCCATTCTTTATTATTCTGATGGAATATCCTGTCTGTGCGGATTACGCATGACCTGGTTCTATTCTTTATTATTCTGTTAGAATATCCTGTCTGTGCGGATTACACATGACCTACTTCTATTCTTTATTATTCTGTTGGGAATAACCTGTCTGTGCAGTCTATCGCATGCCTGGTGAATTCTTCTGTTATTCCATTCTTTATTATTCCGTTGGAATAACCTGCCTATGTGGATTACCGCATGCATGGTTAATGATCCTTCGTATTCATTCCTAATTAAATTGTGGATATGATCTGTCTACATGGATTATCGCATGGCGGGCAAAAATCCATTTGTTGTTTCATATATTCTATTACAGACAGGATCAGGTAAGGGAGTCCGCATTTTGTTAAAATGCGGACTTTTTTTTTTTTTGATTTTTTTTGGTTTTTTTTTTTTAAAACAACTAAAAAAAATATTTAATATTTTATGAAACTGAAATTTTTCCATAATATAATGTTTTGGGCGTGTTTTGAATACCTATACCAAAAAGTGGTGGTACAGTCTGCCCAGACTGTACATACATATTTTTGTTATACGTACCCAAATCACATCCAAAACACTGTATTATGAAAAAATTTCAATTCCATAATTTTTTATTTATTTTTTTTTAGTTGTTTTAAAAAAAAAAAGCAAAAAAAAAAAAAAATACAAAAGTCCGTATTTTGATCAGGTGCGGGAGTCCGCACCTGATCCGCTCCCTATTCTATTATACTCAGTTGGTTAAAGTTTTGGCTTCTATACTCCATGAAATTAGTAGAATATCCTGGATATTTACGCTTCATCCAGTATCTTTTCATGGAAATATTCTTCTGAGCAATCTTGAATTTTACTTCACAAAGCAGTATCATGTTGACAATTTGGAAGTTAATTATTTCTAGATAAATTAAATTATAAATCTTTAAAATTTATCCTTGAACTTATTTTATTGAATTATTATGTCATTGTCATCATCCTCATGCTTATATTGCGATGAAAGTAATCTTTGGCTTACGTGCATAGATGGACTTGGTATGATTATGACCAGGGATTATTCGGTATAATCATGACTGTAATGTAATGAATGATGTGGTGAAAGTCCTAAGTGGTCTGTAGTGCATTGATGGACAGTTTTTGTTATAATTATGACCATGAATTATTCGGTATAGTCATGACCATTGATAATTTAATAAATATCCTTAGCCTGTAGTGCAGTGAAGATTCGATGGTATGGTTTATTTATTAAGCCGAGTCTCAGCGATAAAAATTGATGAAAACATTTTAAATTATAGAAGATAGTAGATATCATGCTCTACTTGACTTTTCTAATGGATTGCTTATTCCGCTGCAGTTAAACTTGATGTCTATTGTATTTTTATCAGTTTAACATTGTTGAAGGCTAATGATAATTTATTCTGCATTATCTTAGTCATAATATTTCTTACTGGGCTAGTTGAGCTCACCCTTTCTTTCACTGTTCTCTTCACGAAATGAGAATATAGCTGGGACGAGTCAGGGAATGGAGTGACGGTCCAGACGATAGCATTAGTAGTCCTCACTATTCTGTTAAATAGTATGACAATAAATGTAATGAGGACTCCTTTGAGTGTGGATATTGTCTAAATGACAATATTCTTAATAAAACTCTCAGTTTATGTTTTGTCGTATTTTACACGACAGTTGTATTATTAAGTTGTATTTGAATTATGTGTCATATATTTGGCGACTCAAGAATAAGTTCTCATTACATTTATTGTTACACTATTTAACAGAATAGTGAGGACTACTAATACTATCATCTGGACCGTCACTCCTTTCTCCGACTAGTCCCGGCTACGTTCTCATTTATTGAAGAGAACAGTGAAAGAAAGGGTGAGCTCAACTAGCACAGTAAGAAATATTATGACTAAGATAATGCAGAATAAATTATCATTAGTCTTCAACAGTGTTAAACTGATAAAATACAATAGACATCAAGTTTTAACTGCAGTGAAACATGCAATCCATTAAAAGAATCAAGTAGAGAATAAAATTTACTATCTTTTATGATTTAAAAAGTTTTTCATCACTTTTATCGCTGGGACTCAGCTTAATAAATAATCCACCCCATCCCTGCACTACGACCAATGATATTCATAAGTATCACAACCACAAATTATTCATGTACTACGGGCCAAGGATATTCGTGTATTCATCAATGATCATGATCATGCCAACAATTGTCCATCAATGCACTACGGGTCACAGATGACTTTCAACAAAATATAAATATGAGGATGATGACAATGATATAAGAATTCAATAAAACAAGTTCAAGAATTAATTTATTCAGGAACTAATAACGTCCAAATTGTCAACATGATACTTCTTTGTAGAGTAAAATTTAAGAATGCTCAGAAGAATATTTCCATGAAAAGATACTGGATGAAGCGCAAATATCAAGGATATTCCACCAATTTCATGGAGTATAGAAGTCAAAACTTTAACCAACTGAGTAAAATAAAGAATGGAATAACAAAAGAAATCACCATGCATGCGGTACTTCGCATAGACAGGTTATTCCAACATAATAAAAAATAACGGAACCAGGTCAAGCATAATACGCACCGACAGGATATTCCAACAGAATAATAAAGAATGAAATAACAACAGAAATCACCATGCATGCAGTATTTCGCATAGACAGATTATTCCAACAGAATAATAAATAACGGAATCAGGTCCGGCGTAAAACGCACAGACATGATATTCCAACAGAAATAATTGAACTTATCACGATGTTCACTTTATATTAACCGGATCCCTCATTACCACATGCCATGCCATGCCAATGCCAATGCCAATGCCTTTGCCTTGTTTTGTTAGGAGAAATGTGTTCCAACAAGTTTGCTCAATTCTCTTAATCCCGTCGACAACAATTATATCAAAATTTCATTAGAGATTTAAAAGATTGTTGTTATATGCATGCCATCAAAAAAATTATATTGATATTAAATTGCGAGGTCACACTTTATTATTTAATATTATAACTTTTAATTTTACATCATTTAAATTTACATTCAATATAAAACTAATCCATATATAAATTATTTTCCATCACTTCATTGAGACCGATACAAAGAAGATTGCAATGGCAAATTAAAATATGGACCTATCTATATGTACATATCTAAATTGTACAAAGGTACTTAAGTATAAAATGATAGCAAAATATTCATGTCTTCTCTTTTTACAACACTTTCTCTCTCTTCATTTACTACTATTTTACGGTATATTTTTAAATGTATTTTTGGGTGTGCACATAAATTTATTCTTAATATATATATGTACATATAGTTTTAAAATATGAAATTCCTAAACATGTTAATTGTTATTAATTACTTTAATTCTTAGTGGATTAAATATTATCATGATACCAGTACTATATTTTTAGTCAATTTAAATTTAAGTTCGAAAAAATAACATTTTTTATCGTTAAAAATCAATGTTTACATGTATATCTCTAGTTTTTTTAAAAAAAGGAATAATTCTTTTTTGTCACGAGACTTACTCTTAGAATCAAATATATGAAACTAATCTATATCTATGTGTGACTTTGTCACACTATATATATATATATATACTATATAATTATTATTTTTTAATTTTTATAAAATTCTTATTTTATTAATTTTATCAAAGTTTGTACAAAAGGTTATCATTTTTCTAAAAGTTGGGCCTTTCAAAATACTAAAAACCCAATCGGAGAAACAAGAAAAAAAAAATGACATTAAAAGTAAGCATAATTGAAGGGTTGGGTTGGTTGGGTTGAGTTGAGTTGCGTAGGGTAAGGACAAAGGAAGAAGCCATAAGAATAATCGGATAGAGAGAACATGGACTGAACTAACTAGCTCATCAAATGGTGGTAATGATGGTGGGGTCGGTCACTCTTTATAAATAAACAGAGCTATGAGCTAGAGTAACTACATAAACATCATCATCAGACATGCATTATTGTCAGTTTCTCAATCTCTCACCTTATGCTATGAAGCTACCCTTCTCCTTATTTTTTTAAACCCAGTTCTCTGCAAAATCTTCTCTTTTTCTGCAATAAAACTTGCTTTGAAGATTACCCAGTAAGTTTTATCACTCTCTGTTTTACAAACGGTTGTTTGTTTTTTCTTTTTGGAATTGAAATGATTGTTCTTGGTGTACTTTAGTGGCAACAGAGTTGGATTATATGTTTCAGATCTCAATTCCCAATTTGTTTTGTTTTGGAATTTGCTTGTTTATATGATTTTTAAGTAGTGGGTTGTGTTTTGAATCATGTAATACTAGTCTTTTTGATATTATGTTCCCTCTTTTAAGTCTGGTTTTTGTATTCACCTTTGATGCTTTTGATTTGTTTTCTTACCCTTGCATCTTTCATTTATTGATTGATTTGCTTGGATCTTCTCATTTCGAATCGATTTAACCGGGGGATACTATATGCATTTGAAGCAAGTTGTGCCAAAATATTTTGATGGGGTCTGATGTGTGTTTTGCTCTGTTTTTTAAATTGTGTTTCCATTTTGATACAGCTTTTGAAATGTTCTTAAGAACATTTCTTTCCCCCATTTTTCTTTTTGAACAGCTCGGAACTCATATTTCTTAATTGGAATAGCTAGATGACAAGAGGTTAAAACTATAAGGCGGGTTTAAGCATTTCATGTTATAAATTGTTTTGTAGGATTTGGAACAGTAGTTGTTTTAGGGGGAAATAAAACTTTTTTCCTGAAATAGATGGAAAATTGAGATTTTGGGTTTGGGTTTGGGTTTGGATCTACTTCTTTATTGAGATGGGAGCACAAGCTTTAACTACCTAGATTGTTTATAAATCAAATTACAAAATATGTTATTTAATTAGGCCATGTCATAGGAATGGCTCTTGCGTACCTTAGCTAGCTCCTGGAATTACTTAGAATAATACTGCTTTCACCAATATGTTCAATATTACTTGGCCAAAATGCTCATTTCTAGCTTTAATGGTACTAATGAAACTCTTTTTAACTTAATTGTACATTTTTTGTCTCTTGGGTATGTTTTGGACTCATTGATATGAATTATTTGCAGAAACATTTGTATGTGTTCTCTTTTAAAGGATTCCACCATCATTAATTTTGCTACACCTTAAAACAATTTTTTGGTTCTACCTACAATACAAGTTAATTGTAATCTATGTTTGGTTTTGACTGGATAGAGAATTTGTCTGATTATTTAGCAAAACACGTTCTTATATATGTTTGTCATTGTATTGCTCTAGAGAAACTACATTGATTTTGATACCATAAGCCTTGAAACAACAATGCAAAACATACTCGAGTGGCAATTTGAGATTCTGTCTTAAAATGACAAGTTTGTTGAAAGTTTTAAGAGTTTAGGAAAGTTTGCATTTGTTCAAGGATCTTAAATGCAATTTGTGATGTTTTCCCTGAATGGAAAGTTGAGTTGTGTCTTTAAAGTACTATTGGTCCCCCTCTTGCGTTTCCAGCTAGTAATACAAGAAGAAACGAACTGTCTTCTTGAGTATTTTGAAAAAGGGAGGGAAGCTCCGGGCAGCATTAATTTTAGAACAACTTCTGAAACAAACTTCAAGGGATATTTAACTAGTGCTTATCAATTTGCGGGAAACTAAAATGATGGAAATATCCTCTCTCGAGAAACAAAAGAATTTGAAAAGACTATTTTTTTCTCTTTTTATTTGGTTTCTGCACAAGATACAAACTAATTCCTAAAATTATTACATCTGTGGCTTTTCTTCCGTCCTCTTCTTCATTCTTTATCTCATCTGGAAAATAGCTAACAATTCCATTGCACGGTTCCTAATTAGGTTCAAATTAATAGGGTCTTTCACCCTACCCAACTCCAGTTGAATGCCGGAATGTTATGCATAATTCTGGTAACACAGCCAATCAATCTCTACTATGAAGGAATAGTCTGGTTTATCCTTCACGCTGGAAGGTATCCATATGGGTTCAATGGGAAGATATACCACTGAGATCCCCACAAACTCGTCTGGAATGCCGTGAAAAGCTGCTCGGATACCTCCATTGAAGAGTTCCGAGCCGGATTCCAGCAATTAGTTATGACTCGCTGTGTAGTTATAAGCAGCTTGAGCACGACTGCTCAGTTTGCTTGACAGATTTCAAACCAGAGGCAGTGATA
Source organism: Panax japonicus (assembly GCA_020205505.1). Taxonomy (NCBI): domain Eukaryota; kingdom Viridiplantae; phylum Streptophyta; class Magnoliopsida; order Apiales; family Araliaceae; genus Panax; species Panax japonicus. The sequence goes on along the minus strand of CM035093.1, from coordinate 30,411,041 downwards.
AACCACCTATCATGCGGCCATGTTTTCCATAAAGTTTGCCTGGAAAAGTGGTTGAAATATCGTAATGTCACCTGCCCGAATTGCAGGAAGAACATGATTCCCCAAGAAGACGAGGAAGATACTTGCCCAATGTGAGCGGTTTCCAGATGAAATGCCCCTTGAGTAAGTTTCGTGTACAGCTTAGTAGTGTATACAGAGTCTTATGATAGATCTGGCGTAGTTTTGTATCCATATTTATATTCGCCAGTGCTTGAGATGCCTCGTGAAGTCTTTGCGAGGAACAAGGTTATATTGTACATATAGATGTAAGGTTTGTGATGTTATATGAATGTGAGAACCTATGTGAGCTTAAGAAGGATGAGAAAATATTTGTTCTTATTTATTTTCTAAGATGTTTTTTAGAGAATGCTCTGCAAATTTAACTTAAACATGATACTCAGAATGATCGAATTTAGGTATCATCCCGCTAGGCCTTCAGTGTTATTCCCTTGGAAGTGTGGTTAGTGATACTTTGTTTATTTTCATAAAATACACAATTCATCACATAAATAAGCCAATAAAGCCATTGTAAAGTATTATTAGTAAAAGAACCGGAACAGAAAATCTAAATTCTACATTATTTAGCTGCAAATGGCAACCAACCCTCAAGTGTGCCATATTACAGGCATAATCAGAGCCGTTGATTTCTCCCCCCGAAATTAATAGTAGCCTACTAAGCATGCAATGCGTCAGGTTTACTGCCTAGCTCGCTGAGCTTGGAGCCAACAGACTGGCTACTGCGGGGAATATTGTTCCTGTGGTACCGGCACCTGAAAGAACCGGCGTGTGTGGTTGGTGAGCACAAGCAGTCGTGTTTTATGCTTGCCGTTTTCTGTAACCCTACAGGTGTTGATGGTGTTGATGATGGATATTGTGGGGGGTTCTCATTCTTCATACATAGCTTTGGCAAAACTATAGTTGGTGTTGGTTTACGAGGTATTTCTGTGATCCTTGGTTCTTCAGCCATTGGTAATCCTGCCTGAAACTGCAAGAGAAAAACATTCAACTTTATAATGCTATTGCAGCATTCTACCCTTCATGGTAAATCCCTTCCCCTACTAACTTTTACATTTTATTTTCCTCTTTATTTTTTACCCCCTTTATAAATGAAATGGTTGATGATATTCAGCCAAGGTTGAGGACCTCTCAGTTATAAAACAAACAACAGTTTCAAAAAGAAAAAGGTACAAAATCAAATAAGATGCATTTAATTGTCATTAATAATTCATAAAGATATTTCTGGCTTCTTTTTTTTATTTTTTTTATTATTGTTTGTTACTAATATTTGACTAATTGATAAGCCTAAAAATTTCATATGTGCTAGAATGCCAATAAAAAAAGAGTATAATGAATGCTCATTATCATGCAAACCCTTCAGTTATAAGAGAGACTAGTTTGAATGGCATCAAGAGGGTTTCCATTGAAAGGAACAGAGAAAAAAAATAAAAAATAAAAAAGGGAGGATGGTTTAGACATTTGAAAACACCATAAAAAAGGTTTAATTTTATTCATCAGAGTTTCCAATAAACCATTTTTTAGAAGAACATCATGAATTATTTAACAGAAGAGGATAGTAATATGACGTACCAAAAGACAATGCTAAACTAGTTAATTTATCATATAGAGGGGTCCCTCAAATACTATATGCACAACATTTTCTACATTTGTGGAATAAATATAGAAGTATCACATATAGAATAGAAACTTCTATTACAGCTATTGCTGTACAATGTGTAAGCACCACTGCTGCTGCTACACATTGTGCCTACACTGATGATCATGCTAGTGCAAGTACCATGGCAACAATTGGGCGAACTGATGATCATGCTAGTGCAAGTACTATGACAACAAATGGACTAAAGCAGCATGGACAAATGAAGCGGCAAATGTCTGAGGATCACAGCCGTTCCCCAGATTGGACGAAGTAAGTCGGTGGATACTAAAAGTCCACATGATGGAGTTGGACTACAGTTGTTTATTCTAATTGTAGTTAACTTATGTAATCATAGTAAAGTTAGTAAGTTAGGTTCACAGTTACTAATTCAGTTTAATAGCAACTAGTAGGTTCGTTATTAGGCAGAATATAAATAGCTATTGTAATCTTCATTTCCCGTAATTTTTCAGAATGAATATACTTAGGGTTTTTAGTTTGTTTAGACACATCGAATGCAGATTTATCTTCACCAAAATTAGGATTTAGAAACTTACGTAAGTCAAAATGATCAGATGAAGAATTATGAAAATTGAATACAGAATTACCTGAGGATGCTTATATTTGCCTATGGCGGCAACTTTCCTTTCCTTTCCTTTCCTTTTGCTTGATGAATAATGGCAGGAGATACACAGAAAGAGCAAACAAATTATGCCATTATTAAGGGGGTCTCTTTTTGAAGGAAATTTAAATAGTCAATCCCCGATTTTAACTCTTTTCTGTTTAGATTATGAGGTTATAATAAGTCCTCCATTTCGGGGCCTCTTTTTTACGAAAGACTTCTACTAGAAATTGGGGTTAATTTGTTTACATTATTACCCTTCTGTAAAAACACATGTTAACACATTCGACTTATAAGAGTCCAATTGTAAAATGTTAAAAATCTATCCAAAAATATGTAAATAAATTACAAAGTTGGAAAAATAAAATAAAAATAAAAATGTGAGTATTATGAATACAATAAGAAGAACAATTCACTTAATTAACAACTTAACACTTTAAATTCAAAATCATCCTGTTTAAATTGGTTATCTTAAATTTTTAAGTTGTTTAAATCAATTTGTTATATAATTACATGTTTTTTATTTCAATTGATTGAGATATATTTTATTTTGTAAATAAATAGAATTATAAAGATATATGTTTTTCTTCTATGATTTCATTTATTTAATTTTAATTTGTTTCAACTTTTACATTTACTTTTATTTTTAAGAAATTTTTAATATTTGAATACTACGTGGATAACTAGTTTAAAAATATTATTTTTAAAAATTTTCCGTTAAAAATCAACTTCTTTAGACAGAATTTGTAACCGTTCGTAAAAAAATAAAAAAATTCAATGAGTTGACCGTAAAAAAATTGAGTAGTCATGCATTTATAAGCTAAGTAGAAAAAAGTGAATTTCATCCGCTCGCTTCTATAAAAATTAACAAATGAGACTATTAAGAGCTTGAGCGTTTGCTGGAGGAACTTGTGTGATCAAGACCAAGCAATTTGAGCTTAAACTTCTTCCTGAGTAGATACTTAACAGTTGGAAACAAGACTTAAAATGAAACAGCAGATCTCGCACACACTACAAAGACATCTTTGAAAGAATACAAGTAACAGAACAATGTCCTTATCTAAGGTATAAGACTCACTCAAATGCTATTTAAATTTCATTGTCCAGTGCAGGCCAAAAAGATTTCAAAAGCAACACAGTATTACCTAGCGATACGCTCTGAATAATTTTGTATCTAGCAGCAATCAGAGTCTAAACTCCTCAGTACAGTGGATCAACTGCCAAACTGCAGGTGTTAACACCATCCTTGCCTTCCCGGGTAAGATCATTGAAGTCTCAACTTTTTTTTTTGGCCCCTCAAGAAAACTTCCGTATCAACCCAGATCCCTCATGTAACCATCAAATCACCGGACCCCATTGTTGAGCTTCGTTGTCCCAGAATACCCATCCTGTTTTCATCCCAAGATCTTTGTATCATCAAGAAATGATAGTACTTTGTCCTTTACTGGATTCAAAAAAGGATTTGTCTGGGTTCATCTGTTGCAATTACAGTTTTCCTCCCATTTATCAATTTTGGCTTGCAAGGTTGATATGAGAGCTTCAGGTGAGGTAGCACCGCAAGATTAGGCCAAAGCTCCCTTTTCTTGCCTTCTCGCGTCGAACAACATGAACAACAGAGTCAACATCCCAATTCAACTTCGTAGAAATGGCAGACATAGATCCATCAACCTGTTTGGATTTCCATATCAATGCCAAGGTCGTAGAACAACAGACTCTGCTTCTTCCTTCACAAACCTGTACAGTAATGATATGGCTCCACCGAGCCAAACTTCCTCATGACTAGAGTATCTTTCAACCCAGATAACTTCATAGGTGTTACCCTAAAATCCTCCACAAGGTGGAGGGATAATCCATCTTTCTGGTGCCATTTGTTCCAATCCACCCAAAATTGAGTCTGATCCAACACAGAAGCTGACTCCTTCAAATGCTCAAAATCGAAGTAAAATCTGAAATCCTTCCCTTCTTCATCTTGACCTGAGGAAGTGTAAACTGAAGACAAACAAATACTCAGATCCATTACTAGTGTCCTCTTCAAATATTGAGCTTCACCCAAAGCACACATGAAACCCCACAGATAATGATCCATGCTCTTGCATCTGTCTCCACCCCCAGTGTAAAGTAAGTACTTCCCACGAGCGAATGACTCTTCTGATTCAACTACAGGAAGTGTGTCATTCACAGCTTCCCCAAAAACAGGAAGAAGAACACCCTGCTGTTCTTGTTTTCCTTTTGTCTTCTCAAAATCAGGTTTCTGATTCTTCTTCCTCTTCGGCTCGCATTCCGTAGCTGCCCAATGATAGTCCCCCAATCCTCACACACTTAGAAGTACAATTAATCCGACCTAGCTATCCACAAAAGTACGATAATCCTTATTAAATGAAGCAGTCCCTTGCCTTCTTTTTGGCCTAAACCACCTCCACGCCATATGGCAAGAATATAATTTGAGCCACGAACAGGTTTGCCCAACGTAGAATTGTATATCCTTTAAACTGATCTATAGCAGGCCACCTGTCATCATCAAATGAAAAATTCGGGGGTCATTACAATCAATGGGTTAACCAATTTCAGCCACAATCAAATGGTACCATCATCAGATTCAAATCCCCTCTTAGGGCTCCCCCAAATCAACATCACTACTTATAAAAGAGGTAATGCAGTCTGATTCGTGTCATAAAGTCTCACCGTCCTAACAACTACTATCAGATCTAAAAGTGGCATTTGATTCTGAAGTTAGAATGTTGTGATCTTGCTTGAGGATGAACAAGGGGTCTTCAGGCTCCCCCATAAAGTGTTGCGGCAATTATAGTGAAGCTATCAAGGACGCCAAGTACAACATGGTGAAACAAAGATTTCTATCATGCAAGTGCAGTTTGGGCCCAAGTTCTCTGCCCGTAACTTCCGGGTCTCGAGATAATGCAGACCGCCCGACATTCTCGATTACAATACAACTATTAGGTTTATTATGATAAATTGCAGAAAGAAAGAAAAGAACAATTATAGAAACAAATTAGCAACAAACAAATTAATATCGGTATTTAGGTAAATGAATCAGGAGGCGGCCCTTCAGATCTGGAAATGATCTAACAACAATTGTAAAAAGTAACAAATGAGTACTATTTCAGTAGCTTTTGCTATATACGATCTGTATGGAAAGTTTTTTCTAACTTGTTTCATTTAGGAATTTTTATTTAGAATCTTGCAATGGAGGAATTTTCGTCGCACTCTCTCTATTTCTCTCCCTTCAGTAGTGTGAAATTTGGGTTCAGTAGTGACATGTAATGATGGACAACTATTAGGAAGCTTGCTATAATGCGCGCCGCGCGGGGATAGTGTAACAGAAACACCGACAGTGTCATAACCGTAAAAATTAATATAATTGATAATGCCAATGAAGAAACCTTATTACACGGATCATTTATTAACTAAGTTTACTTCTTACTGAATATAGACAAGGTGATCTCTCTACTCCATAAGTATTACTACCTCCGTTTTTTAATATAGATAAATTTTTTGTTTTTAAATATAAGTCATTTGAGAATTTTAAATAAGTATTAATTGTTTAATTTTTAATATTATCTCAACTAATAAATATAATTTTGGTCCTCTCACTATTTTTTGACCAATAAATAATATTCTCTTTTTCCAATATAAGGGCAATATAAACAATTGATAGTATATTTAATGTTTTTTAATCATTTCCTTAATACTTGTGCACAACTCTAAAACGACCTATATTAAAGAACGAATGGAGTATATTGGGTATAACATGGCCAATCCCTTATTATACCAAATAGAGTAATAAATGGGAAATGTTCAAAAATGCCCCGACTTTTATCTCGATATTTATCGAGCACCTTATAATCTTTTTTTTCTTTAAAAATACTATTAACGTTATATTTTTTGGGTCGTCGGTGCTCCTGCGGTTAACAGAAGACAAATGGGGTTAAAATTTCGCTGACGTGACTGACACATGGAGGCTTAAATATAAAAAAACTATCTAAATAAATAAAGATTATCATTTAATCAAACAAAAAAATACCTAAAAGTCAAAATAAAAAAGCATAACATATTGACATCATTTAATCAAAAATACAAAATTCAAATTTTTTGTTAACTAATCAAAATAACATTGAATAAAATAAAGTTTTTTTTGTATAACATATTTACATATTTAATCAAAATACTAAATTCAAACATAACATATTTACATCAAATACTAATTAAAAAAAATACTAAAATACTAATTAAAAAAATTATTTTGTTAATTAATCAAAACAACAAAATTCAAATTACATCATTAAAATACTAAAACCATAATATTAAATACTAATTGATATAAAAATTTTAAATTACTAAAATCATAATATTAAATAATATTTTTAAAATTCAAAATACTAAATAACTGTGACGCCCCCAAAACAGGTATACATCACCCATCTTGAGTCGCCAAATACATGGTACAAAAATTAAATACAAACTTCTTTAATACAACTGTTGTGTAAAAATACGACAAAACATTTTTGAGAATTTAAACAAGAATATTGCCTTCTAAACAATATCCACACTCAATGAAGTCCTTATTATAATTATTATCACACTATTTCATAGAATAGTGAGGACTACTAAAGCCACTTATCCCGGACCATCACTCCATTCTCCGACTCGTCCCAGCTATATTCTCATTTTCTGAAGAGAACAATGAAAGCAAAAGGGTGAGCTCAACTAGCCCAGTAAGAAATATTATGACTAAGATAATGCAGAATAAATTATCCTTAGCCTTCAACAGTATAACAACTGATTGAATATAATAGACAATAAGTTTTAGATCAACAACTGCAGCGGAACAAACAATCCATTAAAAGATTCAAGTAGAGCATGATATCTACTATCTTCTATGATTTAAAAAGTTTTTCATCAAATTTATTGTCGAGACTCAGCTTAATAAATAAATCACATCATCGAATCATCCCTGCACTACGGGCCAAGGATATTTATGTAATCATCAATGGTCATGATTATACCGAATAATCCCTGGTCATAATCATACCAACAACTGTCCATCAATGCACTACGGGTCAATGAGAACTTTTACCACATTATTTGTAACATTACGGGTCATGATTATACCGAATGATCTCTGATCATAATTATACCAATTAACAGTCCATCTATGCATGTAAGCCAAAGATGACTTTCATCACAATATAAGCATGAGGATGATGACAATGATATAAACATTAATCAAACGAAATCAAGGATAAATATTAAAGACTTTAAATTTATCCAGAGTTTAAAAATATCCAAATTATCAACATGATACTGCTTTGTAGAGTAAAATTCAAGAATAATATTCATGTACCAAAAATAGTTTGGATAGAAAAAAATTATATTTTTCTGGTAAATAGTACCTCGTGAATAGTACCCTGTGAATAGTATTTTGAGAATAGTACCTCGTGACTAGTACTCCGACATGAAAAGTATCCCAAATACTCGAGTGAATAATATTCGGGTGAATAGTAACCCGTGAATAGTACTCTGACATGAAAAGTGTCCCGAATACCAGAGTGAATAATATTTGAGTGAATAGTAACCGGGTGAATAGTAACATGTAAATAGTAACTCATGAATAGTATTCCGTCATAAAAAGATCAATAATTATCAAGAAAGCTCAGAATAATATTTTCATGAAAAGATATTGGATGAAGCGTAAATATCAAGGATATTCTACTAATTTCATAGAGTATAGAAGCCAAAACTTCAACAAAAAGAATAAATAATTCAAAATTTGAAACGAAATAATATTACTTACATACTACAGAGTATGGAAGAAAATATTATTTCAAGCGAATATTGAACCAAAATAACATCACTTGAACGAAAATAATATTCCAACGAATATTTAACGAAGATAATATTCCTACGAATATTGAACGAAGATAATATTCTTTATGAATATTGAACGAAAATAATATTCATACGAATACGAAAAATAATATATCTTCAGAATATGAAATAAATAATACCCCTTACCTCAAAAGAAGACTGGATACTGGAGTAGTGAAGTAGCAGACTACTCTTCTTCTTTCTCCCTATAGCTTCTCTCTCTATAGCTTCTCTCTCTATAATTGCTCTTATGAGTCTTAGTGAATTTGTGAGAATGAAGGAAGAATTAACTTCTATTTATAAGAAAATATAGTTTTGATAATTGCACATTTTGGGGCTCAAAATATTGCAGTATAATACCTTTATCTTTATCTTCATTTTTAATTTAGTCATGCAAGTATTATCAAACTTGCACCACCTCCCCTAATAGTGCATTATGTGAATTAATAGTTCTATAGATATGAAAATACGAATTACAGTATAGTACCTCCATCTATACCTCTATTTTTAACTTAGTCATGCAAGTATTATCAATCTTGCACCACCTCCCCTGATAGTACATAAATGTGAATCAATAGTACACACATGTGAACAAATAGTTATAAGCATGTGAATTAATAGCAATTAATTGCTCATATATTCGATTAATTATCCGATTGGTCAGTATAACTTCCAAACATCAATTATTATCGAAATAAATATCGATTTCCACTAACACTAATAATCCCAGCACAATGGAACTATCAATTTCATTCTTAATCAACACTAACTTATTCATCATTAATATTATAACTCACAATATTTAATAACCAAGTCGTTCCCAGAAAAGAGGGAGCTTTCCGATAAGGATTTCTCCTTATTGGCGCGCAATTAGGTGACCAAACCTCTCCTTGACAGAACTTCTATATATTATCAATATTGCGAATAATAATATGAATAACTATGCAGTCTCAATTATTGATTTAATAATATAAAATATTATGCAGATGATACTGTGACAATAATTGAATCAATAATATGAGAGATATGATGCAGCAATTACTATAGCAATAATTGAGTATAACTGAGTGACTTCTTACGTAAGCATCAATACCGTGTACTACTATGCAACCACACGTATTAATGTACTTTTACTACCGGGTAGTTCAACAGTTTAATTGTAAAACTTTCGCCGTTTTTTTTATAAAATATAATTCTGTCATTTTCTAACTACGACAATACTTTCATTGTGTGGTCCACCAATGATTGTAATATTCTATGTTAAAACGAATATTTCCCGACCAATCGAATATTATATAACCACTTGTTTACTTTGCAAAATTTATAAATATTACCCACAACTATAACATTATATCATATCCACACCATAATATTCAAAAATATATTTCGAGAGAAATTAATCTTTATTCATAAAAGTTGGGGTCTTACAACCTCCCTTTCTTATGAAATTCCGTCCTCGAAATTAGGGTACGTACTTGGTATGTCGAACAGGTGAGGATACCTCGTCAGGTTCTAACTCTTGAGGTATAACCTTTGAGAGTAGAATATGATCCTTCTTATCCAAGATTTTAACACGTATTGTAAGACCCCAACTTTTATGAATAAAGAATAATTTTCTCAAAATATATTTTTGAATATTATGGTGTGGATTTGATATAATGTTATAGTTGTGGGTAATATTTACAAATTTTGCAAAGTAAGCAAGTGGTTATATAATATTCGATTGGTCGAGGAATATTCGTTTTAACAGGAAATATTCGTACGACGACACAATCATTGGTGGACCCCACAACGGAAGTATTGTCGTAGTAAGAAAATGACAGAATTATCTTTTTATAAAAATAACGGCGGAAGTGTTACCGTTAAAACTGTTGAACTACCCGATAGTAAAAGTACAGTAATACGCGTGGTTGCATAGTAGCACAGGGTATTGGTTATTGATGCTTACGTGAGAAGTCACTCAGTTATACTAAATTATTGCTACAGTAATTGCTGCATCATATCTCTCATATTATTGATTCAATTATTATCACAGTATCATCTGCATAATATGATATATTATTAAATCAATAATTGAGATGACAAAGTTATTCATATTATTAAATTGTAATATTGATAATGTCTAGAAGTTCTGTCAAGGAGAGGTTTGGTCACCTAATTGCGCGCCAATAAAGAGAAATCCTTATCGGAAAGCCCTCTCTTTCCTGGGAACGACCTGGTTGTTAAATATTGTGAGTTATAATATTAATGATGAATAAGTTCGTGTTGATTAAAGATGAAATCGATAGTTCCATTGTGTTGGAATTATTAGTGTTAGTTGAAATCGATATTTATTTCAATAATAATTAATGTCTAGAGGTTATATTGACCAATCGGGTAATTAATCGGATAAATGAGAAATTAATTGCTATTAATTCACATGATTATAACTATTTGTTTACATGTGTGTACTATTGATTCACATTCTTGTACTATTAGGGGAGGAGGTGCAAGATTGATAATACTTGCATGACTAAGTTAAAAATGGAGGTATAAGATGGATGTACTATATGTAATTCATATTTTCACATGTCTAGGAACATTGATTTCACATGATTTACTATTAATTCACATGTTTACTATTAGGGGAGGTGGTTCCCAAGTTTTGATAATACTTTCAGGACTAAATTAAAAATAACAGAAAAAGAGGATGGTATTATTCCTGAATATTTCAGCCCTAAAACGTACAATTATTCGAACTAATTTTCTATAATAGAAGCTCAATTCTTCCTGTCATTGGTTCTTATCGGAGTCACAAAACGTATAGAGTAATTATTATAGAGAGAAATAAGAAGAGAGTCCTGCTACCTCACTATTCCAGTATCCCAGTTTTTTTTTCTAGGTAAGGGTATTATTCTTTTCGTATTCATGAAGAGAGTTATTTTCTTTTCAATAACTCTAAGGGTTGTTATTTCATTCTTATTATTATGTTGAAAATTACTTGTCTATGCGAGTACCGCATACATGGTGAATATTCTTCTATATCCATTATTTACTATTTCTTTGGAATAACTGTCTGTGCGTCTATCACATGTCTGGTGATGTCTGTTGTTATTCTATTCTTTATTATTCTGTTATAATACTTGTCTGGGCAGATTACGCATGACCTGTTCTTATTCTTTATTATAATTCTGTTTGGAATATCCTGTCTGTGCGGATTACGCATGACCTAGTTCCATTCTTTATTATTCTGTTAGGAATAACCTGTCTGTGCCGTCTATCACATGCCTGGTGAATTCTTCTGTTTTCCATTCTTTAATATTCTTGGAATTAACCTGCCTGTGTGATTACCGCATGCATGGTGAATGATCCTTCATATTCATTCTTTATTAAAATTGTGGGATAGGATCTGTCCTACGTGGATTACCGCATGGCGGGCAAAAATTCATTTACTGTTTCAATATATTCTATTATACTCAGTTGGTTTAAAGTTTTAAGCTTCTATACTCCATGAAATTAGTAGAATATCCTGGATATTTGCGCTTCATCCAGTATCTTTTCATGGAAATATTCTTTTGAGCAATCTTGAATTTTACTCCACAAAGCAGTATCATGTTGACAATTTGGAAGTTAATTATTTCTGGATAAATTAAATTATAAATCTTTAAAATTTATCCTTGAACTTGTTTTATTGAATTATTATGTCATTGTCATCATCCTCATGCTTATATTGCGATAAAAGTCATCTTTGGCTTACGTGCATAGATGGACTTGGTATGATTATGACCAGGGATTATTTGGTAGAATCATGACCGTAATGTAACGAATGATATGGTGAAAGTCCTCAGTGGCCTGTAGTGCATTGATGGACAGTTTTTGTTATAATTATGACCATGAATTATTCAGTATAGTCACGACCAAGGATATTCATAAGTATCACAACCACAAATTATCCATGCACTACGGGCGAAGGATATTCGTGTATTCATCAATGGTCATGATCATGCCAACAACTGTCCATCAATGCACTACGGGCCAATGAGGACTTTTACCACATCATTTGTAACATTACGGTCATGATTACACCGAATAATCCATGGTCATAATCATACCAAGTCCATCTATGCACTACAGGCCACAGATGACTTTCAACAAAATATAAATATGAGGATGATGACAATGATAGAAGAATTCAATAAAACAAGTTCAAGAATTAATTTATTCAGGAACTAATAACGTCCAAATTGTCAACATGATACTTCTTCGTAGAGTAAAATTTAAGAATGCTCAGAAGAATATTTCCACGAAAAGATACTGGATGAAGCGCAAATATCACGGATATTCCACCAATTTCATGGAGTATAGAAGTCAAAACTTTAACCAACTGGGTATAATAAAGAATGGAATAACAAAAGAAATCACCATGCATGCGGTACTTCGTATAGACAGGTTATTCCAATAGAATAATAAATAACGGAACCAGGTCAGGCGTAATACGCACCGACAGGATATTCTAACAGAATAATAAAGAATTGAATAACAAAAGAAATCACCATGCATTCGGTACTTCGCATAGACAGGTTATTCCAACAGAATAATAAATAACGGAATCAGGTCCAGCGTAAAACGCACAGACAGGATATTCCAACAAAATAATAAAGACGGAACAGGTCCGGCGTAAAATGCACATACATGATATTCTAACAGAATAATAAAGATGAAACCAGGTCCGGCGTAAAATGCACAGACATGATATTCCAACAGAATAATAACAAATGGAATAACAACAGAAATCACCAAGTATAGGGTAGACCGCGTATACAGGTTATTCCAACAGAATATTAAAGAATGGAATAACAGAAGTTTTCTCAATCCGACAATAATTTCGGTGTGGGGTCCACCAATGATTGTGTCATCGTACGAATATTCCCTATTTAAAATGAATATTCCCCGACCAATCGAATATTATATAACAACTTGCGTACTTTGCAAAATTTATAAATATTACCCACAACTTTAACATTATATCAAATTCATTCAAAAATAATAATTATAGAAAATTCATCTTTATTCATAAAAGTTGGGGTCTTACAATCTCCCCTTTTTATGAAATTTTGCCCACGAAATTAGGGTACGTACCTGGTATATCGAAGATGTAAGGATACCTTGATTTCATTTTAGATTCTAACTCCCAGGTCATTTCCTCAACATTGTGGTTCCTCCATAAAACTTTGACTTAAGGTATAACCTTGGAGCGTAGAATATGTTCCTTCTTATCCAAGATTTGAACAGGAACCTCTTCATATGTTAAATCTTCCGCTATTTCATCTGGTTCTAACTCAATAATGTGGTTCGGGTCTTTCACATATTTACGTAACATGGATATATAAAAAATATTATGAACACGAGACATACTTGGCGGTAAAGCAAGTCTATAGGCTGCAGTCCCTACTCGATCGAGGATTAAAAATGGGCCAAAGAATCGAGGATTGAGCTTTTCTCTCTTTCCAAATCTCGTCACTCCTTTCTATGGTGCAACACGTAACAACATATTGTGACGCCCCCAAAATAGGTATACATCACCCATTCTGAGTTGTCAATACATGGTACAGAAATAACTACAATTTTATTATTACAACAGTAAAACTGTGAGTTTGAATACAAACATTATCTTTTAGCAATATCTATACTCAAATATATCCTCATCACATTTATTGATACATTATTTTACAAAAATGGTGAAGACTACTAAACAACTTTTTCTAGAACCTTCATTCCATACCCCGACTCGTACTCGCTATATTCTGACCTCCTGAGAAGAAAAATGGAACAAAAAGGAAAAAGGTGAGCTCAACTAGCCCAGTAAAGAATATTATGACTAAGATAATATATAACAAATTATCGTTAGTCTTCAACAGGGAAAAATATAATAGAATACAATAGACAATAAGTTTTAAATCAATATTCGCAGCAGAAATAATAATTCACTAGAAGAGTTAAGTAGAGAATGCAAACTACTATCTTCTATGTATGAATTTAAAAGTTCATCGTCTATCTTTTATCACTGTAACATCAATCAATATATATCTGGAATCACATATTCATCTTTGCACTACAGGCCAAAGATATTCATCAGTTGGTCATGTTTATCTAAACACTTGTTCATCTTTGCACTACGGGTCAAAGATATTCATCAGAAATCATTCATCTTTGCACTACAGGCCAAAGATATTCAATAATCTCATCATTTAAGACTGAGGATGATGAAAAATATTTTTAAAGAAATGAATCCAATGAAACAAAATGACAAGGATTAAGGATTAAGGATTCGTACTTTGTTTTAACCATGTCCAAAAATACCTCAAAAATAATCATAGTGGTGTAAAATTCAAGAATGATCAAAACATGGATACAATCAAAGCTAGTATCCACAATAGATATTTTAGACGAAAAGGAAAAATTTTCATTTTTCGATGAATAGTGCTGTATTCGTGAATAGTGTCGTATACGTGAATAGTAACTCCGACACCAAAAGTTCCAAATTTGATAAAAACTTCATATCAATATTTCAGCATAATGATATTGAAGAAATAATATCATTACGAAAAAAATGATATCCCTTACCTCGGAAGATCAGTACTTCTAGTTGAAACACCGGATATAGGCTATAACTTGAACTTACACCGTATAGCAATACTCAAAGTATACTCAAAATACTCACAAGAATACGGTCGATATTATAGAGAGAGAAAACTTCAGTTTCTGGTGTGATTTTCAATTCTAACCTAAGCATCTATTTATAGGAAATTGCTTAGAACACCAAAGCAGAAAATTTAATATAATATTATATATATTACAAATTCTCTACGCACATCTTGACAAATGATTTCAGCTTATCTTGCACATGCTAGGGCTGCCAACAAAACAAAAAAAACGTTTTTCCTATTTTAAATATTTTAAACTTCCAAAAATCAATTTTTTCGGAGCTTCGGAACTTCAATAATTCATAATAAATAGCTCTTTTATCAGAAAATTTGAATCTCACAATTTTTTATAGGAAATTCAATTCTCTACAACTTTGCAGTTAAAGTTTTTCCAAATTCCAAACAGAAATTGACCGAAATCCACAAACGGGCGATTTTACAGGCTATAATCAAATTTCGGTCAATAATTATGTCCAACAATACACAAAATATGTGTTAAACATTTAATGCCACAAAAATATTCTTCCTCCTCATATACTCATATATCCCACATTCATTATAAAAATATCACTGTTAATATATTATTAAAATAATATATTTAAATGAATTATTTTATCAAAAAAGACAAAATATTAATTTTCAACAGTTGTCACATTAAAAATTTCTCCATCTATTTTTATATAAAATTAATATTTTTCTCATTATATAAATTAATAATTAATTATTCTCAAATAATATTACAGAATCACAGTACTGGCAACCAGGCCGTTCCCAGGAAAGAGGGGGCTTTCCAATAAGAATTTCTCCTTACTGGCGTCCAATTAGGTGACCAAACCTCTCCCTATACAGAACTTTCTAGACATTGACAATAATGTTTTCTAATAATATTATTCAGATAATATGAATTATTGCTTCGATAATGAAAAATACTGTGTAATGATAATTATTGAAACAACAGTAATATAAAATATCAACACAGCAATTATTGAATCAATAAAATAAAATACTGAACAGTAATTACTGTAACAATTATTGAGTAGTGCCTTCTTACGTAAGAATCAATAATTGGTGCAATACCGTGTGCTACTGTGTTTTAACCACCGAGTATTTTAACAGTATTAACGGTAACAACTACGCCGTTATTTTTAAACAACTTATATTTTTCGTTTTCTTCATTCAATCGCTTTCCGTTATGGGGCCCACACATGGTTGCGCCGTCGTACGAATATTCCCCGACAGTACGAATATTCCACGACCAAACGAATATTCCCCGACAACAATGAATATTTTATAACCACTTGCTTATTTTGAAATATTTGCGTATTTTACCTATAACTATCCACATTAATCAAATCAACCCTTACTATTTCAAAATAGAGAAAATTAAATTTCATTTATTAATAATTTGGGGTCTTATACATATGATCTCCAATATATAATTTCACGTCCTTTCGATGAAGATCAGCATAACTCTTTTGTCGGTGTTGTGAGATTTTTATATGTTGTCGGATCGTTTGAATATTTTTTGTAGTCATACATACCAACTTCGGTCCCAACAACGGTGCTTCACCCACCTCATCCCAGCATACTGGAGAACGACACTTTGTTCCATACAACACTTCGAATGGAGCCATGCCAATG
The DNA here is from genome assembly GCA_020205505.1 of Panax japonicus. NCBI lineage: Eukaryota > Viridiplantae > Streptophyta > Magnoliopsida > Apiales > Araliaceae > Panax > Panax japonicus. The sequence goes on along the minus strand of CM035093.1, from coordinate 30,394,522 downwards.
CTTGCTTGATAACTGTTGTTGTAGGAAAACTCCACCAATGGTAAGAACTTGTCCCAACTTCCCTTGAAGTCAAGGACACAGAGTCTTAATAAATCTTTAAGAGTTTGAATAGTCCTCTCTGATTTTCCGTCCGTTTGAGGATGATATGCCAAACTAAATCATAAATCCGTCCCCATAGCTTTTTGCAAACTAACCCAAAATTGTGAAGTGAATCTTGGACTCGATCAGAAACTATGGATACTGGTATACCATGCAATCTTACAACCTTGTTTATATACATATGAGCAAGACGTTCAAGTGTATAAGTTTCTCGTATAGGTAAGAAATGAGCAGACTTGGTCAATCTATCAACAATGACCCAAATTGCATCTATACCCTGAGAAACCTTGGGAAGACCAGTAACGAAATCCATGGTAATGTACTCCTACTTCCATTCTGGAATTTCAAGTGGTTGCAATGGACCTTTTGATACCTGATGCTCCGCCTTGACTCGTTGACACGTTAGACACCTTGAGATAAACAGCACTATCTCCCTCTTCATATTGCCCCACCAAAATGTATATTGAAGATCATGATACATCTTAGTACTCCCATGATGGATTGCAAACGGTGTGTTGTACGCCTCCATCATGATTTTATATTTTAACTTAGGGTCGTTAGGAACACAAAGTCTGGAGTTGACTCGATGTATTCCTTCTTCATCGATTCTTGCTTCCGGCATAGCACCTTCTTGTACTTTCTTCCTCATATGCATCAGCTCCATGTCTGTAGCTTGAGCATCTTTAACTTTATCGATTAAAGTTGGTTCTACTCGTATATTCGCCATCATCACTTGGATCTCTGGAGTCTTTATCTCTATCTCCATCCTTTGCAAGTCATACAAAATGGGCCTTTGCGTTGACAATATCGCACTCGTACCCGCATATGATCTTCTACTCAATGCGTCAGCTACCACGTTTGCTTTTCCAGGATGGTATGATCATAATCTTTCAACAGTTCAAGACAACATCGTTGTCGCATGTTTAGTTCCTTCTGAGTGAAGAAATATTTTAGGCTTTTATGATCCGTAAAGATCTCCACTTTCTCCCCATACAAGTAATGCCTCCGAATTTAAAGTGCTGAAGACAACAGCTGCCAACTCTAGATCATGAGTAGGATAATTCCTCTCATATTCTTTGAGTTGTCGAGAGGCATAGGCTATGACTTTCCCATGTTGCATGAGAACACATCTAACCCTTTGCCCGAAGCATAACTGTAGATGACAAATCCCTCCGAGCCAGATGGTATTATCAGAACAGGTGCTGAAATGAGCCTCCTCTTGAGTTCTTGAAAACTCTTCTCACATTCCTCACTCCAACTGAATTTTGTATCTTTCCGAGTCAGCTGAGTTAAGGGAGTAGTAATTCGAGAAAACCCTTCTACGAATCTCCGATAATAACCAGCTAAGCCGAGAAAGCTACGTACTTCGGTCACTAATTTAGGTTGCTCCCAGCTTTGAATAGCTTCAATCTTTGCTGGGTCAACTGATATTCCATGACTTGATACCACGTGCCCAAGGACTGCTACTTCCTCAAGCCAGAACTCGTATTTCTTAAACTTGGCATAAAGCTTATATTCACGAAGCTTTTGAAGTATCAGCCTCAAGTGTTGCTCATGATCTTCACGGCTTTTGGAGTAAATAAGGATGTCATCAACAAAGACGACCACAAAGTGATCCAAATATTACTTGAATACTCGGTTCATCATATCCATGAAGGCAGCAGGAGCATTAGTCAATCCAAAAGACATGACTAGGAATTCATAATGCCCGTAACGAGTTCTGAAAGCTATCTTTGGAATGTCATCGGTTCTAATCTTCAATTGGTGATATCTGTAACGAAGATCAATCTTTGAAAAGAATTTGGCACCTTGCAACTGGTCAAACATGTCATCAATACGTGGCAATGGGTACCTATTTTTGATGGTGACATGATTCAACTCCCGATAATCAATACAAAGTCGCATACTCCAATCTTTCTTCTTCACGAATAGAACAGGAGCACCCCAAGGAGAAGTACTAGGACGAATAAAGTCAATGTCTAACAATTCCTGCAATTGGGCCTTTAACTCCTGAAGTTCAATAGGAGCCATTCGATATGGGACTTTGGAAATGGGATTTGTACAGGGTTCAAGGTCGATATAAAATTAAATTTCACGTTCTGGGGGTATGCCAGGAAGTTCTTCAGGGAATACGTCAGGAAATTCATTAACAATAGAAATATCATTCAAAACTGACGTATTTTTGTTTAGATCCGTGACATGAGCTAAGAAAACTTAACATCCGTTTTTTAATAAACGAATAGCTTTATGGCTTGAGATGACAGTGATTGATTTTAATGGTTTGGTTGCTTGAATTCGCATAATAGGTTGGTTAGGAATATGAAAGCTAACAACCTTACGAAAATAATCAATTTTTTTATGATGAATAGTTAACCAATCAATCCCTAGAATTACGTCAAATGCAAGTATTTTCAACAAAATAAGATCGACATGTAATGTGAGGGTACCGATTTGAACCAAACAAGACTTATAAACAGTGGATGTAATGAAGGTTTCTCCAAACGGAGTTTCAACAGATAAATCAAAGTCCAATTTCTTCGGAGTCAAATTTAAACGTTGAGCGCAAGTAGGAGAAATAAAGGAATGGGTAGAACTGGTATCAAATAAGGTATATACTTCGCTAGAGTTTATGATAAGCTTACCCATGATGACCTCATTCGGGTTCCTTGCTTTCTGGGAGGTCACAACGAACGCTCTCCCTTGCACTACTGGCTTTGACTTTTCTAGTATGTCCTTTGGTGCCTCCATCCTAGCTGAACTTTTCTTCGGTGAACGACAAAATCGGGCTAGGTGACCTTCTCTTCCACAATTATAACATGCTTTGGACGGCATCGCGCAGTTTGGACTGATGTGTCCTTCCTCTCCGCATTTGAAGCATATGATAGGTGGTCGTTCTCCATCCTTAACAACAAGTGTTGATGCTGACGTCTTTCCATCATTGTGGAATCTCTTCTTCTTGAAATGTCTATTCTTATTGCTTTGGCCATGATTAAATGTGACAACCCAAGAATTTGGAGAATTTATTAAAATCTTAAATGATTGATTTAAGGTCAAATAATAGACCTAGACAGAAAATAAGTGTATAGAATTGGAAGTTATATAATGAAATTCCAAGAATTTTAAAAGTTTTGGACAAGACTTGAATTATGTGATAGACTGTAAGTGATAGTCTAGTAATGAGGTATAAGATTATGGTAGATTTAAAATTCTTTTGAAGAATTATCAGGGATAAGTATCGAAGTGAATACTAGTCGGTATATTTGATTACATATGTGAACCGTAATGATTTGAGATCAATGATTGATCAGATAAGTTATAACTTTAGAAAACCCTAAAGTTATGTTGATCATACGTTTATTAAGTTAGAAAAATCTAACGAATTGTTAGAAACCCTAACGGTACGTTCAGAAACTTTAATGTTAGTTCCGGGAATCCGAAACCCTAAATTCATGATATGAATATGGTGATTAAGTTAGAAAACTCTAACGATATGTTCAGAAAGCCTAATTTTAGTATCGAGAATTTAAACCCTAATTTGGGAATCCTAATGCGAAGTATTAAACCCTAAGGGTTAAAAAGTTGTGTGTAAGGAATATGAACATTAGGTGATGGTTTATATTTGTTTATTATATAAACAAACCAAAAGAAACTAGTGTAACCCTAATTATATATATTAGGAATGAAGGATTTAATAACTTAAGGGTTATGGAAAAAGCGAATTATGGTATTTAGAGCACTTACTAATTCTAAGAGATTTATTTTATATATATCTCAAATGATTAATTTTATAACCTAATTATAGCAAGTCTAATTGGGTTAAGGAAATAAATGTTCATGAGCAGGATTGGTGTTTTAATGGAGAAGTAAAAATCCTTATTAAATGATTTGGGTTGGATAAGAATTAAAGGAATTGGATTATGTATATGTATAGCCCAAATGTTGGCCAATGAAATTGATTAGAGGATCAAGCAAAACATTAAAGGAATGGCTCAACTTTTAGCCAATTGAGAGAGGGAATTATTGGACTTTAAGTATGCTAGATAAGAGATCAATTTTTATTGATTAGAAGGCCACTTGGCCGGCCATACAAGAGAGAAAAGAGGGGGAATGAATGTGTATTAATTGTTAACTTTAGTTGGTGAACCACTCTTACCAAATCTCACCAACTCCCCATGTGTCCAATTTTGATTAAGCCAACATGTTTGGCATTTCTTGCAAGCAACATCTTGGTGGTTTAATGAGAGAAGAAAGAGAGAATTAGTGGAAGAATGAAGGCCACATGGCCGGTTGAGCATGAGAGAAAAATGAGGAGGTCTGGGGTAATTGTATATACCTATATCTAATATATCTTTGGTTTCTCTTTCATCTTTTCCAAGTTAGCTAAGAAAACTAAAAAGAGAGAGAGGGAGAGAGAGGGAGGAGTTCGGCAGCCCTAGGGTGAGAAGAGAGGGAGATTTTGGTTTTCATGCAATCAAGATCCATCTACATCTTTGAAGGGAGAAAGGAAATCAAGCTAAGGTATAGAAGAAATTTCTACTTATGTAGTCTATTTCCTTTATGTTTTAATTTGAGTTTTGACAACTTGAAGTTGTGATCTTGAGGTTTAAAATCTTAGATCTACATGATTTAGAGTATTTTATGTATGGATCTATCCATCTTGTATGTTAGAAGTTAGATCAAAAGCAAGAAAAGTGAAGCTAGGTTTTCAAAGTGTAGAAAATCTTATTCTTCTTACTCTTGATTGTATTTAATATTGTGTTTGAAGCTTGTTTGATGAAATAAGAAACTTTGTTTCTAAACTCAAAAACCATGTATATACATGTTAATGAGTGTTTTGTGTTTGGTATTACCCATATTGGGTGTTGATTTTGGTTGGAATCAAAGGAAGAGAAAAATGTAATTTTTCCGGAAAAGTTAAACTTTTAAAGTGAGAGCTAGGTTTTGATTTTTCTTGAAATCTATGATGGATATTTATGATTTATGTTCTTGGGATGCTAGATATATTTGTTAAGGGTAAAATCCCTTTGGAATTACTCAAATAGGTTGAATATTGAACAAGTTATGGGATTTTTCCCAAACTACACAAAGATAAGAAAACTGTTAAAAGGACAGTTTTGTAACAGCCACTTCCAGGCTAAATTCCGGGATCTTAACATGTCCAAATATGGATTGTGATAGATGAAAACTGTATTTCGGAAAGATACGAATCCAACAAAATTGACGGATCACTAATCGGACTTATAGATTTCATTTTATTTAAGTTTTGGTGAAGGATTCCAAAACTACCAAATGACAAAAAGTCGCTGCCCAAATTTTTCCGGGAGCTGTTTCGGACATTTATTTAATGAGAAAAATTCTAGGCTTTTGGAAAATGAAAATATATGGTATTATGTAGCTTGTGTCCAAAAATGAGCTAATTCCGAGTTAAAATGACCAAGTTATGACCATTACAATTTTTGTGATTTTCTGACGGAAATCGCTATAAACGGAGTTATACAACTCCGATTGCCACGAAATTTAAAATGGAGCATCAACTTAACATATATAAGGTTATCCCAAGAGATGGGAATGTTTGGAGTTAAGCACGAGGTAGCTAATTTCTTAAGCTACGCACTAGAATTAATTTTTGAAAAATATCAAAGGAAGTTAGAAAATTACGGAAAAATACTTTTTGTGTATGAAATACATGTATATATGTTTGGCCAAAGGATTAGAAAATAATAAACTAATTTGGTATTTTTGTAAAACGGGTATAGAATTCAGCTTGCTGGATTGTGTAATTTGTGAATCCAGTTTGCTGGATTAGAAAATCTGATGAATACAGCTTGATGGATTAAAAAGAAGTTGACTGAATTTATGGATTGGTGAATCCAGATTGCTGAATTAGAAATTTGGTTGTTAGATTTAGAATTTAGATTGCTGGATTAGTATTTAACTTACTAAGTGTTAGCGAATAACTTATGAAATGAAAAAGCGAGTGTTAAATCATATAAATGTGATTCTATGGCATGATTAAGTGCTTAAGCAGAGTTTAACTGAACTTAAACTTGATTGTTGACCGACTAGACCGTCGGGATGTTAAAATTGTGTCAGTTTTAACTCAAACTTAATAGTCTAACTGATACTAAGTCTTATGTGAATTATAGACTGATATGGTTATGTGGTAATGTGTTTAGGTTATTCTGTGGATATAAATATAACAGTATTATACTGTGATGATATTATTCTAATTATTGGAGATCTATATTATTAATATTAGGTCTTTGGGTAAAGCGTTATAAATTGTGTTGCGGTAATCAACGGTTCAGGCAAGTTTTCTTTTACTTAACTCTAATAAGAGTAGTTTCTTCAAGCTTATGGTTAATCATTGCTGATTGCCATGAAAATTGTACTTTGTACATCTTGCATGTATAAGTTAGGTATGAAAGGCTGATCACCTTCATTACCAGTTGGTTCAGAAATGTTTGTTCATGTTTAAAACTTGTTCAGTCAAAAATTTGTTCGTGCTAGTTCTCAATTATATTGATGAATTATAGCAAGCTCATTATTCATACTCTTCAATCATGATATATCGTTATATTATTGTATAAAAACTTGCTGGGCAACTTTCATGCTCACCCTTGCTATATCATGATAAAATATTGCAGATAAAGCGAATGCGTTCGGATACAGGAAAATGATAATGCCAAGTTCAGCTTGGGGCAATATATGCAACTATTTTGTAATAGAATAGTTGATAATAATGTTTTGTGTTAAATAACTTATGAATTGTGTAATCAGTTAAGGTTACTCGATTTTGGGGAAATAGTGTGTAATGTAATGTATAAACAATTTATGTTTATATCTTCCACAATTAGTGAAAGAATTAGTGTACCGGATCCGATGTGATTTGGGACCTGGATTCGGGGCTACTATAATTGCTTTCTGGGAGGTCACAACGAACGCTCTCCCTTGCACTACTGGCTTTGACTTTTCTGGTATGTCCTTTGGTGTCTCCATCCTAGCTAAACTTGTCTTCGGTGAACGACAAAATCGGGCTAGGTGACCTTCTATTCCACAATTATAACATGCTTTGGACGGCATCGCGCAGTTTGGACTGATGTGTCCTTCCTCTCCGCATTTGAAGCATATGATAGGTGGTCGTTCTCCATCCTTAACAACAGGTGTTGATGCTGACGTCTTTCCATCATTGCGGAATCTCTTATTCTTGAAATTTTCATTCTTATTGCTTTGGCCATGATTACCATCGAAGTGGTTACCATTTCTGGCATGTTGATTCTCCTCCATGCTTATTGTCACCGCTTCGATGACTGTTATCACTGGTATTATCATTTCGCTGGCTGCTCTCTTTTGGTTGGGCTGACTCATTATCACGCTCCAATAACTGGGCCCTATTAACAACATCTGAATACAAACACAGTTTATGAGAGATAAGATATTGACGTATCTCGGGTTTCAAACCTCTTAGAAATATTCGCGTCATTCTCTCCTCATTATCAACCAAATGGGACGCAAACCGGGACAGCTCGACAGACTTGGCTTCGTACTGCGACACGATCATGTTGTTTTGCTCTAGTTTAATGAACTCTACCTCTTTCATGTGACGAATACTTTCGGGAAAGTACTTGTCGTTGAACAGTTCTTGAAACTTTTCCCAAGACATGTTCAGTGTGGCAGGTTGAGTACACTTTACAGATTTCCCACCAGTAATCTGCCTCTGCCCGCAACATGAAGGTGGCAAAGGGAACCTTTTGCTCCTCGAAGCAACCCAATAAATTAAATATCTTGTTGATCTGTTTTATCAACGTCTCCGGCTTAAGTGGTTTTGACTCTCCAAAAAACTCCGGTGGTCCCAGCTCCTTGAACTGTATGGCGGTGATCGTCTGAGAGTTGCCAGTGTTTCCACCTGCATTTTGGACAGGAGCCGCTCTCTCCTGATGTTGCATGAATTCTATGAAGCCTTTGAACATTCTATCGTTCATCATTTGGTCAGTGTTGTTGTTTGCATGAGGATTGTCGCCTTCCTGATGCACATTGTCCTGGTTATTGATCTGTGGAGACTCAACGGTCTCCTGTGCTCCGTTGATGTTCTCAACATTCTCGGATGCCATTTTCAAACCCTGCCACAAAATAAGGGTTAATTAACATATCACATATTATCCCTATACTCTAACTGACCAATTAAATATCAAATAAACTTAGGTAGGTCATACTAGCGAAGGAATTTCCCGTCTCTCCCCTCCTAGTTCTTGTTTCACATCTTAGCCAGGGATCATATCCCTAAGCTTTGATACCAACTGTGACGCCCTCAAAATAGGTATACATCACCTATTCTGAGTCGCCAAATACATGGTACAAAATACAAATACAATCTTTAATATACAACAAGAAAGATGTGAGTTTTAATACAAATATTGTCTTCTAGACAATATCCACTCTCAGAATAAGTCCTCATTACATTTATTGTTACACTATTTAATAGAATAGTGAGGACTACTAATACTATCATCTAGACCGTCACTCCGTTCCCCGACTAGTCCCGGCTACGTTCTCATTTCTTGAAGAGAACAGTGAAAGAAAGGATGAGCTCAACTAGCCCAGTAAGAAATATTATAACTAAGATAATGCAGAATAAATTATCATTAGTCTTCAACAGTGTTAAACTGATAAAATACAATAGACATCAAGTTTAACTGCAGTGGAACATGCAATACATTAAAAGAGTCAAGTTGAGAATAAAATCTATTATCTTTAATGATTTAAAAGGTTTTTCATCACTTTTATCGCTTGGGACTCAGCTTAATAAATAATCCACCTCATCCCTGCACTACGACCAAGGATATTCATAAGTATCACAACCACAAATTATTCATGCACTACGGGCCAAAGATATTCGTGTATTCATCAATGGTTATGATCATGCCAACAATTGTCCATCAATGCACTACGGGCCAATGAGGACTTTTACCGCATCATTTGTAACATTACGGTCATGATTACACCGAATAATCCCTGGTCATAATCATACTAAGTCCATCTATGCACTACAGGCCACAGATGACTTTCAACAAAATATAAATATGAGGATGATGACAATGATATAAGAATTCAATAAAACAAGTTCAAGAATTAATTTATTCAGGAACTAATAACGTCCAAATTGTCAACATGATACTTCTTTGTAGAGTAAAATTTAAGAATGCTTAGAAGAATATTTCCATGAAAAGATACTGGATGAAGCGCAAATATCCAGGATATTCCACCAATTTCATAGAGTATAGAAGTCAAAACTTTAACCAACTGAGTATAATAAAGAATGGAATAACAAAAGAAATCACCATGCGTGCGGTACTTCACATAGACAGGTTATTCCAACAGAATAATAAATAAGGGAACCAGGTCAGGCGTAATACGCACTGACAGGATATTCCAACAGAATAATAAAGAATGGAATAACAACAGAAATCACTATGCATGCGGTACTTCGCATAGACATGTTATTCCAATAGAATAATAAATAACGGAATCAGGTCCGGCGTAAAATGCACAGACAGGATATTCTAACAAAATAATAAAGATGGAACCAGGTCCGGCATAAAACGCACAGACAAGATATTTCAATAGAATAATAAAGATGGAACCAGGTCCGGCGAAAAACGCATAGACATGATGTTCCAACAGAATAATAACGAATGGAATAACAACAGAAATCACCAAGTATAGGGTAGACCGCGTATACAGGTTATTCCAACAGGATAATAAAGAATGGAATAACAAAAGTTCTCTTCATGAATATGAAAAAAATAATCCCCTTACCTTATAAAGAAGAGTACTCCGACGGTAAGGCGGGGATATATTTGAAGAAACTTGCACTACGCTCAAAGCTTTCTTAAACGCTAAAGAAATACGCTCAAGATAGAAGAATAATTCTCTCTACAGTTTCTCTTTCTATAGTTTCAGTGAATTAGTAAGAAATAATGAAGGAATGAGATTCTATTTATAGAAGAATGGACTGAATAGTAACCAATCCATGAACGGTCCAGATCGATTTACTTTAAACGGACGGTCCAGATTGGTTTACAATAAAATATAATATATTCTATTTATAATCTAATAAAACGAATAACTTTTAAAAAGATTTTACTATGTAAACACTATGCAGGCACTATGCAAAATAAAATATAATATATTCTTATTATTGTCTAATAAAACGAATAACTTTATAAAAGTATTCTGTTTTATATAAAAAGCTTTTCTGTTTTATTACATTAATAATACTAATAAAATAAAACTTCATCATCATTATTATTATTCACACTATTAATCGACCAGGTCGTTCCCAAGAAAGAGGGGGTTTTCCAATAAAGATTTCTTCCTATTGGCGCGCAATTAGGTGACCAAACCTCTCCTTGGCAGAACTTCTAGACATCGTTAATAATACAAATAATAATATTAATAACTTCATCATCTCAATTATAAAATATCAACAATAATTGAATCAATTAACGTGAGATACTATGCAACAATTACTGAAGCAATAATTGAACAAAACTGAGTGACTTCTCACTTAAGCATCAATAATCAATACCGTGTGCTACTATGCAACCACGCGTATTCCTGTACTTTTAACACTGGGTGTTTCAACAGTTAACGGTAAAACTTCCGCCGTTATTTTCATAAAAATATTTTTGTCGTTTTCTCAATCCGATAATAATTCCGTTGTGGGGTCCACCAATGATTGTGTCGTCGTACGAATATTCCCTGTTTAAAACGAATATTCCCCGACCAATCGAATATTATATAAAAACTTGCGTACTTTGCAAAATTTATAAATATTACCCATAACTATAGCATTATATCAAATTCGTTCAAAAATGATAATTATAGAAAATTCATCTTTATTCATAAAAGTTGGGGTCTTACATCACAGTTGGTATCAAAGCTTAGGGATATGATCCCTGGCTGAGATGTGAAACAAGAACTAGGAGGGGAGAGATGGGAAATTCCTTCGTTAGTATGACCTACCTAAGTTTATTTGGTATTTAATTGGTCGGTCAGAGTATAGAGATAATATGTGATATATTAATTAACCCTTGTTTTGTGGCAGTATTTGAAAATGGCATCCGAAAATGTTGAGATAAGCAATGAAGCACATGAAACCGTTGAGTCACCACAGATTAATACCCAGGATAATGTGCAACAGGAAGATAATAATCCTCAGGTAAACAACAATGATCAAATGACGAACGATGGGGTGTTCAGAGGTTTTATGCAATTCATGCAATATCAGGCGAGGGCGGCTCCTGTCCAAAATGCATGTGGAAACACGGACAACTCTCAAATGGTCACCGCTAAGCAGTTCAAGGAGCTGGGACCACCGAAGTTTTTTGGAGAGCCAAAATCACTTAAGGTGGAGACGTGGATAAAACAGATCAACAAGATATTTGATATCTTGGGATGCTCTTAGGAGCAAAAGGTTACCTTTGCCACCTTCATGTTGAGAGCATTGGCAGATTACTTGTGGGAATCTGTAAAGCGTACTCAACCTGCCGCACTGAAGATCTCTTGGGAGAAGTTCCAAGAACTGTTCAACGACAAGTTCTTTCCTGAAAGTATTCGTCACATGAAGGAGGTAGAGTTTATCAAGCTTGAGCAAAACAATATGACCGTGGCGCAGTACGAAGCTAAGTTTGCCGAATTATCTCGGTTTGCGTCCCACTTGGTTGATAATGAGGAAAGAGTAAAGCGGATATTTTTAAGAGGTTTGAAACCTGAGATACGTTAATACCTAATTTCTCACAAACTATGTTTGTATTCGGATGTTGTGAATAGGGCTCAATTATTGAAGCGCGATAATGAGTCAACCCAACCAAGAGAGAGCAGCCGACAAGTCGATAATACCAGTGGTAGCAGTCATCGAAGCAGTGACAACATGCCAGAAATGGTAATCACTTCGATGGTAATCACAGCTATGACAATAAGAGTGGACATTTCAAGAAGAGGAGGTTCAACAATGATGGAAAGACTTCAACATCATCACATGTTGTTAAGAAAGGAGAACGATCGCCAGTCGTATGTTAAAAATGCGGAGGGGAAGGACATATTAGTCCAAACTGCGTGATACAGTCTAAAGCATATTACAATTGTGGAAGAGAAGGTCAACTAGCCCAATTTTTTTGTGCACCAAAGTCAAGTCCAGCTGGGATGGAGGCAGCAAAGGCCGTCCCAGACAAGACAAAATCGGTAGTTCAAGGGAGAGCATTTGTCGTAACCTCCCAAAAAGTGAGGAATCCGAACGAGGTGATCACGGGTAAGCTAATCATAAACTCTAGCAAAGTTTATACTTTATTTGATACCGGTTCTACCCATTCTTTTATTTTTCCTACTTGCGCTCAACGTTTAAATTTGACTCCAGAGAAATTAGACTTTGACTTATTGGTTGAAACTTCGTTGGGAGAAACCTTCATTACATCAACTATTTATAAGTCTTGTTTGATTCAAATCGGTAACCGCACGTTACGTGGAGATCTTATTTCTTTGAAAATACTTTTATTTGATGTGATTTTAGGGATTGATTGGTTAACTACTCATCATGCTAAAATCGATTGTTTTCGTAAGGTTGTTAGCTTTCATATTCCTAACCAACCTATTATTCGAATTCAAGCAACCAAACCACTAAAATCAATCACTGTCATATCAAGCCATAAAGTTATTAGTTTATTGAAAAAAAGATGTCAAGCTTTCTTAGCCCATGTCTCGAATTTAAATAAAAATAAGTCAAATTTGAATGATATTTCTATTATTAATAAATTTCCTGACGTATTTCCTGAAGAACTTCATGGCCTACCCCCAGAGCATGAAATTGAATTTTGTATCGACCTTGAATCCGGTACAAAACCCATTTCCAAAGCCTCATATCGAATGGCTCCTATTGAACTTCAGGAGTTAAAAACCAACTACAGGAATTGTTAGACATCAGTTTCATTCATTCTAGTACGTCTCCTTGGGGTGCTCCTGTTCTATTCATGAAGAAAAAAGATGGAAGTATGCGACTTTGTATTGATTATCGGGAGTTGAATCATGTCACCATCAAAAATAGGTACCCGTTACCTCGCATTGATGACCTGTTTGACTAGTTGCAAGGAGCCAAATTCTTTTTAAAGATTAATCTTCGTTCCGAATATCATCAGTCGAAGATTAAAATTGATGACATTCCAAAGACTTCTTTCAGAACTCGGTACGGGCATTATAAATTCCTAGTCATGTCTTTTGGATTGACTAATGCTCCTGCTGCCTTCATGGAGATGATGAACTGAGTATTCAAGGAATATTTGGATCACTTTGTGGACGTCATTATTGATGACATCCTCATATTCTCCAAAACCCGTGAAGACCATGAGCAACACTTGAGGCTAATACTCCAAAAGCTTCGTGAAAACAAGCTATATGCCAGGTTAAAGAAATGTGAGTTCTGGCTTGAGGAAGTTGCATTCCTTGGGCATGTGATATCAAATCATGGAATATCTGTTGACCCAGTGAAGATTGAAGTAATTCAAAGCTGGGAGCAACCAAAGTCAGTGACCGAAGTACGTAGCTTTCTCGACTTAGCTGGTTATTATCGGAGATTTGTGGAAGGATTTTCTCAAATCGCTACTCCATTAACTCAGCTGACTCAAAAAGATACAAAGTTCGGTTGGAGCGATGAATGTGAGAAGTGTTTTCAAGAACTCAAGAGAAGACTCATTTCAACACCTGTTCTGACAATACCATCTGGCTTGGAGGGTTTTGTCATCTCCAGTGATGCTTCAGGCAAAGGGTTAGGATGTGTTCTCATACAACATAGGAAAGTCATAGCCTATGCCTCTCGACAACTCAAAGAATATGATAGGAATTATCCTACTCATGATCTAGAGTTGGCAGCAGTCATTTTTGTGCTTAAGATTTGGAGGCATCACCTGTATGGAGAGAAGGTGGAGATCTATACGGATCATAAAAGCCTCAAATATTTCTTCACTCAAAAGGAACTCAACATGTGGCAACGACGATGGCTTGAGTTGTTGAAAGATATGATCATACCATCCAATACCATCATGGAAAAGCAAACGTAGTAGTTGACGCATTGAGTAGAAGATCATATGCGGGTATGAGTGCAATATTGTCAACGCAAAGGCCCATTTTGTATGACTTAGAAAGGTTGGAAATAGAGTTAAAGACTCCAGGAACCCATGTGATGGTGGCGAATATACGAGTAGAACCGACTTTAATTGATAAAGTTAAAGTTGCTCAACTTACGGGCCTGGAGCTGATGCGTATGAGGAAGAAAGTACAAGAAGGTGCTATTACGGAAGCAAGAATCGATGAAGAAGGAATACTTCGAGTCAATTCCAGACTTTGTGTTCCTAACGATTCTGACTTGAAGTATAAAATCATGATGGAGGCACACAACACACCGTTTGTAATCCATCTTGTGAGTACCAAAATGTATTGTGATCTTTGATATACATTTTGGTGGAGCAATATGAAGAGAGAGATATCATGGTTTATCTCAAGGTGTCTAACTTGTCAACGAGTCAAGGCAGAGCATCAAGTGTAAAAAGGTCCATTGCAACCACTTGAAATTTCAGAATAGAAGTGGGAGCACATTACCATGGATTTCGTTACTAGTCTTCCCAAGGTTTCTCAAGGCATAGATGCGATTTGGGTCATTGTTGATAAATTGACCAAGTCTGCTCATTTCTTACAGATACGAGAAACTTATACACTTGAACGTTGTGCTAGTATATATATAAATGAGATTGTAAGATTGCATAGTATGCCAGTATCCATAGTTTCTGATCGAGACCCAAGATTCACTTCAAGATTTTGGGTTAGTTTGCAAAAAGCTATGGGCACAGATTTACGATTTAGTTCGGCATATCTTCCTCAAACGGATGGGCAGTCGGAAAGGACTATTCAAACTCTTGAAGATTTATTAAGACTCTGTGTCCTTGACTTCAAGGAAAGTTGGGACAAGTTCTTACCATTGGTGGAGTTTTCCTACAACAATAGTTATCAAGCAAGTATTGGCATGACTCCATTTGAGGCATTGTATGGAAGAAAGTGTCGTTCTCCAGTATGCTAGGATGAGGTGGGTGAATCAACATTGTTGGGACCGAATTTGGTACGTATGACTATGGAAAAGATTCAAACGATCCGACAACGTATAAAAACCTCACAAGATCGACAAAAGAGTTATACTGATCTTTATCGAAAGGATGTGGAATTCAATATTGGAGATCATGTGTTATTACATGTTGCTCCATGGAAAGGAGTTACGTGATTTGGAAAGAGAGGAAAGCTTAATCCTCGATTCATTGGCTCATTTTTAATCCTCGATTGAGTAGGAACTGTGGCCTATAGACTCGTTTTACCGCCAAGTATGTCTCGTGTTCATAACGTTTTTCACATATCTATGTTACGTAAATATGTGAAAGACCCGAACCATATTATTGATCTAGAACTAGACGAGATAGAGGAAGATTTAACATATGAAGAGTTACCTGTTAAAATCTTGGATAAGAAGGATCATATCCTATGCTCCAAGGTTATACCTCAAGTCATAGTTTTGTAGAGAAACCACGATGTGGAGGAAATGACCTGGGAGTTAGAATCTGATATGAAGTCAAGAAATCCTCACCTCTTCGATATACTAGGTACATACCTTAATTTCGAGGACGAAATTTCATAAGAATGGGAGGTTGTAAGACCCTAACTTTTATGAATAAAGAATAATTTTCTCGAAATATATTTTTGAATATTATGGTGTGGATTTGATATAATGTTATAGTTGTGGGTAATATTTATAAATTTTGCAAAGTAAGCAAGTGGTTATATAATATTCAATTGGTTTGGGAATATTCATTTTAACAGGGAATATTCATACGAAGACACAATCATTGGTGGACCCCACAACGAAAATATTGTCGTAGTAAGAAAATGACAGAATTATATTTTTATTAAAATAATGGCGGAAGTGTTACTGTTAAAACTGTTGAACTACCCGGTAGTAAAAGTACAGTAATATGTGTGGTTGCCTAGTAGCACACGGTATTGGTTATTGATGCTTACGTGAGAAGTCACTCAGTTATACTCAATTATTGCTGCAGTAATTGCTGCATCATATCTCTCATATTATTGATTCAATTATTGTCACGGTATCATCTGCATAATATGATATATTATTAAATAAATAATTGAGATGACAAAGTTATTCATATTATTAAATTGCAATAATGACAATGTCTAGAAGTTCTGTCAAAGAGAGGTTTGGTCACCTAATTGCACGCCAATAAGAAGAAATCCTTATCGGAAAGCACCCTCTTTCCTGGGAACGACCTGGTTGTTAAATATTGTGAGTTATAATATTAATGATGAATAAGTTCGTGTTGATTAAAGATGAAATTGATAGTTCCATTGTGTTGGAATTATTAGTGTTAGTGGAAATCGACATTTATTTCAATAATAAATGATGTCTAGAGGTTATATTGACCAATCGGGTAATTAATCGGATAAATGAGGAATTAATTGCTATTAATTCACATGATTATAACTATTTGTTCACATATGTGTACTATTGATTCACATTCTTGTACTATTAGGGGAAGTGGTACAAGATTGATAATACTTACATGTCTAAGTTAAAAATGGAGGTATAGATGGAGGTATTATACTGTAATTCGTATTTTTACATGTCTAGAACTATTGATTCATATGATTTGCTATTAGGGGAGGTGGTGCAAGTTTGATAATACTTGCAGGACTAAATTAAAAATAAAGAAAAAGAGGACGGTATTATTATGTATTATTTCGAGCCCTAAAACGTGCAATTATCGAAACTATATTTTCCTATAAATAGAAGCTCATTGTTCCTTCATTTCTTACCAATTCACTAAAGCTATAGAGCAATTATTATTGAGAGAAATTGTAGAGAGAAAGAAGAAGAGAAGTCTGCTACCTCACTATTACAGTATCCAAATTTTTTTCTATGGTAAGGGGTATTATTCTTTCGTATTCATGAATAGAGTTATTTTCTTTCAATACTCGTAAGGGTTGTTATTCCATTCTTTATTATTATGTTAGAATAACTTGCCTATGCGAAGTACCGCATACATAGTAAAATTCTTCTGTTATTCCATTCTTTACTATTCTGTTGGAATAACCTGTCTGTGCGGTCTATCGCATGCCTGGTGAATTCTGTTGTTATTCCATTCTTTATTATTCAGTTGGAATATCCTGTCTATGCGGATTACGCATGACCTGGTTCTATTCTTTATTATTCTGTTGGAATATCATGTCTGTGCAGATTACGTATGACCTAGTTCCATTCTTTATTATTCTGTTGGGAATAAACTGTTTATGCAGTCTATCGCATGCCTGGTGAATTCTTCTGTTATTCTATTCTTTATTATTCTGTAGGAATAACCTGTCTATGTGGATTACCGCATGCATGGTGAATGATCCTTCGTATTCATTCCTTATTAAATTGTGGATATGATCTGTCTACGTGGATTACCGCATGGCGGGCAAAAATCCAATTGTTGTTTCATATATTCTATTATACTCAATTGGTAAAAGTTTTGGCTTCTATACTCCATGAAATTATTAGAATATCCTGGATATTTGCACTTCATCCAGTATCTTTTCATGAAAATATTCTTCTGAGCATTCTTAAATTTTACTCCACAAAACAGTGTCGCGTTGACAATTTGGACATTATTGATTTCTGGATAAATTAAATTATGAATCTTCAAAATTTATCCTTAAACTTCTTTTATTGAATTATTATGTCATTGTCGTCATCCTCATGCTTATATTGTGATGAAAGTCATCTTTGGCTTACGTTCATAGATGGACTTGGTATGATTATGACCAGGGATTATTCGGTATAATCATGACCGTAATGTGACGAATGATGTGGTGAAAGTCCTCAGTGGCCTGTAGTGCATTGATGGTTAGTTTTTGGTATGATTATGACTAGGGATTATTTGGTATAGTCATGACCATTGATCATTTAATAAATATCATTGGGTTGTAGTGCAGGGAAAATTCAATGGTATGGTTTATTTATTAAGCCGAGTCTCAACGATAAAAATTGATGAAAATATTTTAAATCATAGAAGATAGTAGATATCATGCTCTACTTGACTCTTCTAATGGATTGCTTATTCTGCTGCAGTTAAACTTGATGTCTATTGTATTTTATCAGTTTAACATTGTTGAAGGCTAATGATAATTTATTCTGCATTATCTTAGTCATAATATTTCTTACTGGGCTAGTTGAGCTCACCCTTTCTTTTACTGTTCTCTTCAGGAAATGAGAATATAGCTGGGACGAATCGGGGAACGGAGTTACGGTCCAGATGATAGCATTAGTAGTCCTCACTATTCTGTTAAATAGTGTGATAATAAATGTAATGAGGACTCCTTTGAGTGTGGATATTGTCTAGATGACAATATTATTATTAAAACTCTCAGTTTATGTTTTGTCGTATTTTACACGACAGTTGTATTATTAAGTTGTATTTGAATTTTGTACCATGTATTTGGCGACTCAAGATGGGTGATGTATACCTATTTTGCGGGCGTCATACGTATCTCCTCATACGTTAAATCTACTGCTATTTCGTCTAGTTCCAATTCAATAATGTGGTTCGGGTCATCCACATATTTACGTAACATCAATACGTGAAAAACGTTATGAACACGCGACATATACTTAACGATAAAACGAGTCTATAGGCCACAGTTCCTATTCGACCGAGGATTTCAAATGGGCCAATTAAATTTGAGGGTTGAGATTTACTGTAAGACCCCAACTTATTATAAATAAAATTAAATTTCCTCTATTTATTATCTTGAAATAATAAGGTGATAATTTGATTTAATGTTTTAGTTATGGGTGAAATGTGCAAATTTTGTAAAATAAGCAAGTGGTTATAAAATATTCATTTTTGTCAGGGAATATTCGTTTGGTCGTGGAATATTCTTGTTTTTAGGGAAAATTCGTACGACGGCGCAGCCATTCATGGGCCCCATAATAGAATAACTGTCGGATGAAGAAAATGACAAGTTTGAGTTTTTATAAATAACGGCGTAGTTGTTACCGTTAACACTGTTGGAATATCCGGTGGTTAAAATACAGTAATATGCGTGGTTGCACAGTAGCACACGGTATTACACGGTATTTTTGAATTATTGATTCTTACGTAAGAAAGCACTACTCAATAATTGTTACAGTAATTATTGTTCAATATTTTATTTTATTGATTCAATAATTGCTGCGTTGATATTTTATATTATTGTTGTTTCAATAATTATCATTGCACAGTATTTCTATTGTCAGATCAATAATTCATATTATTTGAATAATATTATTAGATAGCATTATTGGCAATGTCTAGAAAGTTCTGTCAAGAAAAGGTTTGGTCACTTAATTGCACGCCAGTAAGGAAAATCCTTATCGGAAATTCCCCTCTTTCCTGGGAACGGCCTGGTTGTCATTATTGTGATTCCGTAATATTATTTGTGAATAATTATTTATTGATTTATATGATAAGGAAATATTTATTTTATGTGGATATAAATGAAGGATAGAAAAATATTTATTATGTGATTATAAATGAAGGAATTAATGCTGATGTGTTTTATCAGTATTTTGTCGGAATGGAGATATTGAAAATCATTCGTTTGTGGATTTCAGATATTTTCGGTTCGGAATTTGAAAATTCTTAAAACTATAAAGTTGTAGAGAATTTAATTTCGTATGGAATGGATATAAAATTTGTATTTTCGGATAAAAGGACTATTTATTATGAATTATTGAAGTTTCTGATTATTGTTTAAAATGATAAAACATTTTGGAAATTTCTAGAATTGGTGGGCCCCACTTTTGTTTGGTGAGAAATGTGGTCAAATTTTATTTTAAATGTGGTGGGTGGCAATAGTAACAGGTAAAGCCATCAGGTAGCAGGTCAAGTGTTTTTCGGCGTGCTAGCATTTTCTTATAAATAGGTGCTTAGGTTTAAATTGAAAATCACACCAGAAACATAAGCTTTCTCTCTCTATATTATCGAGCTTATTTTGTGAGTTTTTAGATACTTTGAGAGTTGTTATTCAGTACAAGTTTCATTCAGCATCATATCCGATATTCCATTCCGAAGTACTGTTTCTTTGAGGTAAGGGATATTATTTTTTTCTTAAATGATATTATTTTCTTCAATATCATTATGCCGAATTATTGATATGAGTTTTATTATGGAATTTCTACCTTTTTATGTAGAGGTTACTATTCACGTATACGACACTATTCACGTATACGGCACTATTCATAAATATGACACCATTCACCGGAAAAAAAAATTCATCCCAGATGTCTATTATGGTTACTATCTTTGATTGTATCCACGTTTTGATCTTTATTTTTGAATTCTACTTCAAAATTGGTTATTATGGAGTATTATTGAATTTGGATAAACCGAAATACGAATCCCTAATATTTGTCCTTCTGTCTCACTAGATTCATTTTCTCTAAAATATTTTTCATCATCCTCAGTCCTTAATTGTGATACTTGATGAATATCTTTGGCCTGTAGTGCAAAGATGTATGATTACCTGATGAATATCTTTGGCCCGTAGTACAAAGATGAACAGGTGTTGAGATGAACATGACCAACTGGTGATACAAATGAATATCTTTGGCCCGTAGTGCAAAGATGAATATTTGATACAAGATGTATATTGATTGATATTACAGGGATAAAATATTGATGATGGACTTTTAAATTCATAGATGATAATAGATTTCATTCTCTACTTAACACTTCTAAAAAATTGTTGTTTTCGCTGCAGTTGTTGATCTAAAACTTGTTGTCTATTATATTCTATCAAATTTTTCCATGTTGAAGACTAAGAATAATTTGTTGTATATTATCTTAGTCATAATATTATTTAATGGGCTAGTTGAGCTCACCCTTTATGAGATCCCAAATTTTATGAAATAAAAGTATTCAACTTTTTTATTTTGGTAAATAATTAAATTGATAAAAGTTTAAAGTTAAGGGTGATATTTGAAAATTTTGCAAAGTAAGCAAGTTGATATGAAATATTCGTTGTGTCGGGGATTATTCGATTGGTCGGGGAATATTCGTTTTAACAGAAAATATTTGAATGATGGAAAAATCATTAGTGGACCCCACAACGGAGGTACTATCGTAGTTAGAAAATGACTACAATATTTTCATAAAAATAACGGCGAAAGTTTTACCGTTAAACTGTTGAACTACCCGGTAGTAAAATTACAATAATACGCGTGGTTGTATAGTAGCACATGGTATTGATTATTGATGCTTACGTGAGAAGTCACTCTGTTATACTCAATTATTGCTACAGTAATTGCTACATCATATCTCTCATATTATTGATTCAATTATTGTCACAGTACCATCTGTATAATATTTTATATTATTAAATCAATAATTGAGACGACAAAGTTATTCATATTATTATTTGCAATATTGACAATGTCTAGAAGTTCTGTCAATGAGAGGTTTGGTCACTTAATTGCGCGCCAATAGAGAGAAATCATTATCAGAAAGCTCCCTCTTTCTTGAAAATGACCTGGTTGTTAAATATTATGAGTTATAATATTAATGATGAATAAGTTCGTGTTGATTAAAGATGAAATTGATAGTTTCATTGTGTTGGGATTATTAGTGTTAGTGAAAATCGACATCTATTTTGATATTAATTGATTTCTGGACGTTATATTGACCAATCAGGTAATTAATCAGATAAATGAGCTATTAATTGATATTAATTTACATGATTATAACTATTTGTTCACATTGTGTACTATTAATTCACATTCATGTACTATTATGGGAGATGGTGAAAGATTGATAATACTTGCATGACTAAGATAAAAATGGAGGTATAGATGGAGGTACTATACTGTAATTTATATTTTCACATGTACAGAACTATTGATTCACATGATGTACTATTAGGGGATGTGGTGCAAGTTTGATAATACTTGTAGGACTAAATTAAAAATAAAGAAAATGATGAAGGTATTATACTATAATATTTTGAGCCCCAAAACGTGCAATTATCGAAACTATATTTTCCTATAAATAGAATCTCATTCTTCCTTCATTCTCACCAATTCACTAAGACTCACAAGAGCAATTATAGATAGAGAAGCTATAGAGAGAGAAGCTATAGGGAGAAAGAAGAAGAGTAGTGTGCTACTTCACTACTCCAGTATCCAGTCTTCTTCTGAGATAAGGGGTGTTATTTATTTCATATTCTGAAGAGATGTTATTTTTCGTATTCGTATGAATATTATTTTCGTTCAATATTCGTAAGGAATATCATCTTCATTCAATATTCATAGGAATATTACAGTATAGTACCTCCATCTATACCTCTATTTTTAACTTAGTCATGCAAGTATTATCAATCTTGTACCACCTCCTCTAATAATACATGAATGTGAATCAATAGTGTACACACATGTGAATAAATAATTATAAGCATGTGAATTAATAGCATTTAATTGCTCATTTATCCGATTAATTACCCGATTGGTCAGTATAACTTTCAGACATTAATTATTATCGAAATAAATTTTAATTTTCACTAACACTAATAATTCCAACACAATAGAACTATCAATTTCATCTTTAATCAACACGAATTTATTCATCATTAATATTATAACTCAAAATATTTAACAAACAGGTCGTTCCCAGGAAAGAGGGGGCTTCCCGATAAGGATTTCTCCTTATTGGCGCGCAATTAGGTGACCAAACCTCTCCTCGACAGAACTTCTAGACATTGTCAATATTGCGAATAATAATATGAATAACTTTGTCATCTCAATTATTGATTTAATAATATAAAATATTATACAAATGATACTGTGACAATAATTGAATCAATAATATGAGAGATATGATGCAGCAATTACTGTAGAAATAATTGATTATAACTGAGTGACTTCTTACGTAAGCATCAATACTGTGTGCTACTATGCAACCACGTGTATTATTGTACTTTTACTACCGGATAGTTCAACAGTTTAACGGTAAAACTTTAGCCGTTATTTTTATAAAAGATAATTCTGTCGTTTTCTAACTACGACAATACTTTCGTTGTGTGGTCCACCAATGATTGTGTCGTCGTACGAATATTCCTTGTTAAAACGAATATTCCCCGACCAATCGAATATTATATAACCACTTGCTTACTTTGCAAAATTTATAAATATTACCCACAACTATAACATTATATCATATTCACACCATAATATTCAAAAATATATTTCGAGAGAAATTAATCTTTATTCATAAAAGTTGGGGTCTTACAACAACGTTATATAACAAATTGATATAATATTTTTAACGTTAATATTCAAAATACTAAATAACGTTTTCAATTTTTTTAACGCTAATATTTTGAATATTACTAAATAATGTTATCAAAATTAACGTTGAATATTACAAAATTAACGTTAATATTTTTTGTAATTTGAAAATTCAACTAATATTTTTAGTATTTTGATGATTAATGTTAATATTTTTAAAATTCAAAATTCAAAAAATCAACTAATTCAAAATTTCAAAATAATTAACGTTAATTCAACTAAAATCATCAAAAAATAATTAACGTTAATATTTTTTACTAAATAACGTTAATTATTTTGAATTAGTTGATTTTTTGAATAGTTTTAAAATTTAAAAATTCAATTAAATAATATTTTAATGATGTAATTTGAATTTTTGTAGTTTTGATTAATTAAAAAATAAATTTTTTTAGTATTTTAGTATTTTTTTTAATTTGATTTTTTTTAGTATTTTAGTATTTTTTTTTAATTAGTATTTTAGTATTTTTTTAAAATTAGTATTTGATGTAAATATGTTATGTTTTGAATTTTAGTATTTTGATTAAATGATGTAAATATGTTATACAACTTATTTTATTTAATTAGTTATTTTGATTAGTTAACAAAATAATTTAAATTTTAGTATTTTGATTAAATGATGTAAATATGTTATGTTTTTTTTATTTTGAATTTTAGTATTTTTTGTTTTGATTAAATGATCTATATTATTCTATTTAGAATATATATTTTTAATTTAAGCATCCATGTTTCAGTTACATCAGCGAAATTGTAACCCTATTTGTCTTCTGTTAACGGCAGGGGCACGGACAACCCAAAAAATATAACGTTAAGGGTATTTTAGAAAGAAAAAGTATAGGATGCTTGGTCGGGGTTAAAGTCAGGGGCATTTTTAAACCTTCTCCCGAATAATAAATAACATTTCCTCCATTCGAGGCAGATCCACCTTAATATCAGCGGAACTCGAATTACAAGTTGGTACCCTAACAAAAAAAAAGTAATAACAAACTGATGATTGTAGTTAAATATTTATATAAAATCGATAAATTTAACTAACAGGTATGACGAAAAAATCTTAGTAGACTAACAGATCTTACGTTAACAATAGCATTTGTATCTAGGACTTATCAAAGGTCGAAAGAGAAAGGGTATACAAATGTCATTATCTACATATTTGTTGGCCTACTTAGGGGATATTTTTTTAGGTCTGGAGGGCTGAATTAGTCCGTCATTAAGTGCATTTGTTTTAAAAAAAAATGTCTGAATGACTGAATCGGTCAGCCATTCAGACGATTTGGGCTGAATAGTTTAGTGTCATTTTTTTGGCTGAATGAGGGTTGATTATTGATGCTTACGTGAGAAGTCACTCTGTTATACTCAATTATTGCTACAGTAATTGCTACATCATATCTCTCATATTACTGATTCAATTATTGTCACAGTATCATCTATATAATATTTTATATTATTAAATCAATAATTGAGACAACAAAGTTATTCATAATATTATTTGCAATTTTGACAATGTCTAGAAGTTCTGTCAAGGAGAGATTTACTCACCTAATTGCTCACCAATAGGGAGAAATTCTTTTCGGAAAGCCCCCTCTTTCGTGGGAACGACCAGGTTGTTAAATATTGTGAGTTATAATATTAATGATGAATAAATTCGTGTTGATTAAAGATAAAATTGATAGTTTCATTGTGTTGGGATTATTAGTGTTAGTGGAAATCAATATTTATTTTGATAATAATTGATGTCTGGAAGTTATAATGACCAATCGAGTAATTAATCGGATAAATGAGGAATTAATTGCTATTAATTCACATGATTATAACTATTTGTTCACATGTGTGTACTATTGATTCACATTCATGTACTATTATGGGAGGTGGTGCAAGATTGATAATACTTGCATGACTAAGTTAAAAATGGATGTATAAATGGAGGTATTATATTGTAATTTGTATTTTCACATGTATAGAACTATTGATTCACATGATTGAACTATTGATTCACATAATGTACTATTAGGGGAGGTGGTGCAAGTTTGATAATACTTGTAGAACTAAATTAAAAATGAAGGAAAAGATTAAGGTATTATACTGTAATATTTTGAGCCCCAAAACGTGTAATTATCGAAACTATATTTTTCTATAAATAGAAGCTCATTCTTCCTTTATTCTCACCAATTCACTAAGACTCACAAGAGCAATTATAGAGAGAGAAGCTATAGAGAGAGAAGCTATAGGGAGAGAAGAAGAGTAGTGTGCTACTTCACTACTCCAGTATCCAGTCTTCTTCTGAGGTAAGTGGTGTTATTTATTTCATATTCTGAAGAGATATTATTTTTCGTATTCGTATAAATATTATTTTCGTACAATATTCGTAAGGAATATCATCTTAGTTCAATATTCATAGGAATATTATTTTCGTTCAACAGTTGTAAGGGGTGTTATTTATTTCATATTCTGAAGAGATATTATTTTTCGTATTTGTATAAATATTATTTTCGTACAATATTCGTAAGGAATATCATCTTCGTTCAATATTCATAGGAATATTATTTTCGTTCAACAGTTGTAAGGGGTGTTATTTATTTCATATTTTGAAGAGATATTATTTTTCGTATTCGTATGAAAATTATTTTCGTTCAATATTCGTAAGGAATATCATCTTCGTTAAATATTCGTAGGAATATTATCTTCATTAAATATTCGTTGGAATATTATTTTCGTTCAAAGGATGTTATTTTTGTTCAATATTCGCTTGAAATAATATCTTCTTCCATACTCTGTAGTATGTAAGTAATATTATTTTATTTCAGATTTTGAATTCTATACTCATTTTATTGAAGTTTTGGCTTCTACACTCTATGAAATTAGTAGAATATCCTTGATATTTGCGCTTCATCCAGTATCTTTTCATGAAAATATTATTCTGAGCTTTCTTGATAATTATTTATCTTTTTGTGATGGAATACTATTCATGAGTTACTATTTATGGGTTACTATTCACCCAGTTACTATTCACTCAAATATTATTCACTCGAGTATTCGGGCACTTTTTATGACGGAGTACTATTCACGAGATATTATTCATGGGTTACTATTCACCCAATTACAATTCACCCGAATATTATTCACTCAGGTATTTGGGACACTTTTCATGTCAGGGTACTATTTATGAGGTACTATTCTCGAAGTACTATCACATGGTACTATTCACGGGATACTATTTACCCAAAAAATATATTTCTTTTCTGTCCAAATTATTTTTGATACATGAATATTATTTTTGAATTTTACTCCACAAAGCAGTATCATGTTGATAATTTGGATATTTTTAAACTCTAGATAAATTTAAAGTCTTTAATATTTATCCTTGATTTCGTTTGATTAATGCTTATATCATTGTCATCATCCTCATGCTTATATTGTGATGAAAGTCATCTTTGGCTTACGTTCATAGATGGACTGTTGATTGATATGATTATGACCAGGGATCATTCGGTATAATCATGACCCGTAATATTATAAATGATGTGGTAAAAGTTCTCATTGGCCCGTAGTGCATTGATGGACAGTGTGACGCCCCCAAAATAGGTATACATCACCTATTCTTAGTCGTCAAATACATGGTATAAAATACAAATACAAACTTAATTATACAAACAACGTGTAATATACGACAAAACATAGCTGAGAGTTTAAACAGAAATATTGCCTTCTAGACAATATCCACTCTCAAATAGAGTCGTCATTACATTTATTATCACACTATTTTATAGAATAGTGAGGACTACTATAACACCATCTCGGACCATCACTCCGTTCCCCGACTAGTCCCGGCTACGTTCTCATTTCCTAAAGAGAACAATGAAAGCAAAACGGCGAGCTCAACTAGCCCAATAAAAAATATTATGACTAAGATAATGCAGGATAAATTATCATTAGCCTTCAACAATGTTAAACTGATAAAATACAATAGACATCAAGTTTAACTGCAGCGAAATAAGCAATCCATTAGAAGAGTCAAGTAGAGGATGATATTTACTATCTTCTATGATTTAAAATATTTTCATCAATTTTATCGCTGAGACTCAGCTTAATAAATAAACCACATCATCGAGTCATCCCTACACTACGGGCCAAGAATATACATTAATTCATCAATGGTCATGACTATACCGAATAATCCCTGGTCATAATCATACCAAAAACTGTCCATCAATGTACTACAGTCCACTGAGGACTTTTACCACATCATTTATAATATTACAGGTCATGATTATACCGAATAATCCCTGGTCATAATCATACCAAGTCCATCTATGCAAGTAAGCCAAAGATAACTTTCATCACAATATAAGCATAAGGATGATGACAATGACATAATAATTCAATAAAATAAGTTCAAGGATAAATTTTAAAGATTTAAAATTTTAGTTTATCCAGAAATCAATAATGTCCAAATTGTCAACATGATACTTCTTTGTGGAGTAAAATTCAAGAATGCTCAAAAGAATATTTTCTTAAAAAAGATACTGGATGAAGCGCAAATATCCAGGATATTCTACTAATTTCATGGAATATAGAAGCCAAAACTTTAACCCACTGAGTATAATAGAATATATGAAACTACAAATGGATTGTCGCCCGCCATGCGGTAATCCACGTAAACAGATCATTTCCACAATTTAATAAGGAATGAATACGAAGGATCATTCACCATGCATGCGGTAATCCACACAGACAAGTTATTCCAACAGAATAATAAAGAATGGAATAACAGAAGAATTTACCAAGCATGCGATAGACCGCACAGAAAGGTTATTCCCAACAGAATAATAAAGAATGGAATAAATACAGAATTCACCATGTATGCGGTACTTCGCATAGACAGATTATTCCAATAGAATAATAAATAATGGAACCAGGTCATGCGTAATACGCACAGACAGGATATTCAAACAGAATAATAAAGAATAAAATAACAGAAGAATTTCACCATGTATGTGGTACTTCGCATAGACAGGTTATTCCAACATAATAATAAAGAATGGAATAACAGAAGAATTTCACTATGTATGTGGTACTTCGCATAGACAGGTTATTCCGACATAATAATAAAGAATGAAATAACAAAAGCTCTCATCATGAATACGAAAGAAATAATACCCCTTACTATAATAATAATATCCCTTACCTTAGAAAAAAGAATATTCCGACTGGTAGGGCGAGGATATTCTTGAAGAAAATTTATACTGTTTTCTACGCTCAACGCTTTTTAAAACTCTAAAGAAATACGCTCAAGATTATAGAAGAAGAATTCTCTGAATTTCTGGAGTATTTTCAATTCTAATTAAGCATCCTATTTATAGGAGAATGAAAAGGATACTATGCAATAAAATATAATATATTCTATTTATAAAATATATATATATATATATTATTTAAAATCTAATAAAACAAATAACTTTATGAAAGTATTCTATTTTATATAAAAAGATTTTACTATGCAAATACTATGAAGGCACTATGCAAATACTATGCATAATAAAATATAATATATTCTATTTATAATCTAATCAAACAAATAACTTTATAAAAATATTATGTTTTATATAAAAATATTTTACTATACCAACACTATGCAGGCACTATGCAAACACTATGCATAATAAAATATATTATATTCTATTTATAATTAAATAAAATAAAACTTTATAAAAAGTATTCTATTTTATATAAAAAGTATTCTATAAAAAGCAAGGTATTCTCATCTCTTCGAACTACCAGATACGTAAATTTCGAGGGCGAAATTTTATAAGGAGGGGAGATTGTGAGATTCTAAATTTTATGAAATTAAAGTATTCAACTTTTCTATTTTGGTAAATAGTTAAATTGATAAAAATTTAAAGTTAAGGGTGATATTTGAAAATTTTGCAAAGTAAGCAAGATGATATGAAATATTCGTTGTGTCGGAGAATATTCGATTGGTCGGTGAATATTCATTTTAACAAGGAATATTCGTACAATGGCAAAATCATTGGTGGACCCCACAATGGAGGTACTATCGTAATTAGAAAATAACTAAAATATTTTTATAAAAATAACGGCAAAAGTTTTACCGTTGAACTACCCAGTAGTAAAAGTACAGTAATACGCGTGGTTGCATAGTAGCACATGGTATTGATTATTGATGCTTACGTGAGAAGTCACTCTATTATACTCAATTATGCTACAGTAATTGTTGCATCATATCTCTCATATTATTGATTCAATTATTGTCACAGTATCATCTGTATAATATTTTATATTATTAAATCAATAATTGAGACGACAAAGTTATTCATATTATTATTTGCAATATTGACAATGTCTAGAAGTTCTGTTAAGGAGAGGTTTGATCACTTAATTGCGCGCCAATAGAGAGAAATCATTATCGGAAAGCTCCCTCTTTCTTGAAAACGACCTGGTTGTTAAATATTGTGAGTTATAATATTAATGATGAATAAGTTCGTGTTGATTAAAGATGAAATTGATAGTTCATTGTGTTGGGATTATTAGTGTTAGTGAAAATCGACATCTATTTTGATAATAATTGATGTCTGGACGTTATATTGACCAATCAGGTAATTAATCAGATAAATGAGCTATTAATTGCTATTAATTTATATGATTATAACTATTTGTTCACATTGTGTACTATTAATTCACATTCATGTACTATTATGGGAGATGGTGCAAGATTGATAATACTTGCATGACTAAGATAAAAATGGAGGTATAGATGGAGGTATTGTACTGTAATTTATATTTTCACATGTATAGAACTATTGATTCACATGATGTACTATTAGGGGAGGTGGTGCAAGTTTGATAATACTTGTAGGACTAAATTAAAAATGAAGAAAATGATGAAGGTATTATACTATAATATTTTGAGCCCCAAAATGTGCAATTATCGAAACTATATTTTCCTATAAATAGAATCTCATTCTTCCTTCATTCTCACCAATTCACTAAGACTCACAAGAGCAATTATAGATAGAGAAGCTATAGAGAGAGAAGCTATAGGGAGAAAGAAGAAGAGTAATGTGCTACTTCACTACTCCAGTATCCAGTCTTCTTCTGAGATAAGGGGTGTTATTTATTTCATATTCTGAAGAGATGTTATTTTTCGTATTCGTATGAATATTATTTTCGTTCAATATTCGTAAGGAATATCATCTTCATTCAATATTCATATGAATATTACAGTATAGTACCTCCATCTATACCTCTATTTTTAACTTAGTCATGCAAGTATTATCAATCTTGCATCACCTCCTCTAATAATACATGAATGTGAATCAATAGTGTACACACATGTGAATAAATAGTTATAAGCATGTGAATTAATAGTAATTAATTGCTCATTTATCTGATTAATTACCCGATTGGTCAGTATAACTTTCAGACATTAATTATTATCGAAATAAATTTCGATTTCCACTAACACTAATAATTCCAACACAATGGAACTATCAATTTCATCTTTAATCAACACGAATTTATTCATCATTAATATTATAACTCAAAATATTTAACAAACAGGTCGTTCCCAGGAAAGAGGGGGCTTCCCGATAAGGATTTCTCCTTATTGGACGCGCAATTAGGTGACCAAACCTCTCCTCGACAGAACTTCTAGACATTGTCAATATTGCGAATAATAATATGAATAACTTTGTCGTCTCAATTATTGATTTAATAATATAAAATATTATACAAATGATACTGTGACAATAATTGAATCAATAATATGAGAGATATGATGCAGTAATTACTGTAGAAATAATTGATTATAACTGAGTGACTTCTTACGTAAGCATCAATACTGTGTGCTACTATGCAACCACGCGTATTACTGTACTTTTACTACCGGGTAGTTCAACAGTTTAACGGTAAAACTTTAGCCGTTATTTTTATAAAAGAAAATTCTGTCGTTTTCTAACTACGACAATACTTTCGTTGTGTGGTCCACCAATGATTGTATCGTCGTACGAATATTCCTTGTTAAAACGAATATTCCCCGAACATTATATCATATTCACACCATAATATTCAAAAATATATTTTGAGAGAAATTAATCTTTATTCATAAAAGTTGGGGTCTTACAACAACGTTATACAACTAATTGATATAATATTTTTAACGTTAATATTCAAAATACTAAATAACGTTTTCAATTTTTTTAACGCTAATATTTTGAATATTACTAAATAATGTTATCAAAATTAACGTTGAATATTACAAAATTAACGTTAATATTTTTTGTAATTTGAAAATTCAACTAATATTTTTAGTATTTTGATGATTAATGTTAATATTTTTAAAATTCAAAATTCAAAAAATCAACTAATTCAAAATTTCAAAATAATTAACGTTAATTCAACTAAAATCATCAAAAAATAATTAACGTTAATATTTTTTACTAAATAACGTTAATTATTTTGAATTAGTTGATTTTTTGAATAGTTTTAAAATTCAAAAATTCAATTAAATAATATTTTAATGATGTAATTTGAATTTTTGTAGTTTTTATTAGTTAAAAAATAAATTTTTTTAGTATTTTATTATTTTTTTTAATTTGATTTTTTTTTAGTATTTTAGTATTTTTTTAATTAGTATTTTAGTATTTTTTTTTTAAAATTAGTATTTGATGTAAATATGTTATGTTTTGAATTTTAGTATTTTGATTAAATGATGTAAATATGTTATACAACTTATTTTATTTAATTAGTTATTTTGATTAGTTAACAAAATAATTTAAATTTTAGTATTTTGATTAAATGATGTAAATATGTTATGTTTTTTTTATTTTAAATTTTAGTATTTTTTGTTTTGATTAAATGATATATATTATTCTATTTAGAATATTTATTTTATATTTAAGCATCCATGTGTCAGTTACATCAGCGAAATTTTAACCCTATTTGTCTTCTGTTAACGGCAGGGGCACGGACAACCCAAAAAATATAACGTTAAGGGTATTTTTGAAAAAAAAAGTATAGGATGCTCGGTCGGGGTTAAAGTCAGGGGCATTTTTAAACCTTCTCCCGAATAATAAATAACATTTCCTCCATTCGAGGCAGATCCACCTTAATATCAGCGGAACTCGAATTACAAGTTGGTACCCTAACAAAAAAAAAGTAATAACAAATTGATGATTGTAGTTAAATATTTATATAAAATCGATAAATTTAACTAACAGGTATGACGAAAAAATCTTAGTAGACTAACAGATCTTACGTTAACAATAGCATTTGTATCTGGACTTATCAGAGGTCGAAAGAGAATGGGAATACAAATGTCATTATCTACATATTTGTTGGCCTACTTAGGGGATATTTATTTAGGTCTGAAGGGCTGAATTAGTCCGTCATTAAGTGCATTTGTTTTTTAAAAAATTGTCTGGATGACTGAATCGGTCAGCCATTCAGACGATTTGGGCTGAATAGTTTAGTGTCATTTTTTTGGCTGAATGAGGGTTGAATGAAGGTTTTTTTTTACAATATTAACTATTATATTAAGTAATATTAAATACATTTATAACAATTTTAAATATTTTTAGAGGGGTAAAATAATAAAATTTTGTTATTCAGATGTTTCAGACATATCAATTATCAAATAATTTTTTTTATTCAGATTCAAATTCATTCAATTTTTATCAAACACCCCTACAAAATTTTTGTTATGTTGGTTAGTCAAATTTAAAGATTTTATATAAATATTCAATCACCATCTTGTAATTTTTTTTTGTACAAGCACTAATTTATTATTTTTTTCCACTTGGGGTAACAATTTTTAAGTCTGGTCTCAATACAAACACCAAAAATAGATTATCCCATGACAATTGCCATAGCTGGATTTTACAAGATTTTTTTATATTATACATTTAGTATTTTTATAAATAAATTTGGTGTTTAATGTATACATAAAAATTATTATTTAGAAGGGCTTTTTTAACATTTCAGCTTATGAAATTCTTTTACAATGTACATTTTTTATATCAACTTTCTCTTAAATATAATCTTCATTTCATAATTTCATAATTTGAGGTTTATTTATAAAATTAATTTGCAAATATTAAAAAATTATTTTCATATTTATCCCTAAAATACTGAGTAATTGATTTAGCGGCGATAAAATACGATGCTAAAATTACAAAAATAAGATTCATATTTTAGAAGTAAAAATAAACAAATAAAATTCTTATTGCGAAATGGAAAGAATGTATCAATTGTCACTACTTCAATATAAAATCATTGCAATCTAAGTACACCTCTCAAGGGGGGGAAACGACTTTTTATTTACTTTTTCAAAAAAGAATAATGAAATTTATAAAGATATTAGATATTCAATTTTAGGATTTTTTTGTTATTTCTAAATAAAAGAAGGGGAAAAAAATCAGGATGTAATGTGTACTGAAAAGGTCAATTAAAAGCCACTTTGATTGCCAACGTTATTAAGCACCTCATTTGAAATTTCTACTAGATGAAATTAAGTAAAAAGAATTCGAACTAAAATATATTGCAATAGATGATAATAAATCTTGGATCCGCCCCTGCAGTTCATTTGTCAAAATGTTCCACAAAAATAGTTACTTGATGATAGTAATTATAAAACGACATAATATTTTTAAATTTGTCATCTTAAATTTATTGTGTCACGTCATTAAAATAATAAAAAAATATTTCTAAGAGTATACCTGAAACAAAATATATTCTTAATATTTATACATTTTACAAATGAGACTCTTTTTATAATATTCTTAATAAGTACCAAGTTTGTAGAACCTAAGTGAACTTGAAACCTAAAAGATATATATTAACCGTTTGGCTTTGACTAAGAGTCTCATTTAATAATTTAAATTATTTTAAAATTTACGTATTAACATAATTTGAGAGGTAAAAAAATGAAGTTAAAAGTCAAATCTATATACTCCTACGTAAAAAAGCACTTTCAGAATTCTCATTTGATACTACAACTTACCACTCCCTCCGTCAAAAAAAAATTACGGGGATATTCCAAATAGCACAACCTTATAGCACCCTCTGCATCTAAAATTATGGGAAATGTATGATATACAATGCCCAATTTAAGGTCATCAAAATCACCTCGCAGGCCCCTAAAGTACAGCCAATACTACCGAATTAGTAATCTGTATTTGAGTTATGAAGCTGATGGTCTAGTTGGTCGCAACCATGAAAAGTAAGTACGTACGTACCTAATCAGTAATCTGTATTAGCAGCGGAATGCAGCTGATGGTCGAACATAGGTACAACCACCAGACTTCTTCAACTTCATGTATACTTCCTCCTTGAACCAATAAGAATCCATCATACCGACGGAACCTCCGAGGAGGGTGTACAAGATGCAGCCCTGAGCTTGATGTGGCTCATGCTGAGCTCCATACTTCTCTGAACCATGTCTTGCAATAATCTCTTGGCAGTTTCGACAGCTTTATCTGATCCGTCTGCCCGTGCCGCAATGTCATAAACTATTCTCTCCAAAACAGAGGAAGCTAGTATCTTCTCTGGAGGAGAGTCTCTAAGCAAGTCCAGGAGTGTTCGCGCTCGATGCTGAGCTTCAGGTGTACCCTCTACAGTTAGCTGTAAAAGTCCTGGTATTGCACCTTCTTTGAGAATGAGTTCGCGGTATTTACTTCGGCAGCTCCGGCACAATGCAAGTAAAGCTCCAACTGCATGTTCTGTGCTAACAAGGGATCCATCTTCGACTGACTCTACTAGGGTCAGTATCCCACCATCTGCATCTGTAATTGCTGTTCTACCTTCCTCGGACATAGAAAGGATTTCAAGTAGCGCGGTAGTTTTCTCAGCAAACTTGGAGTACTTCTTGCATTCTTTGAGGAGGTTGATGAGAGGAGGAACTGCTCTAGCATCAAGAACCAGAGCAGGTACTTCTTCACAGGTGGAGAGGTTGTGGAGGGCTGTAACAGCGTCAACTCTTCCTTGAACACTTCCAGAGCTGAGGATCTGCACAAGAAGAGGTGTAGCTCCTGAAGATTCTATGGTTGGTTTGTTGGGTGGAGCAGATGACAGTGTCAAAATTGCAGCAGTTGCTAATTCTCTCAAATTGCTAGTCTGGAATTTCAGGAGGTCCACAAGAGGAGGGATGGCACCAGATGTAGCTATGCTGACCTTGTTTCTTTGAGTCATATGTGGAAAGGAGTAAATGAGATACAGCCACAATGAGTAGGCCAAGCAACCTTTAATATTGGCTAGTTAACACCTTTTTTGATAGAATCAAATATTACTCTATTATGGAGAAGAAAAACAGGAAAGGACATTCCATGTGCCTATGACCCTATGCCTTGAAAGACACGTATCACTATGATCACTATCAGTAGATCACTATCCCTTAAGCTAACCCCTTGGGTTTGTCTTTTGATGTATTTAATATTTTTTTTCACAAGTGCTTTTAATGTAGTTATTAGTTTAACTAGCAATTGTTTCTTTCCGCAAATGCATAAACTATGAAGGCTATATTTAGTGCTTCAAAATCACAAGCGACAAACCCCCAAGGGGTTAGCTAAATAAGTGACATATAAAGAAGTGCTTGATGCTCTGGACCTTGCTCTCATTCTTGACCCACTATCCTACTATACGTTTGAGTTCGTCACGATATCCTACTCTCATCGAAAGGAATTCGTTGAGAAGAATAAAATATTATACATTGAATGATAGAACAAACACAAGCCATGAAATGAAGTAAAGACAGTTACAACTAATAGTTAATCTAATGATCCCCACTGAAAACTAATTAAAAATACAATTAATGACTTACAAAAGAAAAATGAATTTGTCCGAATATGCCAAAGGAAAATCAATAACCGCTATAAAACAACTTTTGATCTTTAGATGCAACCTTTCTATTTGACAAGTCTTTAGATGCAATTACTCTACTATGAATTAATTAAATAGTTATAGGATATGCACCAAGCACATCATATATGTTCCCAATGCCATGAAATAAATACATACATACACACACATATATCGGGAATTTATAACATGCTACCACAATAACCTAATCCCAAGCTTCAAAAAAAAAATAGCAACAGCAGACAGATTGCGAGTAAAGAATTAACAAGTCAGGTTGAGCTGAGTACTGGATTGTTTACTCAGCTCAGGATATAATCAAATAATGTGCGAGCTTGCCTATTTGTTTCACAGCCTCAACAGCTTCATTTTTTTAATCTTACAAGGCCTGTTAGCTTATCTATCCTACTTTTTTCAGAGGTAGTAAAAATAGTAATGAGCTTAATCACATGCGTACAATAACTTGATCATTTTCTCATTAGTTCATCGTAAAGAGTTTCCTAGCAAATCAATAAAGATCTGAGCTCAACTACTATGGTTATCTCTGAACAATTAAGTCCAAGGACCTACCCAATTCGATGCAGATAGACTCTAAAAGGATCTTATTCTATCTTATCAGCTTAACAAACCTCAAAATATTCAATAACAAACCTCATACTTATTCAAGAACTATTATCAAAGGAAAAGCTAAAAAGAAGAAACAAGTGTGTCCAATCTGAGCCTCGCTATCTAATTTGTTAATAGTTCGATTTTCTCATAGAACCATAAAATATGGGGACAATAACATTCAGAAATTATTTCTTATTAATTTTTTTTTCCTACTCTAATTTGTGAGCATATATAAAGAAGACAGTGTGGAGAGAGAAGAAGCCTAAAAAACTGACCGTTCATTTCTGGCAGCGAGATTGAGGAGAGCAAGAAGAGAAGCTTCACGATCTTCGAGATTGGGGGAGCTGAGCATGAAGACGAGCGGCTGAATCACGCCGGCAGCTGCGAACTTAGATCGAGCTTTCACCGGCGAGGATTTTCTGACGAGCTTCCTGACGTCTCTGGCGGCATGAATTTTGGTTTGAAGATCATCGGCATTGATGAGCTTATCTGCTACTTGTTCAATTAGTATTTGTTTCTTCTGATTCCATATCTCCTCTTCCTTCTCCATTACTCCCTCCTCTCCCAATCTCTGATATACACTGAGCCTTTTATACATGGATAAATAATTAAATTAAAAATATAGACTATTGTCACACAGCATAATGAAATGATAAAATTGTTATTAATAAAAATATTTAAAACATAAAAAGATGAAATTAAGTTTAATATAACACGACTGATCCCACTATCATGTAGTCCTCTCCGCATAATAATTTTAAGATTACAATTAGGTGATAAAAAAGATTTTAATAATATTTAAAAGGAAATCGATATAAATTTTAATATTTTTATATTGGTCGCAATCAAACTACAAATACAATCGCAATTAAATTTGGACAAATATTTGTGGATGTGTATATCATTTTCTATGTTGATAAATGTTAGAGAATGATAAAAACTTGGTTCTTCATTTTACGGGGTTTTCTCCTTGATACCAAGTTTATCAATATATAAAATGAATAAAAATTATAAAAAAAATCCTACTTATTATACATCTTTTTAAAAGAATTATCATTAATGTAATTTAAAAGTGAACGTAAATATTTGCAATTTATTATGATGTAGGCCATTGTTGATTGTAGTTGCCTTACTAATGAAGAAACTACACATACACATACACATACACATACACATGTACGTGTGAGATTGAGATTTGGAAAACGACAAGTTGAAAGGCCTGGCCACCTAACACATGGGATGGGAGTAACAAATTGTTAATAATCAACTAACCTAGGCTTAATTTGTCTTGTCCCCTTAATTTATTTTGCTTTCATCTACCTAGTGGTTGCTATCTTGCTAGACCTACTTTTAACTTTTTGTTGATACATTACCATCAGAATTGGTTTGCATTATTCAACGATTGATATTTTTGTCATATTTCATTAGTAAATTAATAATGTTTTCTAAAGCACCAAATATATATTTATTTAGAGTTTGTTATTCTAATCGCAGTCAGACTAATCCCCAGCCGGCAATCCGTGGTCCATTTCAACATTTCTGTCTTTTACAATTGTTGCAAGTGGGACACCAACTGCTAGGACCGCTTTGGCTTTTACCATTACCATTACCATTACCAACTACAACAGTTCAGTACAACCCTTCTTGCTATAAAAAAAAATTCACTTTACAGGTAAGACTGAGGAGAAAACAAGAAATTGGAAAACCTTCTAAAATCCTAAATAACTTTCCAAAGGCCTATAAAACCTCCAACAAAAATGTTAAAAAAAGGATGATTTCACTTTCTATATCCTCGGATCAAGCAAATCCTAAAAAAAACATTGTTGACCAATTTTCAGCCTCCTACAAAAATTTACACTTAGTTCCAGCCAATGTTAATGTTGTGCCTTTTGAAATTTTCTTCATCCAAACTTGTCCCTAAATCCAAGATTTGGGTTTTCTGTTTCTTGTACTGCCGGTTTACAAAAATTTACTCCTTTTCAATAGTTATTGGGCCAGTTGATTGGTGCAGGCTGTGATGGCTGATAAACACTTGATGTAGGTCCAGGCATGTCAACGACTCCAGCCATCGTCTGAGACTGTTGTAGAAGCGGGTGAACAGCTGCTGCTGTCACTGGTTGCGCAGGGTGATACATGCCAGCAAAGCTGCCATGACTGGCCTGAGTTGCGGCAAAAGTCATCTGAGCCTGAGGAAGATTGTAGAAGGAACTAGCCTGCAAGCCAGAAATATCTCTACCAGGAGCAGCAATCCAAACACCAGAACCTTCACTCTATAAAAATATAATTAAATTATACCACATGTGAAACACTTCTCTAAGTAGTTCTGTTGTAAACATTCACACACACAAAGGTTAAATGAGTTGCAAATCAGTCTGTTTGGAATCGGAAAGTGTTCTGAAAACGCTAAGCGATCCAAGGGCAGAGGGATTTCACTAGGTGGTTTTCCTAGGCAGTTTCCTAATATATTGTATATAATTGAATTCATTATTTCCCAATGTTCTAAAAAGCGCTAGGCAGGCGGGCGGGCGGCCGAGGGGGGCCTAGCACCTAGGGGGCCTGGGCGGGGTCCTAGACGTGAT
The DNA here is from genome assembly GCA_020205505.1 of Panax japonicus. Lineage (NCBI taxonomy): Eukaryota > Viridiplantae > Streptophyta > Magnoliopsida > Apiales > Araliaceae > Panax > Panax japonicus. Next base: position 30,354,907 of record CM035093.1, on the reverse strand, counting down.
TTTTTATTTTAAGCCAATTTTAATATTTTATCTTACATTTATCCAAACAAAACAATAATATAAAGAAAAACAATCTATAATAAAGATAATAAAGGACTTTGCTTAAAGTTCAAACACATATCCATATTGTTAATGTCAAAGTTCAAACACAAATATGCAATTGTTCAAAGTTCAAACATATTTTTAACGTATTAGTTTTATTCATAAACAAGATTGCTATTAAATAGTAAAATTTCAAATTTCAAAAATTTAATTTTATACTAAAACTTAATAAACTAAACATAAATTTAAGAATTATATTGAATTAAACTAAATATTACAAATGTATCATTTATATAATTTGAAGTTAGTACAAGTTCAAAAAATTACAATTATAATAAAATTATCCATTTTGACTTAATATTGTTCACTTCTTGTTGTGATATGATATGCTACATGTATTATGAATATGGTAAATTATTAGAAAAATAAATATATCAAGATCTGGTTTGGATAGTTATAAAAATAAAAAATCTCTCCGCTTAGACCCCACCTAAGCCCCGCCTAATTTCTTGGAGGAATTTTTTTGCCGCATTGGGCCTAGGAGAGATGTCAGGGGGTCTAACGCCTAAGCGAGGCGCCAAAGGGGGGCCTAACGCCTTGGCGGACGGGGCGCCAAGGGAGGGCCTAGCGCCTAGGCGGACCTAAGCGGAGATTTTTAGAACACTGTTATTTCCAAGCAAATAAGAGGTCATAAATAAGTCAACAGTTGGTGACAGATTGCAATGAGAACATCAACGCCTCAAAAAGGATGTTGAATTGCTTCCAACGAAAAGTCCAAGCACAGTTCCAAACATACTATTAGTTCCACTAAAAATACAAGTACAATGATATAAATCATATATAAGATGCAAAGATTCTAAATTGTAAATTTGTACATGAAAATTAATGCTATTTAGATCTGGACTTATATTGTTATATGGTTGTTCATTAAAAATTACTTTTATTCTTTTAAAAAGTAGAGGAAACTCGCCTAAGCCAAATCAAGGCGTTCGAGGACCAATCCCACCTATGCGGCTCCCTATACTAATTTTAGAACACTGGAATGAGGGAGACAGAATTAATTTGGGTTCCTACTTCCTAAACCATGAGAATACACAAGTAATGAATCTAGTCAATTCTCTGAGTCTGAGGAACATAGAATGGATATCATCCAGTAATTAGCTAACATCTAAATAAGATGAGATGTATGTAGTTGGAGTCTTATAAAGATTGACATAATATGCCACAATTAATGGGACCCAAATAGAATCACGTCAAGGACTCTAGTATTCGTGAGGCCTGAGGGTATCCTCCCTCTTCTTAGATCACCCGATCAAATATATCCTGACATTAGATGATCAAACTTACAAACCAATAGAATCCACAAGTGTGAATGGAAAAAGAATTTGCAATTAGACAGACTAGAACCATCTAAACTGCATATCCTAGATCCTTGAAATTTGAAAATCTATTTCTAGTGCCCTGTAAATAGTTATTTGTTCAAGCTCAAGTTCCTTCATCCGTACTTGTATAAGAAATAAGGTTCATCTTCACATAATTAATGTTCATACTTCCTGTCAATCACGAAATCAATGCCTTATGCTGTCAATGCATGCACAAACCTCAAGCTACGCAAAAAAAAGTACATTTTTAGAATATTAAGATAACTGTATAAAGTCAACGAAACGGACCTGCTGACCAGTAATGTAGGCATTATTTTCCTTGAACTGGGACACAACAAGATCATCATTAGAAGTTGAATTTCCTGTTGTTGCTGAACTGGGAATAAAACCAGTAGGGGAGGAGCCATATGGTCCATAACTGCCGGGCACTCCCATCAGTCCCATGTGAGTTGAATTCCCTGTATTACCTCCCGGTTTATATTGGGGAGGTGAATATTTGTTAGTTGCCACTGGTGGAGCTGGATACAAACTACCAGCCTGAGGCTGTGGAGGAAATGACCCATTGCTTAAAAATTGGTGTATAGCCGGAGGTTGAACATAAAATGGGGAGAAATAGTGACCATATGGAATATAGTTTGTAGGATAATGGGGAAAATGCATCCCAGCTGGTTGTCTAAAGACAGGTACTGGCTGCTGCGTTACAGCTACTGAGCTCTGCATAACCGCAGCAGCAGCTTGGGTCACGAGTGGAGTTGGACTTGCTGCAGACATAATTAAAGAGTTGCCAGCCTGCAATTTGATGTTTATAAGCATTAGTAAACAAAAGAATATTTATTGATGTGAATAAAGGACGGGATCAAAACTCATATCAAATCAAAGATTAAGCTGCAAGGTGCAAAACATTATGACCTAAAAGAACTCCTTTTTATATATCCAAAAGAAAATGTCAGTTTAGTATGATATCAAATATGGGTAACAGAAATAATCAGATGATGCAAAGAATTTTTGTCACCCTATAGTGAGAAAGATGGTGTATTTCACTAACAAATAATCGGTAAGGTTGAAATCCACTCCTACTAATTCCCCCCAAAAAATAACTTTCGCTCATAAGCCCTTGACAAGTGGAAAACGTCTAATCATAATTTAGGGTGTAAACTATGTAGGGCTCGACTCAACATGATATTTAAACATCTTCCAAATATTTCTGCTAAGCACTACCGCTGATTTCTTTGCTAAGCTATGCTGATGTTTTCAAAAAAATATATATGATTCTTACAAATTCCGATTCTGAAAAAATTGCTAGATGTATGATACCAACAGAAAGTAAATAATTGGGTAATTTTGAATTCCCAGTCCTTCTCGATTGAGCCAAAAAGTAATGAGTTCTAGTATGGGAATACTTTTTAAAAGATATTTCCATACCGAGGGGAGGTTAGACAGAGCCGAGAAGTAGCCCTCATGGTCAAACATGTGATGGACTTTAGCAACATAAAGATGCTAAGAGATAAGACTTCCAAGGGTTGAGGAAAAGTCATAGGGTTTGAGTAAGAAGCTAAACTTGGGTAAGTTAAAACTTCTCGGTACTTAAATGCCAGGAAAGAAAATAATGTGTTTGAAATTTCTGGATTGGAAAGTTCTAAATTTAAAGTACTAAAACAAAAGGCCAAAAAGTAGGATAAAGTTATATATAAAAAAAGGTTCAGAAGATCTCGATGTAACCTCTTGAGAAGACTGAGAAGCCTGTGGCAATAACATAGGTGGCATTTCCATTGTACTTGGTCGAGATTCCAGTTGAATGGAAAGGTGAAATGCGGACATCAATATCAGCACCAGATCGATATAATTGGGCATAGTAGCTAGCTGGGTCGAAAGGTTGCTGCACCTGTACACAAAAAAACATGATACTCCAAATAAGTGAACTAAAACTTAATAATTATTTATATTAATAAAAATTATCAACATATAGATAACTCAAAAGCCAAATACGAGAACTTAATCATAATCAAGCAATAAAGCCACCTACCAAACTTAAACAAGTTGAGGATAGAGAAAAACTTAAAAGATATAAAAAGTACTATTCCTAATAGAGAAGAATGGAGAATTAAGGACTTACAACAAAGCTTGGAAGGCGAGAAACATCACGTGCTTGAGCCTCGGTGCTTTCAAAGGGTGCAACCTGGCTCCCTACCATCGGTTGCATGATACCAAAACTGTAGTTAGGAGAAGAATTTACCAACGAATACTGATGACCTCCAGGTGTCAAGTCTGCCTCTTGCTTGGATTCACTGTACTCTGGGACCACACTGGATGAGACATCACCCTCACCAGAGATCAAACTTCCAGGTACATGGGACGATGATGGGGGACAATCGGCAGAATCTCCTTCAACAGTTGCCAACACATTCTGATTGCTGAATTCACAATATGACTAATGAAAATTCGGGAAAGGAATTAATTGAAAGACGCAAATGAAAAGTTCTTAAAGACCTCTTGTACTAATAGTGGAATAGAAATATAACATCAGGATGAAAAATTCCAGAACCACGCAAGGATGTTTATTGGCTTCTTCAACTTACAACATGAAGTACAATATCTTATCCCCATTTCCCAAAGAGAGTAGACAAATTCAAAGACCATTACATTTCCCCAATGTTCTAAAAGGCGGGAGGCAGGAGGCCAGATGGGGCCTAGTGCCTAGGGAGCCTGGGCGGGGCCTAGGCAGGATTTTTTATTTTAAGCCAATTTTAATATTTTATCTTACATTTATCCAAACAAAACAATAATATAAAACAAAACAATCAATAATAAAGATAATAAAAGTATTTGCTTAAAGTTCAAACACATCCATATTGCTAATGTCAAAGTTCAACACAAACATGCAATTGTTCAAAGTTCAAACATATTTTTAACGTATTAGTTTTATTCATAAATAAGATTGCTGTTAAATAATAAAATTTATAATTTCAAGAATTTAATTCAATATTAAACTTAAGAAACTAAACATAAATTTAAGAATTATATTGAATTAAACTAAATATTACAAATGTATCATTATTTATATAATTTGAAGTTGGTACAAGCTCAAAAAATTACAACTATAATAAAATTATTCATTTTGACTTGATATTGTTCACTTTTTGTTGTGATTTGATATGCTACAACCTGTATTACAAATATGATACATTATTAGAAAAATAAATATATCAAGATCTGGTTTGGATAGTTACTATAATAAAAAAAATCTCTCTGCCTAGACCCGCCTAGGCCCCGCCTAATTTTTTGGAAGGATTTTTTTGCCGCCTTGGGCCTAGGTGAGGCACCAGGGAGACCTGGCGCTAGGCGAGGCACCAATGGAGCCTAGCACCTAGGCGGGGCGCCAAGGGGGCCTAGGCGGACCTAGGCGGGTATTTTTAGAACACTGCATTTCCCACATTAGCCCCCTAAACCTAGCTTGTGTCTTCACATTCTTATTGATATGTTAGAGATCATTCTGTTCAAAAAAGTAAACATAGAAAACAGAATAGCAAATAAAGTAGGGTAACGAATCAGTAGAGAGAGGGAGAGAGACAACTGAGTATTCGAATTGAAAAAAAATAGAAATAATGTAAAGAAAAATAAACCAGTGTCACTTATCAGAGAATTGGGGGAGGAAAAGAAAATCAAAATAGTTATGATCAAGAAGGGGAATAAAGATATAGAGATATGTTCAAAGAAGAAAGGAAATAAAGCATTATAAGGCAGAAAGGAAGGAAAGAGAAGATATGCAAGGTAAAGAGAGAGAAAGAGAAGACGATCTGTTATCTTAAGCAGTCCTGAAATTCTAGTAATTAAACTACAGTCTTAAAATAAATACTACCAATGAGGATTTAAACCTATACAAATTGTAAATATATTCTTCTGTAGTTAGTTACTAATCATAGGCTAGCTACTTTGCAGAAATATCTTCAGCAAGCAGCTTCATTAATATTAATAACTACAGAACCCAAAAAGTAATATTAGCTTTTTGTTTTGAATATATGTACCTTATAAATTAAAAGATGTTTCTTAGGCATAAACAAAATAGAATCTACAACTTGAATGAAATCGCAATTATGAAATGTTGGAACACTAATTGTTGCAGTCATATGTTATTTCTTCATTGTAACTTCAACCCAACAAGACAAATTTTCTTAAGCCATTAAAGCTGAAAAAAGATAATAATATCTTATGCAGAAACAAGTGTTCAGAATAAATTGAAATGAGAAATAAGATCGCTAAATTTTCACAAACCTTGGCTGCTCCTCCACACTTTCTTCAATCCCCTCGGAAGTTTCAGAGAGAGAAGGGCTCTTCTCATTTTCAGGACAACTGGAATGGATTGTGTTTAACCCAAAACTAGCATCAAAACTTCCAAAGAAAAACCCAAGTTTTACAACTTCTGGGACATGGAGATGGTTTGGGATAACAACATGTTGAATATTTGAAATTTGAGACTCCTCTAGCTTTTTTTCCAGTTCAGAAGTTGTTTGCTTTGCATCAAGCACACTTGCTGCAGAACGTGAATGGGTTTTAGCTTCAACTGGAACAGCAGGAACCTCCGAAGAAACAGCTGCCCCAGACCCTTGAGCAAGATTAGGGTTTGTTGGCTTTGGTTTCCACTCCTTACTAGGACCTACTGCTGGACAACAGTTTATCTAAGTAAGTTATCAGCCTTCAATATTTCATCCCGATGCAACAAAGTAAAGACTAATATATGCATTTGACTAGCAAACTACTTCTACAAATAAGCAAATAATACAAGACCTGTTTCACAATACTGTTTGTTATCTATCAATTAGAGTTGCACATAATTTTCTTTACTAATGGTGCCACAATCTAAGATCGTGATTAGTTTTCAGTAGACGATTGAAGGACAATTCATGAGAAAGATTTAGGTTTGATTAGGTTTTCAGTGATTTCAAGGAAGAATGGAAGTAGAAATGCAGAAACAGAAGAGAGTTGAATGAGGGGAGAGAATTCAAAGAGGGAAAGAGCAGAAGATCTAGAGAGTTCTGTTATTGAGAGACAGAACATCTATTTACACAATACTCAACATAACATTCTCACTACTACCTTCTCACTATTTATAAGACTCTAACTATTAACATTCTTAGTAGCCAACCACTGAAGTGATTTGCTACTTATTACAAACAAGGAATACAAATACTACACTTCTAAGTCACAGTTGTGACAATGTCAATCCTGCTAAAGGAAAAAGGGCAAACACATAGGATGCATCCGATTCCATTCGAAACTAAATTATGTGTGAAGAATCTCTGGCAATATCTTGTCATACTAAAGACCGCTTTCTCATGCTTACCGCCAAAGAATTTAGCATTGCATCAAGAAATAACAATCATAACACAAAATATTGTTCATACGGGCTTTTTTTCTTTTTTTCTTTTTTTTGGGGGGGGGAGGTTTAAGTGGGGGGAATGACATTGGACTTCATATGCTAAATGTATTTGAATTCATACCTTTCTGCATGCCAATAACTTGTGGTGACCTGCTACTATAATTAGATGAAGGTCTACTAACAGAAGGGCCACCCTGAGTAGAAGGTGCAGCTTGAGAAGATTCTGAAAGCTGATTCTTGCCAACCACCTGGGAAACGTTTGGCATCTTTCCTTGCACAAAGGAGCTTCCAACCTCAGAAGAAACTGTTTTTCAAATCATGGAAAAATTTATCACATAAGCTTTATTTCAGTATAATGAATTTAAGTCTACTGCAGCACAAGAAAGTACTATCTGGTCAGATAGGCCCTACCGCCAATTGATTTTCTCTCAGCAGGGACTACTTGAATCTGCTCAGAAAGAATTTTCTGGCTTCCAACCTCACGTTTAATAATACCCATGGCACCCAGGAGCCGTGAATCCTGAGATGACACTAAAACAGGATCTGAAGAAGAGAAATGGACTCCTGGAGAGGGTGCTGAAGTCCTAGAAGTGGGAATGTTGCTGGAACTTGGCATGAGCTGCCCATGTGTGTCCCCAGTTACAAAAGCATCAGTGGGTGTTTTGCTTGCCTCAACCATTGGGTTAAGCGGCAGTGGACCCTCCAATTTAGTAACTTCAGCAGCTACGGTTACAAACTGATTATTCCCACCTTCTGAAAACCGACGGCCATCATGTCCAACACTTTTACTCTCAGAAGCCATATCAGCAGGACCATCAATAATGACAGTTGAAGAGCTGCAAATATTTTTGGGGGAAAGGAAAAACAAAAAAAGGAGCTTGTGAGATATCTATACAATTTAAAATATATTGACCCAGAAAATTAACAATTTCCAACAAAAGGTTTAATTAAAATGAAATTTGATGAAAAAATGTAGCAAAATCGAGTGGAAGTGAAGCACCTTGCAACAGATGTTCCCTTATTCTTAATATCATGAGAGGTGGTAGGCAGTATTGAGATGCCAACACTATCCTCTGGAACTTGAATCATTCCATTTTCCTTTCCAGAGGCAGGGTTCCGACTACCACCACCACCATCTGACAAGACAAATACATGCGACAGCATTAGTTGACTGGGTGGGTGTGTACAGAAATATAAATATATAAAAAGAAACAGGCACATTCCAATTATGCAATAAGATCGCCACTGTTCTGGTTTGGAAATTATAGCGTAATGGCATGGTATACGGGACATAATTGACCCAGTAGAAAACGAATTTTTAAACGAAAAATCACTAACTGAGGCATAGGTGCACTTCCGCTTGAAAAAATCAGGAGATGGTACACCAAACGCGAAAATATACTTGTAAAAGTCAGGTCAACAACTCAAAAAACATAACATGTAAAATGCAATACCATCCAATTCCACAAGTTGGAAAGGCATCGAAATATATAGGATCATAAGCAATGGAATCAAAGTAGTAAATTACCATGAGACACATGACGAGATGAATAGTTCCCTCGGCCACCCCTATTTCCCTGTCCCTGCATGCCAGGTTTCCACCTTGACTCTGCTGGATCCTTGTTCACATTCTGCAAAAATATAAAAATTGAAGAATTTGCAATACGGCTAAAGCAGAAAAAATGGATCAAAAGATAGAAAGAAGATAGACTAAGAGAGGACTAAATACTAATCAAGGCAAATTTTAAGCTGCTTCTGTGATAACAAGCCACTGAAGAACAGATGAACAATGCCTTTTATTACAACAGGCTGCACATGAATCCCATATGATAACAAAAAAGTAGCAAGACAATAAAGGCAATAAATAAATAAAAGAAGGAAAAAAACAATAAAAATAAACAAAAAGAAAAAAGAAGTTATAATGGGATTCTTGGGCATGCCATGTCTAACACATTAATAGAAGCAACAACAGGACTTCTTATCTGTTTTCAAACTATATTATACACATTGGTTGAAGAACTTATATTTATAAGTACACGTTGGTGAGTTTGGTCCATAAACTTAGTACATGAAACAGTAGAGGTTCGCTATTTTATGATTCCATTTCCAACTTGCAGAAGACCCTTACCTCTTTTCTTCGATCACGTTTCCTTTTAACTTCATGAAATGTATCTGCACAACAAAATCAAACAGTGTTACTTTATGACAAAAGGAACAAAACTGTACATAAATTACAGCCATGACACTGGAGTTCATGAATCAGTATAGAATATTGAGAAAAAAATATCATTATCATCAATAGGGAGCCCACTAGGTCTCAATCTTGCTATTCAATATCAAATAGACAAATAGTCCAAAAATATTAACCCTTTTTAGCCTTAAACCCCGTTTTCTAAAATAAGACAATTAAGGTGGGTTTATAAATAAATAAATAAAAACTGTTGAAAGAAGTAACCTTTTAAGGAAATAACAACAGTGAACACGCTTAGCTCCCCAAGAGGCAATGCAAGGCAACTGTAAAATCCCAATAGCCAGACAAATACCCAACTCAACTTACACATATATATAACAACATAGACATAGCCAAATCACATAGAAGCAAATCCCCAAATGAAAACATAGATCACAAGCTAACATGTCGAAATCAAGATCAAACACAAAAACAATACAATTTAGGTAAACACAAGTTAAAATATATATACATATGATGAGAGAGATAGAGAACAGACCCTGAAGAAGGAGCTTTTGAGTGGTCTCGTTGGGATCCATGTTACATTCCTTGAGCATTATATATACCTCCTCGTCACTATGACTGCCGGCGATCTCCTTAATGTTATGGATCATCTTCCGCATATTGTTTGGAATTGAAACCCGTCCTCCTCCATTGCTCATCTTTACAATCTAGCTTTATGTTTCTATAAATATATGTATATATATAGATGATATTTGTATAGATAGTATTTAGAAAGGGAGAGAATGATATGAGTATGATTGAATTGGAGAAATGGAGGTGATGAGATAGGAAGGGAGAAGAGACTTTGGGGAGGGTTTTGAATTTGATCTAATTTCCCAACTTTCTAGAGAGAGAGGAGGAGGAGAAGAATAGAGAGAGAAACAGAGAGGGAGAACGGGAGGAGAGACCAAATGTTCAGAGTTGGAGACTTGGGACTTGGGAGTGTAGGGCTTTTTGGGCTTTCCCCTTAAATTTACTTTTTATTCAAAAAAAAATTATTTGACATGAAAATTAAATATAAATGTTTTATAATTTTATTATTTTAAAATTAGAGATATATTTTAAAATTTATGATTTTAATAATTTTTTATTCAAATATAATTCTACGGTTTCATTTATTTTTAAAAATAAGACAGAATAAAATTATTTATATTAATTTAACATTAAAAAATAATTCTATATATACAAATTATACATTAAAAAATTTAGGCTTAAATATAAATTACTCCCCTAAACTATATGTCATATTCCACTTTGGTGATCCACCTTTTAATTTTGTCAATTAGATAATTAAACTATTAATTTTTTTCAATTTCGTTCCATTAAACCTGACATGTCATAAATTGATGATGTGGCATCGCTGACTAAGCTAATCAGTGACGATGTGTAATTAAAAATTATTATTTAAATGAATTTTTACATTGGTTGAATGTCCAAGGGTAAAAAGGTCAAACTACCATTATCACTATCATTACACCAATAAAAAAGAAAAAATTTCACCAAAATCTATATCCACAGCCCCACCACCACCTTCCGCCGCCGCCGCCACCACCATAGCCACCACAAACTCCGACTGGAATCAACCCCCTGGCAAGATCAGATCCAACATCCAACCATCCAAATCGTCAAATCAAGACAAAAAACCCAAACTGAAAATAGAGTCATGTACATCTGAGCATCCAAAAGCAGAAAAAGAAAAAGAAGTTCTTCAGTCATTTAATACATTAAAACCTATTTGCGTTTTAAACAAGTAGATTACAGACATCCATGGCTATGTATCGTGTTTTGTACTGAAAATTTATTCACCAGATCTTCACCTAAAAAAAAATCTAATGATAAACAAAAAGACACTTGGGGATATTTTTATCTCCAAAAGTACCCTTAACGTTATATTTTTTGGGTTGCCCGTGCCTCTGCCGTTAACAGAAGACAAACGGATTTAAAATGTGATGACGTGGCAGGCTTAAATATAAAATATATTTTAAATAAAATAATATATATCATTTAATCAAAATAAAAAATACTAAAATTCAAAATAAGAAAAGCATAACATATTTACATCATTTAATCAAAATAATAAAATGATATATTATTTTATTTAAAATGATATATATCATTTAATCATTTGTTTTGATTAAATGATATATATTGTTTTATTTAGAATATATTTTATATTTAAACCTGTCACATCATCACATTTTAACCCCGTTTGTCTTCTGTTAACGGCAGGGGCACATACGACCCAAAAAATATAACATTAAAAATATTTAAAAAAAAAAATTAGTTTAGAATGCAAGTGAGACATCAAGATAAATATCATAGACATTTTTTACCCTTGGCCCGTAAAAATATATGTATACTAATAGATATAAAAAAAGCCGCGAAGCCTAGTAAATATTAAGTCTTTACTTACAATAAATTTATTAAATATTTTACGTCATTTGATCATTTTATTTTATTTTATTAATTTTTAGTACGTACTACGTATTTCAATTTTATATTTCTTGTACAAATATATTACGCGAACGTAATGTTGTTATATGTTTGTGGTTGTCATAACTCATTGGGCCATATCCCTAAAGTACTTAACTGTTTGTAAATGATTGAACAAATATGATAATAATTTCAGATTCACAGTATTTATTATTTATTTATTTTTTATCAAATTTTTTTTAATTTGAATCAGAATAAAATATGAGTTAAAAAATAGTTAATCGGTTCAGAATTATATTTATTTTAAAAAATATAAGTCTAAACTTTAATTAACTTAAATAAATAAAAATGGTTAATCAACTAATTTGATTTTAGTTAATATGATTTGATCCAATAGTTAAGTAATATATATATATATCTATCTAATAAAATATAAATGATTTTAAATTTCCTGCTTATTCAATAAATTATCTGGACCATCCAAAATTTGAGATAAATCTGACCGTGGAGTCACGGGACACAGCTAGTATATATATTCCTTTATTTTTATTAAGTGTAATATGGGATTTCAGCCCTAACACTAGCTTCAGCGGCATTTGGTCTCCGACTCACCGGTTCTCTCATCTCCTTCCAATTCAATTTTTGTCGTGCCCTAATAATAAAATCTCCAAACCCTAGGTACGAGCCTTAGATCTGAAAGCTCATCGCCCATGGATTCCAGGAAGTCTGATAAACCCCAGTTCGGCGATGGAGCTAGTCCTGGGTTTGTTCTCTATCTCTTACTCTTTCCTCTCCATACATTTTACTATGTATGTATGTATGTATGTATGTATGTATGTATACATCATAGCTTTGTATCTATTCTTATTGCAAAATCAAATTGAAAGTGTTCTTTGTGCTTTTTGTCTCTCTCAATTCATATATGTATATGTGTATGTTTGTCTATGTTTGTGTTCTTTTGCCACATACGACTAATAGGGTTAATTTTATTTTATTGGAATTGCATGTTACAGAAAGATTTTCATCGGAGGTTTAGCTAAAGATACTACATTAGGTTAGCATTCGATTTACCTTTCATTGCTTCTTTTAATTGTTAATTGTTAAATGAATAGCTTATTCTGTTTGTTCGTAAAATGTTCTACATTGGGCAATACATTATAACTAATTATTTGGTGGTTTGAACGTGTATAGATACGTTCGTCAAATACTTTGGGAAGTATGGGGAGATAACAGACTCTGTTATAATGAAAGATCGGCTTACTGGTCGGCCAAGGGGATTCGGGTTTATTACTTATGCTGATCCATCCGTTGTGGACACTGTCATTGTTGAAACTCATGTCATAAATGGCAAACAAGTGAGTTAGATAAGCTCTCTTTCATTTTTAAATATCTGCTTTTTGTTATAGCTTGTTTAGCTGTCTGGTAACTGTTTCTGCTCATTATTTTTGTTTTCATGATTCATATAACAATGTGACTCAATAAAATAGAGTAAATATAAGTTAATTATTTTGTTGTTATTAGGACTCGATAACTAGACCTTATTAAAGTTTAAATTGTTTTTGCATGTTCTCAAAATTGAAGAAGCAAGTTTTTGGCGTTTCACCTTTTTCTTCCATAATGGGTTTAGCTCCTATTTTTCTCTGAATCAAAACAGTTACTAAACAACATATTTTCCTATTGATTTCAAAGAATTGAAAGCAAAAAATAAATAAATTGGAAATAGAAACAATTACCCAACAGACTGAAATTTTGAAAGGCTTTCTATTAAGGTTCAACAACAATACAACAAGCATTACCAGCATGATTTTTAAAGTGTCCATTATATAATGGGCTTTTAGAGTGTCGCAACTCGCAACTATTATGCTCTGCTGAAACAGCAGCTGAAAAAGCATAGTTGTTAGACGTTAATCCTGTTACTGAATTTCAAGGCCTAAACAGCATAGTTGAGGCTATACTGCCTGTTGCTACACTGTTACGGTGCAATTGTAGATTATTAAATATATTAAATATCTGACATTTCACATTTCTCTTTCTCTACTTATTCTGCCATTGTTCAATCCAAATTCAACTTAAATTATAGTTCTGCCATTATTGTCCTTTTCAAACCAACTCAAATAGTGAGACAGTGAAAGGAAATGATAAAATCTTTCAATATACGCAAGTGTATAGGTATATAGCACTTGACTCTAGCTAAGGTCTCATTTAAAGTAACAACTTAATGTTTTCTTTGATTTTTAAATTTTTTTGAATAAAGTATAAACTTGATTAATTTTTTTTATCTTGTTGATATTTGATTTGAGGGATTTCATAATTATTAATATCTGTTGCAAGCTATAAATATAAAAAATATTGAAAAGATGGAAGCTATAGTGTTTCTTCATATTAACATCTTAACTAGTAAAAGAAAGTCCATATGGTACGTGATAAAGTATGCATATAATTGGACATAAGTACCAAAGTGTACTAAATACTCTCAAGTAATATGATCCTGTAGTTAGATGGTGGATGCTTCCAGTTTAGGTTGAGGTTTAGTACTAAATACTCGGTGTTTGCTTGCGTCCATTTCATATTACATAGTGTGTGGTTCACCCTCCTCGGTTGCCATTGTGACAATTATTATTTATTCCCACTTACTTCAATAGCAAACAGAAAAGAAAATGTTGTGGAACTTTTTGTTCCAGTTGAGTTCCTATAAATTGTAATGTCATTTTGTTAACGATCAACTGGATTTGTATATTATAGATGATACGTACTTGACTGACTGCTAATTGTGTAGTAGTCTCGTGATTTTATAACTTTGGATGTCACCAAATGTTCTAGGTTTTATTAGGTGGTTATCAGTGGAAATTTTATACAGGCTATTGAAGTAGCTAAATTAAGTTCCATCCCTAAAGATCTTGTGGTCCGCACCAAGTTGCAGTTAACACTTGAGGTTTACATTAAAGAATTTTACTAATTATTTTTGAAATTTTCTGGTTTAGTGAGATACTCTCTCTTGCCTTTTTTTTCTTTTTATTTAAGCACTCAATACCTTTTTGGTTAATAATCTTATATATCCGTTCCACACCAAAATATTTTTGGAAGCACTTACTAAGCTTTACTGCCTTGGCTGCTTCTGATCTCATGCAAAAACTTTTGAGCAGGTTGAGATCAAAAGAACAATTCCGAAAGGCTCTGCTGAATCTAAAGATTTCAGAACAAAAAAGATATTTGTTGGCGGGATACCAACATCTGTCACTGAAGGTCTGGCATTTAACTTTTCATTGCATGTTCTATTACTATTGCCATATTTGTTTCTCTGATCGTTTATGTTGATGATGTTATTGACCTGGTGTCATTTAATTTGAAAATGTTTCTGTCATCAGATGAGTTCAAAAATTTCTTCTCGAAGCATGGGAAGGTGGTGGAGCATGAAATTATACGAGATCATGTGACTAAACGCTCTCGAGGCTTTGGATTTATAGTTTTTGATAATGAACAAGCTGTTGACGATATTCTGGTTGACGGAAATATGATTGATATGGATGGCGTACAGGTGCTTTTATCCAGCGTTTTCGTACCATACCAGCTGTTCTTTTCCCATTAATTTGTTCTCATAGTGGTCTTCTGCATTTTTATGTTCGCCTGTTACATATTGCCTTTATCTTTGGTTATTATGTTACTCTTGTATCTTGGTTTTATTTTTGCTTCCCCTAACCTTTCTTTTTCTTGTTTTAGTGTTAACTTTATTTTTCCGTATTGGTGGCGATGGCTAGCTGTATAAATGAGTTGCAAAGTACACAATCTAAGAAGTTAACTTGCTTCGTTTTGTAGGTTGAGATCAAGAAGGCTGAACCAAAGAAACCCTCAAACCCAGCACCTGGTCCTGCATATGGTAGTGACTCTAGGGGACGTGCATATGGTGAGGGTTTTGGTGGTTATGGCAACTCCTATAGCAGTTTCGGAAGCGGCAGTTTTGGCCCTGCTTCTTATAGGTCATATGGTGGCATCTCCAGTAGGCTTGGAGAATATGGTGGATATGGTGCCAGTGTTGGTGAATTTGGTGGGCGATATGGGGACTTTGGTGGGAGATATGGGGAGTTTGGTGGTTATCGTGGAGAGCCTTCTCTTGGGTACTCTAGTCGCTATGGTTCCTATGGTGGAGGGCTGGCTGGGGGATATGATGGTACTGGGTTAGGATCCTATGGCCGTGGAGGTGGAGGATATGGAAGTTATGGTGGACCAGGGTCTGGTGGTGGTTATGATTCTGGCCTGGGTTCTGGGTATGGTGGATCAGGAGGGTTGTATGGAAGTAGGGGAAGTTATGGTGGCAGTAGTCGTTACCATCCCTATGGCAGGTAGAGACGTTCAGCTAATCTTTTTTTTCTGTAGAAGTGGCACAAAGTTCATTTGGTCTTGCAGTGCATCGAAGCTTGTGGGCAGTTTACTGCAGGGAGGCACCGTCTAGAAGAGCAGCAGGCAGAGGAAGCGTCTAGTTTGTTTTGTTCATTGTATGAAAGAGAGAACCATATATGGAATTCTTCCAGCTAGAAATTTCTTGTTATGAAAACATGAATTACTAAAAAACAAGATTATTGGAGTTGCAAGTGTATGTACTACTCTAAAGGATTATTATTATCACTAACAGGGTAAACCCGACTTTAATCCTGTTAAGCTAGTTAATTATATATGGTCTCTGCATAATTAGACAAATGAATCTATTTAAGTTTCTGGTGTCTGCATGAGTGACCTATGAATCGTACAAAGTAGAATTATCCAAAAGATTACTTGGGTACAAGATAGATATTTGGAAGTATATTTTGTGTCATTTCTAGTAAGGTGTTGGATAATTCTACTTTGTACGATTCATAGGTCACTCGTATTAAAAAGATGAATGCAATGATGAAATTGTACATAATAATATCATTAAATATGGAGAGAGAATTAGAATAAGAAAAATATGAGATATTTAATGCTACGAGTATAATAGAAAAATATGTGAAAAAGTTTGATTATTAAAAAAAAAAGATATTTAACATGAGACTATCTAAAATAGTAATAATGAGTTTTATCATACCAGGAGTATAATTTTGGAACGGATGATGTAATCGGTAGAGCTCGCATGTTCGATCCGCCATCACCGCATTTCTAGTCTGCTGTATCATTTGCACTACAATTTTGTGATCACTCAAATTAATTGCGGAAAGAGATTTACACGAAATTCTTTTAACAGCTTCCATTATTCCCATGGACAGTTCCCGCCGTAAAGCATTCCAGTTCTTTAGAAATGGACCCAGTGACACCTTGAAGAGAAAGATTTCCGAAATTGACAAGATTAGGAAAAAGAAAACTCACAAAAAGAATCAATTATTCGTTGAAACCCCAGAATCCAGATCATACCTCGATACTGCAACTCTGCCCATGATTCTTACTGCTGTCGGAGGCGCACTTTTCGCCAAGCTTCTAATGATTGTACGATCAAAATTTATGTGTTTTGTTATGTTGGCAGCTAAAATTGGGAATTAACGCACGCCGGGTGTTTGATATTTTGTCTGTGAATTTATTACATTTCTTACTGTGCAGCATGATGATTCGAAATCACAAGAGATGATTGAGCGCAAAATAAAGAATGCGCCTGCTGGTCAAGGTACTGTGAGGATGCTTAGTCGTGAGGAGTGGGAGGAATTTAAAGAAGTGCGGCCTAGGACTCCCTTTGAGTCTAAGCTTGCTCGTCCCAAAGCACGAATTCGTACCGGGGAACCCTTACGAATTGTAATGTTCACTTCCTTTATCATTTTTCTTCTTGTATTTTTTGTTCATTAAATGAATTTATGTGAACTATATTTGTTATTTATCTGTATGTGTAATGCAAGTTGCTTTCATGTTTCCCATTATGTCCAAGTCTCCCTTGGAGTTGAAATTTGGATGTTTAGGAAACCTATTTCATGGGCTGCTCTTTAATTTTACTGGCCAATATATTTTGATGCTTGATTTTACCTTTAAATGCCATGAACAGACATACCATTATCTTAGCTCGACTGTTCTCTTTCTCTCTTTTCTTTTTGTCTTTTGAAGTAAAAAGTCTAGCTTTGAGTTGTATCTCTTACTACTCTTTAAGGGGAAGGTGTATAATCAAGTCCCACTAGGGACATGATCACATGGGTGTATTTTCTTTTCTCGAAAAAGAAATGCCATGATCGCTGTGGAGTTGTTAATATTTATAGAATATCCATATTGTTTGGAATTAATGATTTGTCATTTGAGCACTATGCTCTTTACACCTTGTCTCTTACTTAGTTGTTCATGGATATTAAACCAGATAATGTCATTGTTGTTGTATTCATGATGTAAGTCAAGTGTGAGCTTAATGAGGTGCTTTCTAGGTTAATTTGGCTCCACAGAGTTGTGATTTTTCCTATGAAAATTGTTTATACATGCATTTTGCTGAATTTCTACTCAATGGTAGAGAATAGCTATGAAATTATTGTCTTGCATTTGCAAATTTGTTTGTTGCTTAAATTTTAAATCTGGTTATCAAAAAGGGGGTACCTTGTTGCTTCTATCTGCCTTGACAGCATAACTTTTTAATTTTTAGTTCTCACATGCTAGTAGAACTGTAGCTTTGACTATTGCCTTCAGCAGGTTTAGGATTTAGTCTTTTCTTCTAAAGTTCTTCTTCCCTTTCTGTCCACATATTTACTCAGTCTGTCTTCCTCACAATGTCATTTGACTGAGGTTTCTTCTTTCCCTAAAAACAAGTTTCGTTTGAATATTAATTTAGTGTTAGACAGCAAATTCTGAATTCTTTTGTTGTTAAAATGACCCCGTTTTCATCTCATCTGCATTTTTCATCTTTCTGATCATCGTCTTATAAACTGGATTTGGAAATGGAAAAAGTGGCTGGGGTTAATTATAAATGTGATTTATTTGGAGTCCAAGACTAGCGAATAGATACATATTGGTATAACCCTAATTTCACAGTTTTAAACGTAGAATGTGGGAATATTTCTAGTAAGCTTTAAGGTTCATCTTTCATGTATAAAAGCTTTAGGATTAATAAATAAGAACTTTGTGTCGTGTTTCCATATATACACACTACTTAACTTTGTGTGGTTTGTTAAATCAATGACCAAATGACTGCCATATTTATGTTTTTTTAAAATCCATGCAATCCCGAATTGTTGGGAAAAAATCACCTACCAAATACTGTTGTCTTTGATAAATTAGACGGATAAAATATCAGCACATGCCAAACAGATTAAATTTGCAGTTCTACCAAAATAATAACCATGCAGGAAATAATGAGTAGAAATATCCAACCATGAGACACCAAGAATTTTACGTGGAAAACCCTCTAAAACTAAGAGGTAAAAACCACGGGACAAACTCCGAACAATTCACTATAAGAGACTGAGAGAATACAAAGATATCTTAATTTGGATACAAATTCAAATTACTTCACCACAATAACTATGTGATGGAACCCATATAAAACTCCTATTTATTTGAACTACCTTTCTCTCTCAATTTTCTAAAGCTTCACAAAAACTACCTCTCTTTTTCAGATGTTTTGCTTCTCCGAATTGGTGTCTTTCTTCTTCCACTTGTTGCCTTTTTATAGCCGAATAGAGGAGAAGAGGAGTAAATGAGGTGGGCAAAATTTTCAATGGGCGGGGAAGGTGGAATTTTCAATGGGCGGGGCAATAAATGAGGTGAGGAATTTTGTTGACCAACAATCTCCCCCTCCAAACCCATTAAAGGAGGTATTCTCTGTGATCCCGTCACTTGGAGTCCATCCCGGCCAATTCCTTGCAAAATTCCAGCTTGTCGCGAGTGACAACTTTTGTTAACATGTCTAAGGGATTCTCGTCGGTATGAACTTTCTTCACTTTCATCAATTCATTTCCATCACTTCTCGAAACCAGTGCTTGGTCCGATTATGATACGTGGCGTTCTTGGTCAAGTTAATTGCACTCTGACTATCACAATAAACCACATACTCGTCTTGTTTTAAACCCAACTCTTGGAGAAACCGTTTTAACCACAACATCTCCTTTCCTGCTCCAGTAGCAGCGATGTATTCTGACTCAATTGTAGACAAAGCAACACACTTTTGCAACTTGGACTGTCATGATATTGCTCCCCCTGCAAAAGTAAACAAATACCCCGAAGTAGACTTTTTTCTCTTCAGAACCTGCCATGTCTGCATCTGTAAAACCCTCCAAGACTGGACTCGTACTACCAAAACCCAAACACAAACTGGAAGTAACTTTCAATTATTTGAGAATCCACGTAACTGCTTCCCAATGTTCGCTACCAGGATTTGACAAATACCTGCTCACAACGCCAACTGCATGAGCAATATCTGGCCGTGTACAAACCATTGCATACATAAGACTCCCTACAGCAGAGGAGTAGGGAACTGCTGCCATATCATCTCTCATTTCCTTGGTAGAAGGACACATGCACTTTGTCAACTTAATATGACTAGCCAGTGGTGTGCTAACTGGTTTAGCATCACTCATATTGAACCTTGCAAGCACCCGTTCAACATACTTCTCTTGTGATAACCACAACCTCTTGGCTTTCCTGTCATTAACAATCTTCATACCCAAAATCTGTTTAGCTGGACCTAAGTATCAAAGGACTTGAACAACTTACCCTTGAGCCTGCGAATCATATCAGCAATCCTGCCCAACTATCAATATATCATCTACATATAGCAACAAAATAACGAAGTTACCATCCGTGAACCTTTTAACATACACACAATGATCTGCAACCGTTCTATTGTAACCTTGATCCACCATAAATGAATCAAATTTCATGTACCACTGCCTTGGGGCTTGTTTCAGGCCGTACAAACTTTTCTTCAACTTGCAAACCAAGTGTTCTTTCCCTTTAACTTCAAATCCCTCTGGTTGTTCCATGTAGATTTCTTCCTTCAAATCATCATGAAGAAAAACTAGTCTTCACATCCAACTGCTCAAGCTCAAGATCCATACTAGCTACTAACCCCAGGACTACTCGAATAGAAGTCATCTTCACAACAGAAGAAAAAATCTCATCGAAGTCAATACCTTGCTTTTGAGCAAAACCCTTGACGACTAATCGAGCCTTGTACTTCACTAGTTTTTCACCATCCTTCTTAAGCTTAAACACTCATTTGTTCTTCAATGCTTTCCTGCCTTTCGGAAGTGTAATCAACTCATAGGTGTGATTCTTGTGCAAAGAATCCATCTCATCATGCATAGCTCTCAGCCAATTGCTTTTCTCCTTATGAGTCTTGACTTCCTGAAAATCCTCTGGCTCCCCTTCCTCAGCAACTAAAAGATATTTAGATGAAGGATATCTGGCTGATGGCACACATTCTCTAGTGGATCTTCTTAGCTGAGATTCTTCAATGTCAGGTTGCTCCCCCTGATCAACACTCTCTGCATCTGACTCATCACCATCGTGCAAATCTGTATCAGTCATATCTTCATTCTGACCTCCTTCTCCAACTGTGGCATCCTGTACTGGAGATGGAACTTCGTTGAGATCTGGAACTATATTATCTCTAGGTTGTGTAGCATTATCAAAATGCTCATAATTCTGGTGCTCATGAAACACCACATCTTTGCTCCTGAATAATTTTCTCTGACACTGGATCCCATAACCGGTATCCAAACTCTGCATCTCCATAGCCAACAAATACACATGGAGTAGACTTGTCATCAAATTTCGATCTTTGTTCCTTGGGGATATGTGCAAAAGCCTTGCACCCAAATACCCTTAAATAAGAATAAGACAAATCCTTACCACTCCAAATCTTTTATGGAATCTGAAAATCCAACGGTGCTGATGAGATTTATTAATATGCTGGAATACCTGGTTTTTTGTTCTCAACAAAAATACTCAAACCTTCCGCGAAGCATCATCAATAAAGGTAACAAAGTACCTATTTCCACCCAAAGACTCAACCTCAATGGGTTCAAATACATCAGAATATACTCTCTCTAGTAGCTCTGATTTCCTTTTAGCTGAACTACTAAAAGAAACTCTATGTTGTTTCCCAAACAAACAATAATCACAAGGGCTTAAAACAGTACCTTTAGCAAAAGGAATGAGTGACCTTTTTGCTAATAACTGCAACCCTTTCTCACTCATGTGGCCAAACCTCTTATGCCATAAGTTTGGTGAAGAGTCATCCTCAACTGCATTCAATTCACTAGAACACACTTTCACATGATTCTTGTACAACGAACAACAAGCAACACCTCTTGCAATCACCATAGAGCCCTTGGTAAGCTTCCACTTTTCACTGCCAAAGTGATTCTCATTAGCCTTCTCTGTCCAAGGCCATGCCAGAAATCAAGTTGAGACGTAAATCAGAAACGTGTCTAACATCCCTCAAGGTAACAGTGCAACCAACACCTGTCTGAATGCAAACATCACCAATTCCAATAATCTTGGACTGATCAGTATTTCCCATTCTTATGTACCCAAAGTCTCCAGCTTTGTAAGTTGTGAAAAATTCTCTCTTAGATGTAGCATGATACGAGGCACCAGTATCAACCACCCAATCAACTTTCTGATCATCAACATGTAAGCATTCTTCTTCCCCAAATGAAAGAATCACAACATCTTCGGTGACTGTGGTTGCAGCGTTCTTCTCCTCAACCTTCCCCAGCTCACCATTTTTCTGCTTGTCTAACCAGATTCTGCAATTTTCTTGTAATGACCTTCCTTATTACAATGGAAGCATCTATACATTTCACCTTTGTCTGGTCTTTGACTTGCTCCTGTAATTTTTGCTTTTGTTGCGACTTGTATCTTCTTTGTGAGATCCTCTAAAATTGCTTCTGCCCTTCTTCTCTGTGACAAGAGCATGAGTCTCAAAATTTACGCCTTGCTCCTTTCGTCTTGTCTCCTCATTATGAAGATTGTCCTTGACCATCTGCATAGTCATTTTTCCTTCTGGAGCTGAATTGCTTAGAGACACCACCAAAGTCTCCCAGCTGTTTGACAACGAAATGAGAAGCAAAAGAGCCTGAATCTCATCATCAAGATTCAACTTCATGGTGGACAATTGGTTCACCAATCCTTATTCGAACTCACTCATATGCTTCGACACACTGCTCCCGTCCTTGTACTTTAAATTCACAATTTTTCGAATGACAAAAGTTTTATTTTGTGCATTCTTCTTCTCGTACATAGACTCTAGTATTGTCCATAAATTATGAGCATCTGTCTCCTGCGAAACATGGTGGAACACACTTTGATCAATCCATGGTCGGATGTGACAAATAGTCTTCCTATTCATTTTATTCCAATCAACCTCAGACTTATTCCGCGGCTTCTTTCTCTTGAGCTCCAACGGATCATACAGATCCTTGCAATAAAGGATATCCTCCATTCTGGACTTCCAGATCGAAACATTTGAAGAGGTCAATTTAATCATGGCTCCGACTTATTCCTCCATAAAATTTATCAAAAACAACCGAGCAAATAACCTTAGCTCTGATACCAGTTGTTGGAAAAAAATCACCTCCCAAATATTGTTGTCTTTGATAAATTAGACGGATAAAATATCAGCACATGCCAAACAGATTAAATTTGCAGTTCCACCAAAATAATAACCATGCAGGAAATAATGAGTAGAAATATCCAACCATGAGACACCAAGAATTTTACGTGGAAAACCCTCTAAAAATAAGAGGTAAAAACCACGGGACAAACTCCGAACAATTCACTATAATAAACTGAGAGAATACAAAGATATCTTAATTTGAGTACAAACTCAAATTACTTCACCACAATAACTATGTGATGAAACCTAAATAAAACTCTTATTTATTTGAACTACCTTTCTCTCTCAATTTTCTAAAGCTTCACAAAAACTACTCTCTTTTTCGGATGTTTTGCTTCTCCGAATTGGTGTGTCTTTCTTCTTCCATTTGCTGCTTTTTTATAGCCGAATAGAGGAGAAGAGGAGTAAATGAGGTGGGCAAAATTTTCATGGGCGGGGAAGGTGGAATTTTCAATGAGCGGGGCAATAAATGAGGTGAGGAATTTTGTTGACCAACACGAATATGGTCCTAATTGACATCTTTAATTTAGGCATTGTTGAAAGCATTGGTATTTGCACATAGTTGGGCTGCTGGGTATCTTCTTTTCCTTATGTAAACTGTTCATCTCTCTACAAGAGCCTCATATCCTCATTGTAAATGAAATTAGTGACACATGGACTACAATATTTTATCCTTGGGGTAAATGTTTACTGCACTGGAAGCATTTATGATTGATGAATTTATATTAAGCACTTTAGACTTTATACTAAGTTTTGTTCCCTTTGTCTCGCAAAGCTGAATAAAAATACAATAGTTTTGCAACAAAATAGAATGCGAAAAGGACAATCTTTGTGAAACGGAGATAGTATTTGTAATGTTCGGATTTCTCACATGGTAACGACACAGACTCACGAATGCTCATATTTGATCATTCTGTATCCAGGAGGATTTGAAGGATTGGACTGTTGATGTGCTCACAGTTGCATTTACACGGGTTGAAGAAAGTGTTAGACACAGGTCCAAATGAACATTTTCCCCTCAACTTTCCTCTATTTATGGATTCTTGGGCTTGGTAACGTCCTTGAGGTTTGGAAACACAGTCTGCAAAGTCCAACAATGCTAAAATTTCTGCCTTTGCTTGCGCTTTAGCATTAAACTGGCTTGTAGGAATCTTGCTGCCCCCAGAGAAAAGCAAAAAATTATGCCAATATATTTGATTTGAAGATTCGCACTGTATACAAAGTCCGAATATTTACAAAAATACAGAAATACAGTTGATCATGTTTCCTTCTGGTATTTATTTAATTGAAAAAGAACTGCTGTAATTGACAATGAATTCTGGTGCATGCCTTAAATGCATAAATTGTATACTTGTGTTGCTATCTTATAGATTTTTGAGTAAAAGATCAAGTGAGCTGGGCTTCAACCCCCGCCATTTTATTGCTGGAAGGAATTTTAACTATTTAAAACTACCCTACTTGCTCTACTTATGACTGCAGACAATATGTTGTTGCTTAGCACGAGTTTTGTTATAAAAGTATTGTATTAGACTATACTAATATAATAATTATAATAATATACTAATATTATGTTACGATGATTTTTAGAAAAATAATTATTTCTTTTTAAAATATATTATTTAACTTATAATTTTAACTAATTACTGATGAAAAATTAAATAAATTGAAAATTTTACAATAATAGTCATTTTTTATATAATATAAATGATAGTATTCATCATTAAATTAATGAGTTTATTTGTTTATATATTCATCTATTTATGTATTAGTAAAATCTTATTTAAACTCAAATAGTTATAATTATATAATTTAACAATAAAATATATTATATAATTAAATAGTATTGCTATCAAGAATATAAATGTTCAAAAACATTAACTAAATTGAAAAATATGGTAATCCATATCATGTATTTGCTTTGAATTTTTATAGGCCATACACCATCTATGTGACGCCCCCAAAATAGGTCTACATAATTCATTTTGAGTCGTCAAATACATGATACATAATTCAAATACAAACTTCCATATTTATAACTATTAAATTATCGTGCAAAATACGACAACACATAATTTATGAGTTTGAATACAAATATTGCACCGTACATAATACAACAATATCTAAACTCAAATTAAGTTTTCATTATAGTTATTATCACACTATTTCACAACATAGTGAAGACTTCTATAGTAACTATCTTGGACCATTACTTCACTCTCCGACTAGTCCTAGCTACACTTTCATTTTCTGAGAAGAACAATGAAACAAAAAGAAAAATGGTGAGCTCAACTAGCCCAGTAAAAAATATTATGACTAAGATAATGAAGAATAAATTATCTTTAGCCTTCAACAAATCAGATAAAATATAATGGACAGCAAGTTTTAGATCAATATTCGCAGCGAAAATAACAATTCATTAGAAGAGTTAAGTAGAGAATGAAATCTACTATCATCTAAGAATTTAAAAGTCTATCTCATCAATATTTTATCCCTGTAACATCAATCAATATATATCTTGAATCAAATATTCATCTTTGCACTACCACTAATACAAAGTAGTAAATAGACAACACTTAAACCACAACGTTTTTATAAAAAACGTTGTGATATTTTTTTCACAACGTTTTTTAATAAAACGTTGTAGATACATATAAAAAAACATTATCTATTTAAAAGGATATTTTTTGGTTTTAATTAGGATAACGTTTTTTTAAAAAAACTGTTATGTACGTAAAAACACGGAGCAAAATATGAGAGGGAGAAATGAAATGCGAATAGCGAAGTCATCGAGACATAAACTGAACACTGCAATACAGAGAGAGAATCCCCATAAAAAGAAGTGAACCAAAGTACTACTACAAGAGTTGCAAAACAACATCTCTTCACTCGGTCTGGAGTTCCAAATCTCATTTTTCACCCCCTTCCTTGTTTGCGCTCACTAATATTGAGGAATAGTGAGTGAGTGAGTGAAGGGTTTTGGGGAATATGTCAGACCTAGACTAGGAAAATAGAGCAGCTGAAGAACTACGAGCCTCTCAAAGAGTTAGAGGTCAAGTCTCTTTGCCTCGTTGAAGAGAGCAACGTTCAAAGGGTTGATGCACCTGTCACTGCAATTCACATATACACCCTCCCTCTTTTCCCTAATTTTATTTTATTCACTGTCGTTCTTCAATGTTGGATTAGTTCCATTAATATTCTTTATTGATGTTGAAAGAGTTCACCGGTCTTGATTTTTAGGTTAGTGGATCGATCTAGGTTCGGTTGGAGGAGGACCATGAATGAATGACTAAATGACTTAATCCGGGATGATTTTGGGAGAAAATGGAGGATCAATTATTAGGGTTTTGGACGTAGAGGAAGGAGACGATGCAGCTTCACTTCTCACCTAGCATGAGAAGTATAATGATATCGAGCAACAATGGGTTTATTGACTTGATGAAGATCAAGGTTGCAGCTCGCCATATTTCTTACCGTATGCTTTTCCATACGATTCTCATCCTCGCTTTTTTGTTACCTTTTGTCTTCATTCTCACTGCTCTTGTGACCCTTGAAGGCGTCAACAAGTGCTCTTCATTTGGTAATCCTCCTCTTTTTCCATTCATTAAATGGGTATATGGCTACCTGTTGATTGCTTAAATGTATCTATATATACATATAACATGATTCATTTATCTAGATCTTAATTCGATTCAATAGCATTTGTGAATTATTCACTGTCAGTGAAATATCTATTTATTAATTATATTAGATTGGGAGTAAAATTGCATCCCTTTCTCCATATTTCAGGCTTCAGTTTTTATGAGAGATCTGAAACTAGTTAATTTTGTTAATAATGTTTAATTTTGTTCAGTATTCTTTGCATCAGCTTGCCTTGTGACACTAGTGTTATAATGTATGTCTGATTAGATCTGTTTCTAAGTTGGCTCATGATGGGAAAAATGAATAGTTTTAAAATGCCGGGTTTGTTGTTTGGGCAAAAAGGAATTGATGTTAAATGTTATCAATACTTGTTTTACCATAGTTTTGATTGGATTGGTTTATATTTTGATTTTTGACTGAGTTCTACACACTCTCTCTTCTAATTGTGGAGGTACAAAATTATATCTATACTCCTAACCTGCTGGCATTATAATACGTGCTCAGTTATTCATTTCAGCTTGTGTTCTTTTGTCTTTATGTGTTGCCATTGCTTTTTCTGTAAAGAGTAGTATTTCCAAGTTTAAATGGTGCATTTTGTATTGCAATTATTTTCTTTCTTTGCATCTGCATATGTTCTTTTGTTTGTCTATTGTTGTATCATCATGATGTTATCTTTGTTTTTGCATTTAGGTGCCCTTGCCTTGTATAAACCACTTTTTACATCTATATATTGTTTAAATTATTGATGTTTGCTACATTTTAAAAAAAAAAGTTTTCTGCCTTTTTAAATGTGTTAACATGTCTGTATCAACATACAATTGGTTTCATTCTTTCGTTTTATCCATTCTTCAGATTGTTTAGGCAGGCGTTTGGTGTGAGACCCCAAATTTTATGAATAAAGATTTAAAATTCCGTGAAATATTTTTTTTGAATATTATGGTGTGGATTTGATATAATGTTATAGTTGTGGGTAATATTTATAAATTTTGCAAAGTAAGCAAGTTGTTATACAATATTTGATTGGTCGGAGAATATTCTTTTTGTCGGAGAATATCCGTACGACGACACAATCATTGGTGGACCCCACAAGGGAAGTATTGTCGTAGTTAGAAAACGACAGAATTATCTTTTTATAAAAATAACGGCGAAAGTGTTACCGTTAAAACTGTTGAACTACCCGGTAGTAAAAGTGCAGTAATACGCGTGGTTGCATAGTAGCACACTGTATTGATTATTGATGCTTACATAAGAAGTCACTCAGTTATTCTCAATTATTGCTACAGTAATTGCTGCATCATATCTCTCATATTATTGATTCAATTATTGTCACAATATCATCTGTATAATATGTTGTATTATTAAATCAATAATTGAGACGACAAAGTTATTCATATTATTATTTATAATATTGACAATTTCTAGAAGTTATTGCCTGGATAGTGTTTGCATAGTAAAATCTTTTTATATAAAACAGAATACTTTTATAAAGTTATTTATTTTATTAGACAATAATTAGAATATATTATATTTTATTATGCATAGTATTTGCATAGTGTTTGCATATTAATTTTTTTTATATAAAACAGAATACTTTTATAAAGTTATTTATTTTATTAGACTATAAATAGAATATATTATATTTTATTTAAAAGTTTTTGTTTTATTAGAATATTTTATTAATATTGCATTGTAAATCAATATGGACCGTCCGTTTAAAAGTAAATCAATCTGGACCGTTCATGAATTATTTACTATTCAGTTCATTCTCCTATAAATAGAAACTTATTCCTTCATTATTTCTTACGAATTCACTGAAACTCTAGAGAGGGAAACTATAGAGAGAAAGAAGAAAAGTATTCTGCTACCTCACTTTTCCAATATCCAGTTCTTCTAAGGTAAGGGATATTATTTCTTTTGTATTCATGAAGAGAACTTTTGTTATTCCATTCTTTATTATCCTGTTGGAATAACCTGTATACACAGGCTACCCTATACTTGGTGAAATTCTTCTGTTATTCCATTCTATATTATTATGTTGGAATAACCTGTATATGCGAAGTACCGCATACATGGTGAAATTCTTCTGTTATTTCATTCTTTATTATTATGTTGGAATATCCTATCTGTGCGTATTACACATGACCTGGTTCCATTATTTATATTCTGTTAGAATAACCTGTCTGTGCGGTCTATCGCATGCCTGGTGAAGTCTTTTGTCATTTCATTCTTTATTATTCTGTTAGAATATCCTGTTTGCGCGTTTACGCATGACCTGGTTCCATTATTTATTATTCTGTTGGAATAACCTGTCTGTGCGGTCTATCGTATGTATGGTGAATTCTTCTGTTATTCCATTCTTTATTATTCTGTTGGAATAACCTGTCTATGTGGATTACCACATGCATGGTGAATGACCCTTCGTATTCATTTCTTATTAAATTGTGAAAATGATCTGTCTACGTGGATTACCGCATAGAGGGGGAAAATCCATTTGCAGTTTTATATATTCTGTTATACTCAGTTGGTTAAAGCTTTGACTTCTATACTCCATGAAATTAGTGAAATATCCTTGATATTTGCGCTTCATCCAGTATCTTTTCATGGAAATATTCTTCTGAGCATTCTTGAATTTTACTCTACAAAGCAGTATCATGTTGACAATTTAGACGTTATTTGTTCCTGGATAAATTAATTCTTGAACTTATTTTTATTGAATTCTTATATAATTGTCATCATCCTCATATTTATATTATGTTGAAAGTCATCTGTGGCCTGTAGTGCATAGATGGACTAGGTATGATTATGACCAGGGATTATTCGGTATAATCATGACCGTAATGTTACAAATGATGTGGTTAAAGTCCTCATTGGCCCGTAGAGCATTGATGGACAGTTGTTGGCATGATCATGACCATTGATGAATACACGAATATCATTGGCCCGTAGTGCATGGATAATTTATGGTTGTGATACTAATGAATATCCTTGGCCGTAGTGCAAGGATGATGTTGAGTATTTATTAAGCTGAGTCCCAGCGATAAAAGTGATGAAAAACCTTTTTAAAATATAAAAGATAGTAGATTTTATTCTCTACTTGACTCTTTTAATGGATTTCTTGTTCCGCTGTAGTTAAACTTGATGTTTGTTATATTGTATCAGTTTAACACTGTTGAAGGTTAACAATAATTTATTCTATACTATCTTAGTCATAATATTTCTTACTGGGCTAGTTGAGCTCACCCCTTTCTTTCACTGTTCTCTTCAAGAAATTAGAACGTAGCCGGGACTACTCGGGGAACGGAGTGACGGTCCAGATTACAATATTAGTAGTCCTCACTATTCTGTTAAATAGTGTGACAATAAATATAATAAGGACTCCTATGAGTGTGGATATTGTCTAGATGATAATATTCTTATTAAAACTCTCAATTTATGTTTTGTCGTATTTTACACGATAACTGTAATATTAAGTTGTATTTGTAATCTGTACCATGTATCTGGTGACCCAAGATGGGTTATGTAAACCTATTTTTGGGGGGCGTCACATAAGGGGTATTATTCTTTCGTATTCATGAAAAGAGTTATTTTCTTTCAATACTCATAAGAGATATTGTTTTTCCATTCTTTATTATTATGTTGGAATAACTTGTCTATGCGAAGTACCGCATACATGGTGAAATTCTTCTGTTATTCCATTCTTTATTATTATGTTGGAATAACCTGTCTGCGCGGTCTTTCGCATGCCTGGTGAATTTTGTTGTTATTCTATTCTTTATTATTTTGTTGGAATATCCTGTCTGTGATGATTACGCATGACCTGGTTCCGTTCTTTATTATTCTGTTGGAATAACCTGTCAGTGCGGTCTATCGCATGCATGGTGAGTTCTTCTGTTATTCCATTCTTTATTATTCTGTTGGAATAACCTGTCTATGTGGATTACCACATGCATGATGAATGATCCTTCATATCCATTCTTTATTAAATTGTGAAAATGATCTGTCTACGTGGATTACCACATGGCGGATGAAAATCCATTTGTAGTTTCGTATATTATATTTTACTCGTATGAGATATCATTTCTTTTATAATCGTCATGAAATATCATTTTATTTGGTATTTTTCTATTACGAGTTATTATTTACGGGTTACTATTCACCCGGTTACTATTCACTCAGTTATTCGGAGCACTTTTCATGTCGGAATACTATTCATGAGTTACTATTCACGGGTTACTATCCAAATTACTATTCACCCGAATATTATTCACCCGAATATTATTCACCCGAATATTATTCACTCGGGTATTTGGGGTACTTTTCATGCCGGAGTACTATTCACGAGGTACTATTCCTGAAGTACTATTCACGGGTTATTATTTACCCGAAAAATATATTTCTTTTCTGTCTAAATTATTTTTGGTATATGAATATTATTCTTGAATTTTACTTCACAAAGCAGTATCATGTTGACAATTTGAAAGTTATTGATTTTTGGATAAATTAAATTATAAATCTTTAAAATTTATCCTTGAACTTGTTTTATTGAATTATTATGTCATTGTCATCATCCTCATGCTTATATTGTGATGAAAGTCATCTTTGGCTTACGTGCATAGATGAACTTGGTATGATTATGACCAGAGATTATTCGGTATAATCATGACCGTAATGTAACGAATGATGTGGTAAAAGTTCTCACTGGCTTGTAGTTCATTGATGGATAGTTGTTGGTATGATTATGACCAGGGATTATTCGGTATAATCATGACCATTGATGATTACATGAATATCCTTGGCCGTGGTGCAGGAATGATTCGATTTTATTTATTAAGTTGAGTTTCAGCGATAAAGTTGATGAAAAACTTTTTAAATCATAGAAGATAGTAGATTTTATTCTATACTTGACTCTTCTAATGAATTGCTTATTCCGCTGCAGTTGTTCATCTAAAAGTTGTTGTCTATTGTATTCTATCAGTTGTTATACAGTTGAAGGTTAAGGATAATTTATTTTGAATTATCTTAGTCATAATATTTCTGTATTCAATGTTCTCTTCAGGAAATGAGAATATAGCTGGGACGAATCGGGAAATGGAGTGATGGTCCAGGATAAATGGCTTTAGTAGTCCTCACAATTCTACGGAATAATGTGATAATAATTATAATGAGGACACCATTGAGTGTGGATATTGTCTAGATGACAATATTCTTGTTTAAACTCTCAGCTATGTTTTGTCATATTTTACACGACTGTTGTATAATTAAGTTGTATTTGAATTTATGTACCATGTATCTGGCGACTCAAGATGGGTGATGTATACCTGTTTTGGGGGAGTCACAGTTGGTATCAAAGCTTAGGGATATGATCCCTGCTGAGATGTGAGACAAGAACTAGGAGGGGAGAGACGGGGAATTCCTTCGCTAGTATGACCTACCTAAGTTTATTTGGTATTTAATTGGTCGGTCAGAGTATAGGGATAATATGTGATATGTTAATTAACCCTTGT
The DNA here is from genome assembly GCA_020205505.1 of Panax japonicus. Lineage (NCBI taxonomy): Eukaryota > Viridiplantae > Streptophyta > Magnoliopsida > Apiales > Araliaceae > Panax > Panax japonicus. Next base: position 30,322,749 of record CM035093.1, on the reverse strand, counting down.
TTTGTGGTAGTATTTGAAAATGGCATCCGAAAATGTCGAGATAAGCAATGAAGCACATGAGACCGTTGAGTCACCAATGATCAATACCCAGGATAATGTGGAATAGGAAGACAATAATCCTCAAGTAAATAACAAGACCGATCAGATGATGAATGATTAGATGTTCAGAGACTTTATGCAATTCATGCAACATCAGGCGAGAGAGACTCCTGTTCAAAATATAGGTGGAAACACGGACAACTCTCGCACGGTCACCGCTAAGCAGTTCAAAGAGCTGGGACCACCGAAGTTTTTTGGAGAGCCAAAACCACTTAAGGTGGAGACGTGGATAAAGCAGATCAATAAGATATTTGATGTTTTGGGATGCTCCGAGGAGCAAAAAGTTCCCTTTGCCACCTTCATGTTACGAGCAGAGGCAGATTATTGGTGGGAATCTGTAAAGCGTACTCAACCTTCCGCACTGAAGATGTCTTGGGAGAAGTTCCAAGAACTGTTCAACGATAAGTACTTTCCTGAAAGTATTCGTCATATGAAGGAGGTAGAGTTCGTCAAGCTTGAGCAAAACAATATGACTGTGGCACAGTACGAAGCTAAGTTTATCGAGTTATCTCGGTTTGCGTCCCACTTGGTTGATAATGAGGAGAGAATGACGCGGATGTTTCTAAGAGGTTTGAAACCCGAGATACGTCAATACCTAATTTCTCACAAACTTTGTTTATATTCAGATGTTGTGAATAGGGCTCAGTTATTGGAGCGTGATAATGAGTCAGCGCAACCAAAAGGCAACGACCAACAACACGATAATAATCGTACCGGTGGCAACGGCCATCGGAACAATGATAACCGTCGTGGGGGAAATTATCATGCCAAGAATGGTAACCATTTCAGTGGTTATCATGGCCAAGATAATAGAAGTGGAAAATTCAGGAAGATAAGATTTAACAATGATGGGAAGATGTCGGCAGCAGCACCAACACCAGCAACAAATTCTAGGGGAGGAGAACGACCGCCAATTAGATGCTATAGATGCGGAGAGGAGGGACACATAAGTCCAAACTGTTCACAGCCTTCCAAGGTATGTTTTAGTAATGGAAAAGACAGTCACCTAGCCCGACTTTGTCGTGCACCAAAGTTAAGTCCAGTTGGGACGGTGGCACCAAAGGCGGATACGGACAAAACAAAGTCGGTGGTTTCAGGAAGAGCATTTTTCGTGACTTCTCAAAAAGCTAGTAACCCGAACGAAGTTAGCATGGGTTAGTTAATTATAAATTCTCGTGAAGTCTATATCTTATTAGATACCGGTTTTACCCATTATTTTATCTCTTTTGCTTGCGCTCAACATTTAAATTTGACTCTAGAGAAGTTAGACTTTGACTTATTGGTTGAAACTTCGTTAGTAGAAACCTTCATTTCATGTGCCATCCAAGTCTTGGATGAGAGTCACAGTTTTTAAATGATATTTCTATTGTTAATAAATTTCCTGACGTATTCTTGAAGACTTCTTAGCCTACCCCTTGAGCGTGAAATCGATTTTTTAATTGACCCCAGTACAAAACCCATTTCTAAAACCCTCAAATATTTCCTCAACTAAAATGAACGTAACATGCACCAAAGACGTTGGCTTGAGCTGTTGAAGATTACGATCATACCATTCAATGTCATTGTGGAAGAGAGAACGTGGTAGCTGGCGCGTTGAGTAGAAGATCGTATGCGTTTACGAGTACGATGTTGTTAACACAAAAATCCATTTCGTATAACTTACAAATGATGAAGATATAATTAAAGACTCTAAGGACCCACGTGGTGATATCAAATATACGAGTAAAATCGACTTTAATCGATAAAGTTAAAGTCGTGCAAGCTACATACTCAGAGCTGATGAATGTGAAGAAGAAGGTTCAAGAGGGCATTATTCTAGAAGCAAGAATCGATGAAGAGAGGAAATCTCAACCCTTGATTTTATTGGCCCATTTGAAATCCTTGAACGAGTAGGAACTGTGGCCTATAGACTCGTTTTACCGCCAAGTATGTTGCGTGTTTATAACTTTTTTTTACGTATCGATGTTACGTAAAAATGTGGACGACCCGAACTACATTATTGAATTAGAACTAGTCGAGATAGCAGAAGATTTAACGTATTAGGAGATACGTGTTAAAATCTTGGATAAGAAGGATCATATTCGACGCTCTAAAGTTATATCTCAAGACTTAGAATCTGAAATGAAGTCAAGGTATCCTCATCTCTTCGGCATACCAGGTACGTACGTAAATTTCGAGGGCGAAATTTCATAAGGATGAGAGATTGTGAGACCCCAAATTTTATGAATAAAGATTTAAATTTCGCGAAATATATTTTTTGAATATTATGGTGTGAATTTGATATAATGTTATAGTTGTGGGTAATATTTATAAATTTTACAAAGTAAGCAAGTTGTTATATAATATTCGATTGGTCGGGGAATATCTGTACGACGACACAATCATTGGTGGACCCCACAACAGAAGTATTGTCGTAGTTAGAAAACGACAAAATTATTTTTTTATAAAAATAATGGCGAAAGTGTTACCGTTAAAACTGTTGAACTACCCGGTAATAAAAGAACAGTAATACGCGTGGTTGCATAGTAGCACACATTATTGATTATTGATGCTTACGTAAGAAGTCACTCAGTTATACTCAATTATTGCTACAGTAATTGCTGCATCATATCTCTCATATTATTGATTCAATTATTGTCACAGTATCATATGTATAATATGTTATATTATTAAATTAATAATTGAGACGACAAAGTTATTCATATTATTATTTACAATATTGACAATGTCTAGAAGTTCTGTCAAGGAGAGGCTTGGTCACCTAATTGCGCGCCAATAAGGAGAAATTCTTATCGAAAAGACCCCTTTTTTCTGGGAACGACCTGGTTGTTAAATATTGTGAATTATAATATTAATGATGAATAAGTTCGTGTTGATTAAATATGAAATTGATAGTTCCATTATGTTGGAATTATTAGTGTTAGTGGAAATTGACATTTATTTCGATAATAATTGATGTCTGGAGGTTATATTGACCAATCAGATAATTAACCGGATAAATGAGCAATTAATTGTTATTGATTCACATGATTATAACTATTTATTCACATGTGTGTACTGTTGAATCACATTCATTTACTATTAGGGGAGTTGGTGCAAGATTGATAATACTTGCATGACTAAGTTAAAAATGGAGGTATAGATGGAGGTACTATACTTTAATTCGTATTTTTACATGTCTAGAACTATTGATTCACATGATTTACTATTAGGGGAGGTGGTGCAAGTTTGATAATACTTGTAGGACTAAATTAAAAATAAAGGAAAAGAGGAAGGTATTATACTATAATATTTTGAGCCCCAAAACGTGCAATTATCGAAACTATATTTTCCTATAAATAGAAGCTCATTCCTTCATTATTTTTCACCAATTCACTAAAGCTATAGAGCAATTATTATAGAGAGAAATTATAGAGAGAAAGAAGAAGAGAAGTCTGCTATCTCACTATTCCAGTATCCAGTCTTCTTTTGAGGTAAGGGGTATTATTCTTTCGTATTCATGAAGAGAGTTATTTTCTTTCAATACTCGTAAGAGCTATTGTTATTCCATTCGTTATTATTATGTTGGAATAACCTGTCTATGCGAAGTACCACATACATGGTGAAATCCTTCTGTTATTCCATTCTTTATTATTTTGTTGGAATAACCTGTCTGTGTGGTCTATCGCATGCCTGGTGAATTCTGTTGTTATTCCATTCTTTATTGGCAAAAAGCACCTTTTGGCCACTGTGGTTATAGTGATTTAACGAATTAGCCACTGTGCTTTTAAAATATTCAATTAACCCACTAAACTTTTTAAAAATTAACAATCAACCCATTCCGTCCAAAAAATTGGACGGACGTTAACAGCTGGCTTTAAAAAAAATAAAATGATGTGGTAATTACGTGGCAACAGATTTTAAAAAAATTAATGCTGACATGGCAAAAAAAATACATAATATTCATTTTAAAGTTTTAAAAATAACAAAAATATAATAAAATAAAACAGATTTTTTTTAAAAATATTATTTTTAATAAAAACAGATTTTTTTAAAAAACATATTTTTTTTAAAAAAAACGGAACTTTAGTAAAAAACAGATTTTAAAAAAAAAATAGAAACAGCTTTTTTTAAAAAACATATTTTTTTTAAAAATCATATTTTTTTTAAAAACAGATTTGACAAATTTTTTTAAAAACAGTTTTTTTTAAAAAACAAATTTTTTTAAAAACAGATTTTTTTTTAAAACAACAAATTTTTTTAAAAACAGATTTTACAAATTTTTTTAAAAACATATTTTAAAAAATCTGTTTTATAAATTTTTTTTTAAAAAAAGTATTTTTTTTAAAATAAATTATGTTTTTTTAAAAAAGTTGAATTTTTTTAAAAAACGTACTTTTTTTGAAAAACACAATTTTTTAAAAAAACAGGTTTTTTAAAAAAAACATAATTATTTTAAAAAAAAATCTTTTTTTTAAAAAAAATTTAAAAAAAGATTTTTTAAAATCTGTTTTTTTTAAAAATTTGATTTTTTAAAAAATTTGTTTTAAAAAAAAAATTTAAAAATTTGTTTTTTAAAAAAATTGTTTTTTTAAAAAAAATTTATTTTTTTTAAAAATTCGTTTTTTTTAAAAAAATTGTTTTTTAAAAAAATATTTTTTTAAAAAAATCTATTTTTTTAAAAAAAATGTTTTTTTCTAAAAAAGTACGCTTTTTAAAAAATCTGTACTTTAAAAATTTAAATCTGTTTTTAAAAAAAAATTAAAAAAATTGTTTTTTTAAATTTTTTTTAAAAAAAATCTGTTTTTAAAATAAATTGTTTTTTTAAAAAAAGCTGTTTTTAAAAAAATTGTTTTTTTAAAAAAAACTGCTTTTTAAAAAAAATTGTAAAATCTGTTTTTAAAAAAAATTGTTTTTTAAAAAAATCTGTTTTTATTAAAAATAATATTTTTAAAAAAAATCTTTTTTATTTTATTATATTTTTGTTATTTTTAAAACTTTAAAATGAATATTATGTAAATTTTTGCCACGTCAGCATTAATTTTTTTAAAATCTGTTGCCACGTAATTACCACATCATTTTATTTTTTTTTAAAAGCCAGCTGTTAACGTCCGTCCAATTTTTTGGATGGAATGGGTTGATTGTTAATTTTTAAAAAGTTTAGTAGGCTAATTGAATATTTTAAAAGCACAGTGGCTAATTCGTTAAATCACTATAACCACAGTGGCCAAAAGGTGTTTTTTGCCATTCTTTATTATTCTGTTGGAATATCCTGTCTGTGCAAATTACGCATGACCTGGTTCCGTTCTTTATTATTCTGTTGGAATATCCTGTCTGTGCGGATTACGCATGACCTGGTTCCATTCTTTATTATTCTTTAGAATAACCTATCTGTGTGGTCTATCGCATGCATGGTGAATTTTTCTATTATTCTATTCTTTATTATTCTGTTGGAATAACCTGTCTATGTGGATTACCACATGCATGGTGAATGATCCTTCATATTCATTCTTTATTTAATTGTGAAAATGATCTGTCTATGTGGATTACCGCATGGCGGATGAAAATCCATTTGCAGCTTCGTATATTCTATTATACTCGTATGAGATATCATTTCTTTTGTAATCATCATGAAATATCATTTTATTTGGTATTTTTCTATTACGAGTTACTATTCACAGGTTACTATTCACCAAGTTACTATTCACTCTAGTATTATTCACTCGGGTATTCGGGGCACTTTTCATGCCAGAGTACTATTCACGAGTTACTATTCACGGGTTACTATTCACCCAAATATTATTTATTCGGGTATTTGGGGTACTTTTAATGCCGGGGTACTATTCACGAGGTACTATTCCCAAAGTATTATTCACGGGATACTATTTACGGGGTACTATTTACCCGAAAAATATTTTTTTTTTCTGTCTAAATTATTTTTGGTACATGAATATTATTCTTGAATTTTACTCCACAAAGCAGTATCATGTTGACAATTTGGAAGTTATTGATTTTTGGATAAATTAAATTATAAATCTTTAAAATTTATCCTTGAACTTGTTTTATTGAATTATTATGTCATTGTCATCATCCTCATGCTTATATTGTGATGAAAGTCATCTTTGTCTTACGTGTATAAATGGACTTGGTATGATTATGACCAGGGATTATTCGGTATAATCATGACCGTAATGTAACGAATGATGTGGTAAAAGTTCTCATTGGCCTGTAGTTCATTGATGGACAGTTGTTGGTATGATTATGACCAGAGATTATTTGGTATAATCATGACCATTGATGATTACATGAATATCATTGGCCGTGGTGCAGGAATGATTCAATTTTATTTATTAAGCCGAGTCTCAGCGATAAAGTTGATGAAAAACTTTTTAAATCATAGAAGATAGTAGATTTTATTCTATACTTGACTCTTCTAATGAATTGCTTATTCCGCTGCAGTTATTGATCTAAAAGTTGTTATCTATTGTATTCTATCAATTGTTATCTATTGCCGTGCACCAAAGTCAAGTCCAACTGGGACGGTGGCACCAAAGGCGGATACAGACAAAACAAAGTCGGTGGTTTCAGGAAGAGCATTTTTCGTGACTTCTCAAAAAGCTAGTAACCCGAACGAAGTTAGCACGTGTTAGTTAATTATAAATTCTTGCAAAGTCTATACCTTATTAGATACCGGTTTTACCCATTATTTTATCTCTCTTGCTTGCGCTCAACATTTAAATTTGACCCCAGAGAAGTTAGACTTTGACTTATTGGTTGAAACTTCGTTAGTAGAAACCTTCATTTCATGTGCCATCCAAGTCTTGGATGAGAGTCACAGTTTTTAAATGATATTTCTATTGTTAATAAATTTCCTGGCGTATTCTTGAAGACTTCTTAGCCTACCCCCAGAGCATAAAATCGAATTTTTAATTGACCCCAGTACAAAACCCATTTCTAAAACCCTCAAATATTTCTTCAACTAAAATGAACGTAACATGCGCCAAAGACGTTGGCTCGAGCTGTTGAAGATTATGATCATACCATTCAATATGGTATTGACGTATATCAGGTTTCAAACCTCTTAGAAATATTCGCGTCATTCTCTCCTCAATATCGACCAAATGGGATGCAAACCGGGATAACTCCGTAAACTTAGCCTTGTACTGCGATACGGTCATATTATTTTGCTCCATTGCTTATCTCAACATTTTCAGATGCCATTTTCAAACACTGTCACAAAACAAGGGTTAATTGACATATCACATATTATCCCTATACTCTGACCAACCAATTAAATACCAAATAAACTTAGGTAGGTCATACTAGCGAAGGAATTCCCCGTCTCTCCCCTCCTAGTTCTTGTCTCACATCTCAGCCAGGGATCATATCCCTAAGCTTTGATACCAACTGTGACGCCCCCTAAAATAGGTATACATCACCCATCTTGAGTCGCCAAATACATGGTACAGAATACAAATACAACTTAATTATACAACCGTCGTGTAATATATGAAAATACATAAACTAAGAGTTTCAATAGGAATATTGTCATCTAGACAATATCCACACTCAAAGGAGTCCTCATTATATTTATTGTCACACTATTTAACAGAATAATGAAGACTACTGATGCTATCATCTGGACCGTCACTCCTTTCCCCGACTCGTCCCAGCTATATTCTCATTTCCTGAAGAGAACAGTGAAAGAAAGGGTGAGCTCAACTAACCCAGTAAGAAATATTATGACTATGATAATGCAGAATAAATTATCAATAGTCTTCAGCAATGTTAAACTGATAAAATACAATAGACATCAAGTTTAACTGCAGCGGAATAAACAATCCATTAGAAGAGTTAAGTAGAGCATGATATCTACTCTCTTCTATGATTTAAAATGTTTTCATCAAATTTTATCGCAGAGACTCAGCTTAATAAATAAAACACATCATCTAATCATCACTGTACTACGGGCCAAGGATATTCATTAAATCATCAATGATCATGACTATACAGAACAATCCCTGATCATAATCATACCAAAAACTGTCCATCAATGCATTACAGGCCACTGAGGACTTTTACCATATCATTTATAACATTACAGGTCATGATTATACCGAATGATCCCTGGTCATAATCATACTAAGCCCATCTATGCACGTAAGCCAAAGATGACTTTCATTATAATATAAGCAATGAGGATGATGACAATGACATAATAATTCAATAAAACAAGTTCAATAATTAATTTATCCAGAAATTAATAACGTCCAAATTGTCAACATGATACTTCTTTGTGGAGTGAAATTCAAGAATGCTCAGAAGAATATTTCCATGAAAAGATACTGGATGAAGCGCAAATATCAAGGATATTCCACTAATTTCATGGTGTATAAAAGCCAAAACTTTAACCAACTGAGTAACAGAATATATGAAACTGCAAATGGATTTTCACCCGCTATGCGGTAATCCACGTATACAGATCATTTTCACAATTTAATAAGGAATGAATACAAAGGATCATTCACCATGCATGTGGTAATCCATATAGACAGGTTATTCCAACAGAATAATAAAGAATGGAATAACAGAAGGATTCACCATGCGTGCGATAGACTGCACAGACAAGTTATTCCCAACAGAATAATAAATAATGGAACCAGGTCCGATGTAAAGGCACAAACAATATATTTCGACAGAATAATAAAGAATGGAATAACAACAGAAATCACCATGCATCCGATAGACCGCAGAAACAGGTTATTCCAACAAAATAATAAATAATAGAACTAGGTCCGGCGTAAATGCACAAACAGGATATTCCGACAGAATAATAATGAATGGAATAATAGAAGAATTTCACCATATATGCGGTACTTCGCATAAACAGGTTATTCCAACATAATAATAAAGAATGGAATAACAGAAGAATTTCACCATGTATGCGGTACTTCGCATAACAGGTTATTCCAATAGAATAATAAAGAATGGAATAACAGAAGTTCTCTTCATGAATAAAATTTTTTTTTACCCCTTACCTTAGAAGAAACTAGATATTGGAATAGAAAGGTAGCTGACTTCTCTTCTTCTTTCTCTCTATAATTTCTTTCTCAAGAGTTTCAGTGAATTCGTAAGAAATAATGAAGGAATGAGCTTCTATTTATAGGAGAATGGACTGAATAATAACTAATTCATGAACGGTCCATATTGATTTACTTTTAAACGGACGGTCCATATTGATTTACTATTAAAACTTAAAGCAACGGTCCATACTGATTTACTATTAAAATTTTAAACCAGCGATCCATATTGATTCACTATTATAACTTTCCACCAGCGGCCCATATTGATTCACTATTATAACTTCAATCAACGGTTTGAAAAATTTGCACATCTCCTCATGGAATAATATTGTACCCAAAAATGATTTGGATCGAAAAGAAATATATTTTTCGGGTGAATAACATCCCGTGAATAGTAACTCATGAATAGTAACTTATGAATAGTAACTCGTGAATAGTAACTCGTGAATAGTGCTCTGACATGAAAAGTACCCCGAATACCTGATTGAACAATATAACCTCCAGACATCAATTATTATCGAAATAAATGTCGATTTCCACTAACACAAATAATTTCCACACAATGGAACTATCAAATACATCTTTAATCAATACGAACTTATTCATCATTGATATTATAACTCACAATATTTAACAATCAGGTCGTTCCCAGGAAAGAGGGGGCTTTCCAATAAGGATTTTTTCCTATTGGCGCGCAATTAGGTGACCAAACCTCTCCTTGACAGAACTTCTAGACATTGTAAATATTGCAATTTAATAATATGAATAACTTTGTCGTCTCAATTATTGATTTAATAATATATCATATTATGCAGATGATACTGTGACAATAATCGAATCAATAATATGAGAGATATGATGCAACAATTACTGTAGCAATAATTGAGTATAACTGAGTGACTTCTCATGTAAGCATCAATAACCAATACCGTATGTTACTATGCAGCCACGCGTATTACTGTACTTTTACTATTGGGTTGTTCAACAGTTTTAACGGTAACACTTCCGCCATTATTTTTATAAAAAGATAATTCTGTCGTTTTCTTACTACGACAATACTTTCGTTGTGGGGTCCACCAATGATTGTGCCGTCGTACGAATATTCCCTGTTAAAACGAATATTCCCCGACCAATCGAATATTATATAACCACTTGCTTACTTTGTAAAATTTATAAATATTACCCATAACAATAACATTATATTATATCCACACCATAATATTTAAAAACATAATTCGAGAGAAATTAATCTTTGTTCATAAAAGTTGGGGTCTTACAAGGACACCATTGACTGTGGATATTGTCTAGAAGAAAATATTCTTATTTAAACTCTCATCTATGTTTTGTCGTATTTTACACGACTGTTGTATAATTAAGTTGTATTTGAATTTATGTACCATGTATCTGGTGACTCAAGATGGGTGATGTATACCTGTTTTGGGGCGTCACATTTGGGACCAAGAATTCTTGGTAGGGTTGATGATTCAGGGGTAATAAAACTTTCTATCTTGTTTCCTACTTTACAAATTACTATCCGCTCACCCACAACCCACAATCTTGCCTTAACAGTCTTCTTTGAAAACAACTTTTTTTTTCATAATTGTTAAGCTGAATCTGCATCTCTATGTGGCTGCAGAGGTTGGTTAGAGACTTCTACAAGTTCCTTAATCAAGTGAACTCTGAGAAAATCGCAGATGAATTAAAGCTCCCTCATTCATTTAGTCAACTTATTTCTGTAAAAATTCCAGATGACTGATTCTGCATCTCTATGTGGCTGCAGAGGTGGGTTAAGTTTTTTTTTTTTATCATGTTTAATTTAAATGATGTTTTTGCAGGAATGATTTGTTACCATGCTTTTTTATTTTCTTATGTGGAGAAAATCAAATAGGGTCCTTTTCCCCTGACAAACCATGGTCTGCCTGCTTGTTGCGTTGATGATCCTTGAACTTTTCTGAGAAGTTGATTAGTAATTAGTAACGTGGTGGGTGTTGTATAGTAGTAATAGAGCTCCTGTTATTCTTTGACAAAGCTGATGATAACGATACTTGTAGAATACGCACGCTAATAAGCTACTAGTAGCAACATGGTAAAATAGTAAACTAGAAAACACCAATCAAGGTATTAACAACTCAACTCAACTCTTTCATATGTCCTGTAATTTATTTCCCGTCTGGGTCATTTAAATGCCATTTGAGGAGGTTTTTCCTGCCATCAAACATGAATGAGTACCATGATGACAGCAAAATACAATGGAACTTGGAAAACATTTAATCTGTCAAACTTAAGTACACACATGAATCTTCCATCTGCTTGGGCTCTCCTTGTTAGTTGTGATCTAAAGCACAAAAGTGTACTGACAAAACTGATCCGATTAGTCTTTCTCACATCAGTCTAGGTTTCCCTTTACTTTTCATCAATCATGTGAATCGGTTAACTGATTATGAGAGTCCTAGTGGAGATGCAGCATTCCAGCGTGAAGTCGAGATGATAAGCGTGGCAGTTCACAGGAATCTCCTACGGTTGACTGGGTTTTGCACAACACCGACAAAACGCCTTTTGGTGTAATGCCATACATATAGATGCTAGATAGGTGGACCTTGAGCAAAAGTTTGTAACCAAAATCAAAACAGTTATCGAGGGGACTTGCATTTCCTTCTGAACAGTGTCTGTCCTGCAAGATTCTGGCATTGCTTTGTTTGATACAATTATAGACTAATAGTTAAAACTTAAAACTAAAACTACAACTGCAGAAGATTTGAAGGTTGTACATCATTTTAGTCCAAGTAAAGTCTATACTTCTTCTGCTACTCCCTTGCCTGTATTTTGCTATAATAAGCCAAAAAATTAAAGAATTAAATAAAAAATTTACGGCTGCATGACGATTACTCTTGTACTTTTAGTGGGATTACTTTGGAAACTTGTATAACAGTATGGCTATTTTCCTGGTGTAAAGTTAATATATTGATTCTTTTCCATATTAAAAGTATAACGGTATGGCTATTTTTCTGGTATAACAGTATAGCTTAGTGCAGTGCAATGAGTGCTCATTATCTAACATCCTCATTTGATATTCATGGTGGTGGGATGGATTTGATCTTTCCACACCACGAAAATGAGATTGCCCAGAGTTGTGCTGCCTGCCCAGAGAGCAATGTGAGTTATTGGATGCATAATGGGTTTGTTACAGCAAACGATCAGAGCCGACCCTGGGGCAAGTCCATCGGGGCGACCGCCCAGTGTCCAAAGTTGAGGAGGGCCCAAATTTTTTTAAAAATTATGTATATGTGTATAAAAAAATAAAAGAATAATTATAAAATATAATGTAAAATAAATCAATAAATTAATATGGAGAATCAAAATAGACTCTTAGCCACAAAAAAAAAACTCTTCAACCCTCTCAGTTCATATTTGTTTCACGATTTAACTGCAAAATTTAAAATATTTTGTATTAACTGACGAGGATAAATATTTGATTCACGGTTTAACTGCAAAATATGGCATACTTGATTAAAAAGATGTTTATATTACACATCTATATCATAGATGCTAACAATTTAAGAAAACACAAAAGTTCTATTTTGATTTTTGATTATGACTTTTAATATTATATGTATTATTCCCTCCGCAATATGATAAAAAAATTAGTTAACTTTATATGTATATTAAAAATAAAAAATAAAAAAATTTATCCATATTTAAATTCTCATTTAATTGTATAATTTATTGTACATAATTAATGATATTTCATAAATATGCATTTAAATAAAATACGACAATTGAACTTAATATATGGCCAGGGCAGGGGCAAAACTGCTCTCGAGATAGTAATTAACCTTTAACAAAAAAATATTAAAGTGAATTTTATATATTTATATAAACAAACTAGTACTAATAAATAGTGAATTTTATATAGTTATATAGTGTAAATTATGTGTCTTGTGTTGAATACACCTCCAAAAAAGTCACAATCTATACCAAATAGAATTATTTTGTAACAATCCTTGTATCTGTAGATATGTAATAATCCTAGATATTTTTAAAAGTTAAATAAATTATATTAATTTTAAAGTATAATTTTAAAAAATTAAATTTGATTATATACTTTGAAAGTAATTTATAATACTATTAAAATTTTAATTGATTGAGATATGTAGTTAATGTATGTAATTAGAATAATTGTTTATTATAAATTATTTTATTATTTTTAATATTTATTATTATTACTATTTTTGGTGTAGCAAGATTTTGTTAAAAAATAAATAAATAAATAAAGGAAGGAAGAAGCCCGCGGCCCGACCCAACCCGGGCCACGGACCTCATAATTTCAGCCCGCCAAAATTCGGGCCATTTTGTACCCGGCCCGCGCCCGGCCCGCCCGCCCCTTTGCCATCTCTAAAAGGGGCACACTTGAAATTTTTTGTCATGGGCCTTGTAAAACACAGGACCGGCTCTGCAAACGATGAGAAAATGTCAAAATCACTGAAGAACTTCTTCACCATTCGCGAGGTAAACCGACAAATTGTTTGATTGTTTATTGTTGAAGCATTGTCTGCAATCCATTAAAAATATTATGGATGCAACATCCATCTGTCTCTTTTTGTAGGTTACAAAACTGTACCACCCACTGGCTTTGAGGAATTTCTTGTTGGGAACACACTATCTGAGCCTTTATGCACCAAGTTTAATGATTGGTGCTGCTGTGGGAGCTTTATTTGGGGGTTCAGCTGGAAAACTAATCAATTCAGCCATTCCAGGAAATGCTGTTTGTGACTCCCCCAAAATAGGTATACATCACCCATTCTGAATCGATCTTATCTCTTTGAAAATACTTGCATTTGATGTGATTCTAGGAATTGATTGGTTAACTACTCATCATGCAAAAATTGATTATTTTCGTAAGGTTGTTAGCTTTCATATTCCTAACCAACTTATTATGTGAATTCAAGTAACCAAACCATTAAAATCAATCACTATCATCTCAAAGCTATTCGTTTATTGAAAAATGAATGTTAAGTTTTCTTAGCTCATGTCACGGATCTAAACAAAAATACGTCAGTTTTGAATGATATTTCTATTGTTAATAAATTTCCTAACGTATTCCCTGAAGACTTCTTAGCCTACCCCAGAGCGTGAAATCAAATTTTGTATTGACCTTGAACCCGATACAAAAACCCTCAAGTATTTCTTCACCCTAAACAAACGTATTATGCGCTGAATACGTTGGCTCGAGCTGTTGAAGATTATGACCATACCATTCAATACCATCCTAAAAAAACGAACGTGGTAGCTGACGCATTGAGTAGAAGATCGTATGCGTTTACGAGTGCGAATATACGAACCTACTTGAAGATAGCGAATATACGAGTAAAATCGACTTTAATCGATAAAGTTAAAGTCGCTCAAGTTACAGACCCGGAGCTGATGAATACGAAGAAGAATGTTCAAGAAGGCGTTATTTTAAAAGCAAGAGTTGCTGAAGAGAGGAAATCTCAACCCTCAATTTAATTGGCCCATTTGAAATCCTCGATCGAGTAGGAACAATGGCTTATAAACTCGTTTTACCACCAAGTATGTCGCGTGTTCATAACGTTTTTAACGTATCGATGTTACGTAAATATGTGGACGGCCTGAACCACATTATTAATTTAGAACCGGACTAGATAGCTGATAATTTAACGTATGAAGATGCTGTTAAAATCTTGAAATATATTTTACGCTCAAAGGTTATACCTCAAGAGTTAGAATCTGACGAAGTGTCCTCATTTGTTCGGCATACCAGGTACGTACGTAAATTTCAAGGGCGAAATTTCATAAGGAGGGGAGATTGTAAAATCCCAAATTTTACGAATAAAGATTTAATTTTTTCAAAATATTTTTTTTCAAAATTATGGTGTGGATTTGAGATAATGTTATAGTTGTGGGTAATATTTATAAATTTTGAAAAGTATGCAAGTTGTTGTATAATATTCGATTGGTCGGGGAATATTCTTTTTGTCGGGGAATATCCGGACTATGGTACAATCATTGGTGGACCCCACAACGAAATTATTGTCGGATTGAGAAAACTACAAAAATATTTTTTATGAAAATAACGGCAGAAGTTTTACCGTTAAAACTGTTGAACTACTCGGTAGTAAAAGTACAGTAATACGCGTGGTTGCATTGTAGCACACGGTATTGATTATTGATACTTACGTGAAAAGTCATTCAGTTTTGTTCAATTATTGCTACAGTAATTGTTGCATAGTATCTCACGTAATTTGAATCAATTATTGTCAATATTTTATATATTATTAAATCAATAATTAAGACGATGAAGTTATTATTATTATTATTATTTGTAATATTAACGATATCTAGAAGTTCTATCAAGGAGAGGTTTGGTCACCTAATTGCGCGCCAATAGGGAGAAATCTTTATTTGAAAGCTCTCTCTTTCCTAGGAACGACCTGGTCGATTAATAGTGTGAATTATAATAATGATGATGAATTTTATTTTATTATTATTATAAATATAATAAAACAGAAAACTTTTTATATAAAACAGAATACTTTTTATAAAGTTTTGTTTTTAAATAGAATATAATATATTTTATTATGCATAGTATTTGCATAGTGCATGCATAGTATTTTCATAGTGCGTGCATAGTGTTTGTATAGTAAAACTCTTTTTATATAAAAAGAATACTTTTATAATGTTATTTATTTTATTAGATTATAAATAGAATATATTATATTTTATTATGTATAATGTTTGTATAGTGCCTGCATAGTGTTTGCATAGTAAAATCTTTTTATATAAAATAGAATACTTTTATAAAGTTATTTATTTTATTAGATTTTAAATAATATATATATATATATATATTATAAATAGAATATATTATATTTTATTGCATAGTATCCTTTTCATTCTCCTATAAATAGGATGCTTAGTTAGAATTGAAAACACACCAGAAATTTAGAGAATTCTTCTTCTATAATCTTGAGCGTATTTATTTAGAGTTTTAAGAAGCTTTGAGCGTAAAAAACAGTATAAGTTTTCTTCAAGAATATCTTCGCCCTAGCAGTCGGAATGCTCTTCTTTCTAAGGTAAGGGGTATTATTCTTTCGTATTTATGAAGAGAGTTATTTTCTTTCAATACTTACGAAGGGTTGTTATTCCATTATTCTTTATTATTATGTTGGAATAACCTATCTATGCGAAGTACCGCATACATGGTGTAATTCTTCTGTTATTCCATTCTTTATTATTTTGTTGGAATAACATGTGTGTGCGGTCTATTGCATGCCTGGTGAATTCTGTTCTTATTCTATTCTTTATTATTCTGTTGGAACATCCTGTCTGTGTGGATTACGCATGACCTGGTTCCATTTTTTATTATTCTGTTGAAATATCCTATCTGTGCGGTTTACGCATGACCTGGTTCCATTCTTTATTATTCTGTTAGAATATCTTGTCTGTGCGTATTACGCATGAATTGGTTCCATTATTTATTATTCTGTTAGAATAACCTATCTGTGCGGTCTATCACATGCCTGGTGAATTCTTCTGTTATTCCATTCTTTATTATTCTGTTGGAATAATCTGTCTATGTGGATTACCGCATGCATGGTGAATGATCCTTCTGATAAGTGGGTTTTATACCTACTTATTGGATATCAATTTACGCGAATTATGCACACCTCAAGTACATTTTAGTCTGTTTTAGTCGCATTTCATGTTATTTTTTATTGCATGTACTGAGAACTCCTTTTGGTGAAAAAGTATAGGAAATGGCCTAATTTGGTGGTATTAGAGGGCACGAGGCTAATGGATGCATGAGGTGAGGCACAAACTGGCTGATGTAAATGGCATGAGGTTGACGGATGCATGGCATGAAGGTATAATAGAGCGAGGAGACCAAGCAAGGAAAAGAATGAACAAGTCGCAGCAGCAACACTGCAGAACCAGAACCAGAATCCACAGACTTCAAGCCACGCGGCCGCGCGACATATTAGGCCTGAGGGCGCGCGCCCGTGCGAGAGCCTGGCTGGACATCATGACTTACTGCAAGTCTCGCGCTCGCGCGAGGAATATACTGGGGGAGCACGCAGCCGCGCACGATGGTTGCTGATGCTGAGTTGTTTATTTTAATTTCTAATTTTTAAGGGTTGTAATGGATTAAAACGATATCTGACTGGTGTCAGACATAACTGTCATAACTTGGATAACTTTTTACGTATTTTTGATAGTAGTAACTAGGGTTTACACTTTGGGAGAGATTTCAACGACAAACGAAGCTTAAACGCCTACTTCTCCAATTCTTCTTGGGATTTTCTGTCATTGTGGATTTTTATTATTGTTTAACTGGATTTTTATGAGGAGTTGAACGTTGATATTGGTTTCCAATCTGCAATTGAGTTTGATCGTTCTTTCCTTCATCTTTCAATTGTTTGTTTGTTAATCATGTTTAGCTTTGATCCTATAATGGCTTTTGGTTCAGTTATGAACTAAACTCCATTATGGGATTCTAACGGATTTTAATATGTAGTTTGGTTGCATGCTTGATTGTTGGGGCTGTTTTACATATCATTGGGAATTCTATTATGATTGTTTTACATGTATGAATGCTTGATCACCATTTGTTTCAGTACTTGTATGGAATTGACAATGAACATGCAAGTATAGATTGTAATCATAATAACATACGTATATGGGGCTGTTTTATACGGCTTGTGTATTTCGTGAATGAGATAGACATATACTTATTCACCGTATTAGTTAAAATAAGGGCTTGAGCTTAAATTCAATTTAATTGCAATTTTACATAGACATATAGTGATTTTGGTTGTATTGATGATTACATAGAGTCTATCGCTTGTGGATGTTGTGTAAGTAGGTCATAGTGCATTGAAAAATGGCTATGACTCTATTAGTGCTTTTGGCTATTTTTCTGTGATTGTGAACGATTCTTGCATGCTAGTGGTAATTAGATGAAATATTAAATGAAGTTAGGATCCCATTATTTTCAGATTTGATTTATTTCATTCTTATTCTCATTTTAGTATTATTTGCAGTTAGAGTAATCCACACTTTTGATCTTTAGTTTAATCATATAGAAATAGTGATTTGATTGATGAATAGTAGTTTAAATTGAACAACTTTCTCTGTGAGATCGATAATTTACTTACTCTGTATTACTTGTTGACACATATATGCTTGCATGAGTTAGAGCTCTTTTATCAGAACTGAAAAAGAGGCAACAAGTTTTTGGCGCCGTTGCCGGGGAAAGGCGTTTATTTTAAATAATTATCATCAATTTTAAGCTATCTTGTATGACTTAGACATATCTAATCTTATCTCATTTCTATTTTTGTTTTGTTTGTGATTTCAGGTACTTGTAGATTTTTATGCACACGCGATCATCTAATTCTGAATTAACACCAGCGCAGGATAACATAAACGGAAGGGGTTAGAAAGTAGGTGTGCGGAGAAATTTGCAAACAGAGTTGGAAAGTACTATACCGGACATGGCAGAAGAACAAAGAGAGGAACACAAGGCTCTACGGGATTACTCCATGCCGAATATAAATGGACTAGAGTCTAGCATAGTCAGACCGGTAATAGCAGCCAATACTTTTGAGATTAAACTGGGCACTATTCAGATGGTGCAGAACTCGGTTCAGTTTGGGGGTGCTGCTACGGATGATCATAATAAACACCTATTGAGCTTTATAGAAATTTGTGATACATTCAGATACAACGGTGTGATGGAGGATGCTATTAGACTGAAGGTTGTTCCCATTCTCATCGCGGGATAAGGCGAGAATTTGGCTTCATTCTTTGGCGTCAGGGTCAATCACAATATGGGAGGACTTAGCACAGAAATTCCTAGCCAAGTTCTTCCCAATGGCCAAGACTGCAAAGATGAGGACAACTATATGTCAGTTTGAGCAACAACAAGGAGAGCCCTTATATGAAGCATGTGAGAGATACAAAGAGATACTACGGAAGTGTCCTCATCACGGTATGCCAGATTGGATGGTAATCAACACTTTTTATAATGGATTGGGCTGGCAATCGAGACCTATTGTAGATGCAGCTGTAGGAGGGGCATTATGGGAGAAGAGCTATGATGAGGCCTATACACTTATTGAGACTATGACAAGTAATGATTTTTAGAATCCTACATCTCGGATGCCACAGCCCAAGGTTGCAGGTGTGTTGGAGGTAGATGCTATTACGTAGTAATGACAACCAGAATAATATTACAGAATCACAATAATGACAACCAGGCTGTTCCCAGGAAAGAAGGGGCTTTCCAATAAGGATTTCTCCTTACTGGCGCGCAATTAGGTGACCAAACCTCTCCTTAGACAGAACTTTCTAGACATTGCCAATAATGTTATCTAATAATATTATTCAAATAATATGAATTATTGTTCTGATAATGAAAAATACTGTGCAATGACAATTATTGAAATAACAATAATATAAAATATCAACGCAACAATTATTGAATCAATAAAATAAAATATTGAACAGTAATTAATGTAATAATTATTGAGTAGTGCCTTCTTACGTAAGAATCAATAATTCAAAAATATTGTGCAATACCGTGTGCTACTGTGCAACCACGCGTATTACTGTATTTTAACCACCGGGTATTCCAACAGTGTTAACGGTAACAACTACATCGTTATTTATAAAAACTCAAACTTGTCATTTTCTTTATCCGATAGTTATTCTATTATGAGGCCCACGAATGGCTGCACCGTCATACGAATATTCTCCGACAACAAGAATATTCCACGACCAACGAATATTTCCCGACAAAAATGAATATTTTATAACCACTTTCTTATTTTATAAAATTTGCACATTTCACCCATAACCAAAGTATTATATCAAATTAACTCCTTATTATTTCAAGATAATAAATAGAGAGATTCAATTTTATTTATAATAAGATGGGGTCTTACAACCTCCCCTCCTTATGAAATTTTGTCATCGAAATTGACGTACGTACCTGGTGTTTTAAAAAGGTGAGGGTACCTTGCTTTCATTTCCGATTCCAACTCCCAGGTCATTTCTTTAATAGCATGGTTCCTCCACAAAATCTTAACTTGTGGTATAACCTTGGTGCGCAGGACATGCTCTTTCCTATCCAAGATCTTAACAGGTACCTCCTCGTAAGTTAAATCTTTGGCTATCTCGTCTAGTTCTAACTCAATAATGTGGTTTGGGTCTTTCACATATTTACGAAGTATAGATATGTAAAAAACATTATGAACACGAGACATGTTTGGAGGTAACGCGAGTCTATAGGCCACATTTCCTACTTGGTCAAGAATCTGAAATGGACCAATAAATCGTGGATTTAACTTTTCCTCTCTTCTCGAATCTTGTAACTCCCTTCCATGGATCAATACGTAACAGTACATGATCCCCAATAACAAATTCCACGTCCTTTCGATGAAGATCCGCATAACTCTTTTGTCGATCATGTGCCGTTTGTATACGTTGTCGAATCGTTTGGATCTTTTTTATAATTATATGTACCAACTCTGGTCCCAACAATGTTGCTTCACCCACCTCATCCCAACATACTAGAGAGCGACACTTTCGTCCATACAAGGCTTTAAATGGAGCCATACCTATACTTGTCTGATAACTGTTGTTGTAGGAGAATTCCACCAATGGTAAATACTTATCCCAACTCCCTTTGAAGTCTAGGACACATAGTCTTAATAGATCTTCAAAAGTTTGAATAGTCCTCTCTGATTGTCCGTCCCTTTGAGGATGGTATATTGAACTAATTGTAAATTTGTGCCCATAGCTTTCTGCAAGCTAACCCAAAATTGTGAAGTGAATCTTGGGTCACGATATGAAACTATGGATACCGGCATGCCATGCAATCTCACAATCTCATTCACATACATATGAGAAAGACGTTCAAGGGAATAAGTCTCACGTATAGGCAAGAAATGAGCAGACTTGGTTAATCTATTAAAAATAACCCAAATCATACCAGAAATTGATTAAAGTATTCCTTCTTCATCGATTCCTGCTTCTGAAATAGCACCTTCTTACACTTTCTTTTTCAAACGCATCAGACCCAGGTCCGTAGCTTGAGCAGCTTTAACTTTATCGATTAAAGTCAGTTCTACTCGTATATTTTATATCATCACGTGGGTACTTGAAGCCTTTAACTCTATCTGTGACGCCCCCAAAACAGGTATACATCACCCATCTCGAGTCGCCAAATACATGGTACAAAATTTAAATACAACTGAATTATACAATAGTCGTGTAAAATATGACAAAACATAATCTAAGAGTTTTAATAAGAATATTGCCATCTAGACAATATCCACACTCAATGGAGTCCTCATTATATTTATTATCACACTATTTAATAGAATAGTGAGGACTACTATGCTATCATCTGGACCGTCACTCCGTTCCCCGACTAGTCCCGGCTACGTTCTCATTTCCTGAAGAGAACAGTGAAAGAAATGGTGAGCTCAACTAGCCCAGTAAGAAATATTATGACTAAGATAATGCAGAATAAATTATCATTAGTCTTCAACAATGTTAAACTGATAAAATACAATAGACATCAAGTTTAACTGCAGCGGAATAAGCAATCCATTAGAAGAGTCAAGTAGAGTATGATATCTACTATCTTCTATGATTTAAAATATTTTCATCAATTTTTATCGCTGAGACTCGGCTTAATAAATAAACCATATCAATGAATCATCCCAGCACTACGGGCCAAGGATATTCATTAAATCATTAATGGTCATGACTATACCGAATAATCTCTGGTCATAATCATACCAAAAATTGTCCATCAATACACTACAGGCCACTGAGGACTTTTACCACATCATTTACAACATTACAGGTCATGATTATACCGAATGATCCCTGGTCATAATCATATCATGTCCATCTATGCACGTAAGCCAAAGTCGACTTTCATCACAATATAACCATGAGGATGACGAGAATTATATAAGCATTAATCAAACGAAAATAAGGATAAATATTATCCAAATATTATCAATCACTTAATAAACTCATCATCTAATATTATTAATATTATAATAATATTTTAATCACTTTCTTAAACTTATAAACAATTTATTTCAATTATTTACACTTTACCAAATAATATATTTAATCATTCAAAAATACCATACTCATAAGATTTCATCACCAATGATCAAATCCCTCATCAAAAATCTGCATATACCCTATATAGGATTTCCAAGCCATAAAATCCTATTTTCCAATTTTGTTACTTCACATAACATATTTAATTCATTTACTCACAACTAGTTCATTTTCATGAAAAATACCAAATCAGTCCCAAAAATATTTCTTTTCTGGGATTTAGCAAATATAGTCCCATATTGAACATATATTTTTCTCAAAATTTTTAAAATTTATTTACTACTTTTTATATGGTCAAAACTGTCGAATATTTAGACATTTATCATAAATTGTACTTTTGTCCAAAAATTCTGAAATTTACAGGGTATACTCCTGTTATATACATGTACTCCCAATAAAAATTTCACTAATTTTAGAGTTAACCACAAAGAGTTATAAGATTTTACTTTTAAAATAATTTTTCTCATAAAATTCATAACTCATAATCTATACATCCAAAAATCTCCTATTTTTGGACACAATCTAGAAAACTCATCAAATTATCATTTCAAATTTTTCTAGAATTTTTGAGGGTCAAAAAAATTATAAAATTGCCCCTGGCAGAAACCCCTTTTGAATGAAAATATTATTCATATGAATACAAATGATCATTCACCAATCATGCGATAATCTACATAGATAGGTTATTCCAACAGAATAATAAAGAATGGAATAATAGAAGAATTCACCATGCATGCGATAGACTGCACAGATAGGTTATTCTCAACCGAATAATAAGGAATGGAATCAGGTCATGCATAAATCGCACAGACAGGATATTCCAACAGAATAATAAAGAATGGAACCAGGTCATAGCGTAAACCGCATAGACAAGATTTTCCAACTGAATAATAAAGAATAGAACCAGGTCATGCGTAAACCGCACAGACAGGATATTCCAACAGAATAATAAAAAATGGAACAACAACATAATTCACCAGTTATGCGATAGACTGCACAGACAGGTTATTCCAATAGAATAATAAAGAATGGAATAATAGAATAATTTTACCATGTATGTGGTACTTCGCATAGACAGGTTATTCCAACATAATAATAAGGAATGGAATAACAATAGCTCTCTTCATGAATACGAAAGAAATAATACCCCTTACCTTAGAAAGAAACTATATACTGGAGTAGAGAGGTAGCATACTTCTCTTCTTCTTTCTCTCTATAATTTCTCTCTATAATAATTTCTCTATAGCTTTAGTGAATTGGTGAGAAATGAAGGAAGAATGAGCTTCTATTTATAGGAAAATATAGTTTCGATAATTGCACGTTTTGGGGCTCGAAATATTATAGTACAATATCTCCAACTTTTCTTTTATTTTTAATTTAGCTCTGCAAGTATTATCAAACTTGCACCACCTCCCCTAATAGTAAATAATGTGAATCAATAGTTCAATCATGTAAATCAATAGTTATAATCATGTGAAAATACGAATTACAATATAGTACCTCCATCTATACATCCATTTTTAACTTAGTCATGCAAGTATTATCAATCTTGCACCAACTCCCCTAATAGTACAAGAATGTGATTCTATAGTACACATATGCGAACAAATAGTTATATAAACATGTGAATTAGTAGCAATTAATTGCTCATTTATCCGATTAATTACCCGATTTATCAATATATTCCCCAGACATCAATTATCATCGGAATAAATATCGAGTTTCAATAACACTAATAATTCCAACACAATGGAACTATCAATTTCATCTTTAATCAACACGAACTTATTCGTCATTAATATTATAATTCACAATATTTAACAATCAAGTCGTTCCCAGGAAAGAGGGGGTAGCTTTAACTTTATTGATTAAAGTCGTTCTACTCGTATATTCGCCATCGTCACGTGGGTCCCTGGAGTCTTTATCTCTATCTCTATCCTTTGCAAGTCATACAAAATGGGCCTTTGCGTAGACAATATCGCACTCGTACCCGCATATGATCTTCTACTCAATGTGTCAGCTACTACATTTGCTTTTCCAGGATGGTATTGGATGGTATGATCATAATCTTTCAACAGTTCAAGCCAACGTCATTGTCGCATGTTGAGTTCCTTTTGAGTGAAGAAATATTTGAGGCTTTTATAATCAGTAAAGATCTCCACTTTCTCCCCATACAAGTAATGTCTCCAAATTTTAAGTGCGAAGACAATAGCTGCCAACTCTAGATCATGAGTAGGATAATTCCTCTCATATTCTTTGAGTTGTCGAGAGGCACGGGCTATAACTTTCCCATGTTGCATGAGAACATGGTAAATAAATGTATTATCAATCTTGCACCAACTCCCCTAATAGTAAATGAATATGATTCAATAGTACACACATATGAATAAATAGTTATATGAGCATGTGAATTAGTAGCAATTAATTGCTAATTTATCCGATAAATTATCCGATTTATCAGTATATATAACCCTCAGACATCAATTATCATCGGAATAGATGTCGATTTCCACTAACACTAATAATCTCAATACAATGGAACTATCAAATTCATCTTTAATCAACACGAACTTATTCATTATTAATATTAAAGTTGTATTTTGCACGACAATTGTAGTAATAAAGTTGTAGTTATTTTCTGTACCATGTATTTGGCGACTCAGAACAGGTTGGATGGATTGGACCTATTTTGGGGGTGTCACACTAAATACTCACAAAATATGCTCGATAATATAGAGAGAGAAAGCTTATGATTTTAGTGTGATTTTCAATTCTAACTAAGTACCCTATTTATAGAAAAATGCTAGAACGCCAAAGGAGACTAAATTAATAAAATAATATATTTTTTTCCTTCTTCTACGCACCCTCCTTTGTTGAACAAGTTGAGCATGCCATCTTTGAAAATTTCTCAGCACATGTTTTTACAAAAACAAAAGTGGGTCCCACCCATAGTTTTAATAAAAATATTTAATTTCCAAAACTTTAATAATTCATAATAAATAGCCTTTTATCAGAAAAATACTAATTTTATGTCCATTCTATAGGAAATTAAATCCTCTACAACTTTGTAGATTTAAGTTTTTCCAAATTCCAAAAGAAAAATGCACGAAATCTACATATGGACGATTTTTAATACCTCCATTCCGATAGAATACTGACAAAATACCTCAGCATTAATTCTTCATTTATATCCACACAAAATAAATATTTTTCTATCAATCATTTATGTCCACATAAAATAAATATTTCCTTATCATATAAATTAATAAATAATTATTCATAAATAATACTACAGATTCATAATTTATGACAACCAGATCATTCCCAGGAAAGAGGGGGCTTTCCGATAAGAATTTCTCCTTACTGGCGCGCAATTAGGTGATCAAACCCCTTTCCTAGACAGAACTTCCTTAGACATTGTCAATAATGCTATCTAATAATATTATTCAAATAATATAAATTATTGATCTGATAATGGGAAAATACTGTGCAATGATAATTATTGAAACAACAATAATATAAAATATCAACACAGCAATTATTGAATCAATAAAATAAAATATTGAACAGTAATTAATGTAACAATTATTGAGTAGTGTCTTCTTACGTAAGAATTAATAATTCAAAAATATTGTGCAATACCGTGTGCTACTGTGCAACCACGCATATTACTGTATTTTAACCACCAGGTAATCCAACAGTGTTAACAGTAACAATTACGCCGTTATTTATAAAAACACAAACTTGTCGTTTTTTTCATTCGATAATTATTCTGTTATGGGACCCATAAATGGTTGCGCCTGTGAGACCCCAAATTTTATGAATAAAGATTTAAATTTCTCGAAATATTTTTTTAATATTATGGTGTAGATTTGATATAATGTTATACTTGTGAGTAATATTTATAAATTTTGCAAAGTACGCAAGTTGTTATATAATATTCGATTGGTCGGGGAATATTCGTTTTAGCAGGGAATATTCTTACAACGACACAATCATTAGTGGACCCCATAATGGAATTATTATCGGATTGAGAAAATGACAAAAATATTTTTATGAAAATAACGGCGGAAGTTTTAACGTTAAAACTGTTGAACTACTCGGTAGTAAAAGTACAGTAATACGCGTGGTTACATAGTAGCACACGGTATTGATTATTAATGCTTACGTGAGAAGTCACTCAGTTTTGTTCAATTATTGCTACCGTATTTGTTGCATAGTATCTCATGTTATTTGATTCAATTATTGTCGATATTTTATATATTATTAAATCAATAATTGAGATAACAAAGTTATTAATATTATTATTTGCAATATTAACGATGTCTAGAAGTTCTGCCAAGGAGAGGTTTGGTCACCTAATTGCGCGCCAATAGGGAAAAATCCTTACTAGAAAGCCCCCTCTTTCCTGGGAACGACCTGGTCAATTAATAGTGTGAATTATAATAATGATGATGAAGTTTGTTTTATTATTATTATAAATGTAATAAAACAAAAAAATTATATAAAACAGAATACTTTATAAAGTTATTTATTTTATTAGACTATAAATAGAATATATTATATTCTATTATGCATAGTATTTGCATAGTGTCTGCCTAGTGTTTGCATAGTAAATTTTTTTTAAATAAAACAGAATATTTTTATAAAGTTATTTATTTTATTAGACTATAAATAGAATATATTATATTCTATTATGCATAGTGTTTGTATAGTGTCTGCATAGTGTTTGTATAGTAAATTTTTTTATATAAAACAGAATACTTTTATAAAGTTATTCATTTTATTAGACTATAAATAGAATATATAATATTCTATTACGCATAGTGTTTGCATAGTGCCTGCATAGTGTTTGCATAGTAAAATCTTTTTATATAAAACAGAATACTTTTATAAAGTTATTAGTTTTATTAGATTATAAATAGAATATATTACATTTTATTTAAAAGATTTTATTTTATTAGAATATTTTATTAATATTGCATAGTAATTGAATATGGATCGTCCGTTTAAAAGTAAATTAATCTGGACCGTTCATGAATTAGTTACTATTTAGTCCACTCTCCTATAAATAGAAGTTCATTCCTTCATTATTTCTTACGAATTCACTGAAACTCTAGAGAGAGAAACTATAGAGAGAAAGAAGAAAAGTATTCTGCTAATTCACTACTCCTATATCCAGTTTTTTCTAAGAAAAGGGGTATTATTTCTTTTGTATTCATAAAGAGAACTTCTGTTATTCCATTCTTTATTATTCTGTTGGAATAACATGTATACGCGGACTACCCTATACTTGGTGAAATTCTTCTATTATTCTATTCTTTATTATTCTGTTGGAATAACCTGTCTATACAAAGTACCGCATACATGGTAAAATTCTTCTGTTATTCCATTCTTTATTATTATGTTGGAATAACCTGTCTATGCAAAGTACCACATACATGGTAAATTCTTCTGTTACTCCATTCTTTATTATTATGTTGGAATAACCTGTTTATGCGAAGTACCACATACATGGTGAAATTCTTCTATTATTCTATTCTTTATTATTATGTTGGAATAACCTGTCTATGCGAAGTACCGCATACATGGTGAAATTTTTCTGTTATTCCATTCTTTATTATTATATTTGAATAACCTGTCTATGCGAAGTACCGCATACATGGTGAAATTCTTCTGTTATTCCATTCTTTATTATTCTGTTGGAATATCATGTCTGTGCGTATTACGCATGACCTGGTACCATTATCTATTATTCTGTTGGAATAACCTGTCTGTACGGTCTATCGCATAGCTGGTGAATTCTGTTGTTATTCCATTCTTTATTATTCTGTTGAAACATCCTGTCTGTGCGGATTACGCATGACCTAGTTCTATTTTTTATTATTATGTTGGAATAACCTGTCTATGCGAAGTACCGCATACATGGTGAAATTCTTCTGTTATTTCATTCTTTATTATTATGTTGGAATAACTTGTCTATGCGAAGTACCGCATACATGGTGAAATTCTTCTGTTATTTCATTTTTATTATTATGTTGGAATAACCTGTCTATACGAAGTACCGCATACATGGTGAAATTCTTCTGTTATTCCATTCTTAATTATTATGTTGGAATAACCTGTCTATGTGAAGTACCGCATACATGGTAAAATTCTTCTGTTATTCCATTCTTTATTATTCTGTTAGAATAACTTGTATACGCGGACTACCCTATACTTGGTGAAATTCTTCTGTTATTTTATTCTTTATTATTATGTTGGAATAACATGTCTATGCGAAGTACCGCATACATGGTGAAATTCTTCTGTTATTCCATTCTTTATTATTCTTTTGGAACATCATGTCTGTGCGTTTACGCATGACTTGGTTCCATTATTTATTATTTTGTTGCAATATCCTGTGTGAGACCCCAGATTTTATAAATAAAGATTTAAATTTCTCGAAATATTTTTTTTAATATTATGGCATGGATTTGATATAATGTTATAGTTGTGGGTAGTATTTATAAATTTTGTAAAGTATGCAAGTTGTCATATTATATTCAGTTGGTCAGAAAATATTCTTT
Source organism: Panax japonicus (assembly GCA_020205505.1). Classification (NCBI taxonomy): domain Eukaryota; kingdom Viridiplantae; phylum Streptophyta; class Magnoliopsida; order Apiales; family Araliaceae; genus Panax; species Panax japonicus. Next base: position 30,293,852 of record CM035093.1, on the reverse strand, counting down.
GTGTCGGAGAATATTCGTACGATGGCACAACCATTGGCGGACCCACAATGGAATTATTGTCCGATTGAGAAAACGACAAAAGTATTTTATTGAAAATAACGGCAGAAATTTTACCGTTGATACTGTTGAACTACTCGGTAGTAAAAGTACAGTAATACGTGTGATTGCATAGTAGCACACGGTATTGATTATGAATGCTTATGTGATAAGTCACTCAGTTTTGTTTTATTAGTATTATTAATGTAATAAAAAAGAAAAGTTTTTTATATAAAACAAAATACTTTATTAAAGTTATTCTATAAATAGAATATATTATATTCTATTATGCATAGTGTTTTGTACAGTAAATCTTTTTATATAAAATAGAATACTTTATTAAAGTTATTCTATAAATAGACTATATTATATTTTATTATGTATAGTGTTTGCATAGTGTCCTGCATAGTATTTGCATAGTAAAAATCTTTTTATATGAAATAGAATATATTATATTTTATTTAAAAGATTTTGCTTTAAATATAGGACCGTCTGATTAAAGTAAATCAATCTGGACCGTTCATGGGTTTGTTACTATTCATTCCATTCTTCTATAAATAGAAGCTCATTCCTTTGTTATTTCTTATGAATTCACTAAAACTCTAGAGAGATAAACTGTAGAGAGAAAGAAGAAAAGTATTATAATACTTAATTACTCTTATATCTAGTTTCTTTTACAGTAAGGGGTGTTATTTCTTTTGTATTCATGAAGAGAACTTCTGTTATTCCATTCTTATTTATTCTGTTGGAATAACCTATATACGTGGCTTACCCTATACTTGGTGAAATCCTTATGTTATTCCATTCTTTATTATTCTGTTGGAATAACCTATATACGAGGCATACCCTATACATAACCTGTATACGCGGACTACCCTATACTTGGTGACATTCTTCTATTATTCTGTCTTTATTATTCTGTTGGAACATTATGTCTGTGTGTTTTACACCGAACCTGGTTCCATCTTTATTATTATTCTGTTGGAATATCCTGTCTGTGTGTTTTACACCAGACCTGGTTTCGTCTTTGTTATTATTCTGTTGGAATATCATGTCTGTGTGTTTTACACCAGACCTGGTTCCATCTTTATTTATTATTCTGTCGAAATATCTTGTCTGTGCGTTTTACGCCGGACCTGGTTTCATTATTAATTATTCCGCATTTATTATTCTGTTGAAATATCCTGCCGGTGTGAATTTCACCTGACCTGGTTCGGTTATTTATTATTCTGTTGGAATAACCTGTCTATGCGAAGTACCGCATACATGGTGATTTCTGTTGTTATTCTATTCTTTATTATTCTGTTGGAACATCCTGTCGGAGCTAATTTCGCCTAACATGGTTCCGTTACTTATTATTATGTTGGAATAACCTGTCTATGCGAAGTACCGCATGCATGGTGATTTCTTTTGTTATTCCATTCTTTATTATACTCAGTTGGTTAAAGTTTTGACTTCTATACTCCATGAAATTAGTGGAATATCCTTGATATTTGCGTTTCATACAGTATCTTTTCATGGAAATATTCTTCTGAGCATTCTTGAATTTTACTCTACAAAGCAGTATCATGTTGACAATTTGGACGTTATCGGTTCCTGGACAAATTAATTCGTGAACTTGTTTTATTGAATTCTTATATCATTGTCATCATCCTCATGTTTATATTATGTTGAAAGTCATCTGTGGCTTGTAGTGCATAGATGGACTTGGTATGATTATGACCAGGGATTTTCGGTATAATCATGACCGTAATGTTATAAATGATGTGGTAAAAGTCCTCATTGGCCCGTAGTGCATTGATGGACAGTTTTTGGTATGATTATGGCTATGGATTCTCTACGGCCAAGGGAGCAAAGATGAATTATTTTATGGCATGATCAGGACCGTTGATGAAAACACGATTATCTTTAGCCCGTAGTGCATGGATAATTCGTGATCGTGATACTAAAGAATATCCTTGGCCTGTAGTGCATGGATGATTTAATGATGTGGATTATTTATTGAGCTGAGTCTCAGCGATAAAAGTGATGAAAAACTTTTTAAATCATAAAAGATAGTAGATTCTATTCTCTACTTGATTCTTTTAATGGATTGCTTGTTCCGCTGCAGTTAAACTTGATGTCTATTGTATTTTATCAGTTTAACACTGTTGAAGGCTAACGATAATTTATTCTGCATTATCTTAGTCATAATATTTCTTACTGGGCTAGTTGAGCTCACCCTTTCTTTCACTGTTCTCTTCAGGAAATGAGAACGTAGCTGGGACGAGCCGGGGAACGGAGTGATGGTCCTAGATGGTGTATTAGTAGTCCTCACTATTCTGTTAAATAGTGTGACAATAAATGTAATGAGGACTTATTCTGAGAGTGAATATTGTCTAGAAGATAGTATTTATATTAAAACTCACAGCTCTCTTGTTGTATTTTAAAGATTGTATTTTTATTTTATACCATGTATTTAGCGACTCAGAATAGGTGATGTATACCTATTTTGGGGGCGTCACATCCTGTCTATGCGTTTACGCATAACCTGGTTCTGTTATTTATTATTCTGTTGGAATAACCTGTCTGTACGGTCTATCGCATGCCTGGTGATTTCTTTTGTTATTACATTCTTTATTATACTCAGTTGGTTAAAGTTTTGGCTTTTATACTCCATGAAATTAGTGGAATATCTTTGATATTTGCGCTTCATCCAGTATATTTTCATGAAAATATTCTTCTGAGCATTCTTGAATTTTACTCCACAAAGTAGTATCATGTTGACAATTTGGACGTTATTGGTTGCTGGATAAATTAATTCTTGAACTTGTTTTATTGAATTCTTATATCATTCTCATCATTCTCATGTTTATATTATGTTGAAAGTCATATGTGGCCTGTAGTGCATAGATGGACTTGGTATGATTATGACCAGGGATTATTCCGTATAATCATGACCGTAATGTTACAAATGATGTGGTAAAAGTCCTCATTGGACCGTAGTGCATTGATAGACAGTTGTTGACATGATCACGACCATTAATGAATACACAAATATCCTTGGCCCGTAGTGCATGGATAATTTGTAGTCGTGATACTAATGAATATCCTTGGTCGTAATGCAGGGATGATGTAGATTATTTATTAAGCTGAGTCTCAGCGATAAAAGTGATGAAAAATCTTTTAAATCATAGAAGATAGTAGATTTTATTCTCTACTTGACTCTTTTAATGGATTGCTTATTCCGCTACAGTTAAACTTGATGTTTGTTATATTGTATCAGTTTAACACTGTTGAAGGCTAACGATAATTTATTCTACATTATCTTAGTCATAATATTTCTTACTGGGCTAGTTGAGCTCACCCTTTTACTTTCATTATTCTCTTCAGGAAATGAGAACGTAGCAGGGACTAATCGGGGAACGGAATGACGGTCTAGATGATAGCATTAGTAGTCCTCACTATTTTATGAAATAGTATGTTAATAAATGTATTGAGGACTTATTTTGAGTTTGAATATTGTCTAGAAGACAATACTTGTATTAAAACTCACAGCTCATATTATATATTTAAGATTGTATTTGTATTTTGTACCATGTATTTGGCGACTCAGAATATGTGATGTATACCTGTTTTGGGGGCGTCACAGCGCCGTCGTACGAATATTCTCCGACAATAAGAATATTCCACGACCAAACGAATATTCACCGACAAAAATGAATATTTTATAACCACTTGCTTATTTTGCAAAATTTACACATTTCACCCATAACAAAAACATTATATCAAATTAACTCCTTATTATTTCAAGATAATGAATAGAGAAAATTCAATTTTATTTATTAAAAAGTTGGGGTCTTACAAACCTCCCTTAATAGTACTTGCATGTGAACCAATAGTTCATTACATGTGAACTAATAGTAATTAATTATTTATTTATCCGATTAATTGTCCGTTTGGTCAATTTAACATCCAGAAATTAACTATTATCGAAATAAATGTCGATTTCAACTAACATTAATAATCCCAATAAAATGGAAATATTTTTATCAATAATTATTCATCATTAATATTATAATTCACAATATTGACAACCATATCGTTCTCAAGAAAAATGGGGCTTTCGATAAGCATTTCTCCATATTGGTGCCCAATTAAATAACATAACCCCTTTGCTCGATAGAACTTTCTAGACATTATCAATACTACAAATAATAATATGAATAACTGTGGCGTATCAATTATTAATTTAATATTATAAAAAAATATGTAGATGATACTGTGACAATAATTGAATCAATAATATGAAATACTATGCAGTAACTACTATGGCAATTATTGAATACTGAGTGACTTCTTATGTAAGAATTAATAATTAGATATACTCTGTAATACCGTGTGCTACTGTGCAACAACGTGTATTACTGTACTTTTATCATCGAGTATTTCAACAGTTTAACAATAAAAGTTTTGTCATTATTTCTGTCGCTTTCTATATTCGACATTTATTCCGTTGTGGGGTCCACCAATGATAGCGCCGTCGTACGAATATTCCTCGATAAAAAAATATTCTCCGACCAAACGAATATTCCCCGACACAACGAATATTTTATGACAACTTGCTTACTTTGTAAAATTTTTACATATCACCCTTAACGTTAACCTTTTATCAATTTAACCATTTACTGAATAAAATAATAATTATAAGAAAAATTGAATATTTTTATTTCATAAAATTCGGGGTCTTACAATTTATATCATTGAAAACAAAAAAAAATGTCCTGGATTAGAAATTGAGAATCGATATTTGCTATTAATAGTAGCAAACGGTAAAAAAATACTTACCGTCTGCTACTATTAGTAGTGAACGTTAATCAGAATAAGAGTTTGACTTATTAATAAGTGTTTAAGATTTATTAACCATGGTTTAGGACCATAACTTAGGGTTTATTAATTAGAGTTTATAAACCAGTGTTTAGAATTTATTAATCAGGATTTAAGATTTATTAAAGTTGAAAAGAACAAGTTCTGGATATATAATTGTAAGCCCTAAACTCTGATTAATAAACCTAAATATTTATCGGTAAAGTCAAACTCATTCTGATAAGCATCTGCTACTATTAGTAGCGGACGCTAAGTATTTTTTTTTACCGTCCGCTACTAATAGTAGTTGACGTCGATTTTCAGTTTCTAATCCTGAATGTTTTTTCTTATTTTTAATGGTATAAATGGTGTATGACCTATTATAAGTATTCATAGCAAATACATGTTAAAGATCATTCTGTTAAGAGATAATGGTAAATAGATAATTAGGATAGTAAAAATATATATCAAAAGATACTGAAATCAAATGAAAAAAATATTTTTTCCATATATTTTAGGTTTATATTTCTAAACTTTAAGGTTTAAGGATCATTTTTAAATTTTAGGGTTGAGAGACAATTTTATGCTATTTATTATGAGTAATGTTAGGGACACTGACCGTACATAAAAAGTTGTGTATAATGTATTGCTTACCAATAAAAATATGTAAAACATTTAATTATAGGCTTCACTATTTATTTTTCTCTTTTTTTATACTGTGTGTGCATAACTTTTTGCTTATAGTTTTGATGTATCATTAGTCATTTATTATATATAGACTTCATACTTTGCTTAATTTTCAAAAGTAAAGTAATTATCATATTTTGGTAGCTATTATATTCAAAAGCATGTTATGCTTTCTTTTTCTTTATTCTCTTTTTATTCCTTTTTAGTTTGCTTGATTAATTTCCTCTCTTCTTTTATGGTGATATTCTAGTTGATTTAATGATATAAATGTGAAGAACATATATATTATTAATTTGGTTCATAGTTGATTTAAGTAAAATTTTATTTGAGATTAATTGTTAGTGAAAAGAATTCAAAAAAATATTTTTTAAAGTTTGTCAAGATCTTCTGGTTTATGTATTTATTTATTTTCAATCTCATGTGGCTCAATCTTTGAAGTTCTAACTTTGTTCTTATAATGTAATGTGCATTTCAAGATTGTACTATGATTATTAGGCCTGACAAAATATGGTTATGGGTTGATTTTAGTTTTTAAAATATGGTTATGGTTCCATTTAAGAACTAAAACCATATTAACTATTTTTAATATGGGTTGTGTGGGTTGAAACTATATGGTTATGATTATGGTTCAAAACCATATTAACCATATTAACTATTTTAAGATATTTTGACTTTTAAACAGAACTTTTGAAAAATAAAATTATGACCGTCACAATTAAATTAATTAAGTAATAATATGATATAAAAATTATTAATATAAATAATAAAATGCTAAAAAACTATACTAATAAAATTTTAAATTAAAACTATTAATACCCTTCCATATTTAAATAAGTTTTCAAAATTATTATTAACATGCTAATAGAAAGGTTGAAATCCAAAATACACCATAGTATAATTCTATGAATGTCGTTTAAATATTGAAACATACTTATAATTCTTTTGTAATTAGAATACTAGAATTTACATAAACTGACACATACAGAACAACATTAGTCACCCAAAATAAAAACATATTAATTTATAAGTAGAAAACTGAATCATATAATTCTATAGACCATATTAAAATTTAATTAATTAGACAGACATTAAAATTTAACATTACAAAACATATATTTTCCCAAAGTCAATTTCAAAGGGCTAAGTCAACTTCTTTCATAGGCATCTACACTGAAATGTGCAAAAGTGGCTTTCAAATTGTGAAATAATATCAATCAGGCTTTTTTAAATAATTTAGCATCCTTTTCTTTTCTTGGACTACGAGAGGAATGAAAAAGAACGTAAATAATTAAAGCTGTTAATAAAATCAAACTTGATCACTAAACATGAATTGCATCGGAGAATATAATCTTTCTTATATTTTATTGTGATGTCTAGATTTAGATATAAATTTTGGCTCTCTCTCTATATGTCTTGCCCAGTTTTAAAATTAATTTGAGATATATGTTACTAACTTTTAAAATAATTGTAAAATGTTAAATTCAAAATCAGTACTACTAATATAATTATTATATACTGAAAAGGCTTTTAATTATCATATTTGTCATTTTTAAAACTTAATGTTACATTTGAATTGCAAGAATATACAATTAGAAGGAGAAATGTAATATAAAATAATACTCCCTCCATCCGTCCGTCCTAGAATAAAAATATTTGTCGACTTTTTGTGCATATTAAGAAAGATGATAAAATTATTTATATTTAAATTCTCATTTAATCTTATAATAGTTTTATGTACATGACTAGTGATGTTCCATAAATATGCATAAAAAATAGAAATATGACGATTAATACTAAGGGTATTATAGGTAAATTATTGTAAAATTAGATTATTTAAAGTAAGTGTACATTTAATTTGAGACTGCCTAAAATATTATTTAAAATAGTAATTATTGTAAAAAAACATATTCCAAAGGAATTTTATTCTTGGAATTTTATAGTAATAATGAATTAATTATTTACGTCCTTTTTCATTCTTCTGGTAGTCCAAGAAAAGAAAAAGGTGCTAAATTATAACAAATGAATTGACCTATGAAATATGGGTTAAAAAATGGTTAACCAATTCATAATTATTACTCCCTCTGTCCCAAATTAACTGCTCAATTTTGACCTTTTTAAGTCAAATTGACTTTTTTTAGAATTAATAATTAAGCATATATAAATATATTTCTAATATTATAAAAATTGGGATTAGTAATAAATTGTATATACTTTCTTTTGGTTATAATCTCTTCACCTATATTTTAACAAAAATAGTAAAAAGATTATTTTTAAAAATGGTCAATTTGACTTTAAAAAGTCAAAACTGAGCAATTAATTTGGGACGGAGGGAGTATTATTTTAAAAAATATGGGTCCAAACTTTAACCAATATGAATAAATAAAAATGATTAATCAACTCATTTAATTTTAATTAATATGATTTGACCCAACAGTCAACTAACTATATTACCAGGTCTAATGATTATTAATTTTTAAAAGACAATAAGTTATCCCTTCTCTCAGCATCTAAACTTAACAGCTGATTCAGAAGACAGTGCGCACGATAGTAAGTTATCATTTCTCCCACGTAAACTAATTTTATATTTTATTTTTGTACAGTGGAGTGCATATATTATACTCCCAGAATTAGATGTATTTAAATTTAAATTTTAGAGTGGAGTCCTGGAATGTAATAATAACGCACCTATAATTATTTGGATCTGTTAATAAATTCAATTGAAAGTTTCTAGAGAAGCAGACATTGATGAATGGCTCAGGCACACTTGTTATCCTTTCTCACAAATTACCACTACATCTTCTCCATGGACTCTTCTGTCATGAGACATGGAATAGTAAATGCAAATCATGAGGGACGGATTCAGTCCATTAGTTTAATGGGGTTAATTTTTTTAAAATAAAAATTTATAATAAAATAAAGGTAAAAAATAATATGAGATATTGTAAATAATTGTGTGAGCTATCATATAAAATCTAGGTCGTTTTATGTAATTGAATACACTTCCTTCCATGTTATGTACAAAATGGTATTTTATAATTTTTTTAAAAAATTTATTATAAGAGACCTTGTGCAGGAACGTGAGGTGTCCCTCATCTCCCGTGTCCTCTAAAATAAATTACAAAACTAAATAATATTGTTAAAATATTATTTATAATAACATTTTTTGAGACTTCATTGCTTGAAACTATTGCAATGATAAGCTTATTTCAATAGATGCAAAAATATCATGTTCAATATAAATTAATAAACAATATAAAAGAGTGGAGTGTTAGTGTTAATAGAAATTTGAGACATTTAATAGTCTTTAGTCTGAATTTTTTTATTTTCACTAAACATTTTATAAAATTAAAAATAAATAAAAAATTAACTTTTCAAAATTCAGTGGGGTCAATTGACCCCACTGCCCCAAGGGTAGATCCGCCAGTGTAAATCATATATATATACGGTCCGGATCTTAAAGTTACCCCTTATCTAATATAGTATATTTGTCTTTAGCAACGGACCGGACAACGGTTCAGTCCGTCGCTATATATAAAACCGTCGTCTTATCTTTTAACGATGGACAACATATAGCGACGGACCAAAGTTATAGCGACGACCGAACCGTCGCTCGATCCGTCGCTAAAGGAGGGTGAGCAAGGTATGTTAGATAAGGGATGAGCTTAAGATCCGGACTATATATATATAATAAAAACTAATAATAGCATGTACTCCCTCCGTCCCTATTTAAATGACGTTTTAGATATGAACATAAGAATTAAGATAATGATTAGAAAATATTAAATATAGTACTCAATTGTCTATAATACCCTTAAATCATTAATTTATTATAGTACAAGAGTTTAAAGTACCCAAAAAATAGGTAGAATAATGATGGGTAATTTTAAAAAAATTATCATTAATTCTCCTAAATTTGAACAAAAGTCAATTAATTAAAGACAAATAAAAAACCCTAAAATATCATTTAAATAGGAACGGAAAGAGTAATATTTATTATTGATTATTAATAACTAATAATAATAAAAATTCATATAATTCGTTATTAATAGCAGCGAACGTTAATCAATATAATGGTTTTATCGAAGTAGACATATATCGGAAAATTCTAACTCCAAGAGTTGGTTTAATTTGTATAGTTTTCATGATTATTTTTAAAAAAGGTTATTGCTCATTTCATCTATTTTTAAGTTACATTTATTATTGCAGTTACTCTTAAACAAAACTATTTCTTTCATGATAATAATATGAAATGACACAGTATTTTATTATTTTATCATTATTATTAAATTATATAATTTATTAATCTCAAGAACAAATATGAAATAAAACGTCTTTTTAATATCTTAAGATTTTATACATCGATTTTTTATTCTTATCAGTTATATAAATGATTATTATCGGTACTATTTTAATAATACATGTGATATAATGGGTTAATCTTATAATCTCATCATGTATTGCGAAAGTTTTATATTGAATTACGATTATGACGCATATGAATATATGAGATTCAGTAATATTATAAGGTTGACTTACTGTATCAAATAGTACATCGTTAAATATTACCAACTATACTTATCCATGTAACTCGTAACAAAAAAATACTCCGGTACTATTATATATCCCATATATAATAAATGTCGCAATCGTAATTTAAAATAAAATTTTAACAGTACATACTAGCACTATTAAAAAAATTATACTAGAAATGAGATATTAAAAATTTTGAATTCGGTTATCATGAAATTGATCAATTAATTAATACAGTGCTGATACGTAGAGAGAAATCACTTTCGAATATATATATATATATATATATATATATCTAATAAAATACAAATGATTTTGAATTTTCCGCTCATTCAATAAATCATCTGGGCCGTCCAAAGTTTGGGATAAATCTCACCATCCATTTATCTAATAAAATACAATCTATCTAATTCTATCTATCTATATCTATATTCTATGTATCTAATTATATCTAATAAAATACAAATAATTTTGAATTTCCCGCTCACTCAATAAATCATCTAGAACGTCCAAAGTTTGGGATAAATTTCACCATCCACCTATCTAATAAAATATAAATAATTTTGAATTTCTCGCTCACTCAATAAATCATTTGGGTCGTCCAAAATTTAAAATAAATCTCAACGTTCATAGTGCCGGAGGCACGGAACTGTTGCTAGTATATATATATTTTGTGATCAGTTGTTGCTGCTGTTTCCTCAAAACGAGGCATATTCGGCGGGGCGTTATTAGCAGTTAGTTTAGCGGTTCGGTTGCCAAAATGTCGACGCCATAAATCGGTCGTCGACTCCAAAATTAGGCAGAATTCGAGCGGTGCCTTTCATAGTTTTCACTTCTCCACAGTGCCAAAATAAGTACTAGTAGTACATTTATTTTCTTGGGATGGACAACATAATTAAATACACCATCTATTCTGCCTACATTTATAAAATACTAAATCTAATTTTAAACTATAGGAAAATAAAAAATTTTGTGTACTAATAAGGTTGTAAACGAATCAACACAGTTCGGGCTCGATTCGAAAAATACGAGCGAGACTCGAATTCGTTAATAATATGATCCAAATCTAAGCATTAAAAATAGTTCGAATAAAAATATGAGTAGAATCTGAGCAAGTTTATACTCGACTCGTTTAAGATTCAAACTACTCGAATTTTTTATTGTGATTAGATACATACTCAGTTAATACATATTCGATTAGATGTTCGATTCATTCTTTTATAATATATACAAATTTAAATCAAATTAGGATAATTAGTTATTATTTTGTTTTGTTTTAATTTTAATTGTAATTTTATATTTGTAAAGTGTAATAATAAATATATTTTCTCATTTTTAAGTAAAATAACAAATTTAATTTATAATTATATTTATTATAAAACTAGTTATTATGTGGAGACTCGAATTCGAGCTTGAATTTGAAGCTCGCGAATAGTTTGAATAAATATTTGAGTCGAGTCGGATCGAATTCGAGTAATAAATATCGAGTCGAGTCGAATCTGAGTAGGATTTTTCAAATATAATCCGAATTCGAGCTGAATTCGAGTACGGATTTATTATTTCGAGTCGAATTCGAGTAGCTCTCTGTTCGCTCCGATTCGACTCGTTTACACCCTTATGTACTATTTATGATAAATGTATGTAGGTACACCGTACATGATAGATTGAATTTTATTTTTCATTATTTGTATTTTGTTATAACGTTAAAATTATTTTTCCTATTTTAAAATTAGAGATATATTTTTACGACGTTGACTTAAAAAATTATTTTCGAAACATTGTCTTGACATTTGATGGAAAAGTATGATTTTTTATAATTGTACAAGTGACACAATTATTTACAATGAATATTATTGTGATGTTAAATAAAAATTTTGTTACGAGAAATGTTCAAGGAAGAGGACCTATTGATGTAATAAAGTAATCACACATCCAAGAAATAATAAAAGAGTAAACTATATGAATAAATCCAAAACATAAAGACAAAATTTTTTGGTCAAGTAATATTTAAAACGCGTGTTAATATATTTTGTACATCATATAATGCATAAATTTTTTGATTCTTTTCAAGAATTGGTATCAGAGCTGTTCGGGAACGTTTGATCGACCTTCGTGAGGGCCGAACGCCTGTGGAAGAGATGATGGTGTTCGGGTTCGACATCCGAATCCTTTGGGTTGAAGCCTTACCTCGGTTAAAGGTGTTTGGGGTCGGGTCTTCGAGTCTTTTGGGCCGAGGCCCAGACCTGATGATGAGTTCGATGGGCCTGTACAGTGGGTTGTTCTGCGTGCAAAGTCTAAAGTCCCAACCATATTTGAATAAGGTAACTCCAAATGTAGTGATTGGATTGAATTTCACTTGCACCTTTTAAGGAGATTGTGTTGGACCCAAGTTTTAACATTGGCCTTGTATTTATAATACTCACCATTCTAAAGGTGGTGAGTACTATAAATACAAGGTCAAGGTTACACTTAACAGGTAATACGTACTTTTGAGCACTAAACACTTAGCCTCCACTGTTAAATCTTGTGAATAGTCTGTACTTATTCTCACACCGGAACTATCCCCCGGTGGCACAAGCCGTCAAGCTTCTGTGTAATTTGTTATTGTGCAAGTTCTAGCGCGTGAATTCTGTGATTGGACGTACCGATGAAACTTGACGATAATCAGAGCTATGAATTATTTATTCACATAAGAAATTTAACAAAGGAAGATTTCAATTGTAATCGAATTTTAATTGAGAAAGATAATAGGATTTTAAAAGTAATTTATTAAATTATGTTTTTTACGTAAAGGGCACAACATTTCTTTTTGTGTTGCATATTATGCATAACCAATTATATATTTTATTACATTATTAAATGAAATTAAAGATTATTACCAACTTATTTATTTTCGAGGAATATTGAAACCCATTTTATCTTACCTTAATCTATCTAATAAAATACAAATGATTTTGAATTTCCCACTCATTCAATAAATCATCTGGGCCGTCCAAAGTTTGGGATAAATCCCACCGTTCATACATCTATCTAATAAAATACATCTATCTATCTAATAATTTAATAAAATACAAATGATTTTAAATTTCCCGCTCACTCAATAAATTATTTTGGTTGTTCAAAGTTTGAGATAAATCATATTGTTCATATAGTGCCGGAGGCACGGGACTCAGCTAGTAAAAAAAATAAAAGAGAAAGAAAATTACCAAATACGCGCGTCACACCCTCGCTCTTTATTATTTTTATGGTAAATATGAAGTTATATTCCCTAGTTATTTTATTTACAGTATAGTACTCCACTATTCCAGTATTACTATATAAGCCCTCCACTTTCACTTTCCTCTCAGCACTTGCAATAACAAAGTTTTCCGTCAAGCAGAGAGATATAGACGAAGAAGCCGAACAACGAGACCGACCCAGTTTTCTTCGGTATAATTACTCATTTTCGTATCCCATTATTTTTGTTTTTCAGTAAAAAATTTCCCATTTTTATCTCCATTTTCCAAGTAGAACTTCTCTGTCAACTTTTTAAAGATTGATTATATATATATATATATATATATATATATGTGTATGTATATGTATTTCTGCATAAACAATCTCCAGATTAGCATTGATAAGCTTGATCACACCCTCATATATACATATAGCTGTAAATGAGCTTTATTCTCTCTCATCTTCGTTACTGTTTATTATTGATCCGTTTATTTTGCTAATTTTTTGGAATTTTGAGACTTGATTTCATATTGCCCTATGAGTAATTATATTGTTATAATTGTAGATACATAATGAATATTATTATATATATACACACACATATTTTTATGTTTGTAACTTTTTAAAAAAGTATAAAATTTATTAAGTAGTTTAAAATCTTTTATTTGTAATGTTAATTTCTCAGTCCCTCATTAACAATCTGAAGTTCATTTGCTTTTTGGTGTCTAGCCCGGAAATAAGAAGAAAGCAAAAATAGAATAAAATAAGGAAATTGTTATTTCTACAAGCAAAAGTTCCACAAGGTCCTCTATAGTAGATGGGTCCTATAGTTATGTGAGACATTGTGGAAATATCATTTTTTACTTATAGAAATAACAATTCCCTAGAATAAAGGGAACAAAGAAGATCTTCCACCTAATAATAGCATTATCTTTTTTATACTTCAACCTAAAGTGAAAAATGGCAACCCATATAATTTTGTATTTAGTAATTGTTCTTCATCCGGAATTGCCATAATCTGGCTGATCATGTTATACTCGCAGGGAAGAAAAAAGGAGCAATTTATTCACATGATAAAAAGAGAAAATATTTGTAATTTCTTCAATTGTCGTAGCTTGAAACAATATTGTTGCTTTGCTTAGGGTATGTCTATATAGAGAGTTCATAAACAATTGAGGATCTTTAAATACTCCATCCGTTCCAAAATTAGACGTACATTTTCCTTTTTAGTCTGTTCTCAAATTAGAGATACATTTCTAATTATAGACTATATACTGACATGCATTACTTACTAGTATGTGCCACCCACTTCTGCATTACTAGATAACGTTTACTAGCTAATGTTAGGGATATGATTGGAAAAATTACAAAATTTCCTTAAAAGTTGCTGCGTTAGAAATGTATCTTTAATTTTTAATTTGGATGAAAGGGAGTACCTTTTTTGGGGGTTATAATACTGTTGATTTTTTGATACATCATCATAAGTTCCAATTAGCATATGTTGCTAATCCGTGCAACTTATATTAGGTGTCTAATTTGGCCTGTTCTGCAGAGGAATTATATTTGTCAACATATAGGAATTAAGAATGGAGGATTCTAAGGGAAGTTGTCTGAGCTCACCTTTGATGGGTAAAACAGAAGTTGGTGATTACTTGTCAGCTTTAAAAGAAAATAAAACTTATGGAATTTTGGGTGCCGTTTTTGTTGCCATAATTGTACCTTTGTTTTCCACAATATTTATGGGGGAAAAAAAAGCCAAAGCATAGAGGAGTCGAAGCTGAACTTGGTGGTGAACCAGGTTATGTAATGCGCAATGCTCGAACAGCTGAATTACTTGAAGTTCCTTGGGAAGGGGCCAATACAATGGCAGCTCTATTTGAGCAGTCCTGTAAGAAGCATTCAAAATTAAGGTGTCTTGGAACAAGAAATCTAGTTGGTAAGGAGTTAGTTCCAGATAGTAGTGGAAGAAAGTTTGAGAAGTTTCATCTTGGGGAGTATCAATGGGAAACTTATGGGGAAGTATACGAGCGTGCTTGCAACTTTGCATCTGGACTCATTAAATTAGGTCATGATGTGGATACTCGTGCTGCCATATTTTCTGAAAGTAGGCCGGAGTGGTTCATATCATTTCAGGTAGCATTCTTTGTTGTATATTGATATTTATGATTTATATTGTTGGGGAAGGAGGTGACACTGGTTAGAATTTGATTTCGCAGGGTTGCTTCCGGCAGAGTATAACTGTTGTTACCATCTATGCTTCTTTAGGTGAAGAGGCCCTAATTCACTCGCTTAATGAGGTTAAAAAACACTACATATGCAAAGCGTTTTGTTATTTCTTGTTCTATCAATACTTATTTTTTTCAGACTAGTTCTGTAAGATGCTAAGATTTGGATTTTGCACAGCATTACTCATTGCGTTGTATTTTTTTGCAACAGACTCAAGTATCGACATTGATATGTGATTCCAAGCAATTGAAAAAGTTGCATGCAGTTAGTTCGAGGCTTAAATCTGTAAAGAATGTTATTTATTTTGAAGACGGTGAGACTGAAGTTGATCCTAACATTTTCAAAGATGCGAGCAATTGGGTTGTTTCATCTTTTTCTGAGGTTGAGAAACTTGGGAAGAATAACAATGTGCCTCCGCAACTTCCAATCAAGACTGATATTGCAGTCATCATGTATACAAGTGGTAGTACAGGTCTACCAAAGGTTTGATTCAATTCAATTCACACATTTAATAATTTTCCTTTTTGGTTTTGAAGGCATGAAATAGCTGGATTTTGAGAAAAGAGAAAGTGCAAGTATAAGATATTTGTCTACCAACAAACAATACCCTCTGTTCGTATGATGTTGATATATATTATATAAAAATCCATTCCGGTAGTTTGTCACCAACACCAAGTACTCCCACCCTTCCAAAATTAGATAACATTTGTAAACAATGACTTTTAAGGATAATTATATGTTCTCAAATAAAGCCTTAGTGTTAGCTAGGAATTAAGTTGTGGTGGTGTGATATTAAAAATGATAATAAACAAGTAATGACAAATTAGGAACAGTAATGACAAATTAGGAACATCATGTCACTTTATAGTCCTAAAATAGAAATGTAATTCTAATTTTGGAACGGACTAAAAAGGAAAATTTATCTCTAGTTTTGGAACGGAGAGAGAAGTTGGGATAAGGCTTTGTTGAGTTTATTTGAGTTAATACATCTATAAGTTCAGTGCTAGAACAAAAAAAAAGGCTTTAATTGTGCATTTCTGAAAGTCTAACTTATGCCTGGTTTCTGTTTTCCTTCTCGAACCACTTTACGTTTCTCAAATTTTTTTACTGCACTGATTTCAAGCTGCAGTTTAGACTAACATGGTGTGTGTTGATAATCTAGGGAGTTATGATGACTCATAGAAACCTTGTATCCAGTGCTGCTGCAGTATTGACAGTGATTCCAAAAGTTGCAAGCAGTGACGTCTATTTGGCGTACTTACCACTGGCTCATGTTTTCGAGTTGGAAGCTGAGGTAACATCATTTTTAAATTCTTTTAGAATGAGTTACAAATGAAGATAATGTTGTACTTACACACTGGAGTTGTCTAGATTGTGATGTTCAGTGCAGGCATGTCTATTGGTTATGGCTCACCATTGACGTTAACAGACACATCTAACAAAATTAAAAAAGGAACCAGTGGAGATGCTTCTGTGTTAAAGCCTACCCTAATGGCAGCAGTTCCAGCCATTTTGGATCGTGTTCGAGATGGGGTGTTGAAGAAGGTTTAACTAGATTCATACATTTGGTATTACTACTCTTGTTTTGATGCATTTCACCTTAGGATAAGATAAATGATTTGTCTGTCTGTCCTTCGTTTGAAAATACTGTAGGTCTCTGAGAAGGGAGGTTTTGCCAAATGGCTTTTCAATATTGCCTATAAGCGCCGAGTTGCAGCGCTAGAAGGAAGCTGGTTTGGAGCTTGGGGACTCGAGGCATTATTGTGGAATTTAATCATTTTCAAAAAGATAAGATCTGTACTTGGCGGAGATATCCGTGCTATGCTCTGTGGCGGAGCCCCTTTATCTGGAGAGACTCAACGATTTGTTAACATCTGTATGGGGTATGTGTTCCACAATCTACACATTTATTTTTGGTTATAATTTTTAACATATATAGAGTGAATATTGCCCTTTAAAAGACAGTGTTGGTACCTCATAAATTGAATGCAGAGACCTAATTGACATCATGAAAGTTAGCTGGAATGCTTTCTTTTGTTAAATTTATTTGGTTTCTTTCCGTGATCAGCTTGACATTTTGTTTTTGTTTTTTTGGTTTCTTTTGCTTTTTGAAATGTAAAAATTATATTGATGCAGTCTGTGAGAACTGATGCTAAAAAAGTTAATATGTTAGTTACACTTCCAAATTTTAGAAGATGCCGCCTATGACAACTTTTGCTAAAGTTAACATGTTAGTTACACTATCAAATTTTACATGCTAGTTTCATTGATCTTCAGTCTTCCTCCCTTATACCATATTGTTCTTGTGTATGTTACCACTTCGATTTACAGTTGTTTCTGTGTGCACTATGTTCATCAGGGCTCCTATTGTTCAAGGATATGGCCTGACAGAAACATGTGCTGGAGCTGCCTTTTCCGAATTTGACGACACTTCTGTTGGACGAGTTGGGCCACCTCTTCCTTGCTGTTTTGTCAAGGTATGTAGAATTTTTACATGTCAAAGATGATCAGATTTCACACGTCGATCACTTCTTTGGGGATAAATATACATATGGCAATTTATTCATGAAGAGTGTAGCAGAATATATTTGGTAGTCTTCTAAGCGAACATCAATAACATGCTGCACCACAATCTTTTTTCTTTCTTTTATCAGTTGAGAGTAACAGAAAATCTCTTGCTTGTATTGTTACACAGAAAATGATAGGGATGGCTATTCCATAGGATGAAACCATATAATGGACTAAAGTCTCAATTTTGTTTTGGTGTCTTTTAACTGTTTCATAGTATTATTACCAATCTTTCTTTTTTGATAAATGAATAATAATTATACCCTATTGTGTTGAAAATTGAATCAGTTCAATGTAGTGCAGACCAATTACTACTTTACAAAATGCATGATTAATCTGTTTTACTTTTATACACTGGAAACCTGATTAAATGTGTGGGATATGTGTCCAAGACTTCCCGCATAACCTACCTTCCTTGCAATATTTTTGCTCATCAACTTTATTACATTGTAGAATTGTACATAACACTCTCATAAATCCTTTTGTTCAATAATTGCTTTAAATGAGTGATGGACCGTCTTTGAACTCTGTATGTCCACAGAACACCATATTTGATTTTACCGAAGGACATAAATTGAAAATGTAAAAAGTGAGTAAATCTCTGTTCTCCTTGTCATTGAATATGGATATATAATGAATTTCAAACTTGAAACATACCTCACAGACACATTTCCAGAGCCCACGTACTATAATTTCATACAAACTTAAATCTCTTAAAATCAGTGTATGGTGACATTAATTTTTTTAATATTTTATTTCTAAGTGTTTGGTGACATTAATTTAACCAGTATTCCAACCAATAGGTGACATCCTTTAAATGAATTTTATAAGCAACAGTATACAATCAATTTACTGTAACTATGAGTAGAATAATTAGATCCGTATGCATATTTTGAAATAAATTTTTTTATATATACATGAATAACGGATTTCTTCAATCTCAATGGCTCATGCAGAATGGTTTATACATATATACAGGTAAGTTAATAATCATGATAGGTGACCTTTTAATATGAATATAATTTTCTTCCTATGTTTATCAAGTGTGTTTTGAAATGTTCTGATAGTCATCTTATATAATGCTTAAAAAAAGGACAAAAGTTCTTGCAGTTTTTGCTTCCATATTTTTCGTGATTTTCATCCCCTAGTGTTGTTATAAAGCATGGCCAATAGCATTGGTTTATAATAGAATTCAGGCCCACTTCTCATATAAATATCTACAATTTGTATCGAAGCTTGTTTCTTGGGAAGAAGGTGGGTATTTGATATCTGACAAACCAATGCCACGTGGAGAGGTTGTAGTTGGTGGAGGTTGTGTAACTGCTGGTTACTTTAACAATGATGCAAAAACAAATGAAGTCTACAAGGTAATCTAATCATCTGTATGCATGGATGTGGTAGATTTATTACAGCTTCCTAATACTGTCCCTCTAACTACACAATACAGGTTGATGAGAGGGGCATGCGCTGGTTCTACACTGGTGACATTGGAAGGTTTCACCCTGATGGATGCCTTGAAATTATTGATAGGAAGAAGGATATTGTTAAACTTCAACATGGAGAGTATATCTCCCTTGGAAAGGTATGCATTTGAACCTTGCCTAATATGTTTTGATTTACATTTTTACTATCCTAATCTCTACAGGGTTTCAATCCTCTTCTGGTTAGTTATTTTGGTCGATAAAGATGTCAGTAGTTGAGACTTAAAGAGGAAATGAACCCAGTCATATGGAAAAAAGTCGATATAAATAAGCTTGTTTCATTAATCAACTCAAATCTTTCGCAGGCAGAGAGAGGGAGGCAGCTAGTTTCTGTCTTGATATATGCATATGCTCTGAATTTGCACTCAGGTTGGATTGATGCTTAATTGCAGGTGGAGGCAGCCCTGATGTCTAGCAACTATGTTGAAAATATCATGGCTTATGCAGATCCGTTGCACAACTATTGTGTTGCTCTAGTTGTCCCCTCACACCAGGTCCTCGAGAAGTGGGCACAAGAAGCTGGTATCGAGTTCAAGAATTTTTCTGAGTTGTGTGACAAAAAGGAAGCTGTAAATGAGGTCCAACAATCCCTTTCCAAGGTTTGTCCATTGTTTCTCATCCAAAAATAAAAAACTAAAATAAGCACAAGGAACTTCAGTTTAAAACATGTTTTAAATAAATGTATACATGTATATGCGTGTGGTTGCGGAGTTCCTTGGCTGCCTAGACAAACCTTGCTTCATTTGACGGCGTTAGTTCATGGAAACTTGTGCAACATTTTAACTACTTATGATACTTGTCTAATCCAATAGTGTTCGATCTCTATACACTATCTTCCCAAATATAAAACAAACTTAGTCGTGTCCAAAATCGTCTAATTGTCCAAAGTTAATGCATTTATAAATTTATAAAGAGGTAAAGTTATACAAGTATACTGAAAAGGATATGAAAACTTTGGTTGTGTCTAGAACTTTAGCTTTACTGCATAATGTCTCCAACCATGTGCAGGAAGCAAAATCCTCAAAGTTGGACAAGTTTGAATTTCCCGCGAAGATTAAGTTGATGCCGGAACCGTGGACTCCGGAGTCTGGATTAGTTACTGCAGCTCTCAAGTTGAAGAGAGAACAAGTGAAGGCCAAATTTAAGGATGAGCTCCAAAAGTTATACAAGTGAAGCTACTTTGATATGTTTGCCTGAAGTATGCTATCGTTCCACTGCTGGCAGATCTTAATCTTACTGATTGGCACCAATTCTCCTAAATTAAGTTGCTATTGCTATAATTATTCTGTTTGGGAGGAAGGATAATTTGTTGACATGAATTTGATGTTCTTGTCGTCAATACCTCAGTTTAAAATGTGGCTCATATGTAGAGACTAGGATATGCTAGAGTTTAATGTTTTGTTTATTCATTTGAATTTTCCATAGCCAAATTTGCATGTCAAGTTGGGATTCACCATTTGACATTGACGTAGGTACCAGTGGAATATATTTTGGTTTCTGAATAAATATTGTGTATGGAAACGCCGTAATGTTGAATCTCTTTTTGAGATTTGAAAATTGTGGGAGTGAGTTAATCTGTATAATTAACTATCTGCTTAGAAACCAACCAAAATATATTTAAAAAATAAAATAAAAAATTACTTGCACAGATTGTATTTGAATCCAGAGATCCATATTCCATATCAAACAGCTCTTGTTCCAATCTTGGCAAGAATCATGTAATCTGCCTCTTCTTGTATGCTATTGTCAATGAAGTTGCTTTTTCCCTTGGAAGTATGAGATGCTATGAATCATCCTGCACCTTGCTCTTCTGCAGTTCTGGATGGTAATCTATTTGGCCACAAACCTTGAATTCAAAATTCGTATGCAGTTATGGAGGGATTCAATTCAGGTCAAATAAAAAGGATTAGTGAAGAAAAACAGCATAAATTGATATGTTGGATTCCCCATATAAAAGGAAGTCCCGCACAGTTATTTTCTGGTAGGCATACTTGTTATTGTGACAAAATCTAGACGTGTTTTCTCTATATAAGAGGGGAAAAAGAAAGGGAGAGAAGAAATAAAGGAAAAGAGAGCTGTGACGATGGTTTTGGTGTTCCAAAGAAATTTCATAGCAACTCAAAATTTCTCTATATCGTTCCAATTTTATGTCCCCAAAATTTACAAGGCAAGGAAAAGAGCTCCCTAAGCATACAAAATTGAGTTGATATTCTCGCACGTACATCTGTATCATTGAGGAGCTGTAAATTTACTTCATTTTGGTTTCCCTGAAACAATCACTGTAGTTTCCTTCTCCGGAGCATAGAAAGTCATCATTTTTCTTCTGTACTTGAGCTCAGTGAAATAGGCAGCCCCGATATTGATGGCCTGAGGAGAATATACAGCGCAGGACCTAAGAATGGAACCGCTGACACAGGAAGAAGCCATGACCCTTTGCCATTCCCTGCAAAAGGGAGAAGTATTTTAACACTGATCTTCTTAAGTTTCTTAATTGACGAGGACAGCATGTATATTTGGTGCAAAAGCTCACCATTTCCTAGCAGTCATGTCATTGTAAACCCAGAAAGGAGCAAATGCTGATAACAGAGAAAAATCTACGCAAGTCACATGGATCTGCAATATAAAACAGTGTCAGAGCCCCAGTTAAACATGTGAATAGCTTCTATAGATAATACATTCCAAAGTCATTCCTCTATGAATGCCTTCATTTAAAAATATTTGTGTGCAGTCTATTATCCTTCTTCAGCAATTGACTGCTTTTAAAAATATTTGCTCATTCCAGCAATGAACCACTCATTTGCCATAAAGAACAACGAAAAACTGTCAAAACAATCGGTTGTAGTTTATTCTGGTATTTTAGTGATTCAAAATGGAGCCTAACACTAATGTTCCATGGGGTGCAAAGAGTTTGAATGTCCTGCATCATCACAAAATACATATCGACCACAAATTCACACAATAATTCATGTAGTGGATATAGAGTTGTAGTTTAAGATTTAGCACTAAACATCAACTCTAGAGTCTGGCCCATGGTTGAAGCAAAGTAACGTTCTGGAACTGCATATTAGAAACTGATAGCAGTGTTAAAAAATGAAACCTTCATAAGGCAGGTCACCACACCACTAAAAAATATGACCAGATGCTGTACCCACTAATATGGCATATGGTTTGTGTAACACCCCAGTCCCACATCGAAAGATAGGGGGAAAATTTGTCTGCATATAAGGAATTAAGTAACTACCAATAGTACCTTCAAGTCATGACCTTTTGGGAGCCTGTGGTAGGCTAGTTGACCCAAGAGATACTATTGGGTCAGTGGTTTGAGGCCTTATTTGATGGATTTGATTCGATTCGGACTTGGAATTTGACCCAAGGATTTGACCCGGGTTGTTTCAGTTTGTGTTATAACTGATCTCACTATCCTCCAAATAGAATCAGTAGTGACTTGTCCTTTGAAAAGGGAGGGAATAGTAGGCTGTGTATAAAGTGCTCTCTTGGAAGTACTGGTAAAATTCCTTCCAAACATCTCCATTAGCTAAACCCGCATAAGTGATTATACCAAGTCCTGCAGCAATTGTTAGCTGATGTGTAATTAGTTGAGCTACATTTTCCAAATGGATAAGAATTAATCAGATATGTAACAATTAACCTATATTAAGAAGATAATACTTAATCAAAGAAGCATGACTGAGATGATACATAGGATATGTTGGAAACTACTCCAAGGATTCATGTGACTACCACAATCTTTTATCATGAATTTACCATTTATTTTGTAAGAGAAAGAAGGGATGTAGGACACTAATGTAAGTAGCAGGCATCTTTAGTAACTTTAAAATGACTTAAATATATTCCATAGATCATAAATCCTAAGCATGATACATCTATTAGACCATCAATATTCAGTTCATGCATACATACAATAATATCAACGCTTTGTGCCCTTTTAACTTCCACCAAGAGGATTTATTTGATTAATATGCCCACAAATCAAAATTCCCATGCTTTCTTTATGAAGAGAAGGTTCGTTTATAAAGTATTACTTCTTACCCCAGCAGTCAATTTTGATTCAAGAAAATTTAGAGGCCATCTGCTAAACTCAGCTTCTTCAACAGGTGGAGAAGGCGGTCTCCAAAGAATAAAATATGGAAAAAGAGTATACGCACCGCCAAAGCATGAAAGTATGAGGAATGGCCAGACAGGAATTTTTCCATTTGAGCTGCAAAGTTGAGATTTGTTAGATCTACACTATGGACTAGGAATAAATAGATGCAACAAGACGGGCAACTTAAAAAGAGCATGCTATGGCTCAGGGTAACTGGCAGCTTGTATGCAACATGATGTAAAAAGTCATTTCTTAAGACCTGAAATTGTTTCGTAAAGCTAATAATTTGAATATTTCTTAAGAAAGCAGGAAAGGAATTTGAAAATCCAATAACAGAGCAGCACTGCTTTTTCTACATGTTAGTCTTTTCAAGATCAAAGGCCAAGCTTACGAGTAATGAACCAAGGTTACCTAATTGTTGTAGTATATTAAAACTAAATGAAAAAAACTCAAATAAGGTGGAGACAGAGTTACCTTCTACCAAATGGTAGCAACAGCATACTATACACTAAAGGCCACAAACCCATGATGTACCAAAGAGACACGAGCACTTCGTTCATTTGGAATCCATCATCACTCTTCAAATTAAGGAGTTTTTTCAAGAAATACATGTCCCTTGACTGAAATGTTTAAAACTGAAGTGTTAAGAAGTTATATATAAATTAACCTATAACCCTGGCATTTCAATGCTTCATGATGATCTATAAAAAGTATCACAATCATTACCAAAAAGACAAAAACACTTGATGGAATTGTTCTGAGTCAAAATTTTGGTCTTGTTATTCCTTGTATATTGTCGTGGAACCAAGTTTTCTATGATAATGCGGGAACAACTAGAATTATTTCCAAAATATACAAAGGCACCTATCTTAAATTATTGAATTGAGGTAGTATTTCTAAATATTATAGCATTACCAGCATTCATATATTCCTATATTCCTAATACATAAAAGTATAAAACAATTCAGACAAATAAAACTTAAATAATAAAAACACACCAACATCCAAAGTGATAGCTTTGAGTATAATACCGGGGTCTGGTTAGGTGCAAGATTGAATACATAGTACATGAGTCCAGCCCACAACAAGAAGAGCAGAAAAGATGTCGTCCAGTCCCCACCACTTCCATTGTTGTTACCAAGCTCATCTTCAGATTTGGAAACTGGGTCTTGTGGATTTTGGGTGTTGATAGAGTCCTGACAAATTTGGAGGTTAGCCTTTTTGCGAAATGGAGAGAATTTAGGCATGAGTTTGTTGGTTTATGAAAAAGTAAAGGAATTTTACAGGAGTTGTTGAGATTCAATGCATTAGTTCTAAGATAAGGTTTCTGAACTTCAATTCTGGAATTAGGGTCTTTGAGATGGAAATAAAGGAAGTTTGAGGAGATGAGGCTGCTGCTGGCTAACATATTACTCAAATTGGTGGAGATTGCAGGTGGAGTATATGCTGATACAGATATAAGATGATATTATATATCTTGTGTTTGTACAGTGTAATAAGGAATAATAACCTGTTTTATATTTAAGTTGGAGTAATTAAAAGTAAACGAGGTCGTTTCGCTGGGATCTTTGCATCAGTTGTGTTTCATTTTGGCTAGTGTCCCCATATGTGTCGGAATTTTCCACGTAAATTTATATAGAAAATGAAAATTCAATTTATACAAATAATCATAAAGAGATGCAGCAATTTTTTTTAATATTAATATTTGTATAATTTTCGTTTATGTATGATTTTAATAATAAAAATTATTATTAGTTTTAGACTAAAATAACTTATCTTAAATGTTCTATTTAAATATTTAAAAAGGCTTTAATATTTTATACTTTAAATATGTAAACCAAAGTATCCAATGTACTCCCTCCCTCTCTCCCTATGTAAGACTTCGAATTTTATGAAATAAAAGTATTCAATTTTTTTTATAATTACAATTCAGTAAATGGTTAAATTGATAAAAAATTAAAATTAAGGGTGATATAGAATTTTTTTTCAAAATATGCAAGTGGTTATAAAATATTCTTTCTGTCGGGGAATATTCGTTTGGTCGTGGAATATTCTTTTTGTTGGGGAATATTCATACGACGGCGCAACCATTTGTGGGTCCCATAACAGAATTACTGTCGGATGAAGAAAACAACAAATTAAAGTTTTTATAAATAACGGCGCAATGGTTACCGTTAACACTGTTGGAATACTCGGTGGGTAAAGTAAAGTAATACACGTTGTTGCACAGTAGCACACGGTATTGCACAGTATTTTTGAATTATTGATTCTTACGTAAGAAGGCACTACTGAATAATTGTTACAGTAATTACTGTTCAGTATTATATTTTATTGATTCAATAATTGTTGCGTTGATATTTTATATTACTGTTGTTTCAATAATTGTCACTACACAGTATTTTTCATTATCGGAGCAATAATTCATATTATCTGAATAATATTATTAGATAACATTATTGACAATGTCTATAAAGTAATATCTAAGGAGAGGTTTGGTCACCTAATTGCGCGCCAGTAAGGAGAAATTCTTATTGGAAAGCCCCCTCTTTCCTGACAACTGTCTGGTTGCCATTATTGTGATTCTGTAATATTATTTGTGAATAATTAATTATTGATTTATATGATGAGGAAAATATTAATTTTATGTGGATATAGATGGAGAAAATTTTTAAAGTGACAATTATTGAAAATAGATATTTTATCTTTTCTGATAAAATAATATTTTATTATATTATTATAATATAATAATGATGATATTTTTACAATGAATGTGGGATATATGAGTATATGAGGAGGAAGAGTATTTTTGTTGCAAAAGTTGTTTAAAACATGTTAAACATGTCTGTTGGCCCATTTCTTAACTGAAATTTGATTATAGCCTGTAAAATCGCCCGTTTATGAATTTCGGTCAATTTCTGTTTGGAATTTAAAAAAATTTTCTTCTGTAAAGTTGTAGAGAATTGAATTTCTTATAAAAATTCGCGAGATTCAAATTTTCAGATAAAAGGCTATTTATTATGAATTATTGAAGTTCTGGATTAATTATTTATTATTATTTAGAGTTTTAAATAAATTAATTAAGAAAAAACGTTTTTAATGTTTTGTCACATGGTGGCTGATGTCTTGGACCAAATTAGTGGGCGTAGGAAATTTAAAAAAATAATATTATTAATTTATTAAATTTTCTGCTTTGGTGTTCTAAGCATTTTCCTATAAATAGGGTGCTTAGGTTAGAATTAAAAATCACACCAGAAACTAAAGATTTCTCTCTCTTTTTCTCTCTATTATATCGAGCGTATTTTGTGAGTATTTTAGTACTTTGAGTATTGATATACGGTGCAAGTTCTTTCAGCACTATATCCAGTATTCCAATCAGAAGTACTATTCTTTCTAAGGTAAGGGATTGTAAGGGAGATTATTTTCTTCATAAATGATATTATTTCTTCAATATCATTATGCCGAAATATTGGTTTGAGTTTTTATCAAATTTGAAACTTTTTCATGTTGGGGTTACTATTCATGAGTTACTATTCACGAGTACTATTCACGAAGCATGATGATGTTTTTTTATGAAATTTCTATCTTTTGGTGTTGGAGTTACTATTCGCGTATACGACACTATTCACGAATACGGTACTATTCACGAATACGGCACTATTCACAGAAAAATTAAATTTTCGTTTTTCTTCCAAAATATTTATTATGGATACTAGCTTTGATTGTATTTATGTTTTGATCATTCTTGAATTTTACTCCACTATGATTATTTATGAGGTATTTTTGGACATGAAATAGTTGAAGTACGAATCCTTAATATTTATTATTTTGTTTCACTAGATTCTTTTTCTTAAAATATTTTTCATCATCCTCAGTCCTAAATGATGATATAACGGAATATCTTTGGCCTGTAGTGCAAAGATGAATGATTTTTGATGAATATCTTTGGTCCGTAGTGCAAAGATGAACAGGTGTTTAGATGAACATGGTCAACTGATGAATATCTTTGACCTGTAGTGCAAAGATGACTTGTTGATGAATATCTTTGGCCTGTAGTGCAAAGATGACTTGTTGATGTATATCTTTGGCTCGTAGTGCAAAGATGAATTTATTAGTAGGATTATGAACATGAACTGTGATTTGGTATAACCATAATCTTTGATGTTTCAGGTGATGAAAATTATCTTTGTCCTGGATGAGGAAAGGAATTTAGAACAACAATTACGATTATGAGTTATACATGTGATTGTAGACAGGAATTGTTGATTGATGTTACAGGGATAAAACATTGTTGGTGGACTTTTAACATGGAGAAGATAATAGGTTTTATGGTCTATTTGACTCTTATAATGGATTGCTCGTTCCGCTGCAACTATGGTTGAAAAGTTTTATCATCTACCATATGTTCTAAATCTCTGATTTATTACTGTTGAAGGCTATTGATAATTTATTTATCATTAGTCATGATATTCTTTACTGAGCTAGTTGTGCTCACCCTTTTGCTTCACAATTCTTTTCAGATAATAAAAGTGTAGATGAGTCGAGCGGGGGAATAACAAGGGAATAGAATGGTGGTCTATAGAGGTTGAGGGTGAGGTGAATTTAACTTGGAAGGGTGTTCTGCCAACATCATACAAGATGTTTAATGACATACAACCTCGTGTCATCATAAGACAGGGTTGTGCTCATCCACTTGGTGAGTATATCTACCAGCACTATCTATATGATCTTGGAGTCTATTTGAAATATAACTCTCAATTAGAGACAGTGGAGATAATGATATGTCAAGAGAAGACTCGCCATTGGGAAGAATATGATAGTAATCTTCTCATTTTTCTTTGGGGTCTATTGGGTCAACCAAGGATAATTCTGTGGCCATATGATATCTATAATAACTTAGACGCATGGCCTCCCATGTACGAAGGTTTCCTTGAGCACTTCCCAAAGATTCTAATTTCTAAAACAGTTTTCGACTATACCTTTATGTAAGGTGTCATTATGAGGTGCTGTCCACGGTTGGAACATGAGTCACAATTGATATATATTTGTATCCAAACTCACATCATATGTGTTGTTGTATTTTGCACGACAATTGTTGTAATAAAGTTGTAGTTGTTTTCTGTACCATGTATTTGACGACTCAGAATGGGTTGGATAGAATTGACCTATTTTGGGGTCGTTACATTTGGTATCAGAGCTTAGAGATATGATCTCTGGCGGAGATCGAGATTAGAACTAGGAGGGGAGAGATGAGTAAATCCTTCGCTAGTGTGTCCTACCTAAGCTTAATTGTTGGTCGGTCATTATATACGGATATTATGTGATATGTTAACTTGCTTAATTAACCCTTATTTTATGGCAGTATTTGAGAATAGCAGCTGAGAATGCTAACAATGGAGTGAATGAGATTGTGGGGATACCTCTAATCATTAACCATGATAATGTAATGTCAGACGAAGAAGGAATTAGAGATATCCTTGTGGTAAGTGAAAAATTGATAGTTGCACCCGAGATAGTCGCAGAGGTAACAGCTGAGAGTGAGGCAGAAGAGGAAGAAGAGGTACCTGAGGAGAGTTTATTAAAGGTATTATGTAACACCCCCTTCCCGAAAAGGAAAGGGAGGTCACGTGCAAAGCACAACAAACCTCAAAATAAGAAAATAGAGCACAAATAACCTCAAAACATTGATAGTGGTGATCCATTAATAGCGTACTAAATACAATTCTCCAAATAGAGTCAAAATAATCAAAACTTAAAATTCAAAATAATCTAGATGGTCGAAGGCAACTCTCTCATCACACTAGCTAGCCCTGAATCACCCCTGCAAACCTGCCGGAAGAAAAATACAGCATGAGCCAATTGCCCAGTACGGATATAAAGATACAAAAGATATACAACTAAAATACAAAATCAACTGAGACAAAATATTGCCTCTAACAAAAATAAAATCTCTGAAGATTTGAATGGAATATATTTGAACCAACAGAATTAACGAAAAAAACAAAAGAGTAAAGAAAATAATGAACTGAAATAACTAACCCAATTAATTGAAAGGAGACGAAATGAAATGAAACGAAACGAACAAAACTAACACAATAAAATAATAGGCTGAAACAAATGGCTGGGGTTATTTCATACCGATTGAGCTCAGAAATATACCTTGCCACATAGGCAAGTCAAAACAATGTCACACAGACAAGTTAAAATAATACTACACAGACAAGTCAAAACCATGCCACAGAGGCAAATCAAATGATGCCACATAGGCAAATCACACATTGGACCGCGAATCCAAATGTATGCAAATCGAATAAGTGTGTTTGGCACAACATCACCAATCCGCAGAATAGAAAACTAGGGTTAACCTATACGCCTCCCACAACAAAACACCAAACGGCCCACTTCCTCCGGAGTCCAAAATGGAGACGCCGTGGACTAATCACACCGCCACGGAAAGTGTCACGTCTCTCGTGCCAAGACGACGTGCCTGTGGTACCCCCACAGGTGGTAATAACTCAGGTATACTCTACGGTATATTCTAAAAAAAATATCATGTCACAACACATGCGACATAATACCAACAAAAGGGTTCTATATGTACATGTTGAACCGAATCAAACTATAGTCACAAGGTTTCAAAAAGAAGGTAGCAACATGTACCGCTCAACAATTATCAAAATAAATAATACTAAACATGATAACCTAATTCAAAGAGTACAAATACGAGTCATACGTATCAACTCTAAAATGAAACTAATATATTTATTTCACAAGAAACAATTATGTGAAATCATAATAGAATTCGAAATAAGGAAACAAACGAACAAATCAAATTTAACAAAGGTATCGCTGAAAGAGTACGGAATCCGTACCTGATACTTCTAAACCATTTATAGCACACTCCACAAAATCTTACCCTCAAATGTCAACGATATCAAGTACGAAACGTTATTCATCACCTAAACATATTCACCTCAAATTAAAAATAATCCAAACTAATAATTCTAAAATAATTGATAATCTATTTAATATGTCTTTAATCATCGCCTTATATCAATTATTAATACTTTAAAATTTATATTCCAAATATAACTCTTTAAGTTCTTTCCGTCCGAACTAATTACACAAATTAATAATACTAAATGTAAGTACATTTATAAAAATATGAACACTTCTATTTGGTACGACTATAAAATATAATTACTTATAATATTAAGATTTAATTCATTCCATATAATCTTACATATTTATTTGTATAACATCTCTTGCAAATTATGCAAGTTTTCGTAAACTTTAATTACTACTGCTATATATATATATATATATATATATATATATATATATATATATATATATATTTTTATTTAAAGAAATCATCAATTTATTATTTTAGGATATCCAAAATCAATCACAGACTATTCCCTCCGTTCAATCTGATTGGAATAAAGTGATAATAATAATAAGTACATCCGTATAAGTATTACATTAATAAATAAACTCTCCCATCTTTAAAGATCGCTCTTAGTACTTGAATTACAAAAGTACTTGCTCATGATGAAAAAAACAACATACTAAATTTAATAATTTAATATGGAACCATGTGATTTATCCCCACTTTATATAATGTATAATATACTTACTTATTACTGATAAAATTTCTCCACTAGTGATCAAAATCTCTAGTCTTTCTTCACCTGAGCCCCCTTTGTAGTTGTTCCCTTTATCTCCAAAGTAGCCACATCTTCTTATTCAGTTTGTATAATGAAGTAATATTAGGTTTAGCTATTTATTAATTAAGTTGCCCTAATAAACTTCTATTTGGGTTAAATTAATATTAAGGCCCAAATTTTAACCATATAATATTATCTATCACTTATTAATATTTATTAGCCTACATAATTTAAATAACTAGTTTGACCCAAATAAATGACAAGTTCCAAACAATATGTTTTAAGAATATAAATTTAATATTAATTTTTTTTTTCAGGATATTACATTACCTCCCCCTTAAAAAGGATTCCGTCCTCGGAATCAAAAGAATGAACGTACCAAATTATCAAAAGATGTTAATACTCCGCTCGAATAGACTCCTCTATTTCCCAAGTAGCTTCCCGCTCCGAATGATTTTACCAAAAGACTTTAACAAAAGGAATTATCTTCCTCAATTTTAATTTAATCAGTTATTTCATTATCTACTAAAAGAATTTAATTTTTCAAACAAAACAAGGAAGAAAAGAGAGAAACAAACTCATTTACCTTTTTTTTTAATTTAAACACAATTGTATAAGATAAAATCAATTAATATTTAATAATAAAAAAATGAGTTATTACATTTTTCACCCCTTAAAAATAATTTCATCCTCGGAATTCAAATAAGCTACAAATAATAATAATTTAGTTACGACGTAGCGCTGCCATTTGTAACGATCAAGCCTGGTAAGTCCATAGGTCCACACAATTATCCATGTACTCGTAAAAGATTCGTCGGCTACCGTGTCAAGTCTTGGTAAGGTTCTTCGCGTTAAATCACATGATCCACTGTTGGTGCGGGCCCCCGTTAATATCTTTGAGTTTCATTCTTGCAAGCGTACGTACTCTTCGAAACATAATTCGAAATCACAAACATTTCTCTTCATCTAAATACGATTCGAATACCCAAAATATTTAAAATTATTTTTAATTCGTAAAATGTTTATGTTCTACACATGGCAAGGATCTAACAAATTATTTTTATTTTATTTTACATAAATTCATACAAAACTCTAAAGACATCAGATAAACAAAACAACTTAGATTATATCACCAACTCTCACTAAGTCCTCAAGAATTTCAAAATATCATAACCTCCAATCAAATTAGTTCTCAAATATTATTACACCAAAAATATACTACTACTAAGATCTCTCCATCACCATACCAAACTTCAAATCATATATCCTACTATCTGAATAAGCAAATGATTGCTTTCAAAATCTCTTAAAGATTCATCACTTAATATCTATTCATTCAATAAATCAATCATTCTCTTAGTGCAAACCTTAACCCAACAAATTCCAAAATCTCCTCATACTATCACTCAAAATTTCATATAAGATAACTCCAATATTCTACTAGGAAATAATTGCAAAATTCATTTACTCCAAAAGAATAATCTAATTACCTCGAATCTTTACAACAACTCAAAATTACAAGAGATCCTTTGTACTTAATAATTTTCACTTTATCATATTATCCCACCGATTCACATACCTCAAATTATTCATAACTTAACAAAAATTAGAGTCTAACCCAAATAAAATCCTCAATTCCAAAATCATAGTAATTTGTAATCACCTGAAATAACTCTAACAAATAATTCTCCAATATCAAAACTCGATGATACAAATACTTATATCATAATCGTATAATCATTTCTTAACTGAACATAATATAACATTATTCTCCTTAATGATCCAATCACAATCCTTAACTAATAGTATTGCTCCAACGCATAACAATAATAATCTTAACAAATTATCTCAGCTTTTTCAAATCAACTACAACTCAAAGAGCTAAAAACACTTTGTCAAAATCAAGACCAACCAAACAGAGAAAAAAAATCGAATCAAATTCCTATGTCTACCCAGTGATTTACCCACAACTCACAGGTCAAACCTAAATATGTTTTCTACAAGAAAGAACCTAAGCTCTGATATCATCTCTGTAACACCCCCTTCCCGAAAAGGAAAGGGAGGTCACGTGCAAAGCACAACAAACCTCAAAATAAGAAAATAGAGCACTAATAACCTCAAAACATTAATAGTGGTGATCCATTAATAGCGTACTAAATACAATTCTCCAAATAGAGTCAAAATAATCAAAACATAAAATTCGAAACAATCTAGATGATCGAAGGCAACTCTCTCATCACATTAGCTAGCCCTGAATCACCCCTGCAAACCTGCCGGAAGAAAAACACAGCATGAGCCAATTGCCCAGTACGGATATAAAGATACAAAAGATATACAACTAAAATACAAAATCAACTGAGACAAAATATTGCCTCTAACAAAAATAAAATCTCTGAATATTTGAATGGAATATATTTGAACCAACTAACGAAACAAACAGAAGAGTAAAGAAAATAAGGAACTGAAATAACTAACCCAATTAATTAAAAGGACACGAAATGAACTGAAACGAAATGAACAAAACTAACACAATAAAATAATAGGCTGAAACAAATGGCTGGGGTTATTTTATACCGATTGAGCTCAGA
Organism: Panax japonicus; assembly: GCA_020205505.1. NCBI lineage: Eukaryota > Viridiplantae > Streptophyta > Magnoliopsida > Apiales > Araliaceae > Panax > Panax japonicus. The sequence goes on along the minus strand of CM035093.1, from coordinate 30,259,903 downwards.
AATATACTTTTCCACATAGGCAAGTCAAAACAATGCCACATAGGCAAGTTAAAATAATACCACACAGTCAAGTCAAAACCATGCCACAGAGGCAAGTCAACTGATGCCACATAGGCAAATCACACATTGGACCGCGAATCTAAATGTATGCAAATCGGATAGGTGTGTTTGGCACAACATCACCAATCCGCAGAACAGAAAACTAGGGTTAACCCATACGCCTCCCACAACAAAACACCAAATGGCCCACTTCCTCCGGAGCCCAAAATGGAGACGCCGTGGACTAATCACATCGCCACGAAAAGTGTCACGTCTTTCGTGCCAAGACGACGTGCCTGTGGTACCCCCACAGGTGGTTATAACTCAGGTATACTCTACGGTATATTCTAAAAAAAATATCATGTCACAACACATGCAACATAATACCAACAAAAGAGTTCTATATGTACTTGTTGAACCGAATCAAACTATAGTCACAAGGTTTCAAAAAGAATGTAGCAACATGTACCGCTCTACAATTATCAAAATAAATAATACTAAACATGATAACCTAATTCAAAGAGTACAAATACGAGTCATACGTATCAACTCTAAAATGAAACTAATATATTTATTTCACAAGAAACAATTATGTGAAATCATAATAGAATTCGAAATAAGGAAACAAACGAACAAATCAAATTTAACAAAAGTACCGCTGAAAGAGTACAGAATCCGTACCTGATACTTCCAAATCATTTATAGCACACTCCACAAAATCTTACCCTCAAATGCCAACGATATCAAATACGAAACGTTAATCATCACCTAAACATATTCACCTCATATTAAAAATAATCCAAACTAATAATTCTAAAATAATTGATAATCTATTTAATATGCCTTTAATCATCGCTTTATATCAATTATTAATACTCCAAAATTTATATTCCAAATATAACTCTTTAAGTTCCTTCCGTCTGAACTAATTACACAAATTAATAATACTAAATGTAAGTACATTTATAAAAATATGAACACTTCTATTTGGTACGACTATAAAATATAATTACTTATAATATTAAGATTTAATTCATTCCATATAATCTTACATATTTATTTGTATAACATCTCTTGCAAATTATGCAAGTTTTCGTAAACTTTAATTACTACTGCTATATATATATATATTTTATTTAAAGAAATCATCAATTTATTATTTTAGGATATCCAAAATCAATCACAGACTACTCCCTCCGTTCAATCTGATTGAAATAAAGTGATAATAATAATAAGTACATCCGTATAAGTATTACATTAATAAATAAACTCTCCCATCTTTAAAGACCGCTCTTAGTTCTTGAATTACAAAAGTACTTGCTCATGATGAAAAAAACAACATACTAAATTTAATAATTTAATATGGAACCACGTGATTTATCCCCACTTTATATAATGTATAATATACTTACTTATTACTGATAAAATTTCCTCACTAGTGATCAAAATCTCTAGTCTTTCTTCACCTGAGCCCCCTTTGTAGCTGTTCCCTTTATCTCCAAAGTAGCCACCTCTTCTTATTCAGTTTGTATAATGAAGTAATATTAGGTTTAGCTATTTATTAATTATGTTGCCCTAATAAACTTCTATTTGGGTTAAATTAATATTAAGGCCCAAATTTTATCCACATAATATTATCTATCACTTATTAATATTTATTAGCCTACATAATTTAAATAACTAGTTTGATCCAAATAAATGACAAGTTCCAAACAATATGTTTTAAGAATATAAATTTAATATTATTATTTTTTTCAGGATATTACATATTATATGATCAAAATGTAGAATTTCAAAATCATATTCATGAGTTAGAAGAGCAGGCTGAAGAACGACAGACGGTCGTAGAGCAAAAGGATGCAACAATTGAAGCTTGTGTTACCCGATATGTGATGCTTGAACAGAAGCATTCTTTGGCGGAGTATAAGATGATAAAGATGGAATCTGAGCTGAAAGAAGGAAAAACTGAACGATTGAGAATAAGTGATGCATGGGCAAAAGCCGCACGACACGTGGATATTGTGGAAAGAGATGTCCGATCTAAGATGGCTAAAATAGATGATATGAATTTCTCTTTTTGGAAAGAAATTGGGAGAACCCAACAACATGTTTTGAATTATCCTGTACAAAGCGGTCAACCTGAATTTGATATAGATCGAAGATTGATGATTCAGATCATGAACCAGGAGTACGAAGAGGCAGTTGAGGGAGGAATATGCCCTATAGAAAAGTATGTTCCAACGGTAGTGATGACGCCGAATGCTGTCCCAGACAAGTCAAAGCCGAGTATTTCGAGGGATAGCGGTTGTCATGACTTCCCAACAAATGAGGAACCCAAATGAAGTTATCACGAGAGATGAGCAATGGAGAAATCATGATGACCCGGGAGATAGAATCTGAAATGAAAGCAAGGTATTCTCAACTTTTCGAAATACCAGGTACGTAAATTTTGGAGACGAAATTTCATAAGGAGGGGAGATTGTAAGACCCCGAATTTTATGAAATAAAAGTATTTAATTTTTCTTATAATTAGAATTCAGTAAATGGTTAAATTGATAAAAGTTAAAGTTAAGAGTGATATATGAATTTTTTTTCAAAATATGCAAGTGGTTATAAAATATTCTTTCTGTCGGGGAATATTCGTTTGGTCGTGGAATATTCTTTCTGTTGGAGAATATTCGTACGATGGCGCAACCATTTATGGGCCCCATAACAGAATTACTGTCAGATGAAGAGATCAACAAATTAAATTTTTTATAAATAACGGCGTAGTGGTTACCGTTAACACTATTGAAATACTCGGTGGATAAAGTAAAGTAATACACGTTGTTGCACAGTAGCACACGGTATTGCACAATATTTTTGAATTATTGATTCTTACGTAAGAAGGCGCTACTGAATAATTGTTACAATAATTACTATTCAGTATTATATTTTATTGATTCAATAATTGCTGCGTTGATATTTTATATTACTGTTGTTTCAATAATTGTCACTACACAGTATTTTTCATTATCGGAGCAATAATTTATAGTATCTGAATAATATTATTAGATAACATTATTGGCAATGTCTAGAAAGTTCTGTCTAAGGAGAGGTTTGGTCACCTAATTGCACGTCAGTAAGGAGAAATTCTTATTGGAAAGCCCCCTCTTTCCTGGGAACTGCCTGGTTGCCATTATTGTGATTCTGTAATATTATTTGTGAATAATTAATTATTAATTTATATGATGAGGAAAATATTGATTTTATGTGGATATAGATGGAGAAAATTTTTAAAGTGACAATTGTTGAAAATAGATATTTTATCTTTTCTGATAAAATAATATTTTATTATATTATTATAATATAATAATGATGATATTTTTACAATAAATATGGGATATATGAGTATATGAGGAGGAAGAGTATTTTTGTTGCAAAAGTTGTTTAAAACATGTTAAACATGTCTGTGGGCCCATTTCTTGTCTGAAATTTGATTATAGCCTGTAAAATCGTCTGTTTATGGATTTCGGTCAATTTCTGTTTGGAATTTGAAAAAATTTTCTTCTGTAAAGTTGTAGAGAATTGAATTTCTTATATAAATTCGAGAGATTCAAATTTTCTGATAAAAAGGCTATTTATTATGAATTATTGAAGTTCCGGATTAATTAATTATTATTATTTGGAGTTTTAAATAAATTAATTAAGAAAAAACGTTTTTAATGTTTTGTCACATTGTGGCTGATGTCTTGGACCAAATTAGTGGGCGTAGGAAATTTAAAAAAATAATATTATTAATTTATTAAATTTTCTGCTTTGGTGTTCTAAGCATTTTCCTATAAATAGGGTGCTTAGGTTAGAATTGAAAATCACACCAGAAACTAAAGATTTCTCTCTCTTTTTCTCTCTATTATATCGAGCGTATTTTTTGAGTATTTTAGTACTTTGAGTATTGCTATACGGTGTAAGTTCTTTCAGCACTATATCCAGTATTCCAATCAGAAGTACTATTCTTTCTAAGGTAAGGGATTGTAAGGGAGATTATTTTCTTCATAAATGATATTATTTCTTTAATATCATTATGCCGAAATATTGGTTTGAGTTTTGATCAAATTTGAAACTTTTTCATGTTGGGGTTACTATTCATGAGTTACTATTCATGAATTACTATTCATGATTTACTATTCACGAGTTACTATTCACAAAGCATGATAATGTTATTTATGAAATTTCTATCTTTTGGTGTCGGAGTTACTATTCACGTATACGACACTATTCACGAATACGACACTATTCACGAATACGGCACTATTCACGAATACGACACTATTCACAGAAAAAATAAATTTTCGTTTTTCGTCCAAAATATCTATTATGGATACTAGCTTTGATTGTATCTATGTTTTGATCATTCTTGAATTTTACTCCACTATGATTATTTATGAGGTATTTTTGGACATGAAATAGCTGAAGTATGAATCCTTAATATTTATTATTTTGTTTCACTGGATTCGTTTTCTTAAAATATTTTTCATCATCCTCAGTCCTAAATGATGATATAACGGAATATCTTTGGCCTGTAGTGCAAAGATGAATGATTTTTGATGAATATCTTTGGCCTGTAGTGCAAAGATGAACATGTGTTTAGATGAACATGACCAACTGATGAATATATTTGGCCAGTAGTGCAAAGATGACTTGTTGATGAATATCTTTGGCCTGTAGTGCAAAGATGACTTGTTGATGTATATCTTTGGCCCGTAGTGCAAAGATGAATTTATTAGTAGGATTATGAACATGAACTGTGATTTGGTATAACTATAATCTTTGATGTTTCAGGTGATGAAATTATCTTTGTCCTGGATGAGGAAAGGAATTTAGAACAACAATTACGATTATGAGTTATACATGTGATTGTGGACAGGAATTGTTGATTGATGTTACAGGGATAAAACATTGTTGGTGGACTTTAACATGGAGAAGATAATAGATTTTATGGTCTATTTGACTCTTATAATGGATTGCTCGTTCCGCTGCAACTATGGTTGAAAAGTTTTATCATCTACCATATGTTCTAAATCTCTGATTTATTACTGTTGAAGGCTATTGATAATTTATTTATCATTAGTCATGATATTCTTTACTGAGCTAGTTGTGCTCACCCTTTTGCTTCACAATTCTTTTCAGATAATAAAAGTGTAGATGAGTCGAGCGGGGGAATAACAAGGGAATAGAATGGTGGTCTATAGAGGTTGAGGGTGAGGTGAATTTAACTTGGAAGGGTGTTCTGCCAACATCATACAAGATGTTTAATGACATACAACCTCGTGTCATCATAAGACAGGGTTGTGCTCATCCACTTGGTGAGTATATCTACCAGCACTATCTATATGATCTTGGAGTCTATTTGAAATATAACTCTCAATTAGAGACAGTGGAGATAATGATATGTCAAGAGAAGACTCGCCATTGGGAAGAATATGATAGTAATCTTCTCATTTTTCTTTGGGGTCTATTGGGTCAACCAAGGATAATTCTGTGGCCATATGATATCTATAATAACTTAGACGCATGGCCTCCCATGTACGAAGGTTTCCTTGAGCACTTCCCAAAGATTCTAATTTCTAAAACAGTTTTCGACTATACCTTTATGTAAGGTGTCATTATGAGGTGCTGTCCACGGTTGGAATATGAGTCACAATTGATATATATTTGTATCCAAACTCACAGCATATGTGTTGTTGTATTTTGCACGACAATTGTTGTAATAAAGTTGTAGTTGTTTTCTGTACCATGTATTTGACGACTCAGAATGGGTTGGATAGAATTGACCTATTTTGGGGTCGTTACACCCTCCCTCCCTAATCTCAAAACATGACTAAATGTATATATTTTTGTCTCTAAAAAAATAAAATAAAAGAATAAATATGTAAATAAAGTCTATTAGTATAAAAATAAAAATAAAAGACTGGACATTTTTATATAATTTTGTAGGATCATTAAAATTAAATTTGAATTTTTTTATTTTTTTTAATATGTGTGTAAATTATATTTTGCTCATTTTTTTAAAAACAAAAAAATATAAAACACATTTTACATAAAAATTGTTAAGATATTTCGTAAGAGACGTAGTGACCTAAAATAGTGAAATTATGAAGAAAAAAAATTGTAATCACAAAAATGTATTTAAATATATGTCATCGTAATATTAGTTAAATCCTATGTCATTTCATAATAAAAAAATTATTTTTTTAACATTATTTAAATAAATAAATATTAGTATATTAATATTAGCAGGGGAATGGGACTTTTATAATTTAATCTTTGTTGGTAAGTTGCCTTGAAAGCGGAGTATTAAACCATTAAACTAAAATAGGCGCATTTTTTTCAACCGTCAAAACGACCAACCAAACACCATATTAAAAAGAAAATTTATATTTTTATACAATTTATTGATATTTTAATATAAAAAATTAAAAATTACCGTTATAAATCATATAAACACGATTGAAATATCAGAAATATCAATTTTATATTAAAAATAATCAAAGATCTTGCACTCTTTTTCAGCTTCAAACAGATAAGGTTTCCTTTTTCTTTCATTTTCTCTCAAGGTCCAGCAATGGCCGGAGCTTCAAGAATCTTCCACACTTCACTAATCCCCACTTTCTCTCTAAACCCATCTCATGCTCTTTTCCACAAAACCCCTCGCTCTCTCTCCCACTCAATCTTCAAACGAAACATCCTTATTCGTTGCTCAATCACCACTACTAATACTAATGCTGACACCACCAAGAAACCCACCGGGAACCCCCAAAAGATTCCCTGGGGTTGCGACATGGATTCTCCGGAGAACGCTTCCGGATTGCAGAAATGGTTGTCGGATTCGGGTCTGCCTCCCCAGAAAATGGGGATTGAGAAAGTGGAAGTAGGAGAGAGAGGTCTCGTTGCCTTCACAAACATCAGGAAAGGAGAGAAATTGCTATTTGTTCCTCCTCCTCTGTTTATCACTGCAGATTCGGTACGGTTTTTTCACTGATTAATTGCTCAGTTTTTATTGATAAATTTCTTAATTGAACTGATTGAATCCGAATTCTTCAGGTGAAGTTTTTTTGGACCAGGGTATATTCAATTAAGATTTTTAAAGATTTTTTAAAGTGACAGATTTTTGTAGAATTTGTGAGATTTTAATGATTTTCACATATTTTAAAGATTTTTTTTAATGACTTTTATAGACTACGAAATAAGTAACAAGTAACAGACTTTTATAAATTTTTTTATCAAGACTGTGATAGACTTTTGTATACATCTAATATATCTTGCAACTTATATTAATTGTTAATTAGCCCATGTGTACAATCTCTCCCTCTTTTTTCATGAACTAGAGTAAATCTCATTATTTTATTGTGGCATGAGATTTTATATATGTTGAAAGCGTTCACATTATTCTACTCATCCCGAAATTTCTATTTTCTTCTGCATCAAATGTTCTCGCATCAGTTTCATCACCAAGTGCAATTGAGTTTTTTCCAATAGCAGTTCCATTTCCAATTGCAATTTTCAAATCTTTATAGTCAGCAAAAGTATCGATCTTTTAAGTATCTATGATTCGGAGGGACTATCAACAAAAAAAGAACTCCATTAATCACAATGTCAATAATAAAAACATATAAAATAGAGTTGTCAATGATAATTATTTTAAAAAATACTAGAAGCTTACCGTGAAGTAATCTTCCCACACTTTATCCCTAGCAGTGAACTTTTTATTGATTGGATCCCACCCAAACCCAGAGCTATTACGAAAAAGCTCCATAAAATTGTCATAACGATTCTTAAACCATTTCAGTCGACTTAGGTACTGTGAGTATGTTCTTTGGCAGTCAATGTATTTGATTAAGAGCAGGAAATATCTTTTTCTCAACTGTTTGCTTACTTAGCATTCCATTACTATCACGCCATCCACGAACTGCAGCATCAACCATGAGTTGTAGCAATTCATTGCTCTCTTCTAATGTCCACGAATTAGAAGTTCCAACATTTTTTCCCTTCCCTTTGTTATTTCATTGTTGAGAATCTCCCATTTGTAATTACTATGTCATATATACACATCTATCTTAGTATTTCCTTTAGTAGTTTACTAGTCTAAACACAATGAGAAAAATACATTCATCCTACATATTACAGAACATCATACAAAAAACTCAAACCACTGCTTATGATAACAACATTCATAAAACATATTATACAAAAATTTCAAGTTCTGACAATATTATTTTATCTAAGCATTAGAATACATATATATTATAATATATTTATTACATGGCTTCTAATCATTCAATTATTGGCTCCATGATTTTACTTTTTTTCCTTCGCAGAAAACGAAATTCACACTCATGTGAACGTGTGATTCATTACTATATTGATTGCTTTACTAATATATATATATATATATATATATATATATATATATGTTGATTGTGTGATTCTGTCAACCCAATTTTCCATCTTAACTGCTGCTAATTCTGTTTGATTTTGTGGACCTTTTTTATACGCCTAACATATATCAAAGCAGTGCGTTTTTCCCTTTTTTATAAGGGAAAGATAACGATTCTGTTAGTTCCCAGTAGGCACAATAGATCTAGAAGGGGGGGGTTGAATAGATCCTTTTTAATTTCAAATACTTTTCTGATTTATTTTGTGTTGCTAATAATTTAGCATATGACAAACATAAGAATCTTTTCAAGCACATCGGAATAAGTAAAAGATCCCCTTCATTGATATAATCATAATCATACATACATTGTTCGTAGAGTTAGTTCAGTGGTAAGCAGTTAAAACATACATAGCAGTTATAACAGTTAATGTACATAATGTAAATGACATAAAGTAAAAGACACAAGGGGTTTTAAGTGGTTCAGAGATTCAAGCTCCCAATCCACTCTTCTGCTTTCAACTAGCAGGATTTTTCACTAAGGAAGGGCAGCACCCTGAATCACTAAGATTCCTTAAGGCCAGCAGCCTTGGGACTTCAGTTCACTAAGAACTCTTCAAGGTCAGCAGCTTTAGAACTTGTCAAGTTCCCTAGGAACTCTTCAAGCCCAGCAGGCTTGGAATCTCATTTAGTCCCTCCGGACAAGGACCCCTCAGGCCCTGGCTTCTTGTTGTTGTAGTTGTTGTTGTTGTTGGTGGTGCTGAGCTGCTAAGATGTCATTAAGCTCTGAACATCTTTTGTACTTAGCAGCTTGGTGTGGTCCTCTATGCATTCTGCTTCGAGTCTGACCACATCTTCTTTCGGTGCAACTGATCTTCACTATTTTCTGTTCATCTTTTATCTGGTATCAGCTGTGCACCATCACCATCTGGGTTTGCTAAGTCTCTATGCTTTTAGTAGACTTTGTCTGACACTTAGCAACCCCTGAACACTTCTTGAATACTTTGCAGACATGGTTCTGCACTTGTTTACTTTCAGCTTTCGGTTCATGGTGATTCGTAGAGTGGCTCTCTTGATCTTCTTTGTACTAAGCCACTTTTCTGAATGCTATCTGTTTGGCCTTCTCGGCTCTCAGCTTGGCTGCCATCTTTAATGACATTCTCATCTTTGTTGAGTGAAGCTTTTATCTGTTTGAGTTCTTCTTCAAAGCTGCTTCACTACCACCTTGGTAGTATCACTGTCACCGAGACTTGTTCTGTTTATCTTCGGTGGAACTCGTAGAGTCAACTATAGCATTCATCAACTCAACGATTTTTGCAACTACACAACTCTCAGCAACTCTTGATCTTTGAAGCTCTGTTGATTTATATTACTTCCTAATCTTCCCGTTGGAAAGTAGCCGTTGAAAACTATTCAAATTGCTTCGCAGATATCGAGTTATTTGGTGCAGACTGCAGATGTGACATGACATCTTTTTCTGACTTCCTGTCACTGCAGTCTGCTGTTTCACCAACCCTGTAAGATATGTCACTTTGATGTCTTGGGCAGGTCAATGACATTATTTCACCCTTCTGATTTCTCGATCAGAGGCTTGTCCTTGCATCGATGTTCTCAATAAGCTCTTGTCCGAATATTACTTTTCAGATTGAACTGTTGCCAATGCTTCAGTCTTCAGCTATTCTTCAGCTATTCGAACTCTGCGTTTCTGATGCATGTCTTCATGGACACTGATCAGTAGTGTTTTTGTTGACTTGTGGAAACAATACTACGATCTTGAGGAGTGTTCACTTAATCTTTAGTGTAAAACACTTTTTCCTCTTTTTGGTGCAGTGCTTCATTACTTCTGTTTGCCTCGTCTGTTCTCAGATACTGATGGCTTGATTCCTTGCTCTTGCATCTTCTGAATAACAAAACACTTCAGATTTGTGACGTGTCCAACTCGCTTTCTTCTTGTGATCTCCCGTTCACTTATTATCAATGGACTGACCCAATGCTTAATCACTTTAGCCTTGTTCTTCAGAGGCTGACCAGTATCTCAGTGTGTACTCCATTAGTTCCTTTTTCGTTTAGCAAACACTACGATCTTGGTTGCTTCCAAGATCATTGTCATCTTTCTACTTGACAGCTACTGCATATGCTGACTTCACTTAGCCAGCTACTGAAGTCTTCTTATGATCATTTTGTGGAAGACTTCATCTCGAATGGCTTCACAACTCAATCTTGATGCTGATTGGGTTGGTGCTTAGGTCTTCTGTTAGCTTGCATGCCATTCGTTGAGTGCATTCTGGTTTCCTTCAGGTGGGACGTATTTATGAAGTGTCAACCAGAGGCTTCATTCCTTTGGATATTCTGGGAGTGCTCATTCATTGAGACTCGTATTTGCTCTACGATTCTGCCTTGACATTGTGAGCACATCTGTTGAGGTCTTAGTTCTGCACTCTACGATTCAGCTTTGGCTGTGCAGACACTACGACTCTGAGATCAGATCTTGACACTCTACGATTTCTATCGTTGTGTTTGTTGTCTTCATTTGATCTTGCTCGACTACGATCTCTGCCTTTGATACGATCAGTAGACTCTGCGATTCTGAGTGTAGTCTGCGATCCCTTACTTGACTGAGTAGATTCTACGACTCCGAGTGTAGTCTACGATCCTTTACTTGTTTTCTGCAGATGCTTGGTCGGCTTGTAGGCAGGCTGTCTTTACGATTCAGAACATGACTTCCTCAGCAGACTATGGTCCTGAGGAAGTTTTCCTCGACACACTACGATCCTTCCTCGTCTCTCCTGGCTTTTATTGATTCTTATTGTTATTGTTGGGCTGAGTTTTTTCGGCTTTTATTGATTCTTATTGTTATTGTTGGGCTGAGTTTTATTGGCTGGTGGGCTTCTTCTTTGGTAATTCGGTTATTACCCGAATTACCGAATTGTAAATTCGGTAATTCGGTTAGTTACGAATTTCGGTTAGTGTTTCGGATAGTAAAATTATCAATAATTCGGTATTCGGTTATAACCGAATAGTCTGTTCGGTTCGGTTATAACCGAATGATCACCCCTATGGATTAGAGATATCTTCTCAATCAGTTCATCAGAGTTTTTCATTAGCTCTTGCTCCATAGAGACTTCGTCATTTGGTTGGGCAGTCTCTTGCTGAACACCAAATTGGACTCTACGATCTGCCTCTTTGGACAGATTTTTGAAGGTGTTGAGAATCGGAAGAATTGTTGAGTTCCAATCACTGGTTGAGGATGCAGGAATGTTAGATAGCTGTGTTTGGGCAGATGGAGACATCTGATTCTGGACTTGATCATTATCAGTGGTAGAGTGAATAGACTCTACGATCAGTGTCTTGGCCAAATTCATTTTTCCATCAGAGTCCATTCTATGATCATAAGGAATGTAATGATTTTCAGCATGTCGGTAGATCTTGTAGTGGGGCTTGTTGATCATCAAGGTTGCAAACTTCTTAACCCTGGGGATGTTTTGTGATACCAGTTCCAAATTTGGAAACTGAGAGTAGCACGAACTGAAGTATCTCTCATCAGTATTAGTATGTGCCTTCAACCTATGGACATCCACGGGAAGAACCATCTCATCAGAAGGTCTTCAGAGTCATACAATATTGTTGTGCAGTCTAATTCCATGTTTTTCCAGTTGTGAAGTACTTCATCTGTGGTCATTCTTACAACTCGAAGTTGTTCATTTCCTTGATTTATCCATCTTGTTGGTGGCTCTGTTGGTGGCTCATCAAAGACTTCACTACAATTCTTCTGCTAATTCTGGCTGGAGAGAGAACATGATAATATTCTGGTTCCTCTGATTCCTGAGGTGCAGAATCAGAATCTTTCTCTATTTCTTCCCTTTTTGATCCAGAATCTTGCTGACTTCCTTCATCAGTGAATTCTTCTTACTGAATTTCATTTTCAGAACTTTCTTCAGAAGGATCTTCCTTGGATTCATCTGCTTCATTGTTAGTCCCATCTTCAGCATCTTCTTCATGTGATTCAGTTTCATCATCACTTAATTCAATGACATCATTAGAGTGATCACTTCTCCTTTTGGAGGCAAATTGAGCTATCAATCGGTGGCTCCTCCTTCTTCTTGGAGGTTCAGCTATAGGGGAGTCGGACTCTTTTTCCTCTTCAGACTCTGAAGCCTTTGAATCATCAGGCAGACTCTCTTGATGTTCAGCATTGATGGGGGCATGTCCTTCTTCAGAATCATCTTCATTTATATCACCAAGACAGGTTAGCTTTATGTTTAGCAACAGTAGGGGCATGTATTTCCTTTTTGATCTCATCATCTTTTGATTCATAATGAGAGCTTATTTGAACATTTACACTTGGAGATTCAGATGAGTCATTTTTGTAGCTTTTCTTCATTGTCAGATTCTGCATTTTCTTCCATGAATGCTGCCTTAGTTTTATTGCTGGATTCGTTCTTTGGGGACACGTTGTTGGAGCTTTCAGTTTCCTTCTCTTTCCCTGTTTCTACGTTCTCGTCTTTTGAAGATAGGCTTTCTTGGGGAACTGGAGATGGCCTATTCACCACTTTTGCTTTCTTTATGGGTGGCCTTTGAAGTAATCTGTTACTTTTTCTCTTTGTGATTTTTGCAGTTGATTCCTTTTCTTCCTCTTCTTCCAAATTGTCAATTGAGAGACTTCTTGGTGGAGCCTCAGTTTTCCTCACACCTTTGGATTTTCTTCTGGCTGGTGTGGTTTCTGCTGGTACAGAGTTATCAGACTCAGAGTTTTCTACCTCCTTTGCCTTCTTCTTCTTTGCAGATGATTTGCTGCTGCTTCCAGTTGTCAGCCTCCTGTTTTCCTTAGGGTTCTTCTTCCAATTTACAAACAGTTGTGGAGATATTATTTTGTGCACATTCAGAGGTTCTCCCTCATTATCCTTAATCTTGCTTCCAAGCTTCTTCTTCATTATTATGCTTAACAATCTTCCATGGAATACTTTTGTAAGTGGTTTGTCTGTGGATTTCTTCAACTCAGCTTTTTCTATCCATTTGGAGATTTGATCGAACAGGATGACTCCAAAGTTGATTTACTTCTTCAGAACTATGGCAGACATAATTTTCAACTGATGGTCGAGTACAGTGTCGTGTGCAGTGTCTTTGCACAATATACATTTTCCCACTATCTCAGCAAGGAACTCGAATTCCTCAGGAAATTCCTTCTTCATATCCTTCAGACTAGGGTTTCTTTGGTATCGCATTAGCCTCTTGCCTTCTTCAATGTCGATTTCATTCAGATTTATCAGACCTTGATTTGGAAACCCTAGACATTGATTGATATCTGATGCCCTTATCTTCAGACTAGATCCTTTCACCTTAGTAGTCAGAAGCCCAGAGTTCGTTGAAGCATTTGAGTAGAATTGCTTTACTAGCTCTGTATAAACTAGAGTGTTGGCCTCCAGGCACTCAGAGAACCCAACTTCCTTTACAAGTTCAAGTATGTCTTTGAACTTTGTCTCTGATTCTTCAAACTTTGTAAAGCCGAGTTGAATACCCGTTATAACTTTCCATTCTGTCATTTTTAGGAGTTCAAGGTATATGGTATGTGGTTCGGAGAGATTAAGTTGAGTGTGTTTTGGGCTCTGGAAGTTTGATTGCTTCGAAGAGGATTCTAGGGTTTGAAGAAGAGAGGGAGAGAGAGGTTCAATGAGTTCTGGTAATAGTTTGCAGATTTTGAATTTGTCTTTATGACAGTTCCTTCTCACACTGCATATGTTATGACGTGTCAACTGGCCATTGGTTGCACGATGCCCAATAACAAGCTGTAACTCCCCAATAACTTTTCAGTTAGATGTCTCTTTTAGAAGAGTAGACGTTTGATTGACGTGGATTGACCGTTGATCCCTTTTTAGGTTCGTAGAGTAGCATGATAGGACAGTTATGGACTCTACGATTTTCTTTGTTGACTCAACGATTAACTTTTGAGAGATGATTGCAGTGGATGGTTTTGGTGTTACTTCTTACTTTGAAGCTGCATGCCTCAGTCACTGATGAAGCCTTGGGCATTTCTCTTTAGCAGGACAGCTTTCTAACCATCATTTGAACTTATCTCCTCATAATCTGAGCAATTTTCTCGTTCTTCCAAGCTTCTCATGAGCTAGAGTATCCTCATATAAGACTGCGATCGTCGGGTCTGCTTCTACGATCGTTGAGGTTGCATTACGATCGTTGAGTTCTCTTTAAACTTCATTTTACGATCATTGACTGCTTTGGTCCTTGAGATGAATTTGATCAAGTAATCCTTCTGGGTTAAGGTAGCTCAGGAAGGACCAACCTCTTAGAGTGAGCTAAGGGTTAGGTTTGTCCCTGAGGCGCTTTCCAATGAACTTTCTTTTAGGAGGATTTGCACTGATCAGTGTTCTAAAAATCCCCGCCTAGGCGCTAGGCCCCCCTTGGCGCCCCGCCTAGGTGCTAGACCCCCCCTTGGCGCCCCGCCTAAGTGCTAGGGCCCCCTTGGCGCCTCGCCTAGGCGCTAGGCCTCAGCTAGGTTCAAAGCGGCAAAAAAATTCCTCCAAAAAATTAGACGGGGGCCTAGGTGGGTCTAAGCGAAGAGGTTTTTTATTATTTTAATAACTACCAAAACCAGATTTTGATATATTTATATTTCTAATGATTTATCATATTCATAATACATATTGTAGCATATCAAATCACAACAAGAAGTGAACAATATCAAGTCAAAATGGATAATTTTATTATACTTGTAATTTTTTGAAATTGAACCAACTTCAAATTATATAAATGATGATACATTTGTAATATTTAGTTTAATTTAATATAATTCTTAAATTAATGTTTAGTTTCTTAAGTTTTAATATTGAATTAAATTCTTAAAATTAAATTTTATTATTTAATATCAATCTTGTTTATGAATAAAACTAATACGTTAAAAATATGTTTGAACTTTGAACAATTGCATGTTTGTGTTTGAACTTTAACATTAACAATATGGATATGTGTTTGAATTTTAAGGAAATGCCTTTATTATCTTTATTATAGATTGTTTTGCTTTATATTATTATTTTGTTTGGATAAATATAAGATAAAATATTAAAATTGACTTAAAATAAAAAAATCCGCCTAGGCCCCTAGGCGCTAGGCCCCCCTGGGCCGCCCGCCTCCCGCCTAGCGCCTTTTAGAACATTGGCACTGATATCTCATTTGACCTATTATGTTGTAGAATCCATCTTCCAACTTTAGACATTTGCACTGGCTGTAATTGTGGTGTCTCCTGCTCTTTCACTGCGATCAGATGTTTGATCGTAGGTTCTCCAATATTTGAGTTGGGTGGCTGAAAGGTTATCAGTAGTACTTTTTGAGACGTTCATACTGACTATGAATCTTTATTTGGTTCATCAGCCACTGAAGTTTTGGTACTCTGTAGCTGGTACACTGCTTCACAGTATATTTCTGATGGTCTAGAGCTTCTGTACTGTTAGCAGATTACTGCTCCCCCATAGTTGATACTATCTTCTCAGAGAGACATAAGTTTTTCTTTTTCATGTGTAGCAGAAGGCAGCCGTGCATATCTCATTTTGGCTAAGTTCATTAAATCTTCTTGTATTGTAGAAATGGGCATTTTTAGGGTTGATCATTCTACGATCTTTTGATAGCACTACGAACGTAGTCTTCCTTGTTAGATTGTGCTTGCTGAGTTCTGTTCCCGTGCTTAGTTCCTAATGTTTGATGTTATATAGTTCTCTGATGTGAGCTTTCTTGAGAACAAGTTTTGCATGCTTGAGCATCTAAGACCCTTCGAGTGGCCTGCTTTCATATAAAGGTATGCAGCCATTTGAGCTTCATTTAGATTAGCTCAGCAGGTCTTCAAGGACAGACTTTGATATGTAGGAATTTTGTCAGAATTATTTCTGAACAGTCCTAAGCCTTCTGCTGGTTGACTCTTCTTGACTGAAGTCTTTTGCTGTATCGTTCCTTAGTGTGGTCAGATAGACCAAGTACCTGTAGGTTAGACATTTCTAATTTTTGGTACCCATATGGGTCCTGCTAGGTTAGGTACTAAACCCCTGTTCCTCATATATTAAGATAAACATTGTATTGACCACCATCAGTCGCAATCATGTACATACTTCATTTAGATAATACATTTTGAGATGCATGGTGGTGAGTGTGAGAGAAATTTGACATGTTAATAAAACACTCTTTTCTTTGATGGTACCATCATATGCTAAGTTGTGATTTCAGAGTTTAAATGTTTCACAGAGTGAGAATTAGCTCCACGATTTATTAGTATCTGGTTGATTCATGGAGGTGATCAGTTTCTATGAATCTTCAAGATTCTCTTGCAGATCCGATCATACTCTGTGCATCATTAAACACTTAGACCATAGGATGTACAAAGCACATTAACCCATTAGCAAGTATTTCTTCACATACACTCGACCTGTGAGGCTCTCAAAACCATTTCAGGTCTCTTTCAAGTTATCATCTTCAACCTAAAACTTGGATGGAGAGAAGGTTTATAGACATTTGAGTTTCTATCATCAGTGTACTTTCTCTCTTCACCTTTTTAGATAGATTATGAGTACTTGAAGGAAAGTTGTTATAGTTCATGAGCAAGGTGCAACACTGATGTTCATATCTATGTTAGCGAGGAACCATACCTTTTTGCTGTTAGTTTCTTAACAGTCATTTATCTTAGATACACTGAGTTTAGGCATTGATGTACATGTTTTCTCATTTGCTTCTGACAGCCGGTTGCTCCAGTTGATCTTCAATCAATCAGTCGTGGTCTTGAAGATACAAGCTAAGAGAGTGTCAACATCTCTAATTCTTTGACATCCCTGAGTTCACAAGATTTACATCCAGCTGCAGGTTGACCAGATACATGTTTGAGAGGTTCTTCTTTCTTCTTGGGTAAGCATTACTTAGCATGTATGACCTTTTCATCTTTTCAGGCTGGTGGATGTTTGAATCTTTTCTGTTGATGTCTCTTGAGCTTTCTAGCCTGGTCTTCAGACAACAGGATTGACAATGATCAAGGATTGGTTTTGTTGATACGACAATCAAAAATATGGACCAATCTGAGCAGCTTCAGGTGTATATGCACATTTACCTGTACACAATATTTCCAACGTGTGAGCTCATCTGCATATAACAAGTGACTTACTACTAAACTAAGTTTAGAACAATGTTTGTGCCTAGGATCATACTCAAAGTGATTAGCTTTTGAATGTAGCATGAGAGCCTGCTTTGATACCAATTGTTAGTTCCCAGTAGGCACAATAGATCTAGAAGGGGGGGGGGGGGTTGAATAGATCCTTTTTAATTTCAAATACTTTTCTGATTTATTTTGTGTTGCTAATAATTTAGCATATGACAAACATAAGAATCTTTTCAAGCACAGCGGAATAAGTAAAAGATCCCCTTCATTGATATAATCATAATCATACATACATTGTTCGTAGAGTTAGTTCAGTGGTAAGCAGTTAAAACATACATAGCAGTTATAGCAGTTAATGTACATAATGTAAATGACATAAAGTAAAAGACACAAGGGGTTTTAAGTGGTTCAGAGACTCAAGCTCCTAATTCACTCTTCTGCTTTCAACTAGCAGAATTTTCACTAAGGAAGGGCAGCACCCTGAATCACTAAGATTCCTTCAAGGCCAGCAGCCTTGGGACTTCAGTTCACTAAAAACTCTTCAAGGTCAGCAGCCTTGGAACTTCTCTAGTTCCCTAGGAACTCTTCAAGCACAGCAGGCTTGGAATCTCATTTAGTCCCTTCGGACAAGGACCCCTCAGGCCCTGGCTTCTTGTTGTTGTAGTTATTGTTGTTGTTGGTACTGAGCTGCTAAGATGTCATTAAGCTCTGAACATCTTTTGTACTTAGCAGCTTGGTGTGGTCCTCTATGCATTCTGCTTCGAGTCTGGACCACATCTTCTTTTGGTGCAACTGATCTTCTCTCTTTTTTGCTCATCTTCATCTGGTATCAACTGTGCACCATCACCATCTGGGTTTGCTAAGTCTCTGTGCTTTTAGTAGACTTTGTCTGGCACTTAACAACCCCTGAACCCTTCTTGAATACTTTGCAGACATGGTTCTGCACTTGTTCAGCTTTCAGCTTTCGGTTCATGGTGATTCTTAGAGTTGGCTCTCTTGATCTTCTTTGTACTCAGCCACTTTTCTGAATGCTATCTGTTTGGCCTTCTCGGCTCTCAGCTTGGCTGCCATCTTTAATGACATTCTCATCTTTGTTGAGTGAAGCTTTTATCTGTTTGAGTTCTTCTTCAAAGCTGCTTTCACTACCACCTTGGTAGTCTCACTGTCACTGAGACTTGTTCTGTTTATCTTTGGTAGAACTCGTAGAGTCAACTATAGCATTCATCAACTCAACGATTTTTGCAACTAAACAACTCAGCAACTCTTGATCTTTGAAGCTCTGTTGATTTATACTACTTCCCAATCTTCCCATTGGAAAGTATCCGTTGAAAGCTATTCAAATTGCTTTGCAGATCTCGAGTTATTTGGTGCAGACTGCAGATGTGACATGACATCTTTTTCTGACTTCCTGTCACTGCAGTCTGCTGTTTCACCAACCCTGTCAGATGATGTCTTGGGTAGGTCAATGACATTATTTCACCCTTCTGATTTCTCGATCAGAGGTTGTCCTTGCATCGATGTTCTCAATACGCTCTTGTCCGAATATTACTCTTCAGATTGAACCGTTGCCAATGCTTTAGTCTTCAGTTATTCGAACTTTGCGTTTCTGATGCATGTCTTCATGGACCTGATCGTAGTGTTTTTGTTGACTTGTGGAAACAACACTACGATCTTGAGGAGTGTTCACTTGATCTTTAGTGTAGAACACTTTTTCCTCTTTTTGGTGCAGTGCTTCATTACTTTTGTTTGTCTCGTCTGTTCTCAGATACTGATGGCTTGATTCCTTGCTCTGGCCTCTCCTGAATAACAAAACACTTCAGATTTGTGGCGTGTCTAGCTCGCTTTCTTTTTGTGATCTCCCGTTCACTTATTATCAATGGACTGACCCAATGCTTAATCACTTTAGCCTTGTTCTTCAGAGGCTGACCAGTATCTCAGTGTGTACTCCATTAGTTCCTTTTTCGTTTAGCAAACACTACGATCTTGGTTGCTTCCAAGATCGTTGTCATCTTTCTACTTGACAGCTACTGCATATGATGACTTCCCTTAGTCAGCTACTGAAGTCTTCTTATGATCATTTTGTGGAAGACTTCATCTCGAATGGCTTCACAACTCAATCTTGATGCTGATTGGGTTCGAATGGCTTCACAACTCAATCTTGATGCTGATTGGGTTGGTGCTTAGGTCTTCTGTTAGTTTGCATGCCATTCGTTGAGTGCACTCTGGTTTCCTTCAGGTGGGACGTATTTATGAAGTGTCAACAGAGGCTTCATTCCTTTGGATATTCTGGGAGTGCTCATTCATTGAGACTCGTATTTGCTCTACGATTCTGCCTTGGCATTGTGAACACATCTGTTGAGGTCTTAGTTCTGCACTCTACGATTTAGCTTTGGCTGTGCAGACACTACGACTCTGAGATCAGATCTTGACACTCTACGATTTCTATCGTTGTGTTTGTTGTCTTTATCTGATCTTGCTCGACTACGATCTCTGCCTTTGATACGATCAGTAGACTCTGCGATTCTGAGTGTAGTCAGCGATCCCTTACTTGACTGAGTATATTCTACGACTCCGAGTGTAGTCTACGATCCTTTACTTGTTTTCGGCAGATGCTCGGTCGGCTTGTAGGCAAGTTGTCTTTACGATTCAGAACATGACTTCCTCAGCAGACTATGGTCCTGAGGAAGTTCTCCTCGACACACTACTGATCCTTCCTCATCTCTCCTGGAAGTCTACGAACTCCGAGATCAACTATCTTGCAGACTACGATTCTGCCTCGATAGCTCTCGAGTTTTCCTTGACTCTCCTGGCAGATAACGATTTTTGGTACAGTGCTCGACAATCATACAAGCCTATCTATTACAACATAAGATCAACCTAACATGTTTGATCTTTCTATATTTATAGTCCTTGTACATCATTTCTTTTTAAGGACTTTACAAAGCTGTTTTGCTTGTGTAGGATTAACCTTACACATTTGATCAATTCATTCTAAGTCCTTGTACATATGTTTCTATTATCTATCAAAGGACTTTACAGCTTTTCTTAATGCAAGCATACTTGCATATTCATTCATATATCATAATCAAATCATATGTAAATAGGAATATCATTCACATGCTTATTCCTGACAGATTCTGTCCAAAGACATACACATACACATCATATGTGTAAAAAATTAACAGTATGGAGGATACACCAAAGAAATCAAAGACATCATATGTGTAACATATATCAAAACAGTGCATTATTATTTCACTATGATACACCAAAGACACTTGAAGACGAATATGGAGGAATGTCTAAAAAATTAACAGTAATTTCCTTCATTTAAAATGTTAGAAAACTTAAAAAAAAAGCATACGCATACACATCATATATTTTCTATTTTCATATATTATATATACATAATCTTTACAACTGATATGGGAGTTTCATGATTTTATCTCACCTTTGTTGAACAAATATCTTTCCTCTTTCTATTGGAAGCTTTCGAACGACTGCTTTTTTCCTCATCAATTCAGATTAGGTCTAGTTATTTGTTTACTTATTAATATATCTTGTTAATTCTCCTATTATAATAAATTCAATTATTTTTATGGCCCAAATTTTACCAAATTATTTATCCATCGCATATTAGTATTTATTAGCCCATATAAAATAAATAACTAGTTTGACCCAATTAAAGACAAAGTCCAATTAATAACTAGTTTTATCCACCTTTGTGTTTATTTGGAAGTCTTTAGAAATCTTTAGAGATGAGGTAAGACTTTGGATATGGGTTGATAGTTATAATTCTTCTTCTAAAGTCTGTCAAACTCTACCATTGATAGAAATCTTTAAAATATATGACTTTTTGAATACCAAAATACTTTTATAGACTTTGTAAAAATCTTAATTCAATACCACCTAACTTTTAAAGATATTAAAAAAGTTTTAATTCAATACCACTAAACTTTTATAAACTCTTTAAATGTCTTGATTGAATTCAACTAAACTTTTAAAATCTTTAAAAGTCTTTAAAAATCTTAATTGAATACACCCCCCTAAATGATGATGTTTAGAATTTTTCTTTGTTCTATTTAGGGGCATAAAATTGCAATTATAACAGCCTTATATTGTAGGACATTCAGTGAAGATATATACACAACAAGAAATTATGATATAGTTCCATTGGTATGATTTTTAATCCGGGAAGTTCTATCATGAAGGTCAGAATATTAATTAGTGGACTAATTTAGTCATCTTTTGTTTATAAACCCTCAGTTCCCCTAAATGTTTTAATGGATTATACTAATAATGTGTAACTTTCCACAATGCATACCACTTTAATATATTCTAGTGTATAATAATTAGGAATGTGCATGGAAAGATTTCAGTATATGATCACATACATAAGTTACATAAGCTTATGCTTGTAGGAGTAAATTGCAGCGATTGTTAAACCGAATATTTTCCTGATTCAGATTATTGACCTTCTCTAATACACACAATATCATCATTTGTATTTAATATGTGCTTCGGATAAATTTATTCTTACATTTTTTATGGACATTAGTAACTGATTCACATATACTAGTTTTTCAAATACTTGATTGTGTGTGTGCATGTGTTGACTGTCAGGAGTGGAGTTCTCCAGAGGTTGGTGATGTCTTAAAACGGAATAATGTACCAGACTGGCCATTGCTTGCAACATACCTTATCAGCGAGGCTAATCTCATGGAGTCCTCGAGATGGATTAACTATATCTCTGCCTTGCCTAGACAGCCCTACTCACTCTTGTATTGGTGAGCTTTGTTCTTCTTCACTTGTACTCATGAAATGGTTATTTAATATTTTTTCAACTTCAGTTAAGGGTCTGTGCTCAGTAGTTTCCCCTACAGCCTATTTGATTTATTTCAGGACACCTTCAGAGCTAGATAGGTATCTGGAAGCATCACAGATTAGAGAGAGGGCAATTGAAAGGATTAACAGCGTTACTGGAACGTATGGCTTGGTTTTTGTCATTATTTCTTCGACTGAAACTTGGTTATTGGTGTATATTTATAATTTATGTAGACTAACATTCTTGAATGATAAATAAATGAGCTTCTTTTCTAATCTGATGTGCAGATATAATGACTTAAAACTAAGGATATTTTCCAAGTACCCTAATCTATTTCCTGAAGAGGTAAATTTCATATTGCTGACTATTTCTGCTCATTTACTTTGTTAGGACCACATATTGGTATAATTATGAATACAAATTATTGCAACCATATACAACCAGCAAAAAATATCCGATATTAAAAATTCCACACTTCCCATATAAATGACTATCTCTGTCCTTTATTATGTACTTCTTCAAGACTTCAAGTTGAGTGGAATACTAATGTGGAACTCTTTATTTCTCATTAAACACATTTTATGCATGTAAACAAGTAAATAATAAAGAAAACCAGTGACCATGATTTCTTGTCCTTGGATATTGGGACAAGATGAATCCGACACTGACACACAAACTCACACCTGATACCCAGGCTCAACTCCGTGTAACACAGAGAATAGGTGATGAAAGTATTAGCTGTATAAGTGATGGATGAATCATGAAGGTACCAACTGGGTGATGAAATCTAGGAACTAATAGGATGCTAAATTTTGAAATGTTGAACTTCTCAAATGTGAAAAATTGATTTTTATGGAAGTAATTATATATGTGGGGCATGGATTAAGATTGTTGCTGAGTCAGCACGGGCCGTTGACACCAACTGATTCAAGGAGAGATGTTCTACAATTATTTTGGCATGCTAAACGGGGCAAATATTCCAATTTTAGAAACAATCATGAAGTTATCATCATATTTTAGCAATCCATGGATAATCTTTAGCTCTTCAATTTGAGGATAAGAGCTACCAAATATATTGGATGGTCCAGATTCAAACTTGCTTTCTCTTGTTTACTTTACTTTTATCCAGTCATTTGTAACTCGATATTTAACTTAAATTTTGAATAACCAGGGTTCTAATAGAAAATAAATCATCTCCATGTTTAGCTGAATGCAATATGATCCATATAGGCTGTGCATAAATTTATGTTTTATTTTGCATCTTTTACGCTGCAGGTCAAGACCATCAAATTTGACTGAATCTGAGTTATTTGTAAATGCAGGTGTACAATATTGAAACTTTTAAATGGTCATTTGGCATTCTTTTCTCACGCTTGGTAAGTTGTACTAGCAAGGTGTGCTTTGTCCACAATTTAGACATTAGAGTTCCCTTTTCCCTCTATATTCTGCACACAGTATCCTTTTGGTTATATGACTCATTCTTTGAAGCATCCTTCATTAGTATGCTTCACTTGGTGTAAACTCAAATGTGAATATATCTTCGGCGTTAAATAGATCTAGGTCAATAAAGTGATCGAAAAGACTATGTTTGCATATGAACACAGGTCAGATTACCCTCAATGGATGGAAGGGTTGCGTTGGTTCCTTGGGCAGATATGCTGAATCATAGTTGTGAGGTATGTTCTACATCACTGTCAGCATGTACGATTATTGCTAGCATCCAGCTACATGGCTAACTCTCTAACTAGGACAGTTGCACTTGACTGGTTCAGGTAGATACATTTTTGGATTATGATAAATCATCAAAAGGAGTTGTATTTACAACTGATAGACCATATCAGCCAGGTGAGCAGGTACACAATGCTTATCAGTGCTTCTCAATTCATAAATAAATTTATGTTGAAGGAGTGGACAAGTGCTGCAGCATAAATAGCTCTTTGAAAAATTAATTATATTTATTTTACTTACTTGGGTTGGAATATCCACAAAAAGAATCCCATTTTCAAAATTTGCAAATTTTAAGAATATATTTTTGTTTCATATCTGCCCCCAACTTTATTGAGTGTTCAGTTTAGTAGTGATGACATGATAGTGATACTGTAATGGTAAACTTGAGAACATTGTGTTAATTTATACTATTATAAAAAAATGGTACTATTTTATAGGAACAACTTTTTGTGACAAATGGGACTTCTTTTTGTGGAACAGAGGGAGTATTATTATTTAGCTCCAATAGCTCATATATTTTGATTTTCAGTTTATCTGACGTTTTGAAGCTGATAAGTAGATGCATTTTCCTTGACATTAATTTAAAATTCAAGATGAAGTAGAAACTGTGCACAACCCAATCAAGATGAGATTGGACAGACGGTAAGATGCCATAGTGGGCTACCAAAGGAAAGCCCACACTAGAAATTTCTTTGGAGTAATAAGCCATGCAGAAGATCTTTTTGACCACAGCTGGGATGGCCATACTGTACTTTTTTTGGGGATGGTAGGATCCATCTAGATCTTGACTAGTTATTTCTATTATTTATTTGATTCTGGTTTTGTGCCAGGCTATGATCCTGACTGGACTTTCAGTTTCAGAAACTGGGGAGAATGAAAATCATAGATTTCCTTTTTAATTTGATGATAGTGGCTGTTGTTCTTAATGTTCTATTGAATGTAAAGATTTATCGATTGGTGGATGTTTGAACTTTTTACTGTGCACTACAGAAAATTTGGATACGGAAGCTGCAAGTTGTAACCTCAAAACTGGTTAAATGACTTAATGCAGGTTTTCATATCATATGGAAAGAAATCTAATGGAGACCTGTTACTATCATATGGATTTGTTCCAAGAGAAGGCACAAATCCCAGCGATTCTGTTGAGTTATCATTGTCACTCAAGAAATCTGACAAATGTTATAAGGAGAAGTTGGAAGCTTTGAAGAAGCATGGCCTGTCAACGTGAGTGTTATTGATTAATAAAATCACTTACATCAGGATGAACCAGTGCTCATCAGGATATGAATGTTTCAAAAAAATTAATGTATCTTTAAGAGAATTGATCAACTACCATAATCCCCTTAATATATTAAGAATGAATCAACAATACAAAGTTCTCATGCTTTCTGCTTTCCTTTAATGTTGAGTTGCTTATTTATCACAAGTGTTTAACAGGCCACAGCGTTTTCCTTTACAAATCACTGGCTGGCCATTAGAGTTGATGGCATATGCTTATTTAGCTGTCGGCCCCCCAAGTATGACCAGACAGTTTGAAGAGGTTTGTCAAATTTCGTCACTGACCCATAAATCATTATTTCACATTATTCCTCAAATACACATTATTTTATACCAGATGGCTGCTGCTGCATCAAATAAGACGACATCCAAGAAGGATATGAAATACCCTGAAATAGAGGAACAGGCCCTACAATTTGTTTTGGATAGTTGTGAGTCCAGCATAACAAAGTATAGCAAGTTCCTTCAGGTATCAGAATTTTTCATCCAATTATTTTTTACACGCTTGTCGAAAACAAAAGTGTACTATGATAAACTGTGAATCCCTATTCTTCACATGCTTTTATTAACAACTTAATAAGATGAAAGGAAAAAAAAATCCTTTGCTAGATAACTGCATAAAATTTTCAAGTATTCCGTACTTCTTTGCAGGCAAGTGGATCAATGGATTTGGATGTGACTTCTCCAAAGCAACTTAGCAGGAAATTGTTTTTGAAACAACTTGCTGTAGACTTGTGTACTAGTGAAAGAAGAATATTGTATCGTGCTCAATATGTAAGGATATACATTTTCTGCTTTCGCAAGTTGATTATTTTCCTAATCTATATGCCGTTTGGTTTTAGTGCATGCATTGCAAAATTAAATTATCTCCATTTATATTCCTATTCTGAATTGACAAACGCCCATCAATTCAATAGTCTGCTTCACATATAATATTTAGACATTACAGCTTGTCTTATGTCAATGGTGCGTTAATATGGTGACAGATCACAGTGCATTCTATGGATGTGAACTTTTCAACAACATTAATTATCAATTATCAGTTTGTTTCTCAAAACATGATGAATTCATAAACAATTTGACCGGAATTTGATGCCAAGAACTGTTCATGTTTGTGAGGATTTCACTAATTTCAATTTTTATGTCACTTGGCCTCGTGAGAGTACTATCTTTAGTTTCCTCTTGCATGTTAATATAGGGCAATATATGATATGGGTGTCTTATGTGTTGGTATATACTCAGTTCACGTATAGATAACTGCTTGGTCGGAACATTTTTTTTCACTGGTTTTATTTTGCGTGTATATAGGGCTACCGAGCAACAAACAATATTATTATGATATTAATGTGTTCTGATTTGCTTCATGGTGGATGACAACACAGATACTTAGGAGGAGATTGAGGGATATAAGGAGCGGAGAATTAAAAGCTCTAAGAATCTTTGACGGTTTCAGGAAATTTTTCAAATAGAAGAAGGTTCAGACTTGGTTTTGGAATGAATCTAAAGCAAGCTTGTTATGGGTTACTGTATTTTAAAAGGGTATTTAAACACGGTGGTTAATTTGTGGTGTTGAACTGTTACCACCTGCCGCCACCACCACCACCACCACCACCACTTCCTTGTGTCGTTCTATTCCTGCAACCATGGCATTCTGGTTTATTCTATTTCTTTAGTCTAAAAGCAAAACATAAATTTAGGCTGTGGGATAACATTTCACTTTTCCAATTATATGATCAAGTCCTTTTCTTGTAGATATGTTGGTAAATTCATGTTTTATTATTCCTTGTGCAGTCTTTTGATTTAGTTACTTCAACTTTGCAATGGTAGTAAACATGATCATCGTGTATGCATTGAGATTTGTAAACTTAAAATATTCTATTCGTGCCAAATTATTTGACCAATATTGACTTTTGAAAAGTCGGTTTCAAATGGCATGAATTTATTTAGGGGTTGTTTGTTTAGAGTTGAATGGAACTGAATGGAGTTGAATCTGAATGGCTGAATCGGTTAGTGCGTTTGTTTTGGTCTGAATGGTTGAATCGGTAAGATGGACGAGCTGAATGGCTAAATCAGATTTTTTGAGCTGAATGAGCAACTGAATGAAGTAAAAAAAAAATTAAAAAAATTAAAAAAATAGAAAAAAATATTAACTATTATATTAAGTAATATTAAATAAATTTACAACAATTTTGATTTTTTTAGAAGGTTAAAATAATAAGGTTTTGTCAAATAATTTTTTTCATTCAGATTCAGTTTATGTCAGTATAATTATGAATATTATAAAAAAGTATTACAGATTAATTATTTTGAAAACTTAATTGGAACGATGGAAATACTTCTTCACATTTCCCATTTGTAGACTTTTATTAAGGCTTGTCTAAATAATCATCATGGAAAAATAATATATATTGTGAATATTTGCGTTAATTTTTTTATTGTCAATTATATTTTGAAAAGTATTATTGATAATTTTTTTTTAAAAATGTGTAATAACTGAGACCTTTCTATAATTCTTATTAATTTCATGTATTCATAAATTTTGCAATTGTAATTTTATGTTGCAATACATAGAAGAAATCTCAAATTTAACTATATAACTTTTAAATAAAAAATTCATCAAATTGGAAGAAAAATAAAATAAGAGAAGGCAAGATATTATGTTCAGAGGGTAAAATAATAATTTCAGCAAATTGGAGGGGGGAAGAGGGTAAGAAGAAATTTGTGGTCCAAGTTAAGACTTGACAAAAAGACAGAAAAAACAGAATCTATAATATAAAACAGAGCGGAGAGAGAAAATAGACAAATGTCACATCAAGTTTACGTCAGCTGCTCTCTCTCTCATTCCAGTTTATTCAAATTTCAAACCCTCTATCTATTCTACCACACACACAGAGCTCTCTCTCTCATTCCCCCTACATACAAATATGTGTTCTCATTATGTTTCAGATTTACAATTGTTTAATTTTGATTCACATATTTCGATAATTTTTAAATTTCAAATATTTTCAGGTATATATTGAAGGATACATGGTGTAAGATGTAAAGTAAAGGGTCTTATACTCAACATGTTGTTTCTCTATTTTCTGCATGTATGTATTCATTGTGTTTCGTCTTTTGTAAAGTTAGCTAATTATACATGATTATGATGATTTTGGGTATGGAATGATGGTTTTTATGGTGGTTTGGATATGTATGGATGATTGTAGTTTTGTAAACATGTTTAGATTTTTTTGGATATCTATTTTTAAAGGAAACTCTGCCGAAATTTTTTGAAATTAGTAGCGACTAGCTTGATATTTTGTTTGTTGGATGTGTTGATGATTGAGTATGTATTAATTTCTTCATATATGTATTTTTTTGTGTTCCGTATTTTGTAAATTTAACTAATTATGCATGGTTATGATTATTTTGGGTATGGAATGATGATTTTTTTGGTGGTTTGGATATGTGTGGATGATTGTAAGTTTTATAGACATGTTTATATTTGTCTGGATATCTATATTTGTCTGGATATCTATTTTTAAAAGAAATTCTGTCTGGGTAAGGAAATTCTGTCTTGATGTTTTGGTGGTTAGATGTGTTGATGATTGTGTGTTCCGTATTTTATAAAGTTAACTAATTATACATGGTTATGATGATTTTGGGTATGAAATGATAATTTTTTTTTGTGGTTTGGATATGTAATGATGATTGTAAGTTTTGTAGACAGGTTTAGAATTTTTTGGATATTTATTTTTAAAAGAAATTTTGCAGAAATTTCTTGAAATTAGTACCGACTAGCTCGATGTTTTGGTGGTTGAATATGTATTGATGATTGAGTATGTATTAATTGTTGTGGTGATATGTGTCTTTAGATAATGTAATATTTTTTAAATTTTAATTTAATTTTTCGTTACACCGCGCCTTCAGGCACGGGTTATAACTAGTAAAAGAATAAATTATAAAGAACCGTTTTAAACTCGTACACTCGGCCGCAGCAAAGTTCAATCTCCGACGACGGCGACAGGCTGACGGCTGTTGGTGGTTCATAGTTCATACCACGGCAGCAACCAATCCTTATCTCCTTTTCCCACTGAGTTGGCCTCACTTTTATATATCTATATAATAGGAAGAGTACGGATATCTAATTCAGATGGAGGGTGTACTGTCGTCGCCTATTAGGGTTTGGTTTCAGCTCAATCCATCATACAGTCTTCACAATAAACATATTACTACTACATACACATTTCGAAGGTCGATCATTCATCATAAGCTCCCTCTTCCCTGTTCTATTCGAGCTCAACAGGTCATTCTCTCATTCTTTTTAACTTTTCTTCTCTCTGTAAATACATATTTATCAATAATAATATAATGGTTTGTTTGGTGTAACTCTGTTTCACGTTTGGTTTTGAATGTTTGCTATATATCATCCACATTCCACATATTGTTGGATAAAAATGTCCAATTATGAAAGACTAACATAATTAAAAATGCAATTTGATTGAATTTGTTAGTCTGAGTGGAAAGACGGATCGGAAAAAGTTTCCACAACTAGTGATTCCGGAGGAGATGCACTTAATATCAAGGAGTGGGAAGTTGGGAGATTGGAAGATGAAGTAGCTGCCCAGGGTATAAGAATAAGAAGGCGGCCACCAACAGGACCTTCTCAGCATTATGTTGGTCAGTTTGAGTTTCGCTTACAGAACGAAGGCAACACTCCTCGTAGCATACTAGAGGAAATTATATGGAACAAAGATGTGGAAGTCTCACAGGTACTATCTTCCTTGGCTTTATGCATAGAAGTTGTTATTGAGGATTTACATCAGTATTTGTAAGGTTCATTTATCAGATGAAAGAAAACAGACCTCTTGGAGTGGTAGCAAGGGCTCTTGAGAACGCTCCTCCTGCTAGAGATTTTATTGGAGCTCTGAAAGCATCACATTCGCGAACTGGATTGCCCAGCTTAATTGCTGAAGTGAAAAAGGCTTCGCCTAGTAGAGGAGTTTTAAGAGAAGATTTTGATCCAGTATGTTTGCAGCTTATATTTTGCTTAATATGTGCATGTCTATTACATTAAGGATCTTGACAAGATTGATTGTCGTATTAATTCTTGTAATGAATAATTTTCAGATATCTAATGAAAAAACAAAAGAACTTTTACTGCGTAAAACATATAGGGATATCTATTACATGTCTGATGAAATATGTTGTATTGTATGATGTCATTTATAAGTTTAGGAGAGTGATTTTTTTACTTTAAGTGTTATCACAACTATTGTCATGGTTAATAAGCATATTCCCTCTATATCGATGATAAATTGTTCTCTCATATCAATTGATTTATATTCTAGTACCAATTCTAGTATTTTATAAAAACCACAATGTCCAACGCTTATTTGAACCGTTAAAAGGACTTCCGGAACAAACTCTTGTGTTTTGTCTAATAACCCTGCCGATTGATTTATCAATAGAACCCTAGCCACCAGAACTACATGCACTATTAATTCAAGTTTGGTTCTGCTTACTACCTCCGCCATCCTCTCCACATCTTGATTTTATAAATCATTTTAAATACAAAATTGTGATAACTTAGAATCACTATCCCTCTGTCTTTTGTACCAGTGGTTTCTTGGCAAGAAATCCCTACTGTGCTAGATAGTAACTACTACCACAATCATGAATGGGCTAACCAGTAAATATTCGATCACTTTACGACTCTAGAAGTGGATGTAATATTTGAGCATTAGATGATTCTCAATTCTATTACCTTCTGCAGATGAGTGTTTCACATTTTTGTATTTGTATTATTCTTCTTCATCTTCCAGAGAAGAGTGCATCTGTTTTCTGAATGTTTCTCATGACAGGTTGAAATTGCCAAAGCTTATGAGAAAGGTGGAGCGGCATGTCTTAGTGTTTTGACAGACAAGAAGTATTTTCAGGTCTCTTTAAGCATTTCAGTCCTCTCTTGATTCTATCACTTCCATTTTTAATATAGTTGTCTGTAAAGGGGGTGACTATTAAAGCCAAAACTATTTGCTTGCTGCTAATGTTTACTTCCTTTGGTATTTTACCAATTAAGGGAAACTTTGAATATCTGGAGAGCATAAGGAATGCTGGAATAAAGGTACTCTTTTTATAGATCATTTTTTCTGCAACTTAACAACAATTGTAGCACTTTTTTTGTAAAGACTCGTAAATTTATGCTTCTAACACTACTTATTTATACAGTGCCCTCTATTATGCAAAGATTTTTTTATAGATGCATGGCAAATCTACTATGCTCGATCTAAAGGTGCAGATGCAATTCTGTTAATTGCTGGTGTTTTACCCGATCTTGATATCAGATATATGTCTAAGATTTGCAAGAAGCTTGGGTTGACAGCACTAGTTGAGGTTTGAATAATGCTTTCATCATCTTATCTCTCTTTCACCTCAAATACTTCTTTTTTATAGCCCGAGACAAGATTATTAGGTTAGAGAAATAGAGTTTAGGCTTTATAGACCTCTAGAAGTTCAAGTTATTTGTGTTTAATAGGCAGCCTTTTCTCTTTCAATCTTGTATACACTTTTGTGAGATCGTATCTAGTGATGCCAGTGCTTTTAGTTCGACTTAATGAGAGAAAGTTGTGTCTGGAGGCACAAAGCTGTGAAATTTTGCTGAGGTATGGCATCCCCCCCCTTTTCCCTATCCTTATGAATTATAAATTTTTAAAAATAAAAAATAAATCCTTGTTATAACACAAGCTTGTCATTTGCCTGGTTTCTGCAGTCATGAAGGAGTAAAAATATTTTGCAATGGACGTAGTTACGATGTCTGCCTCTATTCTTTTTTCTAGCAAAATATCATTAGTTTCTTTATGAAAATAAATGCCATTATCATCTTTGTCATTGTTTCTTCTGATTTTTGTTCTTAAGGTACATAATGAAAGGGAAATGGACCGTGTCCTTGAAATTGATGGGATTGAACTTATTGGCATCAACAACCGTGATCTTGGTACTTTTTTTTAACTTCATACCCTCTATGTGAACATTTAAGTTTTGCTCAACTGTATGTTGATCTTGTCAATATTTATTCATATTTAAAATTCATTAGTTATACCTGGTAAAGTAGTAGTGAATTTGAATTATCTGTCAATACATTCACATGTTTGGTAGCATTTTTTTTTATATTGTATTTATTTGTAATCTATTTGCTACTTGCTAGAGACTTTGGCTGAATAGTTCCTTCTTTAATCCTAATATTTGTAACTCCTTTGACATGTGTCATGTCTCTTCTTTCATGCAATTTCCGGAGATGCACCCGTGTAAAAAGTTAATATGGTATTATACAAGCATAGTTGCTTCTGAAAATTGAATTTCAGAATGCTATAACATTTTTCTCTTTTTTTTATACACTGTAATTTCTCTAATCCTGGTGAAGTGCTTGGGAACGTATAGCAAAAGGCATGATACTACATCACTCATAGATCCACCCCTTTGAAGGGTGGGTGGTTCTAGGCATATATGAACAAAACAAAATCTACCTCATGGTTAAGGTACTTCAGTCATCATAAATCTTGTGGGCAGCAAGTTTCACTTTGTTCGTCTGCAGAAACATTCGAGGTTGATATTAGCAACACAAAAAAGCTGCTTCAAGGAGAGCGTGGGCAAAGGATTCGTCAGAAAGACATAATTGTTAGTGATCTTACTTGGCTTGTAATTGTTTAATGTCCACTTATGCGGACCATATCTTTTGCGAATTCTCAAGTATTATTCATGGTGGAAGAAGAAATGCATATTCTCTTTTCTGCTCCCAAGGACACTGAACTTTTGCCTTCTCTTCTCTATTCTTATTTCTTAGGTGGTCGGGGAGTCTGGGATTTTTACTCCTGATGATATTGCTTATGTACAAGAAGCTGGTGTCAAAGCGGTAAGCCTATTTATCCTTTGATTATACCCTTCACAAGTGAAAGGTGGAATTGTTTCTTTTACCAGCCATACTACTTCCATAAAGTAGGTGATGTTGGTATAATTTGTTTTCCCTGATCACAATTGTGATTTTACATGGAAAGGATTCTACCTGAAACTGCTAGGGATAGGACTTGGCTCAACTTCTTTGGTATTTATTAGCATGAAACACCTTAGAGGGAGTAATTTAATTGCACATATGTTGTTCCCTCCTTGCTGCATGCAGGTACTGGTTGGGGAATGTATTGTGAAACAAAGCGATCCAGCTAAGGGTATAACTGAACTTTTTGGCAAAGAAGTAACTTTTTAAGTTCCAAGCAGTGAACTCTTGTTGCAAGGGAAAGGCATCATCACACTGGCTCTTTTTTCAAATTTTGTTTTTCCTACTTTTTAGGGTCAGTTGTAGCAATCAGTTCTTTTCTTTACAAATTAAAAATCCAAAGACGACCTCTTCTTTTAGAACGCCACCAAAGTGCAAGTGTAATTACATACTACTACTACTATATGTCAAACAAGTCTCAAAAGAGGAGGGGAGGAGGAGGAAAAGAAAAATATTTAATGTAAAGGATGTACGTGTCATTATGCCCATAAAACATCATACGTAGTCGGATGGGGAGTAGTGAGAATGCATTGAGCTCTGACGGATGTTGATCATCAGTGAAGGCAAGCCTGAAACTTTGGGTCGAAATTATTACCAATTTATAAATAATTTGGTGGGAGTTCGGGCAGCGTCCCGAGTCAATTTTTTTTAATACTTTATGCTTTGTATATATATATATATATATATACTATATTATAATAAAAATATAATAAATAATAATATACGGTATATATACATTATATTAATTCATAATATATTATATTAACTCATAATAGATTTTTTTAATTATAATTGTTTATAAGTAAATAATTCATTATTTATTTTTAAAAATAATATAAATTAGATTATTATTTAGTTTAAAATATTATAGAGAGATATACATATATTATATTGAGAGGATATAAGTCATACATGGTTAAAATTTGATTGACAAAGTTATAAATTTTTAATTTAATCTTGTATAATAAAAAAATTTAAATTTTTTTAGTGAAGTCAATTTATATATAATACTTAAAAATTTTAAAATTTATTTTACATTATAAAATAATATTTTTTTTCAATGGGGGTCGATTGATCCCACAATTGTAAGACCCCGAATTTTATGAAATAAAAGTATTCAATTTTTCTTATAATTATAATTTAGTAAATGGTTAAATTGATAAAAGGTTAAAGTTAAGGGTGATATATGAATTTTTTTTCAAAATAAGCAAGTGATTATAAAATACTCATTGTTGTCGGGGAATATTCGTTTGGTCGTGGAATATTCTTTCTGTCGGGGAATATTCGTACGACGGCGCAGCCTTTTGTGGGCCCCGTAACAGAATAACTGTTGGATGAAGAAAACAACAAATTAAAGTTTTTATAAATAACGGTGTAATCGTTACTGTTAACACTATTGGAATACCCGGTGGGTAAAGTAAAGTAATACGCGTTATTGCACAGTAGCACACTGTATTGCACAGTATTTTTGAATTATTGATTTTTACGTAAGAAGACACTACTCAATAATGGTTACAGTAATTACTGTTCAGTATTTTATTTTATAATTGCTGCGTTGATAATTTATATTGCTGTTGTTTCAATAATTGTCATTACACAGTATTTTTCATTATCGAAGCAATAATTCATATTATCTGAATAATCTTATTAGATAACATTATTGGCAATGTCTAAAAAGTTCTGTCTAAGGAGAGGTTTGGTCACCTAATTGTACGCCAGTAAGGAGAAATTCTTATTCGAAAGCCTCCTCTTTTCTGGGAACGGCCTGGTTGCCTGTACTGTGATTCTGTAATATTATTTGTGAATAATTAATTATTGATTTATATGATGAGGAAAATATTAATTTTATGTGGATATAGATGGAGAAAATTTTTAATGTGACAATTGTTGAAAATTAATATTTTATCTTTTTCTGATAAAATAATTTATTTAAATATATTATTATATTTTAATAATATAATAATGATGATATTTTTTCGATGAATGTGGGATATATGAGTATATGTGGAGGATGAGTATTTTTGTTACCAAAAATATTTAAAGCCTGTTTTATGTGTCGGTGGATCCCATTTTTTGACTGAAATTTGAGTATAGCCTGTAAAATCGTCCGTTTGTGGATTTCGGTCAATTTCTGTTTAGAATTTGGAAAAACTTTCTTCTGCAAAGTTGTAGAGAATTGAATTTCCTATAAAAAATCGCGAGATTCAAATTTTTGGACAAAAGGGATATTTATTGTGAATTATTGAAGTTCTGAAGTTCCGAAATAATTGATTTTTGGAAGTTTAAAATATTTTTAATTACAAAAAATGTTTTTTTTATTTTTGAAACTCATTAAACATGTGATTAGGAGGCTGAATTCAGATTGTCCAAGGTGTGCGTGAAGATTATATATATATATATATATATATATATATATTAATATTTTATTAAATTTTCTGCTTTGGTGTTATAAGCAATTTCCTATAAATAGGTGCTTATGTTAGAATTGAAAATCACACCAGAAACTGAAGTTTTCTCTCTCTATAATATCGAGCGTATTCTTGTGAGTATTTTGAGTATACTTTGAGTATTGCTATACGGTTCAAGTCATAGTCTATATTCGGTGTTTCAACTAGAAGTACTGTCTTTCGAGGTAAGGGATAGTAAGGGGTGTTATTTTCTTCAAAAATGATATTATTTCTTCAATATCATTATGCCAAAATATTGGTTGGAATTTTTATCAAATTTGGAACTTTTTTATGTCGGGGTTACTATTCATGAGTTACTATTCACGAGTTACTATTCATGAGTTACTATTTACGAGTTACTATTCATGAGTTACTATTCATAAGTGCTATTCATGAAGCGTGAAGATGTTTTTTGTGAAATTTCTATCTTTTGGTGTCGGATTTACTATTTACGTATACGACACTATTCACGAATACAGCACTATTAACCGAAAAATAAAATTTCTTCTTTTCGTCTAAAATATCTATTGCGGATACTAGCTTTGATTGTATCCATGTTTTGATCATTCTTGAATTTTACACCACTATGATTATTTTTGAGGTATTTTTGGACATGGATAAAATAAAGTACAAATCCTTAATCCTTAATCCTTGTCATTTTGTTTCACTGGATTCGTTTCTTTAGAAATATTTTTCATTATCCTCAGTCCTAAATAATGATATAACTGAATATCTTTGACATGTAGTGCAAAGATAAATGATTTCTGATGAATATCTTTGGCCGTAGTGCAAAGATGAACAAGTGTTTAGATGAACATGACCAACTGATGAATATCTTTGGCCTGTAGTGCAAAGATGACTTATTGATGAATATCTTTGGCCTGCAGACTTGTTGATGAATATCTTTGGCCTGTAGTGCAAAGATGACTTATTGATGTATATCTTTGGCCGTAGTGTAAAGATGAATTTATTAGTATGATTATGAACATGAACTGTGATTTGGTATAACCATGATCTTTGATATTTCAGGTGATAAAAATTATCTTTGTCCTGGATGAGAAAAAGAATTTAGAACAACAATTACGATTATGAGTTATACATGTGATTGTAGACAGGAATTGTTGATTGATGTTATAGGGATAAAATATTGTTGGTGAACTTTTAACATGGAGAAGATAATAGACTTTATAGTCTATTTGACTCTTCTAATGGATTGCTCGTTCCGCTGTAACTATGGTTGAATTTTTTTTATCATATATCATATGTTCTAAATCTCTGATTTATTACTGTTGAAGGCTATTGATAATTTATTTATCTTTTGTCATAACATTCTTTACTGAGCTAGTTGTGCTCACCCTATTGCTTCACAATTCCTTTCAGGTAATACGAGTGTAGCTGGGTCGAGCGGGGAATAACATGAGAATAGAACGGTGGTCAACATTTAGTAGTTATATTTGGCGAATCAACTAGGGTGAAGCGAACCCAACGTTGGAAGGGTGTTTTGCCACTGTCATACAAGATGTCTAATGACATACCACCTCATATCATCATAAGACATGTATGTGCTCATCCACTTGCTGAGTATATCTATCAGCACTATCTATATGATCTTGTAGTCTATTTAAAATATAACTCTCAATTAGAGACAGTTGAGATAATGATATGTCAGGAGAAAACTTGCCATTGGGAAGAATATGATAGTAATCTTCTTATTTTTTTGGGGTCTATTGGGTCAACCAAGGATAATTCTGTGGCCATATGATATCTATAATAACCTAAACGCATGACCTCCCATGTACGAAGGTTTCCTTGAGCACTTCCCAAATATTCTAATTTCTAAAACAGTTTTCGACTATACTTTTATGTAAGGTGTCATTATGAGGTGCTGTCCACGGTTGGGACATGAGTCACAGTTGATATATATTTGTATACAAACTCACATCATATGTGTTGTTGTATTTTGCACGACAATTGTTGTAATAAAGTTGTAGTTGTTTTCTGTACCATGTATTTGGCGACTCAGAATGAGTTAGATAGAATTGACCTATTTTGGGGTCGTTACAACAATGTTGTATTTGGTTTTGCCGGTGAGTGTGAAGGTATAACAAGAAATAGATTCTTAAATAATTATTAGTTTTAAAATTTCAATAATTAATACCATTATTGAAAATGTTAGTGTCATTTCACTATAAAATGATGTTATACCCTCTCCATTTTATAAAACACGGTTTAACTTAACTTTGATTTTAATTAATTTATGAAATCTTGACATTTAGTGTAATAAATTTTTTAAAGTAATTTACGATATTAATTATTGTACTAACCAAAATCAAAATTTAAAATTCGCACATTACTTTAAAAAATTAAATTAAACTTTTTTTTACCGAAGGAAGAAAATAATAAATTAATATTATGATAAAAAATTCAAAAATAAAAATGTAAGAGGGTTGTAGACTTGTAGTGTTGAACGTAAAT
This sequence comes from Panax japonicus, assembly GCA_020205505.1. NCBI lineage: Eukaryota > Viridiplantae > Streptophyta > Magnoliopsida > Apiales > Araliaceae > Panax > Panax japonicus. Next base: position 30,221,530 of record CM035093.1, on the reverse strand, counting down.
TAAAAATATCATAAAAACAACAAAAAAAAAAGAGAGGAGAGAATGACGTGTTATGTTACATGAGTAGTGTTTGTAGCACGGGCAGCACAACGGCCTTCTTCAAGTCCTCAACTAATCACTCCTCTTCAGTCTTTACTCTACCTCTGCGAAACCCTAATTTACACAATGGCTCCGAATCTTCCGACGGAGCTCGAACCCCCATTATCCTCTTCCGAAGAGGAAGAAGAAGATGAAGGATCCGAATCAGAAGAAGGGTCCGATTCAGAATCCGAAGGCGGCAACAAGACTACACAATCTCTTCCTCCGGTCACAAAAATTCATGACGATGACGATGACTATGACGATGATGAATCCGGATCTGAATCTGAATCGGTGTCTGACTCTGCCCTCGAGAAATCCCGGAAAACGGACCCGACTATCAAGCCTAATGTTTCCAAGCCCGTGGAAGACCCAGACAAGTCTTCTACTAAGAAACCCATATCCAAACCCAGCTTACCCGCTTCCCCAAATCCGACGGTGAAGTCTGGGGCAGGATTCAAACGGCCTGCGGAGAGCGAATCAAAGGACTCTAAGCGGGCAAAGAAGAAATTACCTGTTTCGGAAGATGAAGAAAATGGAGCGAAAGATGATCAGAAGAAGCAGTTGTTTCAGAGATTGTGGAGTGAAGATGATGAGATTGTGATCTTGAAGGGTATAATGGATTATGTGGCCGAAAAGGGAACGGATCCGGTTAATGACTTGAATGTATTTCATGATTTTATAAAGACATCTTTGCATATTGATGTTACCAAGACCCAGTTGCAAGATAAAGTACGAAGGCTTAAGAAAAAGTTTGAAAACAATGCCAGCAAAGAGAAACAGGGGAAAGATAGGACCTTTGCGAAAGCCCATGAGCAGAAAGCTTATGATTTATCCAAAAAGATTTGGGCAACTGATGGTAAACTTCTGGGAATTGATAGCTCAAAGGTTAATGGTTCTGCGAGGAAGAACTTGAATCAAAGGGCTGGAAAATCTTTGGTTTTGGCCACGATGGAGGTTGAACAAAACGCAAGGCCTGTACAAACGTCAGTAGCAAAGAGGAATTTGCAATTTGGGAGGAGTGTTGGTGACCCTGCTCTGGAAAGTGAGATTCTAAACGATGGGTTGGAGTTAATTGAGAGGTCTAAGAGGGTGGAGTTGGAGGAGAAGTGGAAGAAGATCAGGTTGGAGGAATATGAACTGTACTTGAAACGGGTGGAGTTGATTCGGGAGCAGACAACACTGATATTGGAAGCTTTAAAGTCAGGGGAGAATTAGTGTTCTGTTAAGGTAAAGTATGGGTTTTGGGTAGATGAAAAATGACTGTGACTGATGCAGGAGACAAGAATTTGCATAAGTTTACTGTATATTTTTATGTCTATGGTGGTTTTATCCGGTTTTTAACTAATTTTGAATTTGTGTTGTGTTGCTTGATTGATTGATTCTCAGATGACAATATGCAAAAACTAGATTGATACGCACCCTAGTAACTTTGACTTTTTTAAATGAGTTGATGATTTAGTATTGACATCTAAAGTACGAATACTTTCTGTTCAAGGTCCTTGGTATCTTTGCTTCTATTTTTTGCTTAAAGTTATTGTGTTTAATTCTTCCTATCACTTATTAAAAATAACACTGTATAATATGATAACAGTTGCTTGAAATCTGTAGGCGTAATTTCCTTTTCCCTGTGTAATTATATTTTGACCCAATAATTTCATTACTTTTTTTGTAGTTATTTGTTAGCTTACAAGCTTACATATTTGGGTTTTGGTAATTTCATTATTTTTTGGTACTTGGTTCTAAGCTGATGACAGAGTAATGAAACTGCTTAAGTCATTAAGTCAAAAGGTTCTAACCTAGTACTTTACTGTCTCTAGGTTGCTGATAAAGTAGTTAGATCTGAAATTTTAAACTTATAGCATCAACAATTTGTAAGTCGCGTTATATATGCTTTGCCTTTGAATTATGTTCAATTGCCTACCTCTGCCTTCGAATTATGTTCCATCCATCGACTTGTATGGTGGAATAGCAACATGAGAATGGTTGATGGAATAGAAAGTGACTTTCCAGATTTTAAAAGGCTTTTGTTTTCCTTTTTCTTTTTTATTGGTTTACATTAAGCCCTCATCTACATACTATGGCATTGGTTTTGCATGAGCTGGTTGGAATATCCATAGAAGCATTAAGCCTTGAAGGTAAGGGGGAGATTGAGCGAGTATTATTGGCGTTTAATTAGAAGCATGGAGTGTTTTCAGTAGTTGAAACTAAATTGAAAAAAGGAATCTATGTGCATGCGAGTTCTGTAACAGTGCTAGGGAAGAATGTGGAACTGCGCATTTCTAGTAGATCATTCATGAACAAAGGATATCATAGGGGACTTGGGAGGTATTTGATAAAAACTGAATGAATCTGAATCTGAATGAGCTGAAAAAAAGTTGTTTGATAATTGACATGTCTGAAACATCTGAATAACAAATTTTTATTATTTTACCCTTCTGAAAAAATTCAAAATTGTTGTAAAATTATTTAATATTACTTAATATAATAGTTAATATTATATTAAAAAAATCATTTAGTCGTCATACAATCAAAAAAATGTGACTTAGTCATTCAGCCCAAATCATCTAAATGGTTGACCTGATTCAGCCATTCAGACGATATTTTTTTCCTAAACAAACGTACTGAATGGCTAAATTGGTCAACCATTTAGTGCTAATCAAACAGCCCCTTAGCCAAAATAGGGAAAGAGAGATGTGGATGGATGGGATGGGGATGGATGGAGGGAGGGGATGGAGAAGCGCTATATTATATGAGAACCTTCAAGATAATTTGAGAAGTTGATTGTACGATTAACTTTTATCCCTATTTGAGATTTGAGAAAGGTGTCTGAGATGGTGTTGCCCTGTTTGAGTAAAGTTGGACTATACTGGTGAAGAGGTGGTGATATGATTCCTACTTAAGAAGTTAGGATCTGATAGGGATAGGAGCTGAGAATAAAACATATTCAAGGTTGCATGACTTATTACTTGTCGGTAAAGCTATATGGTCTAGGTTCAGAATTTTTAACAACTTTTTGATGCCTGAGTGTGCATCAGTGCAATTCATGAGAAAGTTAATGCTTTTTGGACACATAATAGATTTGTAAGGAGATAGCTGTGGTCAAAGTGTCGCTAACTTTACATTGGATGACTAAGGTACCTTTCCCTAAATAGTAAATATTTCTCAAATTTTTAGCCCGTTGTTAATTGGCTTTTAGCTTATTCAATATGTAGTGTAGCTTACTTTGATTGTGAAAATTCTTGGTTGGGGGTAACATTGTGACTTTCTATTCTTTACCATGTAGAAATTCTTGTATCACTTTTACTCTCTCTCTCGTGTCTCCCTCACTTTCTGTATGTGGGGTAGTTCTTGTATCCCCATAATTTTGTTATCACAGTCTCTTCTTTTAATTAGTGATTTGATGAGAAAATTCACGTTTTTTCATGTTTGTAGGTGTTTTGCATTTTTCTTGTCTATATTTTCCTCTGTTTACTAAGTTTTTCCCTCTTCAGAATATATTGGTCAGGTTTTGCATGAGCTAGTTAGAACATCCAGAGAAGGATTGAAGGGTAGGGGGATTGAGTGAGCATTGGCATTTAATTAGCAGTATGGAGTGTTTTCAGTAGTTAAAAGTATATACTAAGAAGGAATGTATGTGCGTGTTAGTTCCGTAGCACTGCTAGGGGGAAGAAATGAGGAAGTGCATCCTTTTAGTAAATCATCCATGAACAAAGGAGATCATAGGGAACTTGACCAAAAGGGAGGGATGAAATGGGGAGGTGCTATATTTTATCAGAACCTTGAAGATAATTTGGAAAGCTGATTCTACAATTAGCTTTTGTGGATCCCTATTTGAGAAAGTTGTATGAGACGGTGTTGCATACTTCACCCTAAATAGTACACATTCTGCAAATTTTTAGCCCGAGTGTTGGCTTTTATCTTACATTCAAAATATTTAGTGTTGATAAATTCTTGGTTGGTGGGGGGTAATCTGTTCCTTAGTGTGTTTAGAAATTCTTGTATCACTATTACTATCTCTCTCTTTCCAGCTCTATGTGTTTGTGTGGAAATGATTGTCTCACTATAATTTTGTGAGCGATGTCTCAATCCTTTGTATTTGATTAGCAAAATCCATGTTTATAATTGTTTTTTTTTCTTGCGTCCTTTTTATTGTTTTCTCTGTTTACTACATTTGACCACCCTCTTCAGAGTCATTTTGATTATGTTTGCTTCTGACAAATTTTCTTAGTTTGTTGGTAATATGTAAAGAACAATAAAGAATAAGCTTTGTTGGGGGCAGAATTTGCTTATGCTTGCTAGATTTTCCTGAAGTGTTAGTTTCATCAGCTTGCCATGCATTGGAGAACGCTGCATTGTTAATTCATCTGCTGGAACGAGATGTATGTTATTTGTGCACGCCGACACTGGTAAAGATGCTGGAGGCTGTAGACCATCTCATCATCCCCATGGGGGTGGGGGTGGGGGTGGTGAAGGGCAACCCGAGTAGAGTAGTAGTTAAAAAAAACTTGTAGATAGGTAAATATATTGTAAGAACGAAGGAGTGACCAGTAGAGTAACATACTTATAACTCAAAATGAGCTCAGATAAGTCGTTTTGAGTATTGGGGAACTTGATAATTTTCAATTGATAAATTTGATTTATAATAAATTACAACCAATACAATAAATAATTTAAATTACGATTATTTACATGCATAGGCCGTTTGTCTATTCACATTAAATGTCTTAACAAAATTTCGTTATATATATCACAAATCTTTTTACAATACATAATAATAAAATTGTTTAATAAATTATTCTACTTTTTTCTCACAAGAGTTGAAGGTTAGAAAATAATGGACTATTTTTAAAGGATGTTATGCGCGTGATAATTTAGCAAATAACAAGTCAAAATTTAATTGTGCTTTCAAAGCTCATCTAGTGGAGTATTAATTAAATAATCAACACCACATATATATCATTAAGTAATTAATCAAAATAATTAGTACGTACCCACATAAGTAATTAATTAATTAAATTTATTTTAGCTCAAACTCTATTCGGTTCGGTATAAAATAAAAAAAAATATTATTAAATAAAAGTAATTACTTTGAGGTGGCAGCAGTTTACTGGTTCTCAAGACGTGGTAGGGAAACAGAACACCAAAGGGTCTGAAATCCGAGACGAACACGAGAAGTCTATAGTCACCAAAACTAAAAGAGCCCAACGTTGTATTGTATTGTATTGTATTGTATTGTACGACGTTGTTGTCTTCCGTCCCAAATCAAAGACCAACGGGTCGGCCTACTCAATTCCGATCGTCCCAGCTATTCTCTCTCCTCAGTTTTCACCTGCAAACTTTTAATCTTCCTATTAGTTCGTCAATAATTGAAGGTAATTAATTCCCCAATATCAGATCTCTTTAATTCTCTCGATCTACTCTCTATTTATTTTCAAATTCTAAGTGATTCATGTTAAAGATTGCTAATTTAATTACTGTGTGGGGGATTCTGTTAATTATCCAGATGGGAAACGGGTCATTGGGATGTGTAACGAAGATAATGATGGTGGTTGCTGTTTTATCGGTTATAGTACAAGGAGTAGTGGGGATTAGATTTGTGATTGATAGAGAAGAGTGCCTCTCTCATAAAGTTGAATATGAAGGCGATAATGTTCATGTTTCTTTTGTTGTTATTAAGACTGATGCACCTTGGCATTACGGGGACGATGGTGTTGATCTTGTGGTAATTTTTTTCAATCTTTTTAATTTGTTTGTGCTTTTGGAATTAATTTTTGAAATATTGTGTTGCTAGCTTGCTGTGTTAATTGTTCTGTTTTTAATTTTTTTTTTTACCTGTTTAATGTTGTATACCAGGTAAAAGGTATAAAAAGTTAAAATTTAGGTGTTGTTTGATAAACTGATCAAAAAATCTGTATGATTAAGAACATCTAAATGGCCGAATAAAGTAGAGATTCTGAATAAAAGACGAACACCAAATGAAAAGGGTGTTTGACCATCGAGCCTTTGGCCGGATGGTAGCACCACACCTTTGCAAAGCGGGATCGAACCTTGGCATTGTCAAGGATGGGTGTGTGAGTGAGATTAATTTCAGTCTATAAAAAAAGGTGTTTGATCTGTATGAAACATCTAATGACTTATTTTACCATTTTAACTCTATAAACTAGTTATAAAAATAATAGGAACTAAAAAAATACCTTGGACAAAAATTATAATCACTAGTAGTTCTATTTTGATTATTTTGTGAATAATGGAATTTTTAATGTTAGATTTAAGATCGGATATCACAAGTATACAGATAATTAAAGAAAGAAAAAAAATAAAAGAATATACAAATTTAACCAAGTTTACCAATTTGGCAAGTTTTGCTTGTCTGATGTATCTCAGTCTGACGCGCTCTAAATGATACACATGTCAGATAATGTTTTTATAGTCACTAAAAACTCTAGTTCCTATAACATGGATCCAATCCTCCTCATGAATACATTAGTCAAACCCAAGACTGGATTACTAATATTTTCTCAAGCCCAAATACACTTTACGCTTGACCATTCGTTGGGGCTATAGAAGTATGAGCCATTTCCAACATTTAATTTTATAACAAATTGTTTTTAAGGTACAAATATACCTAAGAAAATTGAACTACTTATCAAAAAAGTTTAAAAACTAAAATAAAATGAAAAAAAATCATAAATCCCATCACGACCCTTTCTATTAGAGTTTACTTGTTTTTCTCACTCTATTCTAATATATACACCCATATATATATATATATATATATATATGTATGGGTATATGTAATTTAATAATGAAAATATAAAACAAATTCTAGTGGGCTATATTTGGTAGGTGTAGAAAAAAGAGAAGATGAAAAGGTAAAAATTTTGTCTTCAGCGGCTGATCATCTATTCCTCCATGTTCTCAATTTTATTTTATTCCTTCCCTCATCTCTCTTTTGTCCCACAAGATGTTGATAACAAGGTCCTTCCTCCAATTGTCATGGTGTCATTGACTTGGAGGAATATTGCCCATTTATGTGCAATTTCGTCTACTCACACAACCTTTTTTCTAGATTTACGACGGGAGTATCAAGATATCACCGATTAAGAATCGAAAAAATGTTTTCAGAAGACATTAGAGAAGATGAAATAGGATATGGAGTGTAATTAACTAAATGGTGGAAGGATATTTAAGTAAAAAGTTCATTCAGAAATTGACCTGGCCGAATTAGCTGGGTTTTGGAGGCTTACCAAATCAGAAGTAGGAAGAACAATTCAATGTCGTTTAATTTTTTTCCAAACAAACTTAATAGTTGAGTGATTCAGATTCAGGAGCATTCATACCTATTAAGGAGTAAACAAACAGACTCTTAGTCTCTTCGACCCAAAATTAGTATTTTTGTCATATCCTAAATTAGAGACATTTTCTATAGAGTGACATGAAGTTGCTAAGATATCATTAATTTTAATTTTAGTTGATTGAGTACTATCATGGCCTCACTAGTATATCTCGCCAATGTTAGGGATAAGTTTGAAAATATAAAGTTTTTCCTTAATAGTCGTAGTTTTGCATATGCAAGTATAGTTTTGGAATGGAGTGAGTAATCTATATGAAATCTATGAAACAATTATGTTATACTTGTGTGACATATAGCGATGCGAGAGAAAAATTCATGAGTGACCCACAATCATAATTGCCATGGCGTAATGTCCAGGCGCCGGAGAAGGATTAAGTCATTTTTTTATCAACAACACATCATAACCCATGATTTGCTATGTTGTGTAATTTTATTACTTATTATACTTGTAATTGGTGATAGGCAAGTCATTATTCTTTATTTTCTACGAGGTGTTTGTTGACTAGTTCTAATAGTTTTTAATGTCAAGTGTTTTATTTTTTAATTTTGATTGTGAAGTATTCATATAATTGTGTTTATAATTGTATTTCATAGTGTTAGTTATTATGTTTTGGGTATTAATGTATATAAAACTTTATTGTTCAATATACTTTTAAAGTAAAATAATAATATATAAATTGCACATTATTAACGACTTGACGCCATGGTGGGCGTCTTATTGTCTAGGCGTCCGGCGGTCAGCTACCGTCGCATCTCGCCTTGGTGCCGTGACAATTTTTTCCCACAATTGCATTAATGTTTCTCAATCATTAAGAGTTGGTCCGTTGTTCAAATACTAGGGAAAAACATACGAGGTACCGGTTTAAGTTTTGGTGTATATTTCTGTGGAGTGAATGTTTTCACGTTTAAGTGATAAACAATCCGTATTCTCACACTTGGACTTTTGGTTTCTTAACTATGTAAAATATCGTAGCTATCGTTTGATGGTTCTGTATTTTTTCTTCTATCTGAAAAAAATTATTTGGTGGTTTAGTTTTTTAATGTTTTAATCTTCGCAAATTAATTCTTCATCAGTTTGTAGGCTTTCACAAAGTTTAGTTAGCATTCTTTTCCACGCATACAAATTGATGCGCTGGACATGTTACATTTACTGAAATCTGATACACATGTTTGAGTGCAGTGAGTCATGGTTATCTCCATACATTTTAGTACCAATAGAAACTGTCAGTATCCTCATGCTCATTAAAACATATTGGGCCTGGATTCATTTGCTTTTTTATTTTTATATTATATTCCTTTATTTGTGAACCCAATTGTGTTGGAATTATCAGATAAAGGGACCTTCTGGCGAGCAGATTCATGATTTTCGAGACAAAACTACTGAGAAGTACGAGTTTATGGCTCAAAAGCGAGGCGTCTATCGCTTCTGTTTTACAAATAAATCTCCTTATCATGAAACAGTTGACTTTGATGTGCATGTTGGCCATTTTGCATACTATGATCAACATGCAAAGGATGGTAAACTAACACTTGGCAACTCCTATCTCTTTTTTGCCTTTTTTTTACTGCATAGTATGTTGATCCTTTTGAAATAAAGTATGAAAATAGATTTATCTGAACTTTTGCAGAGCATTTCGCTCCCCTGCTGGAACAGATTTCAAAGTTAGAGGAAGCACTCTACAACATTCAGTTTGAACAGCATTGGTTAGAGGCTCAAACTGACCGCCAAGCAATAGGTAAATATGAAAGAACTGAGTTGGCTTTGTTTATTCTTTTTTTGGGCTTTTCAGTTTTTAGTGAAAAGTTCCTTTCTAATACACTGTAAGATCACATGCTGAGAGGTAGAACATTCTCATCAAAAGTATCATTTTCCTCGACTCTCGTACTAAATAATTTTTTTTATTTATTTTAAGTTAGGTCTCTCGTATGTTGAAATAACTATAGTACTTCTTCCTTGCGAATTTATGGCTCTGTAACTGTATTCTATTAGTCTACTACATAAAACTACTCACTGATATGGTAGTAGAACTCATGCTCTTATAATGTTACAATATAACCGCTCGAGAATATAATTTTTGTTAATGAAGTTACTTGACTCGCATCATTTTCTGTTTAGTATAAGCAGAATATAGTTTTTTTGGTGGACGACAAGAATATTAGTTGCTTCACATGGTTATCATAGCCAAACAATGTTGTGCTCCCATGGGTATGGCTAAAATATAGCTCAGGCATGATTCATGAGGTTCAAATTGTAGTTCTTTAGAAAATGTTGTGAAAATATGAAACTTCTGCATCCTGATTCTTAGTTTTACCAGTCTTTTACAAAACATCAAGGATAGTCTCGCTACTTAATTACATTGGCCTTTGTTCTTTTCCCATTGGAGTGCAGTGAATGAAGGAATGAGTAAGAGAGCAATCCACAAGGCAATGTTCGAATCAGCAGCCCTTATTGGTGCTAGTGTTCTCCAGGTCTACCTCCTGCAACGCCTGTTTGAACGAAAGCTTGGGACATCAAGAGTTTAAATACTTTGATCCCTTCTGTATTCATGGTTTGTAATAGTTGCAAGCTGAAACTCTTTCATAGTTTTGCAGTCAATTTACATTAGTTGAGCAGCATGGGAACATGTACAGCACATGTAGACAGCATTTATCAGGCCACACAAGCTTTTTATTTATGAAATTTGAAGAGTTGTGATATTTGCATAATCGCTCTACCCTTGATGCCTTTGTATGCTTATTAAGAGTGTTTATACCTAGACAATCATCACTCTGAGTGTTGTTTTTTTTTTTTAAAAAAGAAGAGATATTTGTTGAAACGGAGGCACATAATTCATGAATTACCCATTGTCTGTGCTTGTGCTGTCTATGTACTTGTAGAAATTTCTTACAGCATAACAATCAAAAGGGAAATGAAATGTTCCGGTTATAGATTTTTTGAATACAGAACCAGTCAACTGAGCAAAGAGCCTGTAGACCAGATTCCACAGAGATGGACTAAAATGGACTGCGTATTGGTTTTCCAGTGCATTAGGAAATATATATCCTAGAAATCAGGCATCCAAGACTAAATGAAATGTGTTTAGCAGTTGCCAGATAATAATCATCTATCTTTTTTCCTTTGTTCTTTTAAAAAGCAACTGGAAAAATCACAACTAGCCATCTAGGCGTAGCTTTACTACGATTTGGTCTGGTCCACTACTGATCTACAAGGTGCAAGGTGCACGCGTATGTTGTATAAGCAAGACTAGTTTGCAATGAAGCTAACTACAAATCCAGATCATTCAATGTTCGAGCTTGCTGAAGTCATTGCTTTGGAAGGTTCTCTACGGTTAGAAAATATATGAGACAGAAAGCCCAGAACAATAAGAAATGCCTTGACGATAAATGGTTACTAACAAGAGGGAGAAGCTAACATTGTTGGTGCCAATATATAGGCAAGAAGAATAATCAAAGCCATCAATATATAGGCAAGAAGAATAATCAAAGCCATTTTCATCTATAAAAAAATAATGTCACAAAGCATACATCGCAGCACATTAAAAAGATTCAAAATAATAAATTTAAAAAAAAACTACTGTTGCCCAAAATTATATCTAAAGGCACAACACCATATAATTCTCTTGACCAAGCCGACATTTGTCGTCTAAATCACAACAGAACAAACTCCAGGATGACCCATCACAGCTTGACTGCAGCTCCAGTCTTCTGGAATAATCCTGTGCCAAGTCTAGACGAGTAATTCTTTTTTGTACCCTCAGGATTCTGCAACAGCAGATTGCATACAGCAAAACCACCTTTTCTGCAAACAAGAAATGATGATAGCATTAAAAATTCAGCTCCACCAGCCACAGAATTGGCCTTGAGATTCATCCCAACTGTTTATATATGCCATATGCATAATTAGGATATTAGTAAATAGCATGGAATGAATTGGTATGCATGTTTGTATCACGTGGAAGAAATGATGAGTAAGAAACTTTGTATATGCACTTGGAATGGAGCTTTCAAAGTTCTCCACAAAAACTGAAATGGTATACAAGAATGGGATCATTAATGTAATAAATGTGGCAAGATTATTCTCCATGTCAAGATTGTAATAGAAAACAACCAAAAGGAAGGACCAAAGCAATTGCAAATAAATTTTAGTGGGAGCAGGAATGCAAAAAATAGATGATAAATAAAGGACAGAGCAATTCATTCTCTCTTCCAGTCATGCTTAATAACAAGGGATTTGAGAGAGATGTTTATTCTATGTCCTAACAATACCAACAGTTAAATACCAAACTCATGCTTCTATAAGTAATGAACAAGTGTCAAAAGTACAGGACATGGGTTTAAAACTTCATAATAGACGCTTTGGGACCATGGGTTACCCATTGTCCATGCAAAGCTGCAAAGGTAGTAGTGGCTGCAGGTGCCTCAATAAAATAAAAAATAAAAATCACCTCTTTCTTGACCGATCACAGCATTCAATCAGCTACAAGGAATTAAACAAATAAAAAATACAGATGGAATTTCAATATATCATGCCAATTAAAGGAATAAAATTGATTGCTACTCTTACAGACTGAGGCTTTCCCAAAGTTGTTTTATGCTTGAATGTGGAGTCGTCCTTGTGTGGTGAGTCAGCCTTGCCACCCGTCCTTTTCTCATTCCGAGCCTTATTAAATATCACTGTGAATCCCTCAGCTGATGCTGGGTCATTGACATCCCACTCACCAAACTTCGGTAATGGTAGACCTTTTTCCTGAAGGAAGTAAAATTTTAGTTGTAGTAGTATTCTCACAGCCATCTCAAGTCAGAAAAAGGAGGAAATTTATAATTTCACATGTATTCAGCCACGACCAAAGGCTACACTTATTGAAGAGAAGTTGCAATAACTCAATTACGTCTTATATTGACATTTGTACAATCCAGACTGTACATGTTAGGAGAGGCAGATATGCAACGTAATTCAGGTCAGTGGGTGTCTGGTTGAACCCTCTGTTCAATTTCTGGAAATGCACAGCACTTAATAACCAAAACATATACTTCACCTAACAGAGTAAAGTTATGGTATACTTTTAAGAAATTAAGAAAGAAAAGAAAATGAGATTGAAAAAATTCAGAAACTAGCTATTATATCAAGGGGTAATGTAATACATATGGTGGACCACAGAGCTGTCAGACAAAGCAGCAATTTAATATACTAACCCAAGGGTGTTGCACAGCAGATAGAAGGAAAATTATTTGTAATGAAGGAACAACTCTATACAATTTATGAGGATGTCATATAATCAGATAGAAGGAAAAGGGGCATTTCAGAAATAGCTAGCAACTTGAATAGGTAAACCATTAACATCCATATTAAGTCTTATATAGTAAAAACAACGATCAAACTTAAATTGATAAGACAAACATTAATACAAACATCTGGGCCATGCTACTCACATATCATTGGGACAAAACATCTAGGCTGTGCTTGCTTGAAATGGCAGGAATGGAGGAGAGAAACATTCCCATTGTAACGAATAGAGACAAAAAGAGAGCATCTGAGTTCAATTTGATGCAACAGTTGTGCCAATATGTCATGACAGTAAGCAATCTTTAGCAATTACAAGATTCCAGCATGTAGATGCTCAAGTTATTTAAATGTAAAATTTAAATTGATAAGATGCAAGGTAGAATACCATTAAAGAGGTATTTAAACGCAAATCCACCAGCAAATAATTATCAGATAGAAACCCACCAGTAAATTATAGCACATGGCATTCAGATGGTTTCCAAGTAACAATCAAAAGATTAAGCATATAAGCCAAGAGGATAAAATACATGTTCATGCATGCTTCATGTTAAAGTATTCTGATTCGAATGAGCGACTGAACCATTCAAAAGTAAGATATTATCCCACAAATCCAACAGAAACATAAGATGATCTACTGAAGCAAATGGTTTGGTAACGTGCAAGCACATGAAATACCAGTTCCTAATAGTAATAAATCGTGTTCCACATAAAACTTTATCCTCACTAGACAAAAAATTTATTAGATCGTAGACCATTCTTTAGAGGAAAAGTTTAGAAGTTCAATGTGTACAACATCTTTCTAATTGTATCAAGAAATTTCGTTCCTCAATCATACCAAGTTAACAACCATAAATAAACAAGAACCAAACACATTTTTCCTTTCCATTGTTCACTTTTTACAGCATCACATTTTTTTCCTTTTAAAAATTCCTTTGTTATATGTTAAATGACTGGGTAAGTTCCTGTAATAATAAATCTTGATAGTCTATCCAAGTTCTCAAACAGAGGTTCAAACTTATTCTTTATAATAATCTACAATTCTACTCATCAGACCAGACAGAAGCTCAAACCATGCCACATGGAGTTGGATAGTTTAAAGTTGAAACTTTTCATCATCCAGCTTTAGCCAATGCCAAGTTCTATCTGACATCAAAAGTCCCCCATATTTATTTCCAGCCATTGATACTTTTGTTCTCTTTAATTGCATACACATTTTGATCTATGATGTCAATAATATATATTTAATAATATAAATAAAAATGAAGGGGCAATTTTCTTTGGGAGTAATTGAGAGACTCGTAGTTTTACTGCTGATTAGTATCAAGATGGTAAAATCAATAATCACCTTTTCGTTTCCAATGTGCAAAGGCTAAAAGCTTGGATGCTGCCATCAGTTCTAAAAAGTTAAATCTCTCTAACAGCTTGCCATCAAACAAATAAGAGAATATTTGGCACTAAAATGAAGTGGTGGTAAGCGAAACTGCTAGAAGAGAGACAACTTAAAATGCAGATAAGCATCATTTTCTTCAGTGTACAAACAAGAAAAAATTTGATCGTTTTAAAGTATAATCAATCATAATCAATAATCAGTAAGGCAGCTTCAAGCACATTTTTCATGTAAAAAGAAGCATGACTAAACTACAGTTTCTTAATTTACCTAAGATTCATTCTGAAACACAAACAGAATCCCCAGAAACCAGGCAATAATTTCCTAAAAAAATATAAGAACAAAAATTTGCCAACATATCTTAATATACATCCTCCAATCATGAATAACAAATAACAATAAAACAAATATTCCCTCGGTTCTAAAATTAGAGATACATTTCCCTTTTAGTCCATTCCAAAATTAGTGAAACTTTTCTAGTTTTAGACTATAAAGTGACATGAATACTTAATATGCCACACTACTTATATTTTAAATACTCCATCCGTTCCTAAAATTAGAGATACATTTCTAAAACAAAGATTTTTAAGAATAAATTCATTTTTCCAAACATATTCTTGACATTAACAAGAAATGTAATAGTGGTGGCATAATAGTACTCAATCAACAAAGAATAAGCATAATAGCATGCTAGGAACTTCATCTCATTTTATAGTCTAAAAATGAAAATGTCTCTAATATTGGAGCTGATAAAAAGAAAAATGTATCTTTGAAACGGAGGCAGTAGATTGAACATTGTCATGACACTACTACTATATTTCAACAAATGTTAAGGATACGTTTGAAAAAATAAAACTTCCTTAAAAATCAGAGTTTCATAAATGTATCTCTAAATTTAGAACGGAAGAAGCACTGTTATAACAAAAACGAAGTGATGTAAAGGAGAAATTACGGAATTTATTAAGATTCTATAAGATTACTAAAGCCTAACATTAATTAAAAACGAACACGGAGTTTTTCCAAATAAAACAATTGAGAAACTGAATACTACTACCAGCTAGAGGCCATGACCTCTTCAGAACAAAAAGTACATATACTAATAAGGAAAAGCTGCATACATGAATTCCACATAGATAAGAAGCTATACAAAATGAAATTGGCCGAATCTACAGCAAAATCATTCGAAAGACTCCTAAAAGGGAAATCTCCGTAAAATGCGAACTACATATAACAGTTACATATATACGAGTATTCATTTATATATATATATAGTGAGAGATTATAAAATAATACCGCCATGAAATCGCAGGAAGTAGTAAAAGCTTTCTGAACTGAAATCTCTTCTTCGTCCTCTTCGTTCTTCAAAAATTTGATTGCTTCAAAATCAAAACTGAAAATAATTTCTCAGCAAAAAGAAAGAGAGAGTAGAGATGTACAGCTGGCTTGGAGGTGGGCCAGAGAGCGGTACTCCATGTGAAGGTGGAATGTGGGGCCCATGTTAGACGGCGTTACGTAGTGTTTTGATTTAACTTATCCTCGGTAAGAAAATTAGCAGTCAAGTGTTAGTTGTCACCAACTGTCCACATTCCCCAATTTTCGATCAGTAATAAAATATACTACTCCGTCCGTTCCGTTTTAGGTTATAGGGTTGTGTACAAGTATTAGAGCATTCACAAATATTTTTTATATTTATCTTACACTATAATGTTATTAGATCATTCTGTAAAATAAAGATTTAATTTTTTATTATGTACCCAACAGTTTTCTTATATTGTTTCTTTAAATAATAAAAGTTAAAAGTTAAAAGTTAAAAATTAAAATTTAAAAGTTTCAAGAGTCAAAACATCAAATTAATTATAAAAGAGAGATTATAATTTATCAATTATATTTCACTTTAAAATAATTTATTTTTTTTAAAATTTTAAGTAATTTATGGAGTTAATATAGAATGGATTGTAGTTGCAAATGTATCAATATTAACTTTTAAAAAGTTAATTTGTGATATTTTTAAATTTAAATTTAATATTATACATTTAAATTTTGAAAATAATAAATTTTATAATTAATAGTACTTTTATAATATTTATAATTATATTGACATAAATTAAATAAATTTATATCAATTTTAAATTTGAATACATTTGAAATTAATTTTTAAAAAATAAGCAAATATTAAGTTTATAATTTGAAAATAAAGTAGTAAAAAATGTCAAGATGTGTATGATTGATGAGTTGTCCACTTAAATGAGGGTGTGAAATGTCATTTTGTATATATAGAGAACGGTCTTTTGATTCCCTCACACTGTGGAGTAAAATATATATAAGGATTAAAACAAAGAGTCAAATAAGGATAAGGAAGATGTTGGATAATGATTTGTTGATGTATTCTTCAAAATTGGGGATATATAGTTGATTGGAAAAACTGTTGTTAATGCTCTTAAGGTAATAATTGTATAACATTAACTATAATATCAATTGTCTATATTACCCTTATAAGGTAATAATTGGGAAAACTGTTGTTAATGCTCTTAAGAGATTATTATTTATTGGATAAAAAATAGTGAGAGAACCAAAATTACATTAAATACTTGAGGTAATATTAGAAACTAAGCAATTAATACTTACTTGAAATTCTCAAACGACTTATATTAAGGAACAAAAATATTTCTCTAAAATGACTTATATTAAGGAGCGGAGGGAGTAGTAAATAGAAAAATAATATTTAGTAACAATAAATAAATAAAACTACTTTACTCCTTGTTTGTAGATCAATGAAAAATATGCACTTTTTGTATTTTTAAAAAAATTATTACTATGCGTGCTCTTCATAATAAATAATGTTATTATCACATAAAAAAGGTCACATAATATTCACATACACCCACATGCATACTGCGAGTCCCACATGTCAGGCAAGGCACATAGTATGCATGTGTGTATGTGAACATTATGTGACCTTTTTTATTTAATAGTAGCATTGTTCCTTCATAATTTGGACTTTCAAACAATATAAATGGATGATAATATCACTGTTCTCTCGTTTAATTGCCCATTATTTTCATTAAATATAAATACTCTCCATTTCATAAAAAGGACTTATTTGTTATTTTTTATTTAAAAAAAAGAATTTCACTTCTTTATATTTGTATAAATACTTCAACCTAAGATGTAAATGATAACTGAAAATTTCGTATTTATCCGTATTTATATTTGAAAAAAATGAAAATTATTCGTATTCGAAAATAAACAATTATATCCATACGTGGTTGTCAAATGTGGTATTGGTCTGAAAAAAGAATGAGAAGTGGAGAATCTGCATCAACTATACAAACTTGAACAAGGCGTACCCGAAGGACTTATATCCTTTGTGACGCCTCCAAAATAGGTATACATCACCCATTCTGAGTCGTCAAATACATGGTACAGAATTTAAAACAAACTTCATTTATACAATATGACAAAAGCATAGCTGAGAGTTTTTACATGAATATTATCTTATAAACAATATCCAAACTCAAATGGAGTCCTCATTATATTTATTATCACACTATTTATAGAATAGTGAGGACTACTATAGCCAATATCCTGGACCATCACTCCATTCCCTGACTCGTTCCAGCTATATTCTCATTTCCTGAAGAGAACAATGAAAGCAAAGGGTGAGCTCAACTAGCCCAGTAAAGAATATTATGACTAAGATAATGCAGAATAAATTATCGTTAGCGTTAGCCTTCAACAGTGTTAAACTAATAAACAACAAGTTTAACTGCAGCGGAACAAGCAATCCATTAGAAAAGTCAAGTAGATCATGATATCTACTATTTTCTATGATTTAAAAAGTTTATCATCAATTTTATCGCTGAGACTCAGCTATATAAATAATCCACATCTCTTAATTATCCATGCACTACGGGCCAAGGACATTTGTGTTATCACCAATGGTCATGATCATGCCAACAACTGTCCATCAATGCACTATGGGCCAATGAAGACTTTTACCACATCATTTGTAACATTACAGGTCATGATTATACTGAATAATCCCTGGTCATAATCATACCAATCAACAGTCCATCTATGCACTATGGACCAAAGATGGCTTTCATCACAATATAAGCATGAAGATGATGACAATGATATAAGAATTCAATTAAATGAGAGCAAGGATAAATTTTAAAAATTTATAATTTTAATTTATCCATAATTCAATAATTGTCCAAATTGTCAACATGATACTGTTTTGTGGAGTAAAATTCAAGAATAATATCGTATCAAAAATAATTTGGACAAAAAAAAATTAATTTTTGTCGTAAATAGTACCCCGGGTGAATAGTACCCGAGTGAATAGTATTTCGTGAATAGTACTCTGGTATAAAAAAAATTAAACTTTATCAAGAATGTTCAAAATAATATTTTAGTGAAAAGATACTAGATGAAGCGCAAATTTTAAGGATATTATACTAATTTTAAGGAGTATAGAAGCAATACTTAACAAAATGAGTGTAAAATTCGAAATCTGAAACGAAATAATATTACTTACATACTACAGAGTATGGAAGAAAATATTATTTCTTACGAATATTGAACAAAAATAATATCTTTTACCTTAAAAAGAGAGTACTTCTGGCTTGTAGGGCGGGTATATTCTTGAAGAAAACTTGAACTATTTTCTACACTTAAAACTTCCTTAAACTCTAAAGAAATACGCTCAATATTATAGAAGAAGAATTCTTTGATTCTTCTGGTGTGATTTTTATTTCTAAACTAAGCATCCTATTTATAGGAGAATGGAAGGGGTACTCTTAAGAAAAATCACGGACGTAATAGTGGGATTCACAGGCGTATTTCGAATTCGTCTTAATAATTTCATTTCTTACTATGTAAACACTATGCAGACACTATATAAATACAATGCATAATAAAATATAATATATTCTATTTTTCATAAAAAAATAAAACTTATTATAATATATATATATATATATATATATAAAATAAAAGTGAGATAACTTCTACCGACAGTTTTGAAAAATGGGTAAGTGGGTGGTCCATATAAAAAGCAAAATTTACAACAAATACTTCATAAAAATTCCCTCAATATTTTTAACAACATTTATTCATCAACAATATAACTTACAATATTAAAAACCAGATAATTTCCAGGAAAGAGGGGGCTTTCCAATAAGGATTTCTCCCTATTGGCGCACAATTAGGTGTCCAAACCACTTTTCTTGACATAACTTTCTAAACATTGTTAATAATGCAAATAATAATATGAATAACTTTGTCGTTTCAATTATTAATTTAATAATATAAAATATTGTGACAATAAGTGAATCAAATAACGTGAGATATTATTCAGCAATTACTGTAGCAATAATTGAGTATAACTGAGTCACTTCTCACGTAAGCATCAATAATCAATACCGTGTGCTACTATGCAACCACACGTATTACTGTACTTTTATCATCGGGTATTTTAACAGTTAATGGTAAAACTTTTCCCGTTATTTTTATAAAAAGTTATTTCTATCGTTTTGTAACTCCGACAATAATTCTATTATGGGGTCCACCAATGATTATGCCATCATATGAATATTCTCTGTTAAAACGAATATTCCCCGACCAATCTAATATTTTATAACAACTTGCTTACTTTGCAAAATTTATAAATATTACAATAACTATAAACATTATATCAAATCCACACCATAATAACATACTTCTATTATTAATGGTGAAATTCTTCTACTATTTTATTCCTTATTATTATATTGGAATAACCTGTCTATGCGAAGTACTGCATACATGGTGAAATTCTTCTATTATTCTATTCTTTATTATTCTGTCAAAATATCTTGTCTGTGCGTTTATGCATGACCTGGTTCCATTATTTATTATTCTGTTAGAATATCCTGTCGGTGCGAATTACGTCTGACCTGGTTCCGCTCTTTATTATTCTGTTGAGAATAACTTGTCTGTGCGATCTATCGCATTCATGGTGAATTCTTCAGTTATTCCATTCTTTATTATTCTGTTGGAATAACCTGTCTATGTGGATTATCACATGCATGGTGAATGATCTTTTGTATTCATTCCTTATTAAATTGGGAAAATGATCTGTTTACGTGAATTATGATAAAAGTCATAATAAAAGCATTGGACTGATAAAAATCATGGGTATATGTAGTATTAGTAAGTGTTATGATAAGTTATGTTGGTTATTATGTGAAAACATGAAAGTTTCTTAGAAATCACAAAGGGTTGAAAATCAGATTTTGGTGAAAATGGAACATGAAATTCAATTGACCATATCTCCTATTATATTTTGAATTTTTGAGTGTGGTCAAGTTCTAGAGTTAGATCTATGAGTTTTATAACTTATCCAGTTGAAATCACTGAAAAAGGTGTTGTAGATTTTCGTGTGGACTAATTTTAGCAAAGGAGTCAAAAGCTGCAAATTATGAAAAAGTTATTGCCCAGAAATTTAAAAGGGCATTTCCGGCCACTTAATTTATGACAAAAATTCCAGCCTTTTGGGACATGGAAATATATGGTATAACGTATCTCCTGTCCAAAAATGAGCTCATTCCGACTTAAAATGATCAAGTTATGACTATTTCAATATTTAGGTTTTTCTGACAAAAAACGCTATAACCGAAGTTCTATAACTCCGATGACCATGAAATTTAAACTGGAAGATCTTATTAACATGTGTAAGATCCTGCCAAGATTTGGGAATTTCTGGAGTTAAACTTGAGGTAGCTAATTTCTTAAGGAATTAATTAGAAATTGATTTTTGAAAAATAGTAAATGAATTTTAAAAATTCCGAGAAAAATATATGTTCAATATGGGACTATATTCTGCTAAATCCCAGAAAAGAAATATTTTTAGGACTGATTTGGTATTTTTTATGAAAATGATCTAGTTATGAGTAAATAAGTTAAATATGTTATGTGAAGTAACAAAGTTGAAAAATAGGATTTTATGGCTTAGAAATCCTATATAGGGTATATGCAGATTTTTGATGAGAGATTTGATCATTGGTGATGAAATTTTATGAGTATGGCATTTTTGAATGATTAAATGCATTATTTGATAAAGTGTAAACAATTAAAATAAATTATTTATAAGTTTAAAAAATAATTAAAATAGTGTTATAATATTAATGATATTAGATTATGAGATTATTAAGTGATTGATAACATTGGGATATTATTGAACCCTGGATAATTTATATTATAAATGTTTAATATTTATCCTTTATCTCATTTGATTCATTCTTTATATCGTTGTCATGATCCTCATGCTTATATTGTGTTGAAAGTCATCTGTGACTTACGTGCATAGATGGACTTGGTATGATTATGACCAGGGATTATTCAGTATAATCATGACTGTAATGTTACAAATAATGTGGTAAAAGTCATCTTTGGCCCGTAGTGCATAGATGGACTTGGTATGATTATGACCAGGGATTATTCGGTATAATCATAACCATAATTGAAAACACGAATATCTTTGGCCCGTAGTGTATGGATAATTCGTGGTCTGATACTATTAAGCTGAGTCTCAGCATTATTGATTTTACAGTTGTATATCTTTGGCTTGTAGTGCAAAGATGAACTGTTGGTTATTGGATATACAGTTGTATATCTTTGGCCGTAGTGCAAAGATGAGTTTATTAGTATGATTATGAGCAGGAATTGTGATTTGGTATAACCATGATTTTTGATGTTTTAGGTGAAGATATGTGATAAAAATTATCTTCGTCCTGGGTGTGAAAAGGAATTCAGAATCACAATTATAATTATGAGTTATTCATATAATTGTGGACATGAATTATTGATTGATGTTACAGGGATAAAACATTATTGGTGGACTTTTAACATGGAGAAGATAATAGACCTAATGGTCTATTTGACTCTTTTAATGGATTGCTCGTTCCGCTGCAACTATGGTTGAAAAGTTTTATCATCTACCATATGCTCTAAATCTCTGATTTATTATTGACGAAGGCTATTGATAATTTAATTATCTTTAGTCATGATATTCTTTATTGGGCTAGTTGTACTCACCCTTTTTGCTTCACAATTCTTTTCAAGTAATAAGAGTGTTGTCGATTCAAGCGGGGATAACAGAGGAATAAAACGGTGGTTTATAGCTGTTGAGGTTCTCCCTAAATAGTATGAAAATAATTTATTGAGAACTTTAGATAAGTGTGTCGTATTGTATTTGTCATTTGATATTTAATTTTGGTGAATCGAATAGGGTGAGGTGAACCTAACTTTGGAATGGTGTTTTGCCACTATCATACAAGATGTCTAATAACATACAACCTCGTGTTATCATAAGACAGGGTTGTGCACATCCACTTGCTGAGTATATCTACGAGCACCACCTATATGATCTTGGAGTTTATTTGAAATATAATTTTCACTTGGAGATAGTGGAGATAGTTATATGTCAAGAGAAGACTCACCATTGGAAGGAACATGATAGTAATCTTCTCATTTTTCTTTGGGGTCTATTGGGTCAACCAAGAATAATTCTCTGGACATATGATATCTACCATAACTTAGATTCATGGCCTCCTATGTACGAAGGTTTCCTTGAGCACTTCCCAAAGATTTTAATTTCTAAAACAGTTTTTGACTGTACTTTTATGTAACGTACCATTGTAAGGTTGTGGTCGAAACACCATGAGAGTTACATACATTTGTATTAAAACTCACAGTATACTTGTCGTCGTATTTTGCATGACAGTTGTATAAATGAAGTTGTCAGTAGTGTATTTTCTGGCGACCCAAGATGGGTGATGTATACCTATTTTGGGGGCGTCACACCCCCTCTTTCCTGGGAACGACCTGGTTGTTAAATATTGTGAGTTATAATAATGAAGGGATTTTATGAAATATTTGTTGTAAGTTTTGCTTATTATATGGACCCTATTTACCCATTTTTTAAAATAATCGGTAGAAAGTTATTCAGTATATATAGTATAGTGGGACCCACCTGTGATGGTGACATGTTGGTGAGAGGGGAACACGTGGGGCCCACGTGGAAAAAATGAAATTGGGGGAGGGAAATCTTATAACATTCACGGGAGGGAGTATTATTGGTGTTGTTATTATTATTATTATTATTATTATTATTATTATATATAAACATGATAATGACATATGGGAAAAGAAAAAGTCAGGGATGGGGTAGAAAGGTGTAGTCACGAGAGGGGAGAGAAAAAAAATGGATGATATATATATTATAATAATTTTTATTTGATTTGATTATAAATAGAATATGTTATATTTTATTTAAAATTTTTATTTATTAGAATATTTTATTGCACAATGATGAATAATAAAAATCAAAAAATCAACGAATTCGCTGAATTCGTTCGCCCGTTATTTCTTCTGTTGATCCGTGAGAAATTAAATTCAAATAGTATCCTTTCCATTCTTTTATAAATATGATGCTTAGTTAGAATTGAAAATCACACCAGAATCAGAGAATTCTTCTTCTATAATATTGAGCGTATTTCTTTAGAGTTTTAAGAAACTTTGAGTGTAGAAAACAGTGAAAGTTTTCTTCAAGAATATCCCCGCTATACCAGTTGGAATACTCTTCTTTTCAAGGTAAGGGATGTTATTTTTGTTCAATACTCGTAAGAAATAATATTTTCTTACATACTATGTAGTATGTAAGTAATATTATTTCGTTTCAGATTTCGAATTCTACACTCATTTTGTTAAAGTTTTGGCTTCTATACTACATGAAATTAATAGAATATCCTTGATATTTGTGCTTCATCCAGTATCTTTTCATGAAAATATTATTCTGAGCATTCTTGATAAGTTTTAACTTTTTCATGCCGGAGTACTATTCACGGGGTACTATTCCCGAATTACTATTCATGGGATACTATTCACTCAGGTACTATTCACCCGGGGCACTATTTATGACAAAAATTGACTTTATTTCGGTCCAAATCATTTTTGATACAATATTATTCTTGAATTTTACTCCACAAAGCAGTATCATATTGACAATTTGAACACTATTGAATTTTGGATAAATTAAATTATAAATCTTTAAAAATTTATCCTTTACTTTCTTTTAATTGAATTCTTATATCATTGTCATCATCCTCATGCTTATATTATTATAAAAGTCATCTTTGGCCGTAGTGCATAGATTGACTTGGTATGATTATGACCAGGGATTATTCGGTATAATCATGACCGTAGTGTTACAAATGATGTGGTAAGAGTACTCATTAGCCCGTAGTACATTGATGGACAATTGTTGGCATGATTATGACCATTGATGAAAACACGAATATCCTTGGCCCGTAGTACATGAATAATTTGGGGTCGTGATACTAATGAATATCATTGGCCGTAGTGCAGAGGGTGATTCGATGATGTGAATTATTTATTAAGTTGAGTCTCAACGATAAAATTGATGATTAATTCTTTTAAATCATAGAATATAGTAGATATCATGCTCTACATGACTCTTCTAATGAATTGCTTGTTCCATTGCAGTTAAACTTGATGTCTATTGTATTCTATCAGTTTAACACTGTTGAAGGCTAACGATAATTTATTCTGCATTATCTTACTCATAATATTTTTTACTGGACTAGTTGAGCTCACCCTTTGCTTTCATTGTTCATTTGTTCTCTTCAGGAAATGAGAATATAGCTGGGACTAGTCGGGGAACAAAGTGACGGTCCAGATGTTTGCATTAGTAGTCCTCACTATTCTGTGAAATAGTGTGATAATAAATGTATTGAGGACTTATTTTGATTTTGAATACTGTCTAGAAAACAATATTTATATTAAAACTCACAACTCATGTTGTATATTTAAGTTTGTATTTATTTTCTGTACCATGTATTTGGCGACTCAGAATGGATGATGTATACCTATTTTGGGGGCGTCACATCGATAGTTGCAAAGCCATAAATCATTTTCAATGGGGTCAAAGTTATTACTAAGTTATAAATAATTTGGTCGGGGTTTGGGGACAGTGCCCCCGAGCCATTTTTAAATACTTTTTTACTTTCTGGTCTCGCACACACACACATGTGTGTGTATATATATATATATATACTATATTACAATGAGAATATAATAAGTAATAATATATGGTATATATACACTACTATATTGGCTCATAATAGACTTTTTAAATCACTATTATTCATAATTAATTCATTAATTATTTTTAAAAATAATATAAGTTACATTACTATTTAGTTTAAAATATTATAGAGATATATACATATATTGAGAGGATGTGACTCATATGTAGTTAAAATTTGATTGACAAAGTTATAAAATTTTCAATTTAACCGCGTATAATAGAAAATTTATAAAATTTTAGTGGGGGTCAATTTATACATAATACTTATTTTTTAAAATTTATTTTACATTATAAAGAAATTATTTTTTTTCAGTGGGGTCAATTGACCCCACAATGGTGTATGTAGCTTTGCCAGTGGTCACGGACTACATGACTAAGTGGGTGGAAACAAAACCATTTCGGACAATCACTTAGCACAATTGTTTGAAGTTCTTCAAGGAATCGGTGGTTTTTCGATTCGGCATTCCCAGGGTTCTGGTGTCAGACAATGGGCGTCAATTTGTTGGAGCCAAGTTCAACCAGTTCTTTACAGGTCTGAATATCCAACATCGAATGACATCTGTGGCGTATCCTCAGTGTAATGGTCAGGTGGAGGTAACGAATTGGACCTTACATAATGGTATCAAGAGAATATTAGACAAAGTCAAGGGTCGCTGGCCAGAAGAGTTGCTTAGTGTTCTGTGGGCTTATCAGACTACTCCTCGGACAAAGACAGGAGATTCACCATTTCGGTTGGATTATGGAACCGATGCCTTCATTTCAGTGGAGATCGGGTCTTTGTCTCTTCGAGTTAGTCAGTATAGGGAGTTGTACAATGATGAAAGGTTTCGGCTCAATCTAGATTTGCTAAATGAGATTCAAGATTCAGAGTTTATAATGTTGACTATTTACATTCGGCGGTGATAAGGTTGGCTATTTACATTTGACGATGATATGGTTTATTATTTACATCTGGCGGTGATAATGTTGGTTTTCTACCAGCAATAAACTACTCGACAGTAAATGATTTAGGTTGGCGATTTGATGCTTCGGGAGGTTGAGGCTTCTAAATCTACAGAATATAGGATAACTTAATTATACCTAACTGGGAGGGACCGTATAAAGTCATTGGGGTGCCGAAGTCAGGGACATATCGATTTCGAACTATGGGTGGCATAAACATAAAAAATATGTGACTTGTTGGGATATTGGTTGGACTTTTTTAACATGATATATTATTTCCTAACTAACTGATGTACTCTCTTATTTTAAGTTTCTTATAATAAGAGAGTGGGGGCAATATTGAGTATGATTTTGTGGGCTCGGATGATTTGGTGGGACCTACGCTACGTGACAAAATATTCCAGTCAGGAGGCTTGACATTCTAGAATAACTACAGTCCCGGTTGACTTGTAGTATCTTTGTTCTATTTGACTTCCCATTCTTAAAAAGATTGAATCCTATCTAAATATATTATTTGAAATTATAAGGAGTCATATTCCTATTCAGGGACGGGTGTATTGAGGCGATGCAAGTAAACTATAAATGCACGGCTGTACCTTAAGTTACAGGTAACGACTTTTTGTTTAATTTATGCATTTAAGCATTAACGTGCCTTCATTGTTGACGTTTCTATCATGTACTTATTCTCACACCGAAACTACCCTCCGACGCCTCGACCATAACACTTCTTATTGTGGGTGTTTGTTCCTTGTGCATGTTTTTTGTAAGACCCCAGTTTTTATAAATAAAGATAAATTTTCATAATTATTATTTTTGAATATTATGGAATAAATTTGATAAAATATATAGTTGTGGGTAATATTTATAAATTTTGCAAAGTACGCAAGTTGTTATAAAATATTCGTTTAGTCGGGGAATATTCTTTTTGTCGGAGAATATTCGTACGACGGCACAATCATTGATGGACCCCACAACGGAAGTATTATTGTAGTTAGAAAACGACAAAATTATCTTTCTATGAAATAACGGCGGAGGTGTTACCGTTAAAACTGTTGAACTACTCGGTAGTAAAAGTACAGTAATACGCGTTGTTGCATAGTAGCACACGGTATTGATTATTGATGCTTACGTGAGAAGTCACTCAGCTATACTCAATTATTGCTACAGTAATTGCTGCATCATATCTCTTATATTATTGATTCAATTATTGTCACAGTATCATCTGTATAATATGTTATATTATTTAAACAATAATTGAGACGACAAGTTATAATGATTAATAATTGTTGAAAGATTAAATATGTGTTGATTAAAAATAAAATGATTTCTGGTAATTTTTATTCAATCCTTGATGTATATAAAGAGTCTATTATTAGACGTTTGTGGTAAGTTTAATTATTTATGGGGGGCCATATGTCATCATCTAAGAGTCTCTTTCGTAAATAGTAATTACCTTTGTAAATAGTAATTACCTTTGTAAATAATAATTACCTTCGTAAATAGTAATTACCTTTGTAAATAGTAATTACCTTCGTAAATAGTAATTACCTTCATAAATAGTAATTACCTTTGTAAATAGTAATTACCTTCGTCAATAGTAATTACCTTCGTAAATAGTAAATACTTTCGTAAATAGTAATAAATCTTCTATAAATAGAGGCCTAGGGCTTCATTATTTTTCACGAATTCGCTCAAGCTATAGAGAGAGAAAGTATAGAGAGAATAAGAGAGAAAGAAGAAGAGTATTCGGTTACTACACTACTGCAGTATTCAATCTCCTAAATAAGGTAAGGGGTGTTATTCTTTCTTCTTGAAGAGAACTTATGTTATTCCATTCTTTGTTATTCTGTTGGAATAACCTGTAAAAGTGGCATACCCTATACATGACCTGTATACGCGGTATACCCTATACTTGGTGAAATCCTTATGTTATTCCATTCATTGTTATTCTGTTGGAATAACCTGTATACGCGGAATACCCTATACTTGGTGATATCCATTTACTATTCTGTCTTTATATTTCTGTTGGAATATCCTGTCTGTGCTATACGCCGGACCTGGTTCCATTTACTATTCCGTCTTTACATTTCTGTCGGAATATCCTGTCTGTGCTATACGCCGGACCTGGTTCCATCATTTATTATTCCGCATTTATTATTCTGTTGGAACATCCTGTCGGTGTGAATTTCACCTGACCTGGTTCCTTTATTATTATTCTGCTGAAATTACCTGTCTGTGCGGTCTCTATCGCATGCATGGTGATACCTTTTGTTTTTGTATTCGGTATTACTCAGTTGATTAAAAT
Organism: Panax japonicus; assembly: GCA_020205505.1. Classification (NCBI taxonomy): domain Eukaryota; kingdom Viridiplantae; phylum Streptophyta; class Magnoliopsida; order Apiales; family Araliaceae; genus Panax; species Panax japonicus. The sequence goes on along the minus strand of CM035093.1, from coordinate 30,193,025 downwards.
TCTGACTTCTATACTCCATGAAATTAGTGGAATATCCTTGATATTTGCGCTTCATCCAGTATCCTTTCATGGAAATATTCTTCTGATCATTCTTGAATTTTACTCTACAAAACAGTATCATGTTGACAATTTGGACGTTAATAATTCTTGGATAAAATAATTCTTGAACTTGTTTTATTGAATTCTTATATCATTGCCATCATCCTCTTATTTATATTTTTGAAAGTCATCTGTGGCCTGTAGAGCATGGATGGACTTGGTATGATTATGACCAGGGATTTTTCGGTGTAATCATGACCGTAATGTTACAAATGATGAAAAAATTAAAAATCCTCATTGGCCCGTAGTGCATTGATGGACAGTTGTTGGCATGATCATGACCATTAATGAATACACAAATATTCTTGGCCGTAGTGCATGAATAATTGTGGTCGTGATACTAAAGAATATCCTTGGCCGTAGTGCAGGGGTGATTCGATGATGTGGAATATTTATTAAGCTGAGTCTCAGTTATAACAGTGATGAAAAACCTTTTAAATCATAAAAGATAGTAGATTTTATTTTCTACTTGACTCTTTTAATGGATTGCTGATTCTGCTGCAGTTAAACTTGATGTTTATTATATTTTATCAGTTTAACACTGTTGAAGGCTAATGATAATTTATTCTGCATTATCTTAGTCATAATATTTCTTACTGGGCTAGTTGAGCTCACCCTTTCTTTCACTGTTCTCTTTAGGAAATGAGAATATAGCTGGGACGAGTCGGGGAACGGAGTGATGGACCAGAGAATAGTATTAGTAGTCCTCATTATTCTGTTAAATAGTGTGACAATAATTGTATTGAGGACTCCTTTTGAGTTTCTATGATCTCTAGTAGACAATTATTGTATTCAAACTCACAGTTGTATTTTGTCGTATTATACACGACAGTGGTATTAGTAAGTTGTATTTGAATTCTGTACCATATATTTGACGACTCAAGATGGGTGATGTATACCTAATTTTGGGGGCGTCACATTTTTTGTTCGTTGTCAGGTCATTTGACGAGCAGTCAGATCTTGACGTTAACAAGAGTTTATTCAGAAATTATTACACGATCGTCTAACTTTATTATAATTAGTCTAAGTGGCACATATTATGTGTGTGAAATTAAGAAAATTTTTTTTTTGAATAAAACCTAAGAAATATGGATGAGAAAAGATATTAGAGAAAATAAGGATATATACAATGTGGGAGAAAAAAAGAAATTGATAATAAGTTATGGGTAGGGGTGATCATTCGGTTATAACCGAACCGAATAAGCTATTCGGTTATAACCGAAAACCGAAATAATGATGATTTTGCTATCCGAACTAATAACCGAAATTTAACAATAACCGAATTACCGAATACCGAATTATCGAATTGTAATTTCGGTAATTCGGGAAAAAACCCGAATTACTGTTATTATTATTATTATTATTATTATTATTACTATTATTATTATTATTATTATTATTACTGTTATTATTATTATTATTATTTTATTATTATTATTACTATTATTATTATTATTATTATATTATAAAATTAATTTTTTAATAAGTAATGTTCGGTTATTTGGATACCCGAATAACCTGTTTTTCCAAACCGAAACCGTAACCGAATAGTGAATAATAATTCGGATATAACCGAAATTGTAAAAAAAATAGAAAAACCGAAATAATTCGGTTAAAAAAATTCGGTTCGGTTCGGTATTTCGGTTTTATCCGTTTTTTGCTCACTCCTAGTTATGGGTGCAATGGTTTTTATGAGTTATATAAATGGTGTGAAAGAGAGAATTTAATTAAAATATAATAATTTAAATTTTATTATTAAACAGATTAAGGGGATGTTTGATAAAAATTGAATAAATCTGAATCTGAATTTGAATGAAAAAAGCTGTTTAATAATTGACATGTCCAAAACATCTGAATAACAAATTTTTATTATTTATCCCTATGAAAAAATTCAAATTATTGTAAATTTATTTAATATAATAGTTAATATTATAAAAATTAAAAAATTAAAAAAAAATCATTCAGTCGTCATTCAGCCAAAAAAATAGGATTTGACCATTTAGTCCAAATCATCTAAATGATTGATCGATTCAGTCATTCAGATGATTTTTTTTTCGAAACAAACGCACTGAATGACTTAATCAATCAGCCCTTAAGTCATTCAGTGTTAATCAAACAACCCTAACATAAGGTAAGAGACCAAACGAGTGATCTGGTTTTATATATAAAAGTACCATTAACTACGTTGAAAAGATTAAACATTCTCATCCATGAAAACACTAAAATTACTCTAATAATCTTTCTTTATCTCACTTACTAATAATAATACCGGAGGCTTCATCCGATAACCACAACTGTTTAATCATTGTTAGTAGTGGAGATATTAATTTGATTATATATATCAAAAAGCTTCTTATGCGGGTGGTCCGCATGCATGCCGCCTTTAGCGACGGACAAAACAGTCGCTAAATTCGTCGCCATAGGATCTGAACCGTTGCGATAACTCAGAACAGTCGCTATAGCCCGGTTCAGACCATATGGCAACGGGTTTAGTGATATTTTTATTCGTCGCTAAAGGTGTTCATCCGCATAGGAAACGGACTGCTATATATATATATATATATATATATATATTGAACTTCTGGAATCGATAAAATTAGAATAATCACACTTTCAATAAGTTAAATTATAAATAAATTTTAAGAACCTGAAAAATGTGTGAGTGTCATTTTAATGGAGAGATTAATCTCATTAGAACAGTTCGTGTATATATATATATATATTATATACTTTTGCCAATATAATTTATTATTATATTAATAATATAATGTTTTCATAGTTAGTTATTTGGGTCTTCTTGATGTAAATTTTAGTTTCCACCCCTGACCATCGAAATAGCATTATATGCAGGTGTTTCGAGGCTAAGCAATCACCGGAGAGGCGGAACACAACTAGAAGGAGTAGAGATCATCACTTTCCTTAGCCATTTTGGTATTCCTTTGAGCAAATAATAATTCTAAATGTGTTCTTTTTCTTTTATTATTCATATTTTATTCTAAATTTGTTGATTTATTTCCACTTCTTTGACAGGAAGTTGCATGTATAGCAGTAAAAACTTGTTAGTACTCTATTGTTCTCCATTATGACATGATTTTCTTGGTAAAAACCAAGATAGCAAATTAAGGTAATGTTCCCTCCGCGTGGTTTTTCAATTTCCTTACATTATAAATGCATAAAAAGTGTGGTACTGCCCCTTACGTACGTACGCTTCAATTTATTGGATGCTTATTCGTCCAATTTGTGTGTGTATATATATTATTCATTTCCTTATGGAAATTGTTTTGAATTTTTTTGATGTGGAATTTATGTGAAACAATATTCATATTTCACTTGAATACCCCTCACAAATATCATACATTATATATAGTTAGACCTGATAAAATATAGTTATGGGTTGGTTTTGGTTTACAAAATATGGTTATGGTTTCATTTAAGAACAAAAACCATATTAACTATTTTTAATATGAGTTGTGTGGGTTGAAACCATATAGTTATGGTTCAAATATAGGTCGACTCATATTTTAATTTTCAAACTTACCTTTATTATGATTCAATTAAATAAATTATTATTAGATATATCATGTATACATAATCACTAAACATATTATTTGTTTGGGTTGGGAGTTGGGGGTGGGCGTGGGGAGGCAGGGGTGTATACATAATCAAGTAATCACGAAATATTTTTTTTGAGGTTGAGGGTGGGAAATGTATATATAATGACTTCATATTAATTTTTTTGGGTGGGGGCGGAGTTGTATACATACTCACTGAATATTTTTTTGGAAGTGGGAGTGGGAATGAGAGTGGGAGTGGGGTGGTTGTGTATACACATAATCACTGAATATTAATTATTTTTTAGGGGTCGGGGTATAATAATCACTACATATTATTTTTTTTGGGAGGTTGGGAGCGTATACATAATCAATAGATATTTTTTGGGGGGTGAGGGTGGGAGTGTATACATAATCAATAAATATTTTTTTTTTGGGATAAATAATCAATACATATTATTTTTTGAGATGGGAGGGAGTGGTGGTGGAGTGGTGGCGGGCGAGGTGGGCGGGGTAGATACATAATCAATAAATATTATTTTTTTGAGAGGTGGAGGGGTGGTGTGAGGTGAGGTGAGGTGGGGTGGAGTGAGGTGGGGTGGGAGTTGTATATATAATCATTGAATTTTTTTTATGGAGGGTGAGGTTGAGAGTGTATACATAATCACTGAATATTATTATTTTTAATTAAAATTTTTTGAATCCAGAGTGGAAATAACTTTTATTTTTGATTTGAAATGAAATATGGGTCGAAAAATAGTTAATCAGTTTGGACCTATATTTCTTTTAAAAAATATGGTTCCAAACCTGAACCAACTTAAATAAATAAAATAATTAACCAACCCATTTAGTTCTAGTTAATATGTGTTGACCCAATATTTAACGAATTATATTGTCAGGTCTAATTACAGTAGTTTTTCAAGAGTTTGCTCGACTCCAATACTACTCCACTACTCCACCATGAGCCAAATGTGAGTGTAAATAATGTAGACTGACTCGACAAGAAGGGTCACCTTTTAACCCAACAAGTTAGCATATTAAGTTGAGACTTTACACAATTACACTACTTATATATTAACTCATTTACACTCTGAAAATTCCATATGAAATATTCCAACAACAACGTACACATAAAAGATACTCCCTCCGTCCCAAATTAATTGCTCAGTTTTGACTTTTTAAAGTCAAATTGACCATTTTTAAAACTAATCTTTTTACTATTTTTGCTAAAATATAGGTGAAGAGATTATATCCAAAAGAAAGTATATACAATTTATTACTAATCCTAATTTTTATAATTTCATAAATATATTTATATATGTTCAATTATTAATTCTAAAAATAGTCGATTTGACTAAAAAATATCAAAATTAAGCAGTTAATTTGGGACGGAGGGAGTAATTACTAAGCATAGGCACGAAAATAAATTCAACTTTTTGCAACTCATGGTCAAATAAATTAGTATTCATGACTTATATTTTAAAAGACATGCATTTCTTATTGATCCTACTACCGCGTCCTTGGTTGATTGGTCAGCTCTCAAGACCAAGAACGTACCACGAAGAAGTAGTATTAGATAAGTATTCGGTGCTTGTTCAATTTCTTTGTAAATTAAGGCCATACCTCACTATTTTCTGTCTATAAATTCTCATATATAGAGAGAGAGAGAGTTCGGATCCAGTCCGGAATTCCGGACTCTATAAAATTCGGACCATTTTTTTTTTGCTTTTTTTTTGAAACAACTAAAAAAAATATTATGGAATTGGAATTTTTACATAATACAGTATTTTTTGTGTGATTTGAATGCCTATACCAAAATATTTCTGTACAGTCTGAGCAGACTGTACATACATTGGTTGGTATAGGTATTAAAAACACACCCAAAACACTATATTATGTAAAAATTCCAATTCCATAATTTTTTTTTAGTTGTTTAAAAAAAAAATTGGGTCCGGATTTTAGGACCAGTCCGGGATCCCGGACTGGATCCTCTGTATATATATATATATATATATATATATATATATATATATATACGGGAAGGTTCAAGAGCATAATTCTTAAATAGCATAATGCCTTAAATAGCATAATTTTATCAAAACGACGTAGTTTTGGAGGGACGCGGTGGCATTTTTGTAAATACCATGCCACCGCGTATTTACAAAAATGCCACCGCGTCCCTCCAAAACTACGTCGTTTTGATAAAATTATGCTATTTAAGGCATTATGCTATTTAAGAATTATGCTCTTGAAGTTTTCCGTATATATATATATATATACAGACAGGATCAAGAGTAGATCTCTTAAGTAGTAGAACGCTCTTAAATAATAGAATTTTATCAAAACGACGTAGTTTTGATAAGACGCGGTGGTATTTTTGTAAATACCATGCCACCGCGTATTTACAAAAATGCCACCGCGTCTTATCAAAACTACGTCGTTTTGATAAAATTCTATTATTTAAGGCATTCTACTACTTAAGAATTCTACTCTTGATCCTTTCTGATATATATATATAGCCTCATATATATGTGATATGTCCCCTTAGCAAGTTTTGTGAATTAGTAATTAACAAGTTCAGCTTCTACTCTCTCTATATATATTATAAGGGCGGAACCATATTTGGGCTAGAGTGGGCTGTAGCCCAGGTGAAATTTTTGACAGTTCCTCACTTTCCATCCGTTCTAACCTCTTTATCTTTACTTGGATTATATATCTCCATACTACCCAAAATGCAAGCATTCAACAAATTGGGCTAAAAATTACATCAAGTTCTCAAGAAAATGAGGTTATCAAGTACTGAAATTAAAGTAGAAGTGAAGCAAATTGTTGTTCAAATGAAGAATTGAATTCAATCAAAGCAAGTTGAGAGCAAGAATTGAATCAAGGATTCAAGTAAAAACATCAAGCAAAGAGGTAATTTAGTTTATACTTGTTAAATTCGTGAATTTGAGATAAATAACGTATTGAAATTGCTTTGTTGATGTGATGGGAGGTTATATATATGCTAATTGGAGTAATAAGGATGAAATTTCTGGCTAAGCTCCATCTAAATGCTTATGAAATCTGGGATTTTAGAGTACGCCTTCAAGGTGTTTGAAATTTTGTCTTTAAGAGGTTGTTATGTTAAAACTTGTGAATTAGCCAATGTTTTGGGCAAAGTAACCTTTATATATATTTTGAATTTATGATTGATCCTGGTGGGACAATTCCTGGCTCCGCATATATATATATATATATATATATATATATATATATATATATATATATATATATATATATATGTATATCGGGAAGGATCAAGAGCATAATTCTTAAATAGCATAATGCCTTAAGTAGCATAATTTCATCAAAACGACGTCGTTTTCATGGGACGCGGTGGTATTTTTGTAAATACCATGCCACCGCATATTTACAAAAATGTCACCGCGTCCCATGAAAACGACGTCGTTTTGATGAAATTATGCTACTTAAGGCATTATGCTATTTAAGAATTATGCTCTTGATCCTTTCTGTATATATATATATATATATATATATATATATATATATATATATATATATTATATATATATTGTAGTAACTGTGTACGTACGTACTCCAATTATTGTTTTTACTTTGGCTAATTTTGTTGAGTAAATATTATTCAATCATAACACTTTTAATATTAACTACATGTTTGTCTCTCTAATCATCTGATATATTATTGAGAAGAAATGTTTATTATGTCAGAGAGAAGAGATATTTTACTTATTTTTTATCTTTAAAGTCATTGGTTTGAACTTATTCCTAATTGAGTCATGAACAAGAATTATAATTCTGAGTTTTAATTTTCATGAATTATAATCTCTAACACTATTAATTTTATAATTAAATAATGTTAGACATATGTTTGTATAGTTGTATTATATATTGCAAATCCGAATCAAGCTTCTAGAAAGAGAGTTGCCAACTTTCTTTGCACCGTCATCTAATTTCTTTAAATTTTCAGTGGCAAACAACGGTGTTGCATCAAATCTGCAGTTTGAGATGTTGAATTTCTCTAGAGTGCTTTTAGTATGCTTTGAAACTTTAGAATTCCTTCATTCTTCTGATACACACACACACACACACACACACACACACAAAGATTATGGTAATATACTAGAGATAGGTGAGAGTTGGATGATACATTTTGGCTTCCTCCATCATGGTGACAGTTTGACAACTCCAGGTTGAAGTTTTAGACGTGAAAAAGATAAAAATGAAGATGAAAAGCTCTAGGTTTTGTTTTTATTTTTATTTAGTTATAAATAAAAAATCAGCGTTAATCTTTAGCCATTAAGAGTGTTCAAATCCAATAGTAAAAGAATTGTGTAAAAAACTTAGTGTCATTGATCCGCCTCCTATATATATATATTACTTTTCTATGCACGAGAAATAGTCTTTTCTACCTTCTACTTTTGATTTATTCTCTGGTTTGTAATTATTGGTAATTGGGTTTGATTTGTTAGGGATTATCTTTCTTTGAAAGCTCCCAAAGCATCCTAATTTACTATTAGTGGTGTATAGGTCCTTGGATTATGAGTAGTTAAAAGGGTTTCTAATAGCTAGATAGAAATTTCTAATCTTTATTTGCAAGGATTATATATATTTGGAATTGGATTATTCATCTTAAGTCTCTTATTTGTTTTTAAAAATAAAGTTAGGACTATTAGTTTTTGAACAATAAAATAATTTGAAAATAGAGGTAATTTAATACAATGTCCAATTAGGTATTATAATCCCTACTATTTAAGACTAAAAATTTGTGGACAAAATTAACTTTTAACTTTGTTTAAAAAGATCGATGTATTTTATCATATCTATTTATACTTAAACTAATGAGAATATGATATATTTGTTATTAGTAGTGAAGGTATGATAGTCCAAATGGTAAATTTTTATCCAATCTTTTAAATAATTCTAGACAAAACAAACATAATATGAAATTATTTTAAGTTATCTATGAATAACTGTGTTACTCGGACTCGCCATCTTTGGTGGAGTACTCGTGCCGACACGACACGGTTACGAGTGCGGGATTCGTACGTGATTCGGCCACAGAAATCCGGATACGGCTATTTGGGAAGAAGAAGAAGAAGAAGAGACGCGAGATGAGGAAGAAGAAGAGCTGTCTGTCGAGGAGGAAGAAGAAGAGCAGTCGCTCGACATAAGAAGAAGAGAGGAGAGGAGTGAGGTCAGATCTGATCGGGAAAATTACAATTAGGTACCTCATAGTTTTTAAAGTTTTTTAATTTAGTCCCCTAGGTTTTCTTGAAGTTCAAAGTTGTAAGACCCCAACTTATTATAAATGAAAATTAATTTTCTCTATTTATTATTTTGAAATAGTAAGGGTTGATTTGATTAATGTGAAAAGTTATGGGTAAAATACGCAAATATTTCAAAATAAGCAAGTGGTTATAAAATATTCATTGTTGTCGGGGAATATTCGTTTGGTCGTGGAATATTCGTATGACGGCGCAGCCATGTGTGGGCCCCATTACAAAAAGCGATTGGATGAAGAAAACGACAAATATAAGTTGTTTAAAAATAAAGGCGTAGTTGTTATCGTTAATACTGTTAAAATACTCGGTGGTTAACACACAGTAGCACACGGTATTGCACCAATTATTGATTCTTACGTAAGAAGGCACTACTCAATAATTGTTACAGTAATTACTGTTCAGTATTTTATTTTATTGATTCAATAATTGCTTCATTGATATTTTATATTGTTGTTGTTTCAATAATTGTCATTACACGTTATTTTTCATTATCGAAGCAATAATTCATATTATCTGAATAATATTATTAGATAACATTATTGGTAATGTCTAAAAAGTTCTGTCTAAGAAGAGGTTTGGTCACCTAATTGCGCGCCAGTAAGGAGATATCCTTATTGGAAAGCCCCCTCTTTCCTAAAAACTGCCTGGTTGTCAATATTGTGATTCTGTAATATTATTTGTGAATAATTAATTATCGATTCATATGATGAGAAAAATATTGATTTTATGTGGATATAGATGGAGAAATTTTTTAATGTGACAATTGTTGGAAATTGAAATTTTATCTTTTTCTGATAAAATAATTATTATATTTAAATAATATAATAATAATGATATTTTTACGATGAATGTGAGATATATGAGTATATGTGGACGAGGAGTATTTTTGTTACCAAAAATATTTAAAACATGTTAAACATGTCGGTGTACCCCATTTCTTGACTGAAATTTGATTATAGCCTGTAAAATTATCCGTTTGTGGATTTCGGTCAATTTCTGTTTGGAATTTGGAAAAAATTCCTTCTGTAAAGTTGTAGATAATAGAATTTTCTATGAAAAGTCGCGACTTTCGAATTTTTCCGATAAAGGCTATTTATTATGAATTATTGAAGTTCCGAAGCTCTGAAATAATTAATTTTTGGAAGTTTAAAATAATTTAAATTAGAAAAACATTTTTATTACTTTTCTAGAAGGCTGGCATGTGGGAAATGTTAGGAGCTGATTTCCAAAGAGGCGTAGGAAAATTTATTATTAATAATATATTTATTAAATTTTCTGCTTTGGTATTCTAAGTATTTTCCTATAAATAGGGTGCTTAGGTTAGAATTGAAAATCACACCAGAAACTGAAGTTTTCTCTCTCTATATTATCGAGCGTATTCTTGTGAGTATTTTGAGTATACTTTGAGTATTACTATATGGTGCAAGTTCAAGTCATAGCCTATATCCGGTGTTTCAACTAGAAGTACTGTCTTTTGAGGTAAGAGATATTTTTTTTTAAAATGATATTATTTCTTCTAATATCATTATGCCGAAGTATTGATCTGAACTTTTAATCAAATTTGGAACTTTTTGTGTCGGAATTACTATTCATGTATACGGCACTATTCACGTATACGACATTATTCATCGAAAAATGAAAATTTTCTTTTCGTCTAAATTATCTATTGTGGATACTAGATTTGATTGTATCCATGTTTTGATCATTCTTGAATTTTACACCACTATGATTATTTTTGAGGTATTTTTGGACATGGATAAAACAAGGTACGAATCCTTAATCCTTAATCCTTGTCATTTTGTTTCACTGGATTCGTTTCTTTAAAAATATTTTTCATCATCTTCAGTCCTAAATAATGATATAATTGAATATCTTTGGTCTATAGTGCAAAGATGAATGATTTCTGATAAATATCTTTGGCCCGTAGTGCAAAGATGAACAAGTGTTTAGATGAACATGACTAACTGATGAATATCTTTGGCCTGTAGTGCAAAGATGAATATTTGATTCCAAATATATATTGATTGATGTTACAGGGACAAAATAATGATGATGGACTGTTAAATTCATAGATATTAGTAGATTTCATCATCTACGTAATTCTTCTATGAATTAATATTTTTCGCTGCGATTATTGATTTAAAACTTGTTGTCTATTGTATTCTATTAGATTTTTTCCCTGTTGAAGACTAACGATAATTTGTTGTATATTATCTTAGTCATAATATTCTTTACTGGGCTAGTTGAGCTCACCCTTTTCCTTTTTGTTCCATTTTTCTTCTCAGGAGATGAAAATGTAGTGAGTACGAGTCGGGAGATGTAATGATGGTTCTAGAGAGAGTTTTTTTAGTAGTCCTCACCATTTTTGTAAAATAATGTATCAATAATTATGATGAGGATTTATTTGTATATGGATATTGTCTAGATGGCAATATCTGTACTTCAACTCACAGTTTGTATGTTGTAATAATAAAGTTGTAGTTGTTTCTGTACCATGTATTGACAACTCAAAATGGGTGATGTATACCTATTTTGGGGGCGTCACAGTTGGTATCAGAGCTTAGGGATATGATCTCTGGCGGAGATCGGGGAATAAAACTAGGAGGGGAGAGACGAGTAAATCCTTCGCTAGTGTGTCCTTCCTAAGCTGATTTGTTAGTTGTTCAGTATATAGGGATATTATGTGATATATTGATTTCCTTAATTAACCTTTGTTTTATGACAGTATTTTAGAATGTCGACTGAGAATATTAACAGTGGAGTAAATGAGACTGTGGAGACGCCTGTACTCACCAACGAGGAGAACGTGCAACGGGCTGGCAATGTTCCTCCTGTGAACAACGCCATTGAGCAGATGATGAACGAGGGGATGTTTAGAAGCTTTTTGCAGTTCATGCAAAATCAGACGAGGGAGACTCGTGTTCAAAATACAGGAGGAAATGATAGTAATTCACGAGTTGTCACAATCAAGCAGTTCAAAGATTTGGGACCACCAAAATTTAAGGGAAAGCCCAATCCAATCATGGCAGAAACATGGGTCAACCAAATTACCAAGATATTCGATGTCTTGGGATGCACGGAGGAACAGAAGGTTCCATTCCCCACCTTTATGTTCCGTGGCGAGGCAGACTACTGGTGGGAGTCTGTGAAGCGTACACATCCAGCCGCACTCAGCATGTCTTGGGAGATATTTCAGAAACTATTTAATGACAAATACTTTTCTGAAAGTGTTCGTCATATGAAGGAAGTGGAGTTCATCATATTAGAACAAAACAACATGACGGTGTCTCAGTACGAGGCAAAGTTTGCGGAGTTATCCAGGTTTGCACCTCATTTGGTGGAGAATGAGGAACGTATGATGCGGATGTTTCTGAGAGGTTTGAAACCCGGCATACGACAATATCTCATTTCTCATAAATTTTTTCTTTATTCAGATGTTGTAAACATGGCTCAATTATTAGAGCGAGATAACGACTACGGTCAACCGAGGGACCACAACCAGGATCATACAGGAGATAGCAGTCAACGGAATAACAATAACCAGCGGAGAAAGAAAAAGATGGACAAAAATGGTAACCACTCTGGTGGTAATCATGGCCATGAAAATAGAAGAAGCGAGTTAGGAGGAGATTTTAAAAAGAGGAGATTTAACAACGACCATGTGAAGACGACAGTGCCGGCAACAATTGGTTCTAAGGGAGGAGAACGACCATATGCTATAAATGCGGGAAAGAGGGACATATCAGTCCAAACTGCCCACAACAGTTCAAGGTATGCTATAATTGTGGAAAGGAAGGACATATCACTTGAGATTGTACGGTAGCGAAACCTAGTTCAGCGGGGACGGTGACTCAAAAGACTGTTCTAGAAAAGTCAAAGTCAACGGTTCCTGGAAGAGCGTTTGTTGTAACTGGTCAAAATGCGAGGAACCCAAACGAGGTGATCACGGGTAAACTATTTATAAATTCTTGCGAAGTTTATACCTTACTTGATACCGGTGCTACCCGTTCATTTATCTCTCCTGCTTGTGCTCAACGTTTAAACTTGACTCTGGAGAAATTAGACTTTGACCTATCTGTGGAAACTCCGTTAGGAAAAACTTTCATCACATCCACTGTTTATAAATCTTGTTTGATTCAAGTTGGCACTATCACCTTACCTGTGGACCTTATCTCTTTAAAGATACTTACTTTTGATGTGATTTTAGGGATTGATTGGTTAACTACTCATCATGCCAAAATTGATTGTTTTCGTAAGGTTGTTAGTTTTCATATTCCTAACCAACTTGTTGTACGAATTCAAGCAACTAAACCATTAAAATCAATCACTGTCATATCTAATCATAAAGCTATTCGTTTATTGAAAAACGGATGTCAAGCTTTCTTAGCCCATGTTATGGATTTGAATAAAGACACGTCAAATTTGAATAATATTCATGTTGTTATTGACTTTTCTGACGTATTTCCTGAAGAACTTCTCGGTCTACCCCCAGAACGTGAAGTTGAATTCTTTATTAATCTTGAACCTGGTACAAAGCCCATTTCTAAAACCCCATATCGAATGGCTCCTATTGAACTTCAGGAGTTAAAGGTCCAACTACAGGAGTTGTTGAACATCGGTTTCATTCGTCCTAGTACATCTCCTTGGGGTGCTCCTGTTTTATTTGTAAAGAAGAAAGACGGGAGTATGCGACTTTGTATTGACTATCGGGAATTGAACCATGTCACCATCAAGAATAGGTATCCTCTACCTCGTATTGATGACTTGTTTGACCAGTTGCAAGGGGCACAATTTTTTTCAAAGATCGATCTCCGTTCTGGATATCATCAGCTGAAGATTAGAACTGAGGATATTCCAAAGACTGCCTTCAGAACTCGGTACGGGCATTATGAATTCTTAGTCATGTCTTTCGGATTGACTAATGCTCCTGCGGCTTTTATGGATATGATGAACCTAGTATTCAAGGAATATTTGGATCAGTTCGTTGTTGTCTTTATTGATGACATCCTCATATATTCCAAAAGTCGTGAAGATCATGAGCACCATTTGAAGCTAGTACTCCAAAGGCTTCGTGAAAACAAACTATATGCCAAATTGAAGAAATGCGAGTTCTGGCTTGAGGAAGTAGCATTTCTTGGGCACGTGGTATCAAAACATGGAGTATCCGTGGACCCGGCGAAGATTGAAGCAATACAAAGTTGGAAGCAACCGAAGTCGGTGACCGAAGTACGTAGCTTTTTGGGCTTAGCTAGTTATTATCAGAGATTCGTGGAAGGGTTTTCTCGAATCGCTACTCCATTAACCTAGCTAACTCGGAAGGATACAAAATTCGTTAGGAGCGAAGAATGCGAGAAGAGTTTCCAAGAGCTCAAGAGAAGACTCATTTCGGCACCTGTTCTAACAATACCATCTGGTACGGATGGATTTGTTATCTACAGCGATGCTTCAGGCAAAGGGTTAGGATGTGTTCTCATGCAACATGGGAAAGTCATAGCCTATACCTCGCGACAACTTAAAGAGTATGAGAGGAATTATCCTACTCATGATCTAGAGTTGGCAGCAGTCGTTTTCGCGCTAAAGATATGGAGGCACTATCTATATGGGGAGAAAGTGGAGATATATTCAGACCATAAAAGCCTTGAATATTTCTTCACTCAAAAAGAACTCAACATACGGCAGCGACGATGGCTTGAGTTATTGAAAGACTACGACCACACTATTCAATACCATCCTGGAAAAGCGAACGTAGTAGCTGACGCGTTGAGTAGAAGATCATATGCAGGAATGAGTGTGATGATGTCAAATATACGCATAGACACAACTTTAATAGAAAAAGTTAAGGTTGATCAAGCCACCGACCCGGAGCTGATGCGTATGAAGAAGAAAGTACAAGAAGGTGCTATTCCGGAAGCGAGAATTGATGAAGAATGAATACTTCGAGTCCACTCCAGACTTTGTGTTCCTAACGACTCTGATTTGAAGTACAAGATTATGATGGAGGCACACAATACACCATTTGTAATCCATCCTGGAAGTACTAAAATGTATCGTGATCTTCGACATACATTTTGGTGGAACAATATGAAGAGAGAGATTGTAAAGTTTATCTCGATGTGTTTAACTTGTCAACGTGTAAAGGCGGAGCATCTAGTACCTAAGGGTCCGTTGTAACCACTTGAGATTCCGAAATGGAAGTGGGAACACATTACCATGGATTTCGTTACGGGTCTTCCTACGGTTTCTCAAGGCATCAATGTTATTTGGGTTATTGTTGATAGATTAACCAAGTCTACTCATTTCTTGCCGATACGGGAGACTTATTCCCTTGAACGTCTTGCTAGTATATATGTAAATGAGATTGTGAGGTTGCATGGCATGCCAGTGTCCATAGTTTCGGATCGTGACCCAAGATTCACTTCAAGATTTTGGGTTAGCTTGCAAAAAGATATGGGCACGGATTTACGATTCAGTTCGGCATACCATCCTCAAACGGACGGACAATCAAAGAGGATTATTAAAACTCTTGAAGATCTATTAAGACTCTGTGTCCTAGACTTCAAGGGCAGTTGGGATAAGTATTTACCATTGGTGGAATTTTCCTACAACAACAGTTATCAAGCAAGTATAGGTGTGGCTCCATTTGAAGCATTATATGAACGAAAGTGTCGCTCTCTAATATGTTGGGATGAGGTGGGAGAAGCAACATTTTTGGGACCCGAGTTAGTACGTATGACTACCGAAAAGATCCAAATGATTCGACAACGTATACAAACGGCACAAGATTGACAAAAGAGTTATGCATATCTTCATCGAAAGGACGTGGAATTTAGTATAGGGGATCATGTATTATTGCGAGTTGCTCCATAGAAGGGTGTTACAAGATTTGGGAAGAGAGGAAAGCTCAATCCACGATTTATTGGTCCATTTCAAATTCTTGACCGAGTAGGAAATTTAGCCTATAGACTCGCGTTACCTCCGAGTATGTCTCGTATTCATAATGTGTTTCACATATCTGTACTTCGTAAATATGTGAAAGACCCGAACCACGTTATAGAGTTAGAACCGGACGAGATAGCCGAAGACTTAACGTACGACGAGGTACCTGTCAAGATTTTGGATAGGAAGGAGCATGTCCTACGCACAAAGTTCATACCACAAGTTAAAGTTCTGTGGAGGAATCATGCTGTTGAAAAAATGACCTGAGAGTTGGAAACGGAAATGAAAGCAAGGTATCCACACCTTTTCAAAACATCAGGTACGTACGTCAATTTCGAGGACGAAATTTCATAAGGAGGGGAGGTTGTAAGACCCCAACTTATTATAAATGAAAATTAATTTTCTCTATTTATTATTTTGAAATAGTAAGGGTTGATTTGATTAATGTGGATAGTTATGGGTAAAATACGCAAATATTTCAAAATAAGAAAGTGGTTATAAAATATTCATTGTTGTCAGGGAATATTCGTTTGGTCGTGGAATATTCGTACTGTCGGGGAATATTCGTACGACGGCGCAGCCATGTGTGGGCCCCATAACAGAAAGCGATTAAATGAAGAAAATGATAAATATAAGTTGTTTAAAAATAACGGCGTAGTTGTTACCGTTAATACTGTTAAAATACTCGGTGGTTAACACACAATAGCACATGGTATTGCACCAATTATTGATTCTTACGTAAGAAGGCACTACTCAATAATTGTTACAGTAATTACTGTTCAGTATTTTATTTTATTGAATCAATAATTGCTGCATTGATATTTTATATTGCTGTTGTTTCAATAATTGTCATTACACAGTATTTTTCATTATCGAAGCAATAATTCATATTATCTGAATAATATTATTAGATAACATTATTGGCAATGTCTAGAAAGTTCTGTCTAAGGAGAGGTTTGGTCACCTAATTGCGCGCCAGTAAGGAGAGATCCTTATTGGAAAGCCCCTCTTTCTTGGAAACTGCCTGGTTGTCAATATTGTGATTCTGTAATATTATTTGTGAATAATTAATTATTGATTCATATGATGAGAAAAATATTGATTTTATGAGGATATAGATGAAAATTTTTTTTAATGTGACAATTGTTGAAAATTAAAATTTTATCTTTTTCTGATAAAATAATTATTATAATTAAATAATATAATAATGATGATATTTTTACGATGAATGTGAGATATATGAGTATATGTGTAGGAGGAGGAGTATTTTTGTTACAAAAAATATTTAAAACATGTTAAACATGTCGGTGGACCCCATTTCTTGACTGAAATTTGATTATAGCCTGTAAAATTATCCGTTTGTGGATTTCGATCAATTTCTGTTTGGAATTTAGAAAAACTTCCTTCTGCAAAGTTGTAGATAATGGAATTTCCTATGAGAAGTCGCGAGTTTCAAATTTTTCTGATAAACGGCTATTTATTATGAATTATTGAAGTTCCGAAGCTCCGAAATAATTGATTTTTGAAAGTTTAAAATAATTTAAATTAGAAAAACGTTTTTATTACTTTTCTAGAAGGCTGGCATGTGGGAAATGTTAGGAGCTGATTTCCAAAGAGGCGTAGGAAAATTTATTATTAATAATATATTTATTAAATTTTCTGCTTTGGTGTTCTAAGAATTTTCCTATAAATATGGTGCTTAGGTTAGAATTGAAAATCACACCAAAAACTAAAGTTTTCTCTTTCTATATTATCGAGCGTATTCTTGTGAGTATTTTGAGTATACTTTGAGTATTTCTATACGGTGCAAGTTCAAGTCATAGCCTATATCCGGTGTTTCAACTAGAAGTACTGTCTTTTGAGGTAAGGGATTTTTTTTAAATGATATTATTTCTTCTAATATCATTATGCCGAAGTATTGATCTGAATTTTTAATCAAATTTAGAACTTTTTGTGTCGGAGTTACTATTCATGTATACGGCACTATTCACGTATACGACACTATTCGCGAATACGGCACTATTCATCGAAAAATGAAAATTTTCCTTTTCGTCTAAAATATCTATTGTGGATACTAGCTTTGATTGTATCCATGTTTTGATCATTCTTGAATTTTATACCACTATAATTATTTTTTAGGTATTTTTGGACATGGATAAAACAAAGTACGAATCCTTAATCCTTGTCATTTTGTTTCACTGGATTCGTTTCTTTAAAAATATTTTTCATCATCCTCAGTCCTAAATGATGATATAATTGAATATCTTTGGCCTGTAGTGTAAAGATGAACAGGTGTTTAGATGAACATGACCAACTGATGAATATCTTGGCGTGTAGCGCAAAGATGAATATTTGATTCCAAATATATATTGATTGATGTTACAGGGACAAAATAATGATGATGGACTGTTAAATTCATAGATATTAGTAGATTTCATCCTCTACGTAACTCTTCTATGAATTAATATTTTCCGCTGCAATTATTGATTTAAAGCTTGTTGTCTATTGTATTCTATTAGATTTTTTCCCTGTTGAAGACTAACGATAATTTTTTGTATATTATCTTAGTCATAATATTCTTTACTGGGCTAGTTGAGCTCACCATTTTCCTTTTTGTTCCATTTTTCTTCTCAGGAGATGAGAATGTAGCGAGTACGAGTAGGGGGATGTAATGATGGTTCTAGAGAGAGTTGTTTAGTAGTCCTCACTATTTTTGTAAAATAATGTATCAATAATTATGATAAGGATTTATTTGCATGTGGATATTGTCTAGATGGCAATATATGTACTTAAACTCACAATTTGTATGTTGTAATAATAAAGTTGTAGTAGTTTCTGTACAATGTATTGACAACTCAAAATGAGTGATGTATACCTATTTTAGGGGCGTCACAAAAATAACTCCTGAAAAATTACATATTAGCCCTGTAGTTTTATTTTTTTTCCATTTCTGCCCCTATTTCTTTATATTTTTGCACTTCAGTCCCTAGAGCAAAAAAACTTGGTCGTATAATTAGAAACATTATTGTTAAAAAAGCATAATAACATACCGTATCCCCGCACCTGTGTCCAAATTTGGATCCATATCTGCGAATCCTCTATTTTTTGACTACACACGTCTGACACTATTCGTACCCGTACCCGACACCCTCACACGAGTCCGAGTAACATAGATGAATAATCCCATGTGACATGTTTGTTTGCAACTAGCATTGTAAGAATATTATTAGCAAATAATATACATATATATATATATATATATAAGGGGAATGATCCATAACCTATATTTACTATGAGTACTTATAGGACATACACTATTTATACCTTTAAAAATAATAAAAAAAGGATCATAATTAGAAACTGAAAATTGACATTCGCTATTATTATTAGTGGACGATAAAAAATATATTATCTATTAATAATAGACGTTTATCAAAATGAGTTTGGCTTTACCTAGAGTTTATAAACCATAATTTATTAATCAACATTTAGAGTTTACAATTACGTATCCGCAACTTGTACTTTCTCAACCCTTGTTAATAAGTCAAACCTCATTCTGCGCGAACATCGATTTTCAGTTTCTAATAGTCTTATTCCTTCTTGTTTTTAATGGTATATATTCTCTCTCTCTCTCTCTCTCTATATATATATATATATATATATATATATATATATATATATATATTCAACTTTAGGGATTATTTTCTCAATTTTTTAATTAGGGGATTAAACTTTTTATTTTTTCTAATTTCGTCTAATTGATAATACCATGTCAGAAATTGATGACATGTCAGTGACGTGGTTAAAAAAAATGCTTATGTGTAATATTGAGTCTCATTTTAACATTTATTTCATTAAATTTTATACAAAAAAGGATAAATATAAGACTATTATTAATTATTTTTTTAAAAGTAAAATTAATACATTATAAACTCAACTTAAAAAATTATTAATAATTAATATATATAATGATAAATATTTTCAAATGTATAAATATACTACTAATTAAAATCTTGTTATTTCATAATTATCAATAATCAATATAATGACAATTTAACTCTTTTCTTTAAAAAATTAAGGCCTAAATATAGATTAATATCCTGAATTTTAAGTTTATTTTATAATTATCAATAATCAATATAATTAATTTTTATACCAAAAAGGGTAAAATTATCATTAAAAATTAGTAATGGTCTTATATTTACCGGCCCTTTTGTTACAAAAATTAATTGAATAAATGTTAAAATAAGACTCAGTATTACACATAAATATTTTTTAGTCACATGTCATTGTCACTTTATTAATTTTATGATGTGATACTATCAAATAAACGTAATAATTTTTTTAAAAAAAGTTTAATGCCTTAATTTAAAAAATTGAGAAGAGATAATCTCTAAAGTTGAAAAAAAATTAAAAATTTAATCCCCTAATTAAAAAAAATTGAGAAGACAATCCTAAATTGAAAAAAAATAAAAATAAAAGTGTAGGGCAGTAATACATATTTAGGCCGATATATATACACTAAAGCAAAGCAAAAATTAAAGTAATTATAGTGGATCAGGTGTTAATTAATTAAGGTTGAAGAGAATTATGTAGATTGATATACTGTCAATGGAGGTGGTTCCAGCAGTTGACGATCAGCAGGTTGATATCGATGATACGGTAGTACTGGATGCAACTAATGATGCCCATGGAGGAGTGATTGTAGACATGATGAAAATAGAGGCAATGGATTCAACTGTCTTTTCTACTTTGCTTGGAGCATCATTATCTCACTGGAGGCTACAGGTACCTACCTACCTACTCCAATTTTTACAAACATTTTGTTTTTATTTAGAAATCAGTTCGCCCAAAAAACATAATACTGACGAAAATATAAATTGAGTATTGAGGTGAATTTTGACCTAATAGATACAGTGAGGAAGATGAAGAGGAAAAGGGATTTTAAGGAAAGGAAGGGATGGGATGTTGCTTATTTGAATCTCTCCCTTGACTACGAGGGTAAATTTGTCAAAATGTGTGAATTATTAACAAGACGGGAGTGGATAAGTTTAATTTTGAGTGGATGTAGATGCTATTTTCATAAATGAAAATAGGACTAATTAATTTACAAGGTCCTTTCTCACTCACTCCATATTCATTTATTTTACCAGTAGTATATTTTTTTGCAGGGAAAGAAGGGTGTTTGGATTAAGTTACCTGTTAAATTTGCAAACCTTGTTGAAGCTGTTCTTAAGGTAAAAAAAGCAACAATTTTCTGAATTCTGATGGTATTATTATGTACTGCTGGTATTTCTATGATATATACATACTGACTTGTCTATAATATATGGAATTTGTAAGTATAATTAGTTCCAAATGTAGGAATAGAAATCCTTCAATTTTTAATTTCTGGACATGGTAGAAAAAAAAATACCTTAAGTTGATTTTGAAATATAAAAGCATTGTTATGTCAAGATTTTATTGTTTGAGCAGGAAGGTTTTTGGTATCATCATGCCGAACCAACGTACTTGATGCTTGTATATTGGATTCCCAGAACTGCTCATACTATCCCTGCAAATGCTTCCCATAGAGTTGGTGTTGGTGGTTTTGTCATGAACAACAATAGAGAGGTTTAATATAATTTCCTTCCTTTTGTAGTCATTATAAATTGTCACATTTTCTTTCGATTAATAATTAAATTGTCACGTGTTCTGTTTATAATAAAAATTAGCATCCGCTGGTACATTGCTACTTCATGCTATTTTGTTTTTTGAAGTTGTAAGTCGTTTCATTTGGTAGGTTCTAGTAGTCCAAGAAAATAGTGGCAGATTCAAAGGCACGGGGGTGTGGAAATTTCCTACTGGGTCAGTTGACGAGGTGTGTGGATTGAATTTTACTGTTTCATTGATTAATAAGATTGTTGGTTTTGTTTTAATCATGAACTTTGCGCGTTTGTTTTTCTCTGTCATAAGGGTGAGGATGTATGTGCAGCTGCAATCAGAGAAGTGAAAGAAGAGACGGGAGTAAGTGATCTTTTTAGTGTAGTTGATTTACTAAAATAAATAGGGAATTTTTTTTTTTGACAAACTTTGATTTAGAAGCTATTTGTTATGGTCCTTATGGATCTAAAACTGGTTAATTTTCTTCAGATTGAGACAGAGTTTGTGGAACTCCTTGCAATCAGGTAACAAGTGTACTGATTAATTACACTTTCCAAACATGTGTGTAATTTGTGTTAATCTTCATTCAGAAAGGTTTCGCATGTTTGATTACAGGCAAAGTCACAAGTCATTTTTTGGCAAGTCGGATTTACTTTTTGTGTGCATGTTGAGGCCACTTTCTTTTGATATCCAAAAGCAGGATTCAGAGATCGAAGCAGCGCAGGTAATTCCTGGTAGACATTGAGTATTACAAGTTCTTTATTTTCTAATGAAATCGTATTGGTTCCTTGAAAGAAAAGTGGACTGTTCATTTTGTAGCGCCCCCAAATCCGCCTCCCTTGAACCTCGGACTTGGTGCGTCACGATACATCATCATCTTACATATTCTCTAACTAACGTGGAATATATAAACATACATTGTTCATTTCAAATGATTCTACAACATTTCCCCAAGGCCTACAACCTTAACTCATTACATACCTTAAACAATTAAAAAGGTTTACATGATCAACCTATTTAAGGTAACATAATAGTTAACGCATAATAAGCTACTCTTGGAATTTATACTTGTCTCTATCTTTCCTTGAACCTTCGTCTTAATCTTAAAATGTTATCATGATATAGCAAGAGTGAGCAACTACTTTGTCCAGCAAATTTAAATATAAGAAGGATATATCATGATTGAAAATGAATAATAAGTTTTTGAATTTTTCAACAATATAGTAATTGTGAAAGAGCATGAATCAGAACTTCAATAATTGGATGTCTGAACCAATAATGTTGGGTGGTCAACAATGACCATGAGCAAATTTAATTGTACCTTATGGTAATGAAGGTGATCAACCTTTCATATCTGATGAACATATGCAACATGCACTAAGTGCGAATCAATAATCATGTAGAATAATCAACAATAATTATCAACTAACATGCTTTGAAATAATAACTCGAGTTTGAGTTAGGAAACTTGCTTGTACCGTCGATTACTACTACACAATCTAATTTAATCTCTTTATTGTAAAGAACTATCATTGTTAAGATTGATTTTTCAATCAAAATATCATATTATACCTCATAATATTACTACTCTACAAATAAATTATTTAACATTTAACCACATAATCAAATATTAGATAACATCTTAAAACATCAGTATTATTATCGTCCTTTGAAAAAATTTCAATCACTATATCATATACATTATAATTTAACACTTTAATCTTTCACATTACAAGTTCTTTTCTATAATCTAGTAAGCCGAATACTAATACAGTAATCTGGATTATTCAAACATACCAATCCAGCAACCCGGATAGACCAATTCAGCAACCCGGATAGACCAATCCAGCAACCTGGATTCAAACTAATCTCTAGGGGTGCTCAAAATTTTTGGTTTTTTACCGAACCGGTTGATACCGGTACCGGCGGTACCGGTTTTTTCGGTACAGGTTTTTCGGTATTTTAACACTTTTCGGTACCGGTAGCGGTAATGACTTTTTTGAATTCGGTAAAAACGAAATACCGAAAATACCAAAATTTAATAATATAATAATTAATAATTAATGTTTTGTAGTTTATATATTAAATATTTTTTTATATATTAATAATTTCTATATAATAGTAGTTTTATTAATTTTTTTAAATATATTAATAATGTTTTGTAGTTTTATTTTATATATTAATTATTATTAATAGTTAACGATTTCTTAGTTTTAAAAAATATTGTTAATATATAAAAAAATTATTTAATTATTATTAATAATTATATATATTACCATGCAGTATAACCGAAAAGAAAAAACAGGTACCGATTTTGTACCGAACCGGTACCGAAATAGGTAATTCGGTACCGGTTTCGGTTCTTGCTTTTTTCGGTAATTTCGGTATCGGTTCGGTATTTTCGGTACCAGTTCGGTTTTTTTACCGATGAACACCCCTACTAATCTCCAATTCAGCAACCTGGATTCAAACTGTCTTACAATCCAACAACCTGAATTCACTAATTCAGCAACCTGGATTGACCAATCCAGCAACCTGGATTATTCTTTTCAACATATTAAATTTCCAATTCATCATACTATTCAATATAGTCTATTCAATAACTTAACTCTTCTTTTAAACTCTCATCTAATATTATTATTTAATAATATTTTAGTCCAATATTATTAATTATACCAATAATATCTTAGTCGAATATTATTAGTCATCTAATAATATTTTAATCATTTATTAAACAATTTATTTTAATTGTTTATCATTTACTAATTCATTCATTTAATTATTCTAAAATACCATAAACATAGTATCTCATCAACATTGAACAAAATACCCTTCAAAAATCTGCATATACCCTATTTAGGGTTTTCAAGCCATAAAATCCTATTTTCCTAATTTTCAACATTACACAACATATTTTATTCATTTTTTCATAACTAAATCATTTCCATGAAAAATATTAAATCAGTTCCAAAAAAATTTATTTTCTGGGATTTGACAGAATATGTCTCCCTTATGAACATATATTTTTTCTGAAATTTTTGAAATTCATTTACTATTTTTAAATAGTCCAAATCAGCCAGATCTTCTTACATTTATCATAAATCGAAACTTTGTCCAAAAATTTTGAAATTTACAGGGTACGTTTCTGATATATATATATATATATATATATATATATATATATATAGAGCAAGGATCAAGAGCATTTCCCTTAAATAGCACTCCTTTATTAAAACTACGTCGTTTTGGAGTCTTTTTTAAAAAACAAGTGGGGCCATGGGTGACATTTTTGTAAATAAAATGAAAGCAAGTGGGACCACTCTTTTAAAAGACTCCAAAACGACGTAGTTTTATTAAAGGAGTTCTATTTAAGGAGGAATGTTATTTAAGGGGAATGCTCTTGATCCTTGCTCATATATATATATATATATATATATATATATACGGAGATGCTTTAAAGTGAACCTTAAAAAGCGAACCAAAGACGAACCGTCGTCTTTGATGTTTATGGCGACGATTCGACTCGTCGCCGAAGACTACATGGCTATGGCGACGGATCGAACCGTCGCCATAAACACCAAAGACGACGGTTCGTCTTTGGTTCGCTCTTTAAGGTTCGCTTTAGAGCCGGACCGTATATATATATATATATATATACTTCCAGTAAAAATTTCATAATTTTTGGAGTTACCTATAAAGAGTTATTCGAGTTAGTTTTAAAATAGTCATTTCTCGTAAAAATCAATAAACTCTCATTCTATATATCCAAAAATTCCTATCTTTGGACAGGATGCAGTTAACTTATCATATTAACTCCCCAAATTTTCTCAGAATTTTTAAAGTACAGAAAAGACAGAAAAGTGACGAAAATGCCCCTGGACCAAACTGGCCAGGGGACTTTTCCCATGTTTAGTTTCCTTCTTTTGTCGGCAAGGACTGTTCTGACGAAAACAACCACTACGGCTTGAAAAATCAACATTTTTGAGTGCTACCACTTGGGTTTACTAGATAATTTATACATCTAGCACCCCTCTTTGACTGATCGTAAGAAGGTGTAGATCTAAAACAGTAGACAATCAAAGTACATAAAAGTTAGGGTTTTCTAACTTTTAAGAAACTAGTTTCACTTTTCTTTCTTTTGATCCAACTTTTGACACTCAAAAGGGATAAATCTACACATAACACACTCTAAATCATGTAAATCTAAAGTTTTGAAGTTCAAGAACATAAATCCAAGTTTTGATTTAAACAACTAAAAATAACTTAGATAAAAGGTGTTTTATACCTTGATCTTTTACTAGCCTTTCTTAATCTTTCAAAGTAGATGATAATCTTGAGTAGTTTGAAGATCAAATCCTCTTCCCCTTCCTCCCTTGTTCCAGTCGAACTCTCCCTCTCTCTCGCCTCTATCTAGTTTTCTTAGCTAGCTTGGAGAAATAGATGAAAGAGAAAGGAAATGGATTTTTGTTTGATAAAAAAAATGTATAGATATGTTTTGTATATCTAATATACATCTCCCCCATCTTTCTTTCTCTTTTTAATGATTAAGGTGTTGCTTGCAAGCTTTGCTTAATGTGTTGGTTAAATTAGAAATTGACACCTAAGGAGGTTAGGTGAGAGTTGGTAATTACTTAAACCACCAAAACAAGTAATCATCATTTTATTACATGCTCTCTCATTTCTCCCCCCTTTGGGCCGAAATTTTGGGCCTCCTTTTCCCCATTTTTGGTTTAATTTTTTTTAATGCTTTATTTACTTAATTAAATGTCCAAAAAGTCCCTTAACAATTGGGCTAAAGATTGAGCTTTTTCGTTTAATTCTTTTGGGCTTTCCAATTAAAATAGTTGGGCCATAAAAATTAGGTTAGGTCCAACACTTTTGATTTTATCTTATCCTAATCATTTAATTAGGGTTTCCATTCACTTAATTATAATTTAAATCCTTACTCATGTACATTTAATTTCTTAACCCAATTAGACTTGCTTTAATTAAGTTATAAAATTAATTAATTGAGATGTATAAAATAAATCTCTTAGGATTAATATATATTTTAAATACTATTATTCTCCCATACCATAACCCTTAAGTTATTAAATTTTTCATTCCTAATTTATTTGTTTATATAATAAACAAATATAAACAAACACATAATATTCATATTCATTTACTCACATATTCATACAAAATACTAATAGGTTGAGATATGTTCTACAAATCTCTTAGATTATGTCACTAGTATATAATTAAAATAGTAGGACCTACTAAATAAAGATAACCCTTTAGGTTATTTAATTCCAATACCTAATTTATAACATTAGGTTGCAAAGCTTTCTTTAATCCTCTTTATATAATATACATATTTACAATATATGTATTTCCTTAACCTCACACATGTCCCACATAAGTCATAAGGTATTTACCTTTATCATTCCTCTTGCTAAAATAGCACAAATATAAATATATACGTACCTATACATATACACATTTTCTTATAGCATCTTTTCATTTGAATTTTATTTCCTTAATAAAATTTTCCACATGCATAATCTCTTTCTTTCTTTTCAAAATTTCTATTATTCTCATTTAATTTCTTTACATAGCTTAAAAATTCAAATCAAACCATATAGGTTCTTTAAAATTTTAATTAATCATCTAATTCCCATCTAGATTTTATTCTTTAACCTTTATTTTAATCATTCAATATCTTATAAATTTTCGGGTTGTGACACATTTGCTACTGTGATCATCTCTAAGTCCCTCCCCATCTTGTCCCATCCTTTTTTTTTGTGATATATATTTAAGATTTTCGTTTGTGCATACATTAAAATAGCTGCCATCTTATCGAGCTTTCTAACTAGCAGATAAAAGTAGGAACATTTGGAAAAAGTAATACTCAGTTTTTATTTTTAATAATTGCTGAATTTTTTTAATATGGTTCCTGTATTTTCCACCTTCCAGTGGATGCCATTTGAAGAATATGCAGCACAACCCTTTGTTCTGAAACATGAGCAATTCAATTACATTGCCAAGGTTTGCTCCGCAAAGAAAGATAATGGCTATACTGGATTTTCTGCGGTGCCTACAACAACAGGCTCTTCTGGTAAGAAGAGTTACTTGTATTTCAACAATCAGGATTTTGGAGCAGTCAATAACATCTGATGATAATCAGCACTGAAACAGGACATATATATATATATATATATATATATATATATATATATATATATATATATATATATATATACACAGACTGCTGCATAATAGCTTGTAATGTCGACAATAAATAATGTTAAAAATGTTCATTTTCTTTGTATGCGTATCATAGTTACTGCAGTCTGCAGATAAATATAAAGTAATTAAATTGATTGAATCACATTGCTGGAAATAATGTACCACAGACATTAATAAACTTATATTTTGCATGTACCGTCTAAATTTAGATTGTCGGCATAGTTACTTGTTCTACTTGATGAGTTAGAACCATTTGGATCCATTTTTCCTTTGCTGATGCATATAGGCTATCAGTTTGTGATTTTGGCTGTGTGCGGTATTCATGCAAAGAAGTCATCTTCTAGTACTTTCACATTAACTCTTTAATTGCCACATTGCTTGCTATGTGTCATGATTTTGATTTATGTGAAGATTTTCATGCCAAAAATATGATCATATATAAGAGTGTAAATGAGAGATGGTTCTACCCATCTACCTTCTCTTTAATTGCCTCTTTTCTCTAGACTTATTTTTCCAGGTAAATAACTGAGAAAAATGTCTTCACCAAAGTTCATATTCCTCCTCCTAGCAATTCCCCTGCTTCTGGTCTCTGCCATAAATTGTGCAAAACCAGAGGATAATTATGGAGATGGTGTATCTCCACCGAACCCACAAACTTGTACAAACTGCAGTATTTGCCAATATCCCGACTGCACCCACCCTCATTTGCAATTGCCATCGGAATATCCGGCATACGGTGCTCCACCGCCTCCGGCAGCTTCTCTAGGTTGTCCACCAGCAACTCCTGCTCAGAGTCGGTGTTGTGGCCAGTATTCACCTCCTTATCCTTACACTTTCTATAATGAAAGCGAATCGGCTGCATCGTCCTCCGGTAACATTTGGTCTACAGTTGTTTTCTGCTTGTTGCTCTTTCTATCTGTTTTGCATGTTTGAAGGGACTGTGAAGCAAGCCTTGTTGTGTGCCTATGTATTTCCACATTTCTGTTTGGCAAGGAGAAAGAAGAAATCGATTGTATCATCTATCAATCATATGTTGGTTGTTCTAATTTTTATTCAATTTTGTATTTTGTCTAATGTTGAATGTAGTGTATGTAATATAGGATGCTATCAATATAATTGTTGTTTTGGATTTGATGAAATGCTTTGTTTGTGTATATAATGAATGCACAAACTTCCCTGTTATATTGATTGCAATAATTTCATTTGAATATATGAGTTAGGACTAGTGTTGAGGCCCCTAACATAAGCAATTGAGACTAGACACGCGCCAACCTTAACCTTATTAGTATAACGAAAGCTCAACCCTGCATCAAAAAGTGTAGGCGAGTTAAATGTTTGATCTTAAACAGACGTGATATTAAATATTTTAATGATAATTTATAATATAAATAATCATATGAGATCTACCCAATTAATGTAATTTATTTGAGATATTTTTTTAGACAAAAAAATTTAAAAACCTTAACATTATCCAAAAATTAAAAGTCACGACCCATGCCATTCTAAAGGATAATTTCTTATCCCTAACGAGTCTTTCGACATTTATTTGGAATTATCATTTGCACTACTTCCTCAAAAAAAATAAAAAAAAATAAATGCACAACGATATTTTTTCGGTCTCTAAAATGACATTTAAAAAATAAAAATATAAAAAAAAGAATTAAAAAGTAAAAAAAAGTATTTTTTTTATTAATAGACCCCACTAAATAATTTAGCAACCCTCTGTTTTATATATTTTATCTCATTCTTTTTAAGATAAAAATATTTATATTAAATTAAATTGCCTAAGCTCACATCTCATTCTAAATTTTTATAAGAAACTTATGGTAGTAGTGCCTATCCCAGTCCCACCCACACTAGAAACAGCCGTTTATATTATATTGTCACTTTCCATGCTTTCTCAAGATTAATTAAATTATATTATTGATCCACTGAAATTTTTTATATTTTATTCACTCTTATTCGGTTATTCCAATATTAAATGTATATATATTTTCCTTTTAATTTAATTGGTGTTAAATTAAAAATTGTTATTCCCAAAAGTACAAAGAGATCTAGAAGGGAGTTAAATATATCCTTAATTTTTTTTTAATTTTAAAGAGTTATTACCAACTTTTAATTAAACAAGTTATTTAGTTGATTTATGTAGAACAGAATAATAGTTTAGAAAACCCTTTCAAATATTATAAGAAAATCTCAACTCTAAATTTAGTAATCAATTGTGGAATTAAATCATAGAATTGAAAACGTAGAGTACCGAAAGTAATGCAATATCAAAATAAGTGTGGTAAGTAAATGGCACAAAAATTTTTAAGTGATTCGAAGTATAAAAATCTCCTAGTTCATTCTTCTACTCCTTGAATATATATAATTCATTAAGAATGGGATGATCACTAAGATTTGTTCACTCAAAACAATTATAATTACTGAATCATTAAGATTTCTTTTAGTCACTAAGGGAGTGTTTGATAAAAACTAAATGAATCTGAATCTGAATGAGTTGAATCTGAATCTGAATGAGCTGAATCTGAATGAAAAAAGTTATTTGATAATTGACATGTCTGAAACATCTGAATGACAAAACTTTATTATTTTACCCCTTTGAAAAAATTCAAAATTGTTGTAAATTTATTTAATATTACTTAATATAATAGTTAATATTTTTTTAAATTTTTTTTACTTCATTCAGTTGCTTATTCAGCCATTCAGCTAGAAAAATCTGACTTAGCCATTCAGCTAGTCCATCTTACCGATTCAGCCATTCAGACCAAAACAAACGCACTGACCGAATCAGCCATTCAAATTCAGCTCCATTCAGCTCTAAACAAACACCCCCCTATGACTGGTTCACACATAACCTTTCATAACATTTAGACTTGGTTATAATAGGTCACTAAGACTGATTAATCACTAAGAGAATAAGATGTTTGAGGTGCGGCTAAGTGACTTTACGACTTATACAAAATGACTTAACAACAGAACAATATATTCATAGTCGTAGAGTATGGGTTTTTAAGAAATGACATCAATTCGATTTTTTGATCGTTCGTTTTGCACTGTTTATTTAAATTTGCTTGCCTTTTTATAGACCTTGCTTGAAATTTTCTGACTTAGACATTTGTTGATCTTTGATTTGTTGACTCTGAAAAGATGTGTCAATTTTGGACCATGTTACATCGTTTTCATCGTACTAACAGTTACAGAAGTAGGCACATGCGTTTTATCCTTTAATTAATATAGTTGTTTAACACATTCTCAAATGTCTTTCTCCTTAACCTCAAATGTTTTAACAAACGTATGTGAGATTTTTACTCTATGTTGATCGATATTGTCAGTCATTGTCAGAGCTGATAAACTCTACATCGTAGAGTATCTGGCTTGACAAACTCTACATTTTACTCTTGGCTTTAGTGAACTCTACAATGCTCCTTCTTAAACTTGTAGGACTAAGTCTTTGTCTTTTCTTTACTTAATATTCCCTTCGTGCCATGATAAAAGTCATTATTACTATTTTGGGTAGTCCCATATTAAATGTCCACTTTCCTTTAATAAATAAATTTTTACACATTTTTTTCTATTATGCCCGTAGCATTAAATATCTCACTTTTCTTATTCTAATTATCTCTCCACATTTAATAAGTACGGAGAGAGAATATTTTGAATTGAATAGCTAGAAAGTCACTCTCTCACCTGCATTGAAAATAATTAATGACATTATTATGAGTAATTTTGTCATTTCATTCCTCTTCTTACTATGCGTGAAAAATTCACCAGGACTTTTATTTTGGGACGGAGGGAGTAAATCTTTAACTTTGCTCTGATTCTTCGATCATTGTTTGTACTTTACGAACTCTGAGAGTTTGTCTTGCCAATTCTACATACTTTGAGTACTACCAGTTGTAACTCTTACCATCTTCAGAAATATGATCAACAAGCTCTACGATATTCAACTGCTTCCTTATCTTGCTTTACGATCGTTTTCAGACTTGAGTTATATACAATTCATTCACTCTACGAAATTAGATCAATCTAACAAGTTTGATCATTAAACTTAGTCACTTTACATCAATTTCATTTTAAAAGTTGTACAAAAGTTATTGGTTACAAATACACATTAATTTCAAATATTATCATCAAATCTAAATCATGCATTGTACTAACAAAAATGCATTTTTATTTTACAAATATAAAGCGACATAATATTTTAATTTAATATTATTTTTATCATATAAAGTTAAGCATTATACTATCACTACTAACTTATTAATATTAATAATACATTAAAGAAAATAAAATTATCATTTAAAGTCATCTCCTAAAAAATTATCCCTATTTTTGCAACTAATGGAGTAGCAGTTATGACCTTAATATTAATCTTATTGAATATAATCTATGGGCTTTTTACTGTATTATCATATAAACTTTGGGAGAAGGTTCAAAATGCTCCTGACTTTTACCGCGATATCTACCAAACACTTTATACATTTTTTTTGTCCAAAAATACCCTTAACGTTACATTTTTCGGATCACCCGTGCCCCTACCGTTAATGAACCTGCCACCTTGACAAACGGATGTTAAACCCTCTATGATGTGGCTAACATGTGGCAATATTTGTTGATGTGTACAAAAATTCATTAATAAAAATAATTAAAAAATCTAATTTTTATTAATTATTTATTTTATTTTTCTTTAAAACAAAATAAATAATTAATAAATAAAATAAATATTTTTATTTAATAAACAAAATAGATATTTATATTTATATGTAATTCATTAACACAAATAAAAAAAATTCTTCAACCCACCACAACACCACCAACCCATACCACCGATCCATTCTCACGACTCAGCCTCAAACCCACAAACGGTCCGACCGGCTACAACAGAGCATCCCGAACCATCAAAGGCTCGAAGCACAACCAGTTATCTCAAATCAAAAAATCTTGAGTACACCACATATCCAGATCTAGATTGAGAAAATTTTTATTTTTGAAAAACAAATTTATACCTTCAAAATCAGATCCGGATGTTTTTAACATTTATTTTCGAATTAACATCCAAATAATGAAGGGATCAAAATCAGATCTTGATGTTTTTAAGATTTATTTTCGAGCTAATATCCAAATAATGAGGAATGATAGAAGAACGAAGAACAAAAGAAAGGAATAAGAAGACCCAAAATCACCATTCTTTACTTTTCTCGATTTTCTGATGGAGAAATCTATTATCTATTATATATACTAAATCACAGTTTTTGACACAATACGTTGACATCTGTCATTCTAAAAACTCAACACTTGTCCACCCTAATTAATGCTCCTATTTATCTTATACAAATACGTAGGATACAGTAAAAAAAAACCTAAATTTGATACTCAGATCCACTAAATCTGGGATTATATTTTCAAAATTCATAAATGGCAACTAATTTAATTCCATATTCATTCAAATTATTTCAAAGAAAAATTCTAGGCGGACATTGCTTTGGCGACCGGTCTAGCGACCGGTCCAATTTTTTTTTTTTTTTTTTTTTTTTTTAAATATCTCCCAAATAATTTATAAGATTTATTGGAACTGAAATTTTTTTAGAATAAAGTGTTTTGGATGTCATTTGGATACATGTAAAAAATATGCCTGTACAGTCTGTGCAGGCATATTTTTTACATGTATCCAAATGACATCCAAAACACTTTATTCTGTAAAAATTCCAGTTCCAATAAATCTTATAAATTATTTGGGAGACATTTTAAAAAAAAAAAAAAAAAAAAAAAATTGGACCGGTCGCAAGACCGGTCGCCAAAGCCCGGTCAGTGTAGAATCACTCTATTTCAAACTCAAACATCCTCTAGATTGCTATCCCCAAATATGACATCTACTCTCTCTCCACGCATCGATTCTTGCGATAAATTCTGTAGAGACGGCGATTCTACATATTAACTGATGTAAAGCAGTATCTATGACCGTCGGATCAAACTCCCCTATTCATCCTTCTTTCTCTTACTAAATCGCACAAAACATTTCATACTCACTCTCAATAGGTAGGGTTTTTGACGAACTGCCAAATTACTCTCAAATCGCCGTCTCGCAATCAATATCAACAAATCATGGCGACCTAGATTAACAAAAAGAAAAAGGTTAGTTCGTACAATTCCCATTTTCCCTCAATTTTGGATACTCTAAATAAATAAATAAACAAATAAAGTAATTGGATTCCATTTTTTATTTTGCTGATTTCATGGTTTCTTAGGTTTTGTTTTGTTTTAGTGAAGTGAGATACGATTGGGACCGGTATAGAAGAAATTCGGTATGAACATTGATTTTTAAATTAATATATACTATAATATTACATTGTTGGTCTATGTTCAACTTCTGATCTCAGTTTGTGTGAATTTGTTAATTTCTTTTCTTGGTTGTCTAAGAAATCAATCTGGATAGTTATGGAAAAATTTTGGATAACTGTGGCTAATTGAGGACAGTTTTTATTTCTCTTCGCTAGATCTCTGGTTGATTTTCGGTCCCTATTTGGAAGAAATCTCTGTTTTAAATTTTAAGTGATATATAACCTTTTAATTTGGGGTCATGATTTCATATTTTGCCTAATCTGGGTTATGTAATTTTTACTTTCATTGTGTTTCTCATTTCTGTAATCTGGGTCATTATCACTGCTTTCATGGCCCAAATTCTGGTTTTTGACTTCACCTTTTTTTCCGGTTAAACTTAAATTCAACATTATTTGGACGTCAACAAACCAATTTCCTGATGGTGATTGGTTCTGCCCATCATGCTGCTACAGAATTTGTGGCCAGAGAAAAATCAATAAAGATATGGAAGAGTTTACGGATAGTAGTGTTACTGTCATCAGTGTGAGCTTCAATGCATGTTTGCTTGAACCTGGGCAAATCAATATTCCACTATGTACCACATAAATAAATCAATCTCGAAGTGTCTTCTCCAAGATCAACATGAGCAGTGGAAACGCCATCCATAAAAGGCATCTCGAAGGTATCTGCCAACACATCATCTTAGTTTTATATTTGCTTTTCACTAATACATTCCTACAGTCTTAGCAAGTAATTGTTAACTACAAAACTGATTTTTAAGCTTTCTTTATTTTCCTTTTGTCTCTAAATGAATAATATTTTTGAAGTTTGAAGATTTTTCGTTGTCAATTGCCTCGGTCCAATCCTTTTTACTCCAGTGAACCCCCAAGACATGATGGGACAGACAAACCTTCTGAGGTTGGAGGTATTACATCTCTGTTTCATTGCTCAACACTACAATCAATTTTGAATTTGAAAATTTCTTAAATTGACTTTGAAACCTATATTTTTGAATGGAGGGAGTATTACTTTTAAACACTACTTACATCATACATGGGTTCTCTTTGGATGTGACTGTTCTTAGTAGTGCTCCTTTGACAGTACTACAGTAGGGTCACAATTTATTTTACATTTTGTGAGTTTGATATACCTATTCCTGTTTCAATTTGAAAGTGCATTTTGTTTCTGAGTTTGATATACCTATTCCCGAACTTCATTTAAGAACCAGGAGCACCATACCTATGCCTTTTAGCTCATGCTTTCACTTCCGTTTTCCTCCATAATACTGACCTTCAAAAAGTAAAAAATGTCTGAGGTATTAATGAAGACTGTGTCTCAAAGAAGTTGATAGTCACAAGTCATCACACAAGCATATATGCCATGTCTATTTCTCACCCCAACTTTCCTAATAATTTGCAAAGCATTTGATATTGTTTCATATTCTGGGCCGGGGCATATCATTTGATATGGTTTCATATTTTATATTGTTTCATTTGATATTGTTTCAATATATTATGTGAATGTACTAATACATTTTGGATGGTACTCTACATATGTTACCTGGTAGGCTTACCAAGTTTTAATTAGCAAGTATATAACTATCCCGATCAGTACTAGGTATTTGTTTCCTCTTCTAATCTCAAATTTTCCTTTATGAAAGGTTCATGGAGTACGTATGATGACACTCTTGGAAAATGTTTCAATGATTTCATGTTGGTCTCTGATGCTTATGACCCTGATAGCAATATTGTTTAAATCAGATTTACACTAATGTTCTAATTGCTAACTGTTTTTGGGCTTTTATTAGCATTAACTTGTTTTTTGGTTGATTTTATTAAGAAATCATGCGGACGTCGAGATTTGTATCCAATCAAAGTTTCATGGATCACGAAATAATGGGGCCCGAGTGGCCATATAGGCCGTTAGGTCAACAACCTAATGGAGGACCAATGGATGTGGAAACATGGTCCTCAATGCAATCAGAGGTAAAAAGATTTCTATTTATTGTAGGAGGCGTATTTGTTAGAGTCCCTTCCGTTATGGTTAATCTGTTATAATGTTGAAATGAAAAGAAATTTTGGACTACCCTTTGATCCTATCATGTCATTCATATGCTCACTACAAATCAAGATTCTTGCTTTAGTGGCAGATGCATGCAGTTAATCTCTTAAGACATGTGCTAAGACGTTATTAAAGATTTACATCATGTTTCTTTCTAAAATTCATTTTATTGCAAAAAGATCTACCATGCAAGAGTATTGTTCAATCCCAGGATCAATATGATAATCATGTTTCATCGCATAGAACCATTTTTGCCCCTCTTCAACCAGTCCACAATGATCACAGGCAGACAATACTGCAGTAAATGTTATCGTTGTCGGAACAAAACCGCCACATCTCATTTCATTGAATAAAGCCAATGCTTCAAAACCATAACCATTCGTAGCATATCCCATCAACATAGAATTCCATGAAGCTTCATCATATTTTATCATTTGGTCAAACAGCTTCCTACCTTGGTGCACAAATCCACACTTGCAATAAATTAAAATCAACAAGGGAAGTAGATATGATCTGATCAAATTCCAGACCAATAATGGTTGCTTTGGCAAATACCTGTTCACCAAGCTCAAGTGTAGAAATGCTAGCACACACACTAAGCACATTGGCGAAGCTAAATTTGTCCATTTTCAAATCCATTTTATTCATCTTGCAGAAAAGATTCAGTGCTTCGACTGGACACCCATTTTGATTTAAACCCACTACCATTGAATTCCAAGAGATCAAGCTTTTAGATGGCATAGAGTATTATTTGTTTCTAGCTATTATCTTTTTGCTGCTCATTATATTATTAGTGTAAACCCTGACTATTTTATTATTATATCTCTTGAAATTTTTATTATAATCTATTTGAATCTTTTTAGGCAATTCTATGATCTTTGAACGGGTTTTCTCTAACCCTTAAATTCACTCAAAAAACTATGCATTTTCTTTTCTAATTTGGTTTCTTCTTTTTTGTCGTCTATATATCTAGAAATGTTGTCAAATTTACTTTTATACATTCTGTTGCTATTTGATAATTAATTATTGATTTTTGAATGTAAATTATGGATTCTGAATATGCACCATATGATATTGATTTATTATTACTTCATCTTTTTTCTCTGTTAGGTTACGTCAAAAATTGCTCTCTTTGAACAAATCTGGAGGAGGAAAGGTAAAAAAGATTCAAATCACGATGAAGAATTAAGTGAGATGTGCCATCTCTACGATGTTGTTCGTGTTGATGTTGTGGAAACAACTAATGAGGTGAAATAGCAGGAGTAAGTACATGTATTTATATAATTAAAATTATTACTTTTACTTGAAACTTCTTCCCGATAATGATCCGATTTTTAATATTTTTTTGCAGAGACTCAGAATTGGAGGATCACAGGATTATGTCATCTTTTTTGCCTCTGTTAAAAGAGTTCATTCCAAGTGCTGCTTCAGAAATATAATCTGAAATTGACGATTACATGTCCAAAAGAGGTATATCCATGTATAATGTTTCATTTCATTTTTTTTCTGTTTTGTGTCTGGGATCATCAAAATTTGATATTCTTAAATACACCTTTTCTATGCCTAGCAATCTTTCACTAATAATTTTCTTTAGCTTAGTGTAACCACGTGAAACAGTCTGCTAGGCAATAAAAAAATTGGATTGGTTAAAAACTTAAAATGTATAGTTTTTCTGTTTTCCTTTTCAAGGAGTGGGCTATAATTACACCTGTGGGAATTTGCATCATTTTATAAAATATATGACATTTCGTCACCCTTTTCTTGGTCTTAAGACAGCCTATCACTAATTTTATTCATGTTTTTGTTTTGGTTATTGTAATCGCAGCATCTAAAGATGACTTTGTATATGACTTGTATGCTGTGAAGGATGATATTACCATGACTGCTGGAGATGCTTCAAATCCATTTCCTTGTGAGCTTTTACTCAAAATTTAGTTTATTGGTTGACTTCTTTTTGCCCCCCTCCCCTCCCCTCCCCTCCCCTCCCCTCCCCTCCCCTCATCTCATTGACGTGAATATGTACGTGTTTCTGGATTAGGGTACAAGTGGATGACGACGATGGTTTTTATGATGGCTCTGATGAATCAAAAAATTAAAGTTATGATTCAAGTGGTATTTTCCATTTATATAGGATTGCACTTGCACCTCTTGTCAGTCCCAATTTAAACCATTAAGTTAATTTGTTTCGTTTTGAATTTCAGCTGAAGATAACCCTCTGAACGAGAATCCTGACGGGGTCTCAATATGTGATGAGGAGGAAACTGAGAGCAGAACCTTTACTGATATATAAGAAGAAGATAAAAGTTCAGTAACCACTGATGAATTTCAAGGATCTGAAAGGTCGGGAGAAAAAGATTTCTTTGAAGACGAGATTTATGGCGTTGATGATTATGAGTATGGTGATGAAAATGAAGATGATGATGAGTAAATTTATCATTAGCTTTTTTATTCATGTAGCTCAATTTCTTTTTTTCTTGGACATTAGGAAAAAAAGTATGTGAATATTTCCCTACATATTCGTATGTTATTCTTTTGTGTGATCATAATGTTCTCATATAATTCTTGCTAGAAATTGCACCTTTTTTTAATGAAAAAATAAAAGAAAATACTTGCACCCCAGTATTTATTGCTTCCAGAGTAAGTTTCAATACACACTACGAATTGATTTGATGAATGATAATTATTAGCATGAATGAATTTATAGGCAACTATAAGAACTGGAGTACCATTGTTAGGAATATAAACAGTTTTACCTCTTTTTTCTATCTGAGTCAATAATTCAGTGCTACATTCTCCCTCATCAAATCTTTCTCAGAGGAGATAACAAGAGGTTATTTGTAATAGCAATAGGTAAATTTTAGCGAGCTGGGGTTCAACA
Source organism: Panax japonicus (assembly GCA_020205505.1). Taxonomy (NCBI): domain Eukaryota; kingdom Viridiplantae; phylum Streptophyta; class Magnoliopsida; order Apiales; family Araliaceae; genus Panax; species Panax japonicus. The sequence goes on along the minus strand of CM035093.1, from coordinate 30,153,999 downwards.
TTTGATGGAAACTATATACAAAGCACATAAGTTTCAACATTAGATGGAAACTAGATACAAAACAAATGAATATATATTTTTTGTTATTTTTTTCTTGCTTTGTATCTTTAGATTTTAGATTTTAAACTTTAGAATAAGTTTGAAATTCTTAATTCAAGCAGTAAATATACCTGGGAAAAAAATAAAAAAATTACTCAAAGGCTTGAAACAATTGTTACAAAAATACATTGGAATAAAGCAGAAGATGTAATGCACAATCTAATAAACTCTCAACACTATCCCCTACAATGTATATTCATTTGTTTATATGTGTAAAATTTGATCATTGCACAACAATTTACTATCTTTTTATTATATTTTAATTTATTAATTGTACGTAAACATTTATTATTATAAAATTAAATAATTCCGCCGCAACGCGCGGGGTTGTATCTAGTTTTCTAGATTTTGGTCACCGCCTGTTCACCACTCTGTTCACCGCCGTAATTGATCACTACTGGGGAAAGAAACAAAAATGGTTATTCTTTAGATAATGTGTTTAAATAAAATAAGATTTACTAAAAGCATAATTAAATATAATATTAACGTTAATACTGAAATATTAACGCTAAAATATTAACGTTAATACTGAAATATAATATTTTAAATAATATAATATTAACGTTAAAAATATAGTACTAAAAATATTAGCGTTAATATTTTTACTAAAATATAATACTCTCTTTGCAAAATATTTTTACTAAAATATTAAAATATTAAAATATTTTTTTTAAAAACGTTAATTTTTTGATATTAAAAAACGTTAATATTTTTTATATTAAAAAACATTAATCTTTTATTAATATTTTTTGATATTAAAAAATGTTAATATTTTAAAAATATTAAATTTTTTTGATATGAGGTTAATATTAAACGTTAATATTTTTTGATATAAAAATATAAAAATATTTTAATTTTTTTAAAAAAACATTAATTTTTTATATTAAAAATATTAAAAAACGTTATTTTAAAATTCATGTAGTAAAAAACGTTATTTTATACAACTTGTTTTATTTAATTACTTGTTTTGATTAGTTAACAAAATAATTTGAATTTTAGTATTTTGATTAAATAATGTAAATATGTTATGCATTTTTTATTTTGAATTTTAGTATTTTTTGTTTTGATTAAATGACATATTTACACGTGTCAGGGTCATTTTTGAACCTTTTCCATTTAAGCTTCCATGTGTCTGTCACGTCAGCCAATATTAACCCATTTGTCTTCTGTTAATGTCAGGGGCACATGCGACCCGAAAAATATAACATTAAGAGTATTTTTGGATAAAAAAAATATAAAGTGCTCCGTAGACATCGCAATAAAAATCAAGAGCATTTTTGTACCTTCTCCCTATAAACCTCGCCTACAAGTTTTTATATATAATAAAGCAAGGCTAGGCCCATGCCATTCCAAAGCAATCACACATTGGTAAATACTAAATACACCCGATAAAGTTCTAAAATTACAAGCCTATGTCATTAGTATCGGTGTAATTTTTTTAATAATTTGAGGGCATTTATTGGTAGTGGCCAATAGTGACGCAAGACAACTAGTACTGTAGTACTGCTATAAAACGATGAAGAACAATTGAAGATCAAAAGAATTTCAGAACCCATTAATTCCGTGTCAATATTTCCGGCGGTTAAACAACAATTTCTCCGGTAATGGCTCTGGCACAAGGCAAATGGATTAAGGTAATTTTGTTTCTCTCTCTAAAATTCAGCATTTGATATCTAATTTCTGCTTCTCTTCTTTGACTAATTGATTACTGAAAAGTACTAGTGTTCCTTGAATCATTGTTTGCTTGGATGAATTGAGTTATTGTGCTTGGATGATCAAAACCCATTATTTCAATGTTGTTGGTCTTTATATAAAGTTGAGCTTGACTGAAAAAATATAACTACAGGATCATGAGATTGTTAAAACTTAAAACACTGTTTTTTTTTGGGCTAATTCCTAAATAAACTAACTTGGGTCCGGCTATCTTATATCTCAAATTGATTTTTAGTAATTTAATGGGAAATCATTGTTTAGTAGTATGATACTATGATGCATCACTTGTTTTGACAGTGTGGAATATTGATTTGCAAACAATATTTCCCTACACTTTTATGTCTTCTATCTAATCCAAGGTTAATTATGGTCCATAGGTTTGAAGGAAAATGTAATACTCCTTCCATTCCACAAAAAGAGTGTCATTTTGACTTTTTGAAGTTACTTAGCAAAATTCTTAAATAAAATTGATGTGATTCATCTAATTTTGGAAAACAACAAATTTTGTAATAAGTAGTGTTTTTTAGATAGTTTAATAATCACAATTGTATTGAATAAAGTCAAGTGAATTCATATCAACTTTGAATTCTAGGACTTTTGCAAATTGATTTTCAAAAAGTCAAAATCGGATTCTACTTGTGCAATGGAGATAGTACTACTTTGTCACCTATAGAAAGGAATCCATGTCTTCAAATTAGAACTAGAATTTTTAATTTTTTTTTTAAACTTCAATACATATTGAATTTACTTCCAATTTTAAGTCTGAGGCTACATATAACAAAACAGTGATAGAATTAAGGATGACAATACATTGAACTCCGCACTCTTATTTAGAATTTTTATTTACTTACGTCTTGCTTAGACTACTAGGTATGGCGGAATCTTGTAATTACTAGTATAATTTACAATGTTCTAAAAATCCGCCTAGGTCCGATAAATACTTGCCGAGGCATTAGGTGGTCCTCTAGGACCTCTACCGCCTCGATTTGGCTTGGTGTCTCAAAACCAGACCTCTACTTTGAAGCTATACAATGCTTGGAATGAATTTTTTAAGCCTTAAAAGATTGTTTATTTTTGGTAATTTTTAATGTAAAATTTTAAAAAATTACATCTATTGTATGCTTTGTATAATATAACATGTATGTATAATAGATAAATAAATAAATGACACCTAAGAAAACGACTAGGTGGCCTAGGCGGTTTAAGGAAGAGGTAAGAGGGTTCTATGGAGAATGTGGTCAGAAATCTATAATAGAGTCCGACCACAACGACTGAATTGATTATCTTCATAGTGCGTTTAGGAAAACGCCTAGGCGCTAGGTGCCCCTTTACCACTTATCCCCTAGGCCCACCTAGCGATTTTTAAAACTGATAATTTGGAATATGCTCTAGTTGGTTCTATCAGTAGCATGATATGTGAATTACTAATGCAAATGAACTATAGTGCTTTAGTTGCACAAAAAATCATTAATTATGGGAATTTTAAGTTTTTAACAATGTGTGTTATCTTATGCAGCTGGATCAGAAAGGAACTGGGCCTGGAGCAAGAAGTTCACATGCAATCACCATAGTAGGACAAAAGGCCTATGCCTTCGGTGGTGAGCTCAAGCCACGAGTCCCGGTCGATAGAAACTTATACGTGTTTGATCTGAATGACCTAACATGGTCCGTGGTTAATGCTACCGGTGATATCCCTCCACCACGTGTTGGTGTGACGATGGCATCTATTGGTGAGACTATCTATGTGTTTGGTGGTCGGGACTCTACACACAAGGAGCTCAATGAGCTCTACTTGTTCAATACGTGTACAAACAAGTGGACCATACTCTCTAGTGGGGACACTGGGCCTGCTCACCGGAGCTACCACTCAATAACAGCTGATGATCGCCGTGTGTATATCTTCGGTGGCTGTGGTAATGCTGGACGGCTAAATGATCTATGGGCTTATGATGCTGTTGATCAAGTGTGGTTGAAATTTCCAGTACCTGGAGAGAATTGCAAAGGCAGAGGCGGGCCTGGGCTGGCTGTTTCCCAAGGGAAAATCTGGGTTGTGTATGGTTTCTCTGGTGTGGAGCTTGATGATGTTCATTTCTTTGATCCAAATAATGAAAAGTGGGTCCAAGTGGAGACAAGTGGTGAAAAGCCGACAGCTCGAAGTGTATTTTCAACAGTTGGGATTGGGAAGTTCATATTTATATATGGTGGGGAAGTGGACCCTAGTGATTTAGGCCACCTAGGTGCTGGAAAATTTTCAGGTGAGCTCTTTGTATTGGACACAGATTCATTGGTCTGGAAGCGGTTGGAGGATGGGTCAAATTCTGGTGACCATCCTGGGCCTCGTGGATGGTGCGCTTTCGCTACTGGTCAGCGAGATGGCAAAGAGGGATTGTTGGTGTATGGTGGCAATTCAGATAGCAATGACCGCCTAGGTGACATTTTCTTTTTCACTCCTTACTTGGGTGCAGATGGAAAATAATTTGTGATTGTTTTGTGATGCGTCAGTATTAAGATATTTAGTATGTGTTGCATGTGTGGAATACATAGCTTTTACTTTTGGATCAATGAATAAATTTGCCTCCTTTAGGCTCTGTACATTATCTGGATGACTAAAAACGAGTTGAACACATCAACATGTGGCAGTTAATTGTAGTAGTGGTCTTTATGTCTTGTGAGATTAAGCATAACATATGGATGCTTCTTTCAGTATCATAATCTATGTAGAGTTTATTCCATAATTCTAGTCAAACATAAAACTTTCTTTATCTTCACCTAGACCGAAGGCATTTGCTTTTTGCTGCATTCCGAACTATGGAACAACATGAAGCTAATTTTTCTATGAAATTCCATGCAAAGTCAGAAGATCATATTATATATATGCCATCTTTTATATCTAAAAATACGAAACAAATTATATACCAATGTTAACTTCTAAAATTTGAATGTGATCTATGCAAGACTACTAATAGTCGAGTGTTTAATGTCCAGGAATAAGATTGCAGAGTAAAATCTTAAAAAGTGTAATGTTCTACCTTACATTATATTTTTGTTATCCCCTTGGACCCCTTACAGTTGTTTTTTTACTTCTCTGTAAGAATAGGGGCTAGACTTTAGCCATTCTGAATAGTTGTTTCCTAATGCGAGAAAGGCTTGAGAATTTACATATCTTAAGCTCTGCATAATGTTATTGATTCGTGATCTTACTCGATCTCTAGTTTGTGATCATTGATGTGTGAATAAATAAGCTGTGATTTTTAATCCAACAATTGATGAATGTGCAATATTCATACAGAAGGTGCAATAGTTTAGATGGATTGGTGTCATTTTGGAACTCTTCTAGGAAATGTTTAATTTCTCCAAAATTATGCAAACAATAAATTAAAAAAAAAACTCTTGATTCTTTTCCTTGCATAGTTCCAATGTACTGCAAAGTAGTAGAGAATATTTTCTTGCTTGATACCTTCCTTCTCTTTTGTCAACTTTTTGATTGGAGTTGTCACTTTTAAATTTGATAACTAAATTGCAGAAACAAACAGCTTCTATAGGGCCCATATACAATAATGAATTGTAGGAAAGTATATGTGCTAGCCTCAATTATGAAGGATAGTTTCTGCATTTTCATCACATTGTGCCTTTATTGAGCTTGACCTGATAGAATCAGCTCAAGACTGCTAGTCCCCTCATTATTGCAAATTAAAAATCTTAAATCTGCCAGAAAAGCATTAGGTGTGGAGAGTAAAAAATTCTATATAAAATTGTGGCACCGACACAATATCTGGAGCAAATCTTGTCCTTAAATCAAGTCTAGAACAATTTAAAGCTCAATCTTTCCCTTATTAACAACATTAACCATACAATAGAAGAATATAAGCTTTTATTCACAACTCATGCTGAAGACCGTGAAATGGGCATCACTATTCACACACTGCTAACCGAGAAATAATTACAAATCCAATGATAAAAAAGAAAAAAAATCCCTTCCAAGAAATCTTTGAAAATGAAATATAAAAAAAAAGACTATATCAAGAAAAACATTTCTATAATGGGTTCTGACGTGTCTCCAGTTCACCTTGTCGGTTATCATGGTATCCAGAATTCTTCTGAGCTCAAAGAAACACCAATTCCCCCAGAGACAGTCCCAAAATCACTGTCACCACAATCCTCACACCACTAATCCTCATAGATCCATTATCATCAGCTGTCTGATCGGCCGGATCCTCGTCATCCGATCCATCTGGCCCTGGTGCCTCTGCATCCTCCTCCTCCTCATCACTCTTTTTACCTTTCTTACCCTTTGGACCCTTTGGAGCCTTTGGAGCAGGCGCTAACTCCGCTTTAAACAACTCCCTAGGCAACAAAACCTTATCAATCTTGTAAACAGCCAGTGGCTCCTCATCCACCAATGTCCCTGTTATGGTTGCTGTCACCACCTTAGTCTTTAACTGCACGGTTTCATCTTCATTGTGTATTGCAAAATCATACTTGTTTGCCCCCTCAGTTGCCAAAGTATTCATCAGCCCATTATTTGACCTTAACATCCCCATAGAATTATACAGTGGAGCACCATGATAAAGCAACAAGGATATCTTTCCCTCTTCAGTCAAGTTCTTGTACTTGGACAGAAAACTGTCAATCCGCCATCAACAGTTTGGACAAAAGTGTCCTCAGCTTTTTCAGAAATTAGCAAGTCTGCGAATGCTTTGCATCCTTTTACTTTAATGATTTCTGTTACGTTTAGGGATGGTGCAGCCGCTGGAGCTTCAGCTTCAGGGGAAGATAGTATTTTGCTTATATGTATGACAGAAATGTTGTATGGCTTTTCTAAAATGGATTTCACAAAAAAGGCGTTGAATTCGTCGGAGTTGTCTTCAGGGGAAAATCCTACACGTCCGCCTTTTATGTCGGTGATGTTGACATAGCCAGAGGTTCCATCAGCCTTGCCGGTGGCTTGGAACATGGTGGCAGTGAGGGTGGAGCGGCCGGTGATTTGGTGGAGTTTCTTGGCACCAAAGTAATCGGCAAACACATGGAGGGAGAGGACATTCTTGATGGTGTAGATGGAGAGGTGTTTGGAGAGTAGGTCAGACATGCCCGCATTATCGACGGCACAGACGGTGATGGTCAGCCGGCGGTTTATGTCTGCGGCTAGGTGAGTGATGGTTAGGTAGTGGTTGAAGGTTGAGAATTCGGGGTGGTTGGCGAGGATGCGGGTGATATTATGGGCATGGGTGGTGGTGGTGGTGGCGGCAAAGAAGAGGGTGAGAAGGAGAGAGAGTGAGATGGCCGGAAGGAGCTGCATTTTGTGCAGTAGGAGAGTTGTGTTTTTGAGGGTTTAGGGATAAGAGGGGGTCACAAGGCTGTGTTTATTATATATGGCTGATTTGTTATTTGTTTAAAGGGTGTAATGCTTTTCATTTAAAATGGTGTAGGGCAGCTACATGTTTTTGAGGTTGGTTGCATTTTAAATTTTTTTTAAAATCTTTTCATTTCCTTTTTTCTTGCAAGCTCCTAATTTTTCTTAAATATATTTTTAATTGCACACTGTCAGGAACACTAATATTAATATTAATAAAGACAATTATAATTGAGGTTACTAGTGGGATATTCTAAATAGTGAGTGATATTCAACTTGTTAAATAACATATTAGCTGCATTTCTATAAAACTTTGAGACAAACTTGAAAATTACAAAGCTAAGAAATTTAACACTTTAAAGTAATAGCAAGCAAGTCTTCTCACTCTATCTTCAACTGTATAAAGTTGTACAAAGTGGGTTGCAAAAGAGATGGGTAATTGGGTTTGGAAAGAAGTTAATTTTGGTCAATTGATCAATATAGTGTCGATTAGACCAAATAATATAATTAATTAATTGTTGAGTCAAACTATATTAATTGGAACTAAATGGGTTGATTAATCAATTTTATTTATTCACGCTGGTTAAAGTTTGGACCCATATTTTTTAAAACAAATATAGTTAAATAACCGGTTAACCATTTTTTAACTCATATTCCATTCCCATAATCATCAAAGCATTAATGTGTGCACTTTTATAAAAAAATCAACACTCATGGGCCGTGGCACTACATGACCACAAGAAGCCTTCAACATTGAAGAATTAAAACAACGCAGTCCCGCTTTACCTAAATAAATAAATGGGTCTTTTACATAAGTATACAACAAATAGAAAATAATTACAAGAAAAGTGCATCAATCAAATAATTACAAAAAGAATATAATTATTACAAAAATAGTACAATTTATATTAATAAGGAAACCTAAAAACAAGGACAAATAACTGCCATAATTAATAATTCAAATTCAAATATTTGGATTTAACAACAAAAATAAATTCAAATTCAAAATAATAATTCAAATTTAAATACTCAAATTCAAATCTTAATCTCCCTCATATACACTTTGAAATAATAGTCCACCGCTACACTGCCGCTAATCTCCGTTGTCCAAAACGCCAATAAGAATAAGAAGAAGATTCGCCCTACAAAAAATTTAAAAATAAATAGATGTAACTATTAATGTTCTGAATTTTTTTTATAACTATTGTGTTACTCATAAATAATAAAATAGTTACCTTTGTATGAATGGTTGGCTACCAACTGCATCACATTCAAACGAAATTGGTAACTTAATAAAATTGAATTGGTTACCTTGGTCTGAAGGTTTGGCTACCAACTGCACTATAAAAAAACTGCAGATGTGAATGTGAAATAATTACTTTAGTATGAAGGTTTTGTTACCTTGATCTGAAAGTTTGGTAACCAACTGTACTATGAAAAAATTTAAAGTGTGGAGGTTGATTGATTACTTTGATATGATAGTTTGATTACCTTAATTTGAAGGTTTGGTTATTATCATCCAGTATTCATATCCACCGCCACCACCTGCCTAAATCTTCATACCCTACTCAATCCACTTTGTAAACCTCAATTTTCAAAGACCCAATTTACAAAGCAGAACAAGTGGGTAATTGTTAATATCTTCAACTGTAAGCCCCAATTTGTGAAGGAAGTCCACGCGTTCCCACATAACCTCAACTGTCACAGGAAGCTCTAACCCATCAAGCTCATCATGTAATATACCAATTCCTTTCAAAAATTCATAAACACGGGCACGATTCGCCATCCTCTCATTCTTAATCTCTAATAAGCTAGGATGACCATACAAGGATGAGGAACTCCTCTGCTTCCGACTCAAAGCAACTGTACCTGACTTGGACAAAGATGAATCTACAGAAGTCGATGCAAAGGATCTAGCAGTGACAGAGCAGTGTAATTTTCTCAATAGTTCAGTTCTCTTTCTACGATCACTTGAAATCCAAAGAGGCGATGCACAAGGTAGCTGAGGTTTGCACTGATATATATATATATATATATATATATATATATATATATATATATATATATATATATAGAGAGAGAGAGAGAGAGAGAGAGAGAGAGAGAGAATGAAATACGTTGAATGAAGAAGAATGGTGATGATTAACTGCAGTTGTTATTGACGAGGAGAGAGAAGAAGTTATGAGTAAAACTAATCATTAAATTAAGGAATTCTAATTGAATACTAATTCCCTAAATTAAGGAATCCTAAATGTACTAGTATTGTAAATAAATATGGAAGTGTATTAGTTGTGTAAAAATTTTATGAGGGTATTATTGTTGTAATTATTTTTAAAAATGTAATAGAATATGTAATTCATCCATAAATGGTAGGAATATCTCAATTCAACTTTCTTTCTTTTTTTAGAGAATTATTTTCTTCCTTATTTCATTCATTTCATCTTAAGGTCTAAGGATATGGAACTATTTACCATTATAGTATCACCTTTCATTCCTCTATCTAACCACACAAATAGTGTATTTTTAGACTATGTTTAGATTCTTAAACAAATAAATAATTAAAATTTTACTATTTGATAAAACTGTGTAATGAAAGTTTAATTAAAATTGAGGTTTTATATAAAATACAAATATTTATTAAGGTTTTCAAACAGAGTTTAATTAAATATAAAAGAGTTGTTTGATAATCAATTTTTATAATAGGTCTGATATAATATTTTACTATTTTATCCTTATTATCAATTTATATAATCTTAATTAGGATGAAAGTATAATAAATTTAAATAATTAATTCAAATAAATCACCAATAGTTAAAATATTTCAAACATAATTGTACATAACTAATATAAATATACGACGATCATGGAGTACTACTTGTTTAAAATTTTATTATTATAGTTTTTTAGTATTTTATTATTTATATTAATAATTTTTATATCATATTATTACTTAATTAATTTAATTGTGACAGTCATAATTTCATTTTCCAGAAGTTATGTTTAAAAGTCAAAATATCTTAAAATGATTAATATGATTTTGAACCATAACCATATAGTTCCAACCCACACAACCCATATTAAAAATGGTTAATATAGTTTTAGTTCTTAATGGAATCATAATCATATTTTGAAAACTAAAACCAATCCATAATCATATTTTATCAGACCTAATGTCGACAGTATGTCGAGAGGTGATCTCTCTTGTCGGTTTAATCGTGATAACCGAATCATTATTCCTCTTGAAATTAAAATGGAGTGGTAAATGATTGACATTTAATAGCTATTATTAAAATGTTTTGGAACATGCTTGAACATCACATTATCTAGTTCAAAATCAAAGATGGGACCTCATAACTCCTTTGGATTTGGATAATAATATTAGTGTATAACTGGGTCTTCATGCTTTGATTTCTTGTGATATACAGACTGTATTTGATTACTTCTTGGTTGTTTATCACTAGGAAAATAAAGATGTTTTACCAACATAGAATTAATTAGTAATATCTATCTAATAAAATACAAATGATTTTGAATTTCCCGCTCACTCAATAAATCATCTGGGCCGTCCAAAGTTTGAGATAAATTCCACCGTTCATACATCTATCTATAAAATACATCTATCTATCTAATAATTTAATAATAATTTAATAAAATACAAATGACTTTAAATTTTCCGCATACTCAATAAATTATTTTGGTCGTTCAAAGTTTGAGATAAATCATATTGTCCATACAGTACCGGAGGCACGGGACCCAGCTAGTTATATTATATTCCTACTAGCATGAGAGTAATAGAAATAAAGAAAGAAAGGGTAATTCTAAAAAGAATACTATTTTTACACGTGTTTTTAATATTTTTGTATAATTCTTTATTATATAAATGTAAAATTTATTATATTTTTACGTGAGAGAGAAACATATAAAAATATCAAAAATAATCACTGAAAATATAAGATAGCTAATTCCAATTAATCCACCTAAAAATTGATTAAAGTATGAAGTATTTTATTATTATTATTATTATTTTATGTATTTCTTCCTCTTTTCACTTATTTTGTGATATGGAGGAGAAAGTGGGACCAATCAGTGTCGGTAGCAACCTTCTTTTTCTGTACCAAAATTGCCAGTCTGGTTTGGTCTCTATAATATATCAAGACGCCATGAACATGATCATGACCATCAGCATCCTATCAGTATTAAATCCAAATCATCCCTTCTCTACCACCCACTTCAGAATTCAGATCCGATTATTATGATGTTAATTTTATAGTGAGTTAGTCAATTGAAAAATACAATGCTGACACGCAGAGAGATTATCTCCCGTTCGCATGCGTGTCTATATTAAAGTTAATTTTATAGTGAGTTGGTTAATTGAGTACTGACACGCAGAAAGATTACCTCCCGTTCGTCTGCGTGTCGATATTGTATTGATCAATTAACCAAAGTTAACATCATGTTAACCATTTCCTCAGAATCCAATTTTCCAAAATTTTCTAATAATTATAATCGGAGAATAAATTATTTATTTACGGATTGCCTTTAAAAATTGATTAATTTACAACATACAAATTCTGATTATTTAGAGAATTTTTTGAAATTGATTTCATTTACATATTTTTCATATATATTGATTATTTATTCCTTACTAGTAATAGAAAGACTGCATATAATTAGTTTTCTTTGTTTTTTTAATGTACTGATATTCTTCCAAAACTGGTGAGTGCTCTATTACTACTTTACTAGTATTACTACCATAGCGAAGCACGACGTTTGTTGTTGAGGCCTCCTTGTTTTGCTGTTGTTTGGTACAGCGGATTAATGAAATGGGCCTCTAGGCAAAATCAATAAAGAAGCCCACATCAGCAATCAGAAGGCCTAATAGAAAAACAAAAAAAGAAGGCCTAATCAGAAGACTCAAATTTAATAAAAACTGAATGAAAAAAGTCGTTTGATAATTGACATGTTTGAAACATCTGAATAATATATTTTTATTATTTTATCTCTCTGAAAAAAATTCAAAATTACTGTAAATTTATTTAATATTATTTAATATAATAGTTTATATTATATATATATATAAATCATTGAGCCGTCATTCAGTCAAAAAATGGGATTTAGTTATTCAGCTCAAATCGTCTGAATGACTGAATGATTCAGTCATTCAGACGATTTTTTCCCCTGAAATAAATGCACTAATCGGTCCGCCATTCAACTATTTAGTGCTAATTAAACAACCCCTTAATTGAAAGAAATTAATCGTATAGAGAAATCCAGGATTTGGAAGCTTGGGGACCAAAAGGCTTATAATTTGGATTTGGGAGAAGACTGGTACAATATGTACCGGTCATTATTGCGGTATTAATTTTGTGTCGTTGGGTATTTTAAAAGAGATCTAATGGTTAAACCCTCACTATTTCATCCTCTTTCTCACTCCAGTCACTTTCCTCGACATGTCACCACCGTCGTTCGTTCCACCACCACCACCATTTCCTCAACAATTCATCGACCATTTCATTTCATGAGCCTGGTAAGAAGAGTGTGTTCAAGCTTTCCTCAAGTTATTGGAGGAGGATTTACTAAAAGGTCATTCAAATCTTCGAAATTACCAGAAATTCCCCTAGAATCCTCCCAATCTTCTACACTCACCAATGGCATTCACGTCTTTCATTGCCCGGTAACTCTCTCTCTCCTCATCCTCTCGCTATCTCCCTTTATGTGTTCGATTTTAATCGATAAAATCATGTTTTTTTTGCCAATTTGGAGTCTCTATGGCATTTGCAGAAATGCAGAACTTCAAATATGGTTCCTCAAGATTCAAGAATATGTAGTTTACTTTGAATATATCTGCAGTTTGGGTATCAATATTTTCATTGCAGAGTAGAACGGTTTTTCATAATTTGGAAAGCATAAAAATAATTAGCTCTTGTTAGTAGTTAAATTTCAGCAATCGCATGACTTGATTTAACATTTTTTATAAAATAATTTCAGAATACAGTAATTGGAATTTTTATTGGGTTATAGTGTCAGCGTTGAGTATTTTGTCTATTTATTCAACTGGTAAACTTCTGGTGGTACAAAATCAGGTTTTCTACTAGATTTCAGTAGTTAAGCGTTCCTTGTTCTGAATTTAAAGATAAAACTGGTCCTTAAAACTTACTTCTGGTTCTATAAATATTTACAATTTCAGTATGTACTATGTGCACTGTATGGTTCTTCAAAATGACTGCTTCTCTATTAGCCTATTAGTGTTTGGTTTCTTACGTATTAATTGCACCAAATTTGTCCAAACCTGCAGAAAATTAGCTCTAAGTTCTATTTTGGATATGCAAAGAAGCAGCCTATATTTATCAATCGCAATCATATATATATATAGAGGCCGGATCCTGTCCGGGAGTCTGGACAGTAGACCTGGCAAACGGGCCGGGCTGGCCCAAACGGGCCGGGCCATCGGCGGGCTGGACTATTAACGGGCCGGGCTAAAATAGCCCGGATTTTGGTGGGCTGAAATTAAGAAGCCCGTAGCCCGGGTTGGGCCGGCCCGGCCCGCGGGCTTTTTCATTTTATTACAAAAAAAATCTGTAAATAAACAATCAATTACTAATGCATCAAACTAGACACCATGAACAATCAATTACAGCTCCAACGAAAGGTCGTCGAACAGACGAACACCATGAACGCCGGCAAGCATAACAAAGTAGAACAGATCCAACCAAACACCAGAATTCAGCGTAATGATAAATTCTAATCTTCTGTCAAATGTATCCGAGCAAATCAAACAAAATAAAAATAAAACTAAAACAAATTTTTCCCCAACAAAATAGAATACTAAATCAGCCAAATTTAAAAAATAAATTAACATTAAAGTCCAAATCAAACTGAGATCGAACCATGAACAGATTACAAAAGTAACAAAACCGATATAAAATATATTTCAAACACAGAACTAGTAATGAAACTCCAAATCTGAACATTAAAAGAAGCAGTTCAAGATTTGGTTTATGGAGAAAATGAACAGGAATAAACAAAACCAGCTAGATCTGAACGAATCGAACGAATCCCTCTTCCACAAATCCATTCCCAGAAAAGCCACCAAGATCTGAAACCCCAAATAGCCCCAAGCAACCGCCGCTGTAGATCGGAAATCAAAGAAGAAGAGATCTAAAGCCACCGATCTAAAGCCACCGGACTTTGCTATGAATAGATCGGAAATCAAAGAAGAAGAAAAGAAGAGCAGTGTTTCAGTCTTCACAGCGTAACAGTGTGGTCGACGCCTCGACGGTAAGAGAAGAAGAGCGAGGTTTCAGCATGCAAGACTGCGAGTTGCGAAATCAGATGCGAGTTGCGGCCTTGCCCCTTAGGGAGAGATAAGAGATTAGATTAGAGTCTCACTGTCAGATTGTAATGACTCTAATGAGATAATCAGATTGTAGTGACTCAAGAGTCAAGACTCAAGCAGACGCAGACACGCAGTAAAGCCAAGCAGATAGTGATTAGTGAGATAGGATAAGGTTTTTTAAAAAGAAGCGGGCGGGCCGGGCTATTATTGGGCGGGCTAAAATTGGGCCGGGCTAAAACGGCCCAACTTTTAATGGGCTGAAAAAGTAAAGCCCACAGCCCAATTTTTAACGGGCGGGCTAGCCCGGTCCGCGGGCCTGGGCTGATTTTGCCAGGTCTACCGGACAGATTTAAAATCCGGACTTTTTTTTTGTTTTTTTTTGAAACAACTAAAAAAAATAAAATAAAATTATGGAATTAAAATTTTTACATAATACAGTGTTTTGGGCGTGATTTGGATGCCTATAACAAAACATGTCTGTACAGTCTGGGCAGACTGTACATACATTGGTTGGTGTAGGTATTAAAAACACACCCAAAACACTGTATTATGGAAAAATTCCAGTTCCATAATTTTTTTTTAGTTGTTCTACAAAAAAAAAAAAATTTGGGTCCGGATTTGATCAGGTCCGGGAGTCCGGACCTGATCAGTTTTTTTTATATATATATATGTGTGTGTGTGTGTGAGTGCTGGAGACCTGTATGGTGAAAGGGTACTAAAGGGTTTTGGACACAACACTACCAAAAGGAAAATAGTAACACAAATATCTCCAGAAATATTTTGCCTGTTCAACTTGTAGCTAACTGTAATTAGTCAAAGTCTGTTTTATCAATTTGATAAATAGTCCACCAAACCTCTATTAAAGTATAACATCTTAAGCCGCCTTCCTCATCATATTGAGTTTTACTTTTAGTGAATTTGTCTTTGACCCTGCAAAATGGCCACGGGTACAAATGGATGAGGGCTTCGTTAAGCTATCAACGATGTTCAAAGCAATAAAATCTATTGCTTGGGTGCCTGATCTAGACCCCAAATATAAGATTTGTACAATCTAAAAAATTGGATTGTCCAGAATTTAAGATTTAAAGAATTAATTATTAATAAAATAAATTTTAATTAATAATATTATGTGTTATGTGTTTATTAATCATTCTAGAACCTAGGATGATTATAATACTGGAGGATTCCGGCTACGAGCTATGTTGAACGAGTAAGAATTTTCAAGACGAAAATAAAATTTTTCCGGGAACAAAAATATTTCCGGGGAAAAGACGAAATACACACTATTCAGCCGACGAAACTCTAAGGGTTAGGTTTTGAATAACCTAAGCCTTTCCGAGATTTTGGTGTCGAAATGACATTCCGTTGAAAAATTTGACGATAATATATCGTAAAAAGTTAAGTAAGTTGATAAATTTTTTTCTCAAAAAACGTGTAAAAATCGGACGAAATAAAAATGACGAAAGTACTGTTATGTACTTTTCATTCGTTTAACTACGTTAGGGGAAAACGTGAAGGAAAACGCTTAATGTCGAAAAGTGTTTTTCAATTTTTCGGAGATCCGAATAATACGTAAAAGTTAATCGGTAAACGAAAGACGAAATATCCAAAAATATTTAGATTCTGAGAATCGCAGTTTTTGAACTGTCGAACGAATTTCGCAAGACGGAAACACGAAGCTTCCAAGGGAAGCTTCATGAATAGTAAGGAGGTGGAATAGTAAGGAGGTGTGAATAGTAACCAGAGGGGCAAAATGACTATTTTACCCCTAGCTTGGAAAATCTATAAATAGGAAGCTAATTTCATTTGTTTAGCATTTTAAAAATCCTACAACATTTGAGATAAAGAGAGAGAGATTTTAGATGAAGAAAAAGAGGAAAAGGAAGAGGAAAAGTTGGCTCGTGAGAAAAATTTGTCCGACGAAAAGATATTAAAGGAGAAAGGTAATCCGAAATCTAGTTTCCTATAATTTTTCTTTAAGTTTTCTATGTTTAAAACATAGCTTAATGAGAATAAGAATTAAATGATGTTAGGAATGATTTCATATGGTTGAAATCATTGAGAAATGAAGGAAAAAAATTTAGAAGTTTATTTTATAAATTTCTTAAGGAAGTATAAGATTTGTAGTGAATTTGAGCAATCCGAATGAATCATATGAACGATTCGGCGAAATAAGTAAGGAATTGTGTTTTATAACACCGAATTCTAAGAAAAAGTGAAATCGTAATCAAAATATCGATTAAAAACGAAGAACGAACGAAGAACGCGAAGAACACGCGAAGAACGCGAAGAACATTGTTGATGGACAAATTTAAAACCATCGTAGTGTAATTGTTGTTGATGGACAAGTTTAAAACCATCACGTATAAGTTAGATGCTTATTGCTTTGTTAGGAACAATAGAAACATTCATGAAGAACGGATTAAAACTGAGCTATAACGAAATTATGACGAAAATTTTGTAAAAGACGAACGAGAATTATAAAGTTAGTAAATGAACCCGAACGTGTAGGGTTTCATAATAATGTAAGAGAACGTTAAAAACATGAGTCGTGGACTCAAGAACGAACGAATTCCGAGTTCGGATGACTAAATTACAGACGAGCGAACGAAGAACGTTAAAAACGTAAAATGAACTAAGGACGAAGATTAAGCCATTCGAATGATATGTTAATGGATTCAGAACGAAGTTATATCTTAGGGGGATTGAAGTACGTAAGATAAGGAAGAGAATGGCTTTGGAATGACCTCATTCCGAGTTATAACGAAGAAGTTATGAGATCGTGAAGTAACCGTCTCAGAATAAGTTAACACTTAGAATTTTTTTTAGAGATTAGGGCTTGGCGCCGCAGCGCCAACCATGCTTTGTAAGGTGGCGCTGCAGCGCTAGACCGGGGAGTTCCATACTGGAAACTGGCACCGCAGTACGAGTTATACTACAGAAAGTGACGCCATGGCGCGAGCATGAGCAAGGAGGGTGGCGCCGCAGCGCCAACCCAGGATGTCCAACACTGCAGAATGG
This sequence comes from Panax japonicus, assembly GCA_020205505.1. NCBI lineage: Eukaryota > Viridiplantae > Streptophyta > Magnoliopsida > Apiales > Araliaceae > Panax > Panax japonicus. The sequence continues at coordinate 30,136,480 of CM035093.1, read as the reverse complement.
TGCTGCAGCATGAGAAACAAGAAGGGGACTAGCGTCGCAGTACCGGTGCAGGGTAAAGCCCAGTAATGAGCTTTTAATTGCTCAAAACCTAGGAAAAGTGTACCGAAAGCTAATGAACGTGTAGTTCATCGAATTTAACACTTAATTAAGTGTTTTAAACCTTTAATGAAGGTTGAACGGAAAGATTAAATGAGATTAAAAGATAAAGAATGTAAACGCGGGTTACAGAACTGATATTCGGGGACCGTAGTTGCGATAAACGAACGTGGAGGATTACTATGATTGTGATTCCCTAGACGTTGAGTGACGATGGTAATGAATAGCATTTCGATGTTATGTGGTGGTAATGAGAGATAAGTGTAAAGCGTATAGACGCTGTGAACGCAGCGTTGTTGTGATGAATGATCGGTCTTAGCATACATCAAACCGTATAGATTTGACATTAAGAAATAATAATGAACATGGGGTTCATGTAATGGATAACGAAAGTATTAAGTAAGATATGATTTATCAAGAAAGCTGTAATGAACGGTAATAAGATTAATGAAAGCCCAATGTGATTCGGATGGATAATGTTAGAATAAAATGTAAGCGTTAAACACTTTAACCGACGCGAAGGTTGAGTGTACGCGAATATTAAACGGGCAGAACCTACACCCCGTGTATGGTTTGACCGTAAGATAATGAAGACCAATAATTAAACCTGTGAACGGTGAAGAATTGAATTAAAGACAAGTACATTTAACGTAAAGAAGTCGAGTTAATGATTAACTTGAATGATCGTTCAGAGTATACAAAAGACTGTATGACTTGGACGATAAAGAATGAATCCTGAGGTATGACATTTAGTTGCCAGAAAGCCATAAGGAATAAAAAATTGACTTAACGAACATTATAGTTTAATGGTTCGGATAAGTTACGATAAGTTAGGTTGTAGTACAATCATAACCTTTGATGGTTGACATATGGGAGCTGGGCTAAACAATTCCTTCAGAGAGGGAAGGTATATACGAAATTGGCAACCGATCTAACTCACTGTGATGGCAGTGTAGACGAGACGTGAACTTATTTGTTGGTTATTTGTGGGAAACCACTCAGAGTACCATATGGACTACTAGTAGAGAAGCGTTGTGTGCTGAGTCCTAGAGAAGTTATAAAAAGAAGATAAGAATGCAAATCATCAAAGATGATGAACGTATTAAGTAAGACATCTCCGTATGTCATGAAGCCGTAAACCGGTAAAGGAAGTTGTCATGTAAACTTAGGTTGAAAGAACGCGAACCCTAAGATGTAAAGTTAAGTAAACAAATGCATAAGTCAAATATACATGACTAATTGGTGTATGTATTCCTTATGTGTTATATAGAAATTGGAATGAGCAGTTCAACGTAAGCTGTAGCTGTGCGTAAGGCAAGTTTCCTAACTTCATTCATATTCTAAATGAATGCTAGTTTCTAAAATTTCTCAGATGTTGAACTTGAGAAGTCATGTCTATGTGCAAATGTGTGATATTTGTACAAGGTGGTAGAATGTATGAGGCTTTGTGCCACAATTTGAACACTTCGGTGTTTCTGTGAGATGAACTGTTCTGTGATTAAACTGTTCAATATGAGAATGTTCTGTTTATACATGACCCGTTATTGTTAAGTCTGTGCTAATGATTCTAGCAAGACAGAATGTGTATGGAAAAGGTAGAAGAATGAAAGTATTTCAAAGCGAATGTGACTAATGTTTTAAAATGATAAGAATCGGGGTTATTCCTATTATTCAAGCTGCTTCATAACTTTTGTTCGGTTATTGAAGTCTTAAAAGAATGTTTAAATTCTTGAAGTTGTTTGTTCAACTGTTATGATTTGCTGGGCAATTGAATGCTCACACTTGCTTTAAATGAAAACATTTTCAGCGTAGAATGTTAGAAGAACTTAAGGATCCCGTAAAGATCAAGCTGATTGGTATCCAGAAGAAATGCCATTCAGTATATGAGTGAGCGTGAGGATCAAGCGAAGACTTGTAATGTAGAATAATGTAATTAAACTATAGAATAGTTTAATAAACAGTTATGTATCCTTGGTGGTGGATGAAAGTCACTTGTGTAAGATGAAAAGAATAATGTAATTAATATTATTTGTAATGAAAGAGGTTATAAGGTTTTAGAACCTGAGAATTGAGAATGTATGTTGTTATATTTCAGAATATAATGATATATGTTTGGAAAGAAGTGGAACCGTGACGTACGGAATCCGGGTATGAAGATAGACCAGATTTTGAGGCATTACAAGATTGTTGTTCTTGTTTCAAAGCAGGTATTCTTTTAATTTTAGCACCAACAATTATCTTTTCCATATATTGATCCCGAGTTTGACTGAAACTACATTCTAAAATTTTAAAGGTAAGTGTAAATTCATTTCCTTGTGGTTGTTATTCTGTTACAGGAACACTGTCTTGTTGATTTGTTGCATAGGTGGCAGGATGGAAGACTTCTTGTCCATATAAGTTGTGTAATAAGGTAAAGATTGGCGATTTTCATCAATTTCGTCAACTTTAAGATGCTAATGTGTCCTTAGTCTTGTTCATATATGAATGTGTCCCTAGTCTTCTTGTTCATATATGAATGTGTCCCTAGTCTTGTCCCTCATGTATTCATTGATGTGAGCAGTGTTAAAGCTTTGTGCATCCTGTGTTTGTTTCTGACTCAGATTTGGATATCTGGGCATTTTTTTGGTATTCTACTTGAATTTTAAATGTGGTATATTTTCCTATTGTATTTTTTCAGATAGCTGAAAGGCGCCTTAAAACAACCATATTAGAATTAGAGGTTTTTCTAACTTTTCTTGTACGTATCTCATGTTGTGGTTTCATTCTTCTTTTTTCTTTTCGACCTTCCTTCTTCTTCAATCCCTTGACATTTTCCATTCGATTGTTAACCTTGTTTTCAAGCACTTTGTCAGTTTCAACTTCCTTACCCATTGTAAAATTTTCAAGTTTCTTGCTACATTCATTTATCATCTTTTCTATGAAAATACGTGAATCTTTGTTCATTGAAGCTTGATATGTTATTCATAGGAGTTGTGATTGGACCCTTCTAATCCAATCTTTTGCATCTTCATCTTCATTTGGCTTCTCTTCATCTAATACAACCCGACTCTTTACAACACTTGTAAGTCTATTGTAAATGTATTTCTCCGGAATTTTTGTCACATTTAGCCGACTAAATACTCTCAATATATGACAACACAACAGCCCCTCACTTTCAAACTTTTTGCAACTACAAGTCACCTCTTCATTATTAGTGTTACAAAACACCTTATATTCTTTCTCCTTTTTTTTTTCAATATGGAGAAACAATATATGCACAAGTGTCTTGTATGTCATCCTTCACTATAAACGAATCAACACAACCATACTCCTCTTTAAATAGATGAAAAAAAATTTAGGAGTGTACCTTTTTGATAATTGTCTTAGTATTGGAAACTTGGAGAAACCTTATGAAATGACATTTTCTCTCATTTTAAACTCGACCTCTAGCTCCTTATTTCGCTTTTGGTTTACCACCCTATCAAAATGTTTGAAAAAATCACCGATGCTCAAAGTGCTTTTCAAATAATCTTTCAAATCACTGTTTAAACTTTCAGACATTTGTGTGCTTTGGATGTCCGATGTGAATGAATTTTTCATATACGCCTTAGTCCATTTCTCTTTTTTTTCGTATATGCGAGTCAACCAACTATTCTCCATTAAATTATAATCATCAAGCATTTTCTTCCATTTACTCTCAAATTCCTCTTCATCTTCATATTCGTACATGCACTTATTAAAATCTATCATAAATGGAGACTTATTCCTCATGTAACAACTAAGATGTTTCAATGCATTTTGTCTAATGTGCCAAGTACATAATCCATGAGATACTTTTGGCCATTCACTCTCTAAAGCACTTGCCATAGTAGCGTCTTAATCTGTAAAAATTGAACGAGGCTCCTTTTCGCCATGTGCATTCATAAGTGTTAAAAAGCCACTTGAAAGATTCAATAGTCTCATTATACAAAAGTGTAGCCCCAAAAATCACTATCTGTCTATGATGGTTATATCCGGTAAACACACCTAAGGGCCTCATTCCTTCATTAGTACCAAAAATGGTATCAAAAGTTAGCACGTCACCAAAAGCAACATAATCATCAACCATTTTTGCATCGACCCAAAATATATTAGTGACTTGATCAATACTATCAAGTTGTAGAGCATAATAAAACTTAGGATCACTCATGTTTTGCTTCTCAAAATATGTGAGAATACTGCTAAGCTCCCCGTGACCCATATCTTTTTTTTTTCTCTTAGATCTTAAGTATGATTTTTGATCTTCAATAACAAACCCAAGCTTATCCCTACCACCAGCTTCCCTGCTCAATAATTCTTGTGTTACTTTAGTAGTAAGCCCTGGATCAGAAGCTAAGTCAATTGTTAATGCATGCGCCATAGTAAGCTCTCTATGTGATCTGAGCATGTGAGCAGTAGACAGAGATTGTAACTCATGATTATTTTCTTCTACAAAATCTTTCACTATATATTTCTTTCTCTCTTTATCTAAAAATACTTTTAACCTTGCTTTGCAATCGGTTCTCGAGGAGTGGTGGCGAATCATGTCATCATCATCTTTCTTTCCTCTCTGTTGACCCTCTTTACAACACAAACAATTTACTAATCACAACTCCAGTTTTTCGATCCTTATTATCATACTCTTTTCTAACACCAAACCCCACCTTCTTTGAGTAGTCTTTCCAAAATTGAAATACACCATCTACTGTGTCAAACTCCATACCAATCTTAGGTATCCAATCTTGCTCCCCATCTATCATTGGAGGACTATCATCAAGTGTGCCAATAGAGGTATCCATGTTAAAAATAGTACCTGCTGTTGGTTATGCTCCAAAATCTTATGGTTTTTGCAAAGTCCCACATTGGTTATTTTAGGAACTCTCATGGTGCATATTAGTACTTGTTATTATGGGCTTAGTAACATGGTTGAGGAAATAGGGATGGGCTCGCGCACATGAGGACGACTAAGGAATTGGGCTAAGCTAAGCTTGGTTCTCGGACTTTCGGTCAGAAAACCTTAGTGCGTGTGTGCACACGATACGCCTGCGCAGGGCGGGGGGGGGGGGGTGGTAATCCAAAAAATTGTGCTTCGCGAGTGCACCCAAGAAGCCCACTATTTTGGTTAAATCCCTAATGTAACGCCCCCAAAATAGGACCATTCCATCCAACCCATTCTGAGTCGCCAAATACATGGTACAGAAATAACTACAACTTTATTATTACAACATATAAACTGTGAGTTTAAATAAAGATATTGCCGTCTAGACAACATCCATACGCAAATAAATCCCCATAATAATTATTGATACATTATTTTACAAAAATGGTGAGGACTACTAAACAACTCTCTCTAGAACCTTCATTCCATACCCCGACTAATACTCGCTACATTCTCGCCTCCTAAGAAGAAAAATGGATCAAAAAGGAAAAGAGTGAGCTCAACTAGCCCAGTAAAGAATATTATGACTAAGATAATATACAACAAATTATCGTTGGTCTTCAACAGGGAAAAATCTAATAGAATACAATAGAGAACCAGTTTTAAATCAACAACTGCAGCGGAAACAACAATTCATTAGAATAGTTAAGTAGAGAATGCAAACTACTATCTTCTATATATGAATTTAAAAGTTCATCGTCGATATTTTATCCCTGTAACATCAATTAATATATATCTGGAATCAAATATTTATCTTTACACTACAGGCCAAAGATATTTATCAGTTGGTCATGTTCATCTAAACACATGTTCATCTTTGCACTACGGGCCAAAGATATTAATCAGAAATCATTCATATTTGCACTACAGGTCAAAGATATTCAGTAATATCATCATTTAGGACTGAGGATGATGAAAAATATTTTAAAGAAAACGAATCCAGTGAAGCAAAAGAACAAATATTAAGGATTCATACTTTAAACAATTCCCATTCAAAAATACTTCATAAATAACCAGAGTGGGATAAAATTCAAGAATGATCAAAATATAGATCCAATCAAAGATAGTATCCAGAATAGATATTTTGAACAAAAAGAAGAATTTTATTTTTCGGTGAATAGTGCCGTATTCGTGAGTAGTGCCGTATACGTGAATAGTAACTCCGATACCAAAAGATAGAAATTTCATAAAAAACATCATCATGCTTCGTGAATAGTACTCGTAAATAGTAACTCGTGAATAGTAACTCATGAATAATAACTCGTGAATAGTAACCCATGAATAGTAACCCCGACATGAAAAAATTTCAAATTTGATAAAAATTTCCAACCAATAATTCGGCATAATGATATTGAAGAAATAATATCATTTTTGAATAAAATAACATCCCTTACCTCGAAAGACAGTACTTCTAGTTGAAACACTGGATATAGGCTATGACTTGAACTTACACCGTATAGCAATACTCAAAGTATACTCAAAATACTCACAAGAATACGCTCGATAATATATAGAGAGAAAACTTCAGTTTCTGGTGTGATTTTCAATTCTAATCTAAGTACCCTATTTATAGGAAATTGCTTAGAACACCAAAGCAGAAAATTTAATAAATTAATATTAATTATTTTCCACATCTTCCTACGCATCCATGAACCTGAACTCAGCTATCCTAACACATGTTAAATGAGTCCCAAGCATATAAAAAAACTTTTTTCTTAAAAAAACATAATTAAAACTTTCAAAAATCAATTATTTCGGAGCTTCAGAACTTCAATAATTCACAATAAATAGCCCTTTTGTTAGAAAATTAGAATCTGGCGAGTTTTTATAGAAAATTCAATTCTCTAGAACTTTGCAGAAGAAAGTTTTTCCAAATTCCAAACAGAAATTGACCGAAATCCACAAACGGCCGATTTTACAGGCTATAATCAAATTTCAGTCAAGAAATGGGGTCCACCGACACATAACATATGCTTTAAATATTTTTGGTAACAAAAATACTCCTCCACATATACTCATATATCCCACATTCATTATAAAAATATCACCATTATTATATTATTAAAATATAATAATATATTTAAATGAATTATTTTATCAGAAAAAGATAAAATTTCAATTTTCAACAATTGTCACATTAAAAAATTTTCTCCATTTATATCCACATAAAATCAATATTTTCCTCATCATATGAATCAATAATTAATTATTCACAAATAATATTACAGAATCACAATATTGACAGCCAGGTAGTTCCCAGGAAAGAAGGGGCTTTCTAATAAGAATTTCTCCTTACTGGCGCGCAATTAGGTGACCAAACCTCTCCTTAGATAGAACTTTCTAGACATTGCCAATAATGTTATCTAATAATATTATTCAGATAATATGAATTATTGCTTCGATAATGAAAAATACTGTGTAGTGACAATTATTGAAATAACAGTAATATAAAAAAAATCAACGCAGCAATTATTGAATCAATAAAATAAAATACTGAACAGTAATTACTGTAACAATTATTGAGTAGTGCCTTCTTACGTAAGAATCAATAATTGGTGCAATACCGTGTGCTACTGTGCAACAACATGTATTACTGTGTTTTAACTACCGGGTATTCCAACAGTGTTAACGGTAACAACTACGCCGTTATTTTTTAACAACTTATACTTGTCGTTTCCTTTATCCAATCGCTTTCCGTTATGGGGCCCACAAAAGACTGCGCCATCGTACGAATATTTTCCGACAGTACGAATATTCCCCGACAACAATGAATATTTTATAACCACTTGCTTATTTTGAAATATTTGCGTATTTTACTCATAACTATCCACATTAATCAAATCAACCCTTACTATTTCAAAATAATAAATAGAGAAAATTAAATTTCATTAATAATAAGTTGGGGTCTTACAACCTCCCCTCCTTATGAAATTTCATCCTCGAAATTGACGTACGTACCTGGTGTTTCGAAAAGATGAGAATACCTCGCTTTCATTTCCATTTCCAACTCCCAGGTCATTTCCTCAATAGCATGGTTTCTCTACAAAACTTTAACTTGTGGTATAACCTCGGTACATAGGACATGTTCTTTCCTATCCAAGATCTTGATAGGTACCTCCTCGTACGTTAAGTCTTCGGCTATCTCGTTCGGTTCTAACTCAATGACGTGGTTCGGGTTGTCCACATATTTACGTAACATCGATACGTGAAAAATGTTATGAACACGCGTCATACTTGGCAGTAAAACGAGTCTATAGACCACAGTTCCTATTCGATCGAGAATTTCAAATGGATTAATAAATCGAAGGTTTGAGCTTTCCTCACCTCATCGATTCTCGCTTTTGAAATAACAACTTCTTGCACCTCATTTTTCAAATTCATCAGCTCCGGTGTGTAGCTTGAACAACTTTAACTTTATCGATTAAAGTCGATTATACTCGTATATCATCACGTGGGTACCTAGAGTTTTCATCTCCATCTCTATTATTTGTAAATTATACGAAATGAGTCTTTGACAATATCGTACTCGTACTTGTATACGATCTTCTACTCAACACGCCAGCTACCACGTTCGCTTTTCCAGGATGGCATGGTCAGAACATGTGCTGAAATGAGTCTCCTCTTGAGTTCTTCGAAGCTCTTCCCACATTCCTTGCTCCATTCGAACTTTGTATCTCCAGGAGTCAGCTGCGTTAATGGAATAACGATTCGAGAATATCCTTCAACGAATCTCCGATAATAACCAACTAAGCCTAGAAAGCTACGTATTTCGATTACCGACTTAGGTTGTTCTCAACTGTGACTCATATCCCAACCTTGGATAGCACGTTACAATGACACCTATCAGTTTACTATCGCACGAATATTGTCCCCTACGGAGAGTCTGGCTTCGATGCATTCCACAAAGGAAGTCACCAGATAAAGGCTCAGGTACCAAATTCTATAGTTGAATTTTTAACTCCTGAAGTTCAATAGGAGCCATTCGATATGAGATTTTAGAAATGAGTTTTGTACCGGGTTCAAAGTCGATACAAAATTTAATATCAGACTTTGGGAGTAAGCCAAGAAATTCTTCAGGAAATACGTCAGGAAAAATCAATAACAACAGGAATATTATTCAAATCTGATGTGTCTTTATTCAAATCCATAACATGGACTAAGAAAACTTGACATCCGTAATAAACGAATGACCTCATGGCTTGATATGAAAATGTTTGACTACAATGGTTTGATTGCTTGAATTCGAATAACATGCTGCTTAAGAATATGAAAACTAACAACCTTACGAAAACAATCAATTTTGGCATGATGAGTAGTTAACCAATCAATCCCTAAAATCACATCAAAAGCAAGTATCTTTAAAGAGATAAGGTCAACAGGTAAGGTGATGGTGCCAACTTGAATCAAACAAGATTTATAAACAGTGGATGTGATGAAAGTTTCTCCTAACGGAGTTTCCACAGATAGGTCAAAGTCTAATTTCTCCGGAGTCAAGTTTAAACGTTGAGCGCAAGCAAGAGAGATAAAAGAATGGGTCGAACCGGTACCTAGTAAGGTATAAACTTCGCAAGAATTTATAATTAACTAACCCATGCTAACTTCGTTCGTGTTCCACGCATTTTGACCGGTCACGACAAACGCTCTTCCAGGAACTGTTGACTTTGACTTTTTTGGGACATCCTTTTGAGTCATCATTCACGTTGGACTGGGTTTCGATACCGTACAATCTCGAGCGATATATCCTTCTTTTCTACAATTATAGCATACCTTAAACTGTCGTGGGCAGTTTGGGCTGATATGTCCCTCTTTCCCGCATTTGTAACATACGATCGGTGGTCTTTCTCCTCCCTTAGAACCAGTTGCTACTGGCGCTGCCGTCTTCACATGGTCGTTATTGAATCTCCTCTTTTTAAAATCTCCTCCCGACTCGCTTCTTCTATTTTTATGGCCACGATTACCACCAGAGTGGTTACCGCCTTTGCCCGTATTCTTCTTTCTCCGCTGGTTATCGTTATTCTGATGACTGCTATCTTCGGTATGATCCTGGTTATGGTCCCTCGGTTGAACGTACTCGTTATCTCGCTCTAACAACTGAGCCCTGTTGACAACATCTGAATAGAGAGAAAATTTATGAGAAATGAGATACTGACGTATGCCGGGTTTCAAACCTCTCAGAAACATTCACGTCATACGTTCCTCATTCTCCACCAAATGAGGTGCAAACCTGGATAACTCTGCGAACTTCACCTCGTATTGGGACACCGTCATGTTATTCTGCTCCAGTCTAATAAACTCCACTTCCTTCATATGACGAATACTTTCAGGGAAGTACTTGTCATTAAACTGTTTCTGAAACGTCTCCCATGACATGCTGAGTGCAGCTGGATGGGTACGTTTCACAGATTCCCACCAGTAATCTGCCTCGTTACGGAACATAAAAGTAGCGAATGGAACTTTCTGTTACTCCGTGCATCCCAAGACATCGAATATCTTGGTAATTTGTTTGACCCACGTCTTCGCCTTAATCGGATCCATCTTTTCCCAGAATTCTGGTGGTCCCAACTCTTTGAACTGCTTGGCTGTGACCACCCGTGAATTGCTATCATTTCCTCCTGTATTTTGAACACGAGTCTCCCTCGTCTGATTTTACATGAACTGCAAAAAGCTTCTAAACATCCCTCGTTCATCATCTGCTCAGTGGAGTTGTTCTCAGGAGGAACATTGCCAGCCTGTTGTACGTTCTCCTCGTTGGTGAGTACAGGCGTCTCCACGGTCTCATTTACTCCACTGTTAATATTCTCAGTCGACATTCTCAAATACTGTCATAAAATAAAGGTTAATTAAGGAAATCAATATATCACATAATATCCCTATATACTAACCAACTAACAAATAATTTTAGGTAGGACACACTAGCGAAGGATTTACTCGTCTTTCCCCTCCTAGTTCTATTCCCCGATCTCCACCAGAGATCATATCCCTAAACTCTGATACCAACTGTGACTCCCCCAAAATAGGTCCATTCCATCCAACCCATTCTGAGTCGCCAAATACATGGTACAGAAATAACTACAACTTTATTATTACAACATATAAACTGTGAGTTTAAATACAGATATTACTGTCTAGACAACATCCACACGCAAATAAATCTCCATCATAATTATTGATACATTATTTTACAAAAATGGTGAGGACTACTAAACACTCTCTCTAGAACCTTCATTCCATACGCCGACTAGTACTCGTTACATTCTCGCCTCCTGAGAAGAAAAAATGGAACAAAAAGGAAAAGGGTGAGCTCAACTAGCCCAATAAAGAATATTATGACTAAGATAATATACAACAAATTATCGTTAGTCTTCAACAGGAAAAAATCTAATAGAATACAATAGAGAACCAGTTTTAAATAAACAATTACAGCGGAAACAACAATTCATTAGAAGAGTTAAGTAGAGAATGCAAACTACTATCTTCTATATATGAATTTAAAAGTTAATCGTCGATATTTTATCCCTGTAACATCAATCAATATATATCTGGAATCAAATATTCATCTTTACACTACAGGCCAAAGATATTCATCAGTTGGTCATGTTCATCTAAACACCTGTTCATCTTTGCACTACGGTCCAAAGATATTAATCAGAAATCATTCATCTTTGCACTACAGGCCAAAGATATTCAGTAATATCATCATTTAGGACTGAGGATGATGAAAAATATTTTAAAGAAAACGAATCCAGTGAAGCAAAAGAACAAATATTAAGAATTCGTACTTTAAACAATTCCCAATCAAAAATACTTCATAAATAACCAGAGTGGGGTAAAATTCAAGAATGATCATAACATAGATCCAATCAAAGATAGTATCCAGAATAGATATTTTGGACAAAAAGAAGAATTTTATTTTTCGGTGAATAGTGCCGTATTCGTGAATAATACTATATACGTGAATAGTAACTCCGACACCAAAAGATAGAAATTTCACAAAAAACATCATCATTCTTCGTGAATAGTACTCGTAAATAGTAACTCATGAATAGTAACTCATGAATAGTAACTCGTGAATAGTAACTCATGAATAGTAACCCCGACATGAAAAAGTTTCAAATTTGATAAAAATTTCCAACCAATAATTCGGCATAATGATATTGAAGAAATAATATCATTTTTGAATAAAATAACATCTCTTACCTCGAAAGACAGTACTTCTAGTTGAAACACCGGATATAGGCTATGACTTGAACTTGCACCGTATAGCAATACTCAAAGTATACTCAAAATACTCACAAGAATACGCTCAATAATATAGAGAGAAAACTTCAGTTTCTGGTGTGATTTTCAATTCTAATCTAAGCACTCTATTTATAGGAAATTGCTTAGAATACCAAAGCAGAAAATTTAATAAATTAATATTAATTATTTTCCACATCTTCCTACGCATCCATGAACCTTAACTCAGCCATCCTAACACATGTTAAATGAGTCCCAAGCATGTAAAAAAACGTTTTTCTTAAAAAAAACTTAATTAAAACTTCCAAAAATCAATTATTTCGGAGCTTCAGAACCTCAATAATTCACAATAAATAGCCCTTTTGTCAGAAAATTTGAATCTGGCAAGTTTTTATAGGAAATTCAATTCTCTACAACTTTTCAGAAGAAAGTTTTTCCAAATTCCAAACAGAAATTGACCGAAATCCACAAACGGGCGATTTTATAGACTATAATCAAATTTCAGTCAAGAAATGGGGTCCACCGACACATAAAACATGCTTTAAATATTTTTGGTAATAAAAATACTCCTCCTCCACATATACTCATATATCCCACATTCATTGTAAAAATATCACCATTATTATATTATTAAAATATAATAATATATTTAAATGAATTATTTTATCAGAAAAAGATAAAATTTTAATTTTCAACAATTGTCACATTAAAAAATTTTCTCCATCTATATCCACATAAAATCAATATTTTTCTCATCATATGAATCAATAATTAATTATTCACAAATAATATTACAGAATCACAATATTTACAACCAAGCAGTTCCCAGGAAAGAGGGGACTTTCCAATAAAAATTTCTCCTTACTGGCGCGCAATTAGGTGACCAAAACTCTCCTTAGACAGAACTTTCTAGACATTGCCAATAATGTTATCTAATAATATTATTCAGATAATATGAATTATTGCTTCGATAATGAAAAATACTATGTAGTGACAATTATTGAAATAACAGTAATATAAAAAAAATTAACGCAGCAATTATTGAATCAATAAAATAAAATACTGAACAATAATTACTGTAACAATTATTGAGTAGTGCCTTCTTACGTAAGAATCAATAATTGGTGCAATATCTTGTGCTACTGTGCAACAACGCGTATTACTGTGTTTTAACTACCGGGTATTCCAACAGTGTTAAATGTAACAACTACGTCGTTATTTTTAAACAACTTATACTTGTCGTTTCCTTTATCCAATCGCTTTCCGTTATGGGGCCCACAAAAGACTGCGTCATCGTACGAATATTCCCCGACAGTACGAATATTCCACGACCAAACGAATATTCCCCGACAACAATGAATATTTTATAACCACTTGCTTATTTTGAAATATTTGCGTATTTTACCCATAACTATCCACATTAATCAAATCAACCCTTACTATTTCAAAATAATAAATAGAGAAAATTAAATTTCATTAATAATAAGTTGGGGTCTTACATCTAATTTCTTTTGTCTAGCTTTAATGCCCTAGCCGGTATTAGTTCCAACGTTCCTTTTTACGTTACTGATTCCCAACGTTCTTCTTCCCGTTGCTTTCCAACGTTCTTCTGTTTCTTCTCTGCATATATATAACAGTGTCTTATGTTATTTTCTCTTACAGTTTTATAACACAAAACAATCGCACAAACAGTCTTCCTTCTCTTTATTTCTGTTCTGTTCATGTATTCTGGGCAATCCACAAAGACAGGTCCATAGTCTTCTTCTGCGAGTACACGCAATCGAAGGCTTACCGTTGAATCCTGGAGGGTGAACGCCATTGGAGCCCAACTTTATCAAGGTTTATAACCAGTGAGGGCGGAATCACTTTTTAGGACAGTAGCTTTGCTACGCCTCGGCTTCTTTCACATAACAGCTAAATTGTTCAAATTTTGTTCGACTATTAGTCTTGTTAATACTGCTCTTTCTACTGCTATTTCTCCAACAATCTAAAAAGTGATTCGGTTATTAACAAGATGATGAAATCTGCTTTAGACTTGTCTAAAATTGAACGTTTTGATGGCTCTAATTTTAAAAGATGGTCTGAAGATATATTTTTTTATTTGGAGACCATGAATTTGGAATATGTGTTGTATGTGGATGCTCCTGCTGTTATTGTTAATGATGTTATTCCTGCTGCTATTAAAATTGTTGAACACTCTGATTCTGATAAATCTGTAAAAAGAGATTATGTTAAGGATAATCGTTTGTGTCATCAATATTTGTTACACTATTTGTCCAATTCTCTGTTTGAGATATATTATCCGTATGAAAGTGCTAAGAAGATTTGGGAAGCTTTAAAATCTAAGTATGCGGTTGAAAACTCTGAACTTAAGAAATATGTTGCGTCAAAATTTCTAGATTTTAAGATGCAAGATGGAAAATCTGTTATAGATCAAGTTCATACATACCAAACAATTGTGGGGGAAGTCATTGGGGAAGGAATGAAAATATGTGAGAATTTCCAAGTTGCTGTACTTATCGAAAAGTTACCACCCTCGTGGAAAGTTTATAAGATGAACCTTAAACATGAAACTAAGGATTTCACTATGCAGGAATTAGTAGCTCACATCCATATTGAAAAACAAAACAGGGCTAAAGAAAGGGGAGACGTAGTTCCAAATCAAACAGTTAAAGCTAATCTCGTAGAACAAAAGCCACAATGGAAGAGCCAAAATTATCAGTCCAAAAACCACATAGGGAAAAATAAAAAATCAATGGGAAGAAAGGATAATAGGTTTAACCATTCAAATCAAATTCAGAAACCTTTTACTAAAGGTCCTTGATTCGTATGTGGCAAACCTGGCCATATTGCTATGAAGTGTCACTTTCGCAAGGGGCAAGATAACAAAAATAAATTCTCAGCCTAAGTCCCAAGCGAACTTAGTTGAATCCGATGATGTTATTGTTGCAGTTGTCTCGGAAGTAAACCTAGTTGACAACTTCACGGAATGGGTAGTAGACACCGGGGCCACTAGACACATTTGAGTGAATAGAGACATCATTCTCAACTACGAAAATGTGACTAATGGAGAAAAGGTTTTTATGGGGGATTCTCGAGCCACCAATGTTGCTGGAAAAGGAAAAGTCTTGCTAAAATTAACTTCTGGGAAAACAATTGCTTTACAAGATGTTCTTCATGTGCCCGTTATTCATAGAAGTCTAGTGTCCGGGTCTTTGTTGAATAAAGCTGGGATTAAACTTGTGTTTGAATCTGATAAACTGATACTTACTCGTAATGGGTAATTTGTTGGGAAATATTTTTGTAATGGGGGTTTATTTGTACTTGATGCTTCTGCTGAATTGAATAATAAGAATTCTTCTTTTGCATATATTGTTGAATCTTTGGATATGTGGCATGCTAGATTAGGACATGTGAATGTAGCTTCTATTAAAAAGTTGAAACAACTTGAACTTATACCTAATCTTGCAAATACCGAGTTTAATAAATGTAAAATTTGTGTAGAAGCAAAACATGCTAAGAAACCTTTTAAAAGTGTTGAAAGACAAACTAAACTACTTGAGTTAATTCACAATGATCTAGCTGATTTTAAAAATACTTTGATTAGAGGTTGTAAGAAATATTATATTTCTTTTGTGGATGATATGTCTAGATATACTCGAATTTATCTACTTTCCTCTAAAGATTAAGTGGAAGAAATGTTTATTAAATATAAAGAATAAGTTGAAAATCAGTTAGAAAGAAAAATTAAAAGACTTAGATCTGATCGTGGAGGTGAATATGATTCAGGAAGTCCTAAAAAATTTTGTGAACTAAATGGAATAATACATGAAACTTCTCCTCATTATTCTCCTCATTCTAATGGAGTTGCAGAAAGGAAAAATAGAACACTTAAAGATATGATGAATGTTATGTTAATTAGTTCTGGTTTACCTTCTAATATGTGGGGAGAAGCTTACCTTTCTGCAAATCATATTTTAAATAGAGTTCCACATAAAAAGATAGACTCTACACCATATCATTTATGGAAGAAATATGCACCTAATTTGGGGTATCTTAAAGTGTGGGGGTGTCTAGCTAAAGTAGCTATACCAGAATTTAAAAGGAATAAAATTGGACCTAAAATAATGGATTGCATTTTTATTGGGTATGCTTCTAATAGTGCTGCTTATAGATTTTTGGTAATTAAAGATGTAACTAATAATTATCAAAATAATTAAATTTTGGAAACAAATGATGCAGAATTTTTTGAAAATATATTTCCAATGAAACTAAGAGATGAGGGCAATCCTTCTTCTAGTGAACCTCTTAAAAGAAAAGATAAAGAACCTATACCTGCATCTACTAGAAGTAAAAGGCAACGTTTTGAGAAAACTTTTGGTCCAGATTTTATAACTGCTTTTATAACTGAAGATGACCCTAAAACTTACGAAGAAGCAATGAAATCAATTGATGCATATTTTTGGAAGGATGCTATCAATAGTGAACTAGAATCTATTATGTCTAACCATACACGGGAACTAGTTAATTTGCCTAGAGGATGTAAACCTATTGGATGTAAATGGGTGTTTAAAAAGAAGTTAAAAGCTGATGGGTCTATTGATAAATTTAAGGCAAGACTTGTAGCAAAATGGTTTACTCAAAAGGAAGGTTTTGATTATTTTGACACTTACTCATCAGTGACTAAAATAGCAACTATAAGAATTTTAATTTTTTTGGCTTCTATTCATAAATTGATAATCCACCAAATGGACGTTAAAATTACTTTTTTGAATGGAGAGTTAAATGAAGAAATTTATATGTGTCAACCTAAAGGTTTTGTTGTTCCAGGTGAAGAACATAAAGTGTGTAGACTTGTAAAATCTTTGTATGGTTTGAAATAAGCGCCAAAACAATGGAATGACAAATTTAATAAAACTCTCTTGTCTAATAATTTTGTGACAAATGAATCTGATAGTTGTGTCTATAGTAGATTCAATGGAAATTGTGGTGTGATTATTTGTTTATATGTGATGACTTGCTAATATTTGGCACTGATGAGAAAGTTGTGAAAACTACTAAAGATTTTTTATCTTCTTAATTTGATATGAAAGATTTAGGAGAAGCAGATTTGATTCTTGGCATGAAAATAAATAAACATGCAAATGGTTTAATTTTATCACAGTCTCATTATGTGGAAAATATTCTTAAGAAATTTAATTTCTTTAATGAAAAGCCATTAGGAACCACTTATGACTCTAGTGTGCGTTTAAAGAAAAATAAAGGGAATGGTATTGCACAAGTTAAATATGCTAGAATCATTGGTAGTGTAATGTATTTAATGAACTGTACTCGACCTGATATTGCATATGCCATTAGTAGACTTAGCAGATATACACATAATCCTTCACAAGAACATTGGAATGCATTGTCACGGCTAATGAGGTATTTAAAAGGAACATTTAATGTAGGTGTACATTTTATTGGTCATCCTAGTGTTTTAGAAGGATATTGTGATGCTAATTGGGTATCTGATAATGATGAAACAAACTCCACTAGTGGTTATGTGTTTACTTTAGGCGGAGGAGCTGTTTCTTGGAAATCTGCTAAACAAACTTGTACTGCTAAATCTACTATGGAATCTGAATTTATTACTTTAGAATTGGCAGGTACAGAAGCAGAGTGGATAAGGAATTTATTGGCTGATATACCATTGTGGTATAAGCCAATTCCTTCTATTTCTCTGCATTGTGATTCTCAAGCAGCTATTAGCAGGGCAATGAACCATGTTTATAATGAAAAATAGAGACATATTCGCTTGAGGCATAACATTGTACGAGGATTGATTAGTAACGGGGTTATTTCCATGGAATTTGTGAGGTCTGAAAAGAACCTAGCGTATCCGCTTACTAAGGGATTGAATAAAAAGTTAGTCCAAGAAGCATCCAGAGGGATGGGACTATTGCCAATATCTTGAGTAAATAATATATGATGGAAATCCAACCCATGTGATTGGAGATCCCATGAATTGGGTTCAATGGGTAACAACAAGTCATGTAATTATTTAATTAAAGCACTACAATTATTTATATTTCTCCCTGTATGTATATGGTGCTTACTGACAAATTGTGATAGGATAAATCATTTAGATTCTTAATGAAACTTATAGCCCTAAAGGGTGGTGTATGTCAGTATACACTTGATGGGTTCACCTATATAAAGGTGGAAGTGTAGGCCGCTTCCTATGAGAGTCTTTGGCAAACTCTCTAGAGCCTTTATGAAAATCTGGGATATGGCGCATGGCCTAGAACGCGCCCAACCGTGGACTTGTGTGGATTCAGGATTTAAGATATATGTGCAAGCTCAATTGATTGTATCACAGATAATGGGTTCAAGAATATAATTCACCTATAATCTACAATCATGAGCTTGTTCCACTAAGTGTCGATTCAAACCCACAAGGTATCGACGTTATGTATCTAAAATCCATTGCCCTTCTTACTTCCTTTTAATTTTTCTCTCTTTGATAATTTTGGATCATGTGGGGGATTGTTGGTTATGCTCCAAAATCTTATGGTTTTTGCAAAGTCCCACACATTGGTTATTTTAGGAACTCTCATGGTGCATATTAGTACTTGTTGTTATGAGCTTAGTAACATGGTTGAGGAAATAAGGATGGGCTCGCGCACATAAGGACGACTAAGGAATTGGGCTAAGCTAAGCTTGGTTCTCGGACTTTCGGTCAGAAAACCTTAGTGCGTGTGTGCGCGCGATATGCCCGCGCAGGGGGGTGCCAATCCAGAAAATTGTGCTTCGCGGGTGCACCCAAGTAGCCCACTGTTTTGGTTAAATCCCTAATTTCTTTTGTCTAGCTTTAATGCCCTAGCCTAGCCGGGTTTTCCCCAAAACGTAAAAACCTTATTAGTTCCAACGTTCCTTTTTACGTTACTGATTCCCAACGTTCTTCTTCCCGTTGCTTTCCAACGTTCTTCTGTTTCTTCTCTGTATATATATAACAGTGTCTTATGTTCTTTTCTCTTATAGTTTTATAACACAAAACAATCGCACAAATAGTCTTCCTTCTCTTTATTTCTGTTCTGTTCATGTATTCTGGGCAATCCACAAAGACAGGTCCATAGTCTTCTTCTGCGAGTACACACAATCGAAGGCTTGCCGTTGAATCCTGGAGGGTGAACGCCATTGGAGCTCAACTGTACCAATGTTTATAACTAGTGAGGGCAGAATCACTTTTTAGGACATTAGCTTTGCTACGCCTCGGCTTCTTTCACATAACAGCTAAGTTGTTCCAATTTTGTTCGACTATCAGTCTTGTTAATACTGCTCTTTCTACTGCTATTTCTCCAACACTTGCAAAAGACAACCAAATAAAAAAGATTTGTTAAAATATTTTATGGATACAAACAAAAATAATATTGAACTATTCGACTACAGAGTGACAATTATATTATGTTATCACAGACATTGCACCGAATAAATCTACCCCACCACATTCCCTACCTGATTCAGGTTATTGTGCATTTCTTTATACCCAAAAGGGAATTATTAAATCCATCATAAAATGAGCTTATTAATCACAAAATATAAACTATGGAATTAAATGATAGAACTAAATAATGGATAATTTAAAATTGCTAAACTAGTACAAACAACCATATTCCATCCAATATTATCCTAAATAGTCCAGTCCAATCCCCATTAGAATCCTTCAAACAAACATACATAATTAATACTCAAGTCAAAAATATTCATAGGCTAGGGCGAAGACAATCACACCAGACACTGACATGAACACAAAATTTCAGCTTTCTGCGCCTGCAACATTAATAAAACTGAATGAATATATAATTATATATCTCACTTGATTATAATAAAACCAATGACATGATTCTTTTCTTTTCCGGGACATTACTGATATATTCACTTGTAGGATATGACATAACATTAACAGTTTTTATACAACATAGACAAATCAAACCATGAAGTCCAAGGAATGGAGTAAAATAAGGAGATCCAATTTCTATCAAGAAATTCCAGTGATTAGAATTGCAATATAATTGTGCAATGTATGACAGAACATTACAGGTAATCACATCACAAGCATTGCAGCTTCTGAGGATTCATAAGGAAAATTGAATCCGCCCACTAGCAACACTTGAATGAGCAGGGGGGAAAATGTATCCAATTGAAAAAGTTTTCCTTTAAGTATTCAAACCTTTCAAATAATACTAATAAATTTTTTTTTAAAAAAGAGAGAAAAAAGAGGAGCAAATACCAATTCTGGATGTGGGTATGCAAGAAATTAGAATGCAAAGGCCAAATTTATGAGGGAAATCAGAAAATTCCAAAGGCCTCGATTGAATTGAAACGGCAGGGAAGCATGTTTTGTTGGCTGGTGATGATGGAGATGCGCAAGGCGTTTGGGCTTGGTGGTGGAGAAGGAGAGAGTGATTGGAGCGAGAAAGGAGATGAAATAGTGAGGATTTAATCTTAACCATTAGATCTATTTTAAAATATCCAACGACACAAATTAATACAGTAGTAATGACTGGTATATATTGTACCGGTCCTCCCCCAAATCCTATAATTTCGCTTAAAATGCAAGGGAAACAAAATGAAAGAAATTCTTACAAGTATAAATAATTCAAGAAGTTACAAATGGGCTTCTTAGCTAGGACTAGGAGACGAGATTGACTTAGCATGTTTGGCTTCCATGTGTTTAGTACGTCTCTAGCGTTGTTTTGAGCCTAAACGCAGTAATCAATATGTTCGACATACAAAACGCACCAAATTATAACTGTATTGTCGTACATACTATATTCTTAGAACCTTAACTTTGTATAGAATCCAAAGAATTAATTTTCTTTGTGAGCAATTGAGTTTACATGATATTAATTCAAATAGAAATTGGGTTAATGAAAGCAATATTGGAATTGGAGATTCCATGAAAGGAATCCAAGTTGAAAAAAGATTTACTTGTTAGATTGGTTGGTGACCAAGACAAGGAGATGTGATCCCTAATTTGATTAGGAGAATAAATTGTTTTTAATTCATAATAGAAATGGATTAAGAAGAGTACTATAAATAAGGCTATGAGAGAGTTTTATTTGATACATGAGAGAAGCTTGATAGCAAGAATAAATTGAAAGAATTATAGTTTGTTGTTCGTGGGTATCCGCCGCTATCTCCGTTCAATTGAAAGCTTGAAGACTTTATTTCTTGGGGTGTTTTTGGATGATGAAGTTAATTAGGTTTCTCAACCTAATTAAAAGTAAATTTATACTATATCAATTTATTGTGTAGCCTCAAGTTTTAGGACATAAAACTTGAGAGGATTATTGTAAGCCCATTATTAGTGATATAGTGAAGATTCGGAGTTTGACCCGTGGTTTTTACCTTTTAATTTTAGAGGGGTTTTCACGTAAATTTGGTGTCTTACTTGTGAATGGTTATTTGTTATTTTTTTTCATAATTGGTTTTGTTGATTTCATATTTAATTGCACAAAGTCGGAAAAGTAATTCATGGGATAAAGATTATTTTTGGCATACTTTTCCCAATAGTGGTATCAAAGCTTGGTTATTTTTGTGGTTTTCTTGTGCGAATTAAATGGAGGATTGGACAGCAGGTTTCATGATTAATCTCAAGTCTATAAATTATGCAATTTGGAAGCCAAGAATGTAGGATTTGCTTTACTGCAAGGATTTGTACGAGCCACTTGAGAACGATGGAGTTAAGCCACAAACAAGAGTGACGCGTAGTGGAACAAAATGAAAATGAAGACTATTGGTCTGATCAGATTGTGGATTGATCAAAGTGTGTTTCATCATGTTGCCACGGAAACTAAAACCTATGCTCTCTGGCAGAAATTGGAGTCCATGTATGAAAGGAAGACGGTGCAAAATAAAACTTTTTTGATTAGGAAGCTTGTGAATTTTAAATTCAAGGATGGAAATTCTGTTGCAGAACACTTGAGTGATTTTTAGAGTTTGATAAATCAGTTGAGTACGATGAAGATGGTCATTGACGATGAGATGTAGGCTTTGTTGTTGTTGAGCTCTTTACCTGATAGCTGGGAGACGTTGGTTGTATCATTGAGTAATTCCGCTCCTAATGGTACGCTGACTATGGATACAGTCAAAGATAGTTTATTCAACGAGGAAAAGAGGCGAAGAGATACTATGGTGATTAGTGCTGAGTCAAGTTTTTTTCGCACATAGTAGGGACAAAAATAAAGGGAAAAACTCTCTTGAAGATGACAAATCTAGGGGAAGGTCAAGAGATAAAAAAGAAGTAATTTGTTTTCACTGCCAGAAGTCGGGTCACATAAGATAAGAATGCAAATTTTTAAAGGAGCAGTCTAAGGAAAAAGATGAGGATAAAGATTCGATTGTGTATCTATCTGACGTTAATGTAGCCATTGTTTGTGATGATAAACCCAAGTTCCATGTTAATGATTGGATTATTGATTCGGGTGCTTCGTTTCATGTTACTTCGTGTGGTGAGATATTCAAATCCTACACTAGTGGTGATTTTGGTTATGTACAGATGAGAAACGAAAGTGCATCCAAGGTTATAGGCATTTGAGATATTTATTTAGAGACTAACAGTGGTTGCACGTTGATGCTAAGAGAAGTCAGATATGTTATGGATATTTTTCTAAATTTAATCTCTACCAATAAGCTCGTTGAGAATGGTTATAAAAGTTACTTTGGTGAAGGTTAGTGGAAGCTCACTAAAGGGTCTCTAGTGGTGACTAGAGGTATGAAGGTAAACACTCTTTACACGATGCAGGCGCAAGTGAGAGGTGTTGAAGACGGGGGAGTTTGGCAAAAAAAGGTGTGGTACAAATTAAGCCGTGTGAGATAGGAGAAAAGCCTTGCATGAGAACCACGAGAGAAAAGCTCTTCACTTTAAACGGGTACCCAAAATGAAGAACGGAAGTGATAGCTCACAGCCAGTGTACAAAGCGGTTGTGAATGAATTTAGCAAACAAAAATCTGTCAAGTTTGAGTTAGATCCTCCCATTGAGAAGAACCATGCCGACGAGACAAAGCCGATCATGAAGATAGTTGAAAATTCCAAGAAGCTTGAGTTGAGCCAAGATTTCGTTGGAATTAACTCTGAGTAAGGAGTTGTGGTTGGTGATCCCTCATCTCATGGGTTCAGAAAGGGAGATTGTTGGGTGTGAGTCCTCACCCATGAGATAGAATCCAATATAGAAAAGAATTGATTTTCTTTGTGAGCAAGTAAGTGGGTTTACTTGATATTAATTCAATTAGAAATTTGGTTAATGAAAGCAATATTGGAATTAGAGATTCCATGAAAGGAATCCAAGTTGAAAAAGGATTTACTTGTTAGATTGGTTGGTGAACAAGACAAGGAGATGTGATCCGTAATTTGATTAGGAGAATAAATTATTTCTAATCCATAATAGGAATGGATTAAGAAGAGTACTATAAATAAGGCTATGAGGGAGTCTTATTTGATACATGAGAGAAGCTTGGTAGCAAGAAGATACCAAAAGAATAAATTGAGATAATTACAGTTTGTTGTTCATGGGTATCCGCTGCCATCTCCGTAAAATTGAAAGCTTGAAAACTTTATTGCTTGGGGTGTTTTTGGGTGGTGAAGTTAATTAGGTATCTCAACCTAATTAAAGGTAAATTTTTACTATCTCAATTTATTGTGTAACCTCAAGTTTTAAGGCATAAAACTTGAGAGGATTATTGTAAGCCCATTATTAGTGATATAGTGAAGATTCGGAGTTTGACCCGTGGTTTTTACCTATTAGTTTTAGAGGGGTTTTCACGTAAATTTGGTGTCTTGCTTGTGGATGATTATTTGTTATTTTTGTTCTCATAATTGGTTTTGTTGATTTCATATTTAATTGCACAAAGTTGGAAAAGTAATTCATGGGATAAAGATTATTTTTGGCATACTTTTCCCAATATATCTCCCCCACTACGAAATAGTTTGGTAGGAGTTACATGCACTTGCGGATCTAGCAAGGGGCAGTTGCCCTTGCTGGAATTTTTTTATATAGGTATAGGGGTAGAGCAAATATGTAAATTAATAAATTTAAGGGCAAATTAATGGAAGAGTTAAATTTGGAGGGACAAAAAAAATCATAAACTAATTTTAAATACAAGAAAAACTTATTTGAAACCTATAAAAAGATATCAAAACTAGTTTATACTTTGAAATTAATTCATGGTTTTGTTTGAATACAGAAAAAATTTTGGTTTGGGACTTGGAGCATTTGGAGAATTATTCAAATTGAACTATGACAAGTAACCGAAATAAGTTTCTAAATTGTATCTAATATTTTTTATTTGAAATTCTTTTTTTTTAGTTTGGATTATGAATATTTATTACAATTTGTAAATATTATTATAATTACTTAATATTATGATTAGTTCAATTTTTTTTAATTTAACTGCAATAAAAAATAATTAAAATCCGCCCCTGTTGGGCAAATTTTTTGGATCCGCCCCTAATTACATGCGATATACCTCTAGGATATATGTCAAATTTTGGAGTTCAAAATTTTTGTGATACCAATTCATAAAATTTTCCTATCGAATATTTTTTTGTGAGTTATACGTTTATAGAAAAAACTAAGTGAGAATAGAAAATTTCATGTATAAGTTTTCTTTTTATATTGCAAGTATTCTCCATTTCTCATATATGTATATATGTTCATATATCTACACACACACACAAACATATATATATATATATATATATATATATGGGGAGCGATCCATAACATCTATATGCTATGGGACAATTATTGGCATATAGGCTCTAAACCACACGATTTAGTGATTAACGGATGGGATCTAGGTTTATAAAACACAGTCCGCTAGTAATATTAGCGGACGTACTTATTATTATTTCCAGACAATTAAGCCCTCGTATCTGACAAGAAGTTGTCGTCCGCTAGTAATACTAGCGGATATAAGTCAGTAGCTAATAAAACTGACGTCCGCTAGTATCTGACAAGAAGCTGTCGTCCGCTAGTAATACTAGCGGATATAAGTCAGTAGCTAATAAAACTGACGTCCGCTAGTAATACTAGCGGACTGGAGTCAGATTGAAAGGGTCACTTAATACGGACAACATTCTACACACACAGTCTAAAGGAGTCTCCATTCTCTCGGCGAATTTGGGGGAAATACTAACCCTAGAACGCCTATTCAATTCGTCAATGGTGAGGAGATTTGGCCTATGAAAAGACTATGTAAATCATCAATAGATACAGCTTCTCTCTCGGCATAGGCGAGTTTGGGGTCACATAATACAACTTCTCTCTCTCTCTCGGCTGAGGCGATTTTGGTGCCGCACGACCACAGTCATCTGGAAATCAACTATTGGGGTCGAATTTGCAGGTAAAGTTGTAGATTAATCTCCAAAATCTGAGATTTATGTTGATGTTCTCCATTAATTTGTTGAACCCTAGTTTCATCCTGTTTTTATAAAGAAGTAGCTAGCTATTTCTTGTTAGTATTAGCTAGAGATGAATGAAATGTATTCATTTTTGAATTTGTTCATTTTTCCTTTTTCTAAGAATTATTCTGTACTGGTTGTTTTACATGAAATTTACAATTCATCAATCAGTGAGATCTTCCATTAGAACTGAATTGGTACCATAAAAGACTTTGATTTGCCATTTATAAATTAGATGGCTCAATCCCAGTTTTAATTAATCCTGTAAGTTGTGCACATCATTTGATATTTAATATTTATGTTGTAACAATTACTGAAATAAGTTAATGATGCCTCAGCTTGACATTTGAAAGTTACATTTCATTTTACCTTTACCTCTTTAATGTCATTTTTATAAATTGTTTAATACTTAACATGTTGTTGAATTTTTAGGGCCGATATGGATATCAATCCAGGACCTTTTGATCCTGTTATCTTATGGGACCAAGAAAATCATGTATCTTCTGACTTATGGCAAAATATTGTAAGTACATGTTCCATATCTCATATTTCTATTAAAATTTTGTGAAAAAATTTCATATATTGACAATTTATGCATGTATCCTATGTTTAACTTGTAGGATAGGGGTGTGTTAGAAATCTGTCAGATGTCTGCAAAATTAATTGAATGGAACTTGACTAAACAGCAAGAATATCTACTTGAACAATTAGGTTTCGGTATATTTTGTCATCAAGATGTAGTGTCAAGGATTGATGCATCTCTTGTATCGGCTTTTGTTGAGCGTTGGAGGAGTGAAACAAATACGTTTCACTTAAAATGTGGAGAGGTCGGAATTACTTTAGAGGATGTTGGATTTATATTAGGATTGCCCATATTAGGAAAACCTTTGACTTGCGGAGAACTAGAACATCCCAAAAGATTATTTGTAAGGGTTTTTGGGCAACAAGTATCAGTAGAGGATTGGGAACAGTGCTATAAAAGGGGCGGCATAAGTTTGCCTTGGTTAAGACATAGATATGGACAATTACCTAAAGATGCTACTTCAGATGATGTGGTAAGACACACTAAGGCATACCTTTTGTATTTGTGTGGCGCTATTTTGTTTCCTACGAAGAGTAAAAATATTGTGCATCCTAGGTATTTATTGTTATTGGAAATATTGGAAGACATTATTACATATGCTTGGGGGGCAGCAGTTTTAGGGCATTTGTATAGGGGTTTGCATGAGGCTTCTCGGAAAACAACGAAAAAATTTGCAGGATGTGCAACCTTGCTTATGATGTGGGCTCACGAAAGGGTCAACATTGGTCGTCCTACCCCTAGGCCTAATTCCCATAAGTTGATACCTAGGGCACTATCATGGGCATATTCTTCTTTTGATCCAAATTCCAAACAATATCAGTACCGCAAAAATCCACATCACCATCTTGTGTTTTACCGAGGAGAGATTGATGACATGTTGGAAACAGATTGGGTGTGGCGTCCATATCAGATATTTGACACACGTCTGGGTTGGGACTTTTTTGAGGCAAGGTTAGGTGGAGCCGCTCGTTTACCTTTGATTCATTACGACATTGTTGAGTTTCAAATGCCTGACAGATTTATGAGGCAGTTTGGATATTTGCAGTCATATCCATCTAATGCTGAAAACATGGTGGAGTTGAGGACGGAACATAAATTGTTTGAGAGAATAAATTATGAAAATCATAGGGCCAGTTATATTAAGTTGTGGGAGGCCTACATAGAGAGTTTAGAAGGGCAAGTGTTGGAGGGTTTGCAGCATATATCTACCGAGGATTACATGACATGGTACAGAGAAATTACTCGAAGACGGATACACCATCCTCGACCCTTTAGGCGTGAAGGGGAAGATTACGAGCCACGAGTTTTCATTAACCAATACATGGCTGTAAACACTGTAAGTTTGTAAAGTTATAATTTTTATACATGTTTCTTTGTTATAATTTGATGTCCTTATTTTAGTAATATAATTTTTGTTTTTGTTTTAATTTTAGATTGAGACTGCAAAAGCTATTTTTGTGAAGTTTATGTCAATTGATCTGCCAGCTGAGTTAAGAACCATGTACGAGTCATGGTTCAATACACTGTACCAACCGTTAATGAATGATTACAAAGGGGTTCCAGTCGAACAAAATCCAACACAACCCCAAGTTAGACAAATGGATATTGACATGACGGGACCTCAGCCTACGGCTCAAGAAACTCAGGGTAGCCTTGATCCTCCTATTCAACACAGTAGGAAATTACCGGTTAGAAGGAGAGAGGGAACAAAGCACACACATCTGGTCAAGTATTTAAAGATTGAAAAAATCACTTGGTTAAATCTCTATTGGTTTAGTCCCACTACCGACCCATCATACTTTCCTCATACCCATCCAGGCGGTCTATACAAGTTAGAGTTTAAGGATGTGAACTGTCTGAGACCCAGTGGTTGGATATGGGCGCATGTATTGGATGCATATTTGTCGTTGTTGAGCGATAGAGAAGCTAGGATGAGGAGTGAAGGAATTCAACGATGGGCTACCTTTTATTTCATGCCAACGTACTTTGCGGGTTTGGGCATCCAACACTTACCAAGTGCTGGAGTAAGCAAATCAACAACAGTCAAATTTTTAACAAGTTACATCAATCCTGCAGTTGGTGCCCCAATTCATGAGTGTGATTACATATTCGTTCCCTTCATCAACGAAAGCAACAGTCATTTCTGCCTATTTATTTGGAGTGTCAACAAGTGGAAAATAAGGCTATTTGATCCTTTTTATGACGACAAACCCTTAATGTCATTGTCACAATTATACCAAAGATACTTTGGTGTTGTCGTGAGTTGTTTAATATATTACTTATTTTTCATTCCATAACACAAACATAAGAGGTTTAGGGAATTAACTGATTGTTTTATGGTTTATAGGTGGAGTTAATTCCTTTGTTGCTTCGTATGGGGAATCCTAAAGCAAAGTGGCCAAGATCAAAGTCGAAAGTTGAATGCTGTGTGAGTAGGCCGAGACAATGGAATTTAGACGATTGTGGCGTATATGTTGCAAAGTACGTGGATTTCTTTTTGCACCGGATAAACATCATGAAGGAACCGAGGTGGACTCCAAACGAGGCTTACAACTTTAGATTTAGAATAGGACATGAGCTTAGGATGTGCAAGGCGAGGGATATTCCTTCAAAATATCTTTGTATTGACCAAAATTTAGATGAGGATGTGGGTGAAGAGTAATCGTTGTATATTGACCAACTGTCGTAACAAGTTATTTTATAAAGATGGGTAATTAGTTTCAAAATGATACCATTATTATACGTTATTTTATTGTTTGGAATCTATTATTGTACTGTCATCATATTCTGCTGCTTACATGAGACGACTGAAAACTGTAATCTTTAATGCTGCATAATGAGCCTACTGTTGCATACATGAGCTTTCCAGAAACCATATGCCTTATGAAATCTGCATTTCAACTATATAAGTCTTTCAAATACTCAGTTAAGAAATTTAAGAAAACCAAAATTTAAAATTCATACAAGCAAATATAAATATCACTTCAACCCGACTTGTCTTGTCCCAAAACTTTGTAGTGGTTCCGCTTATCATGATTGGTCATCATATTACATATTACACATTTTCTCAATTGTTTACGACTTCTAGCCTCCTCAATCCCACTCTTTATTCTTGAAGCTTTCTTGCGCCCCTTTGTTTGGGAACAAATTGGATCCAATAACGGCTCATCTTGAACGACCTCATCATCATCTATTGAAATTTCTGGCACGCCATTTACATTAACTTCATCGGGGTCAAACTTCTCAACGATGGGTTGATTGTCAATGCACAACTGTACAACATGCTTAAAACCATTAATGGAGCATGATCCCGTAGAAGCTAATCGTAGGAGCAGTGTCACCAAATAATTGTATCGCATCGTCTGAGACTCCTCGTAGTTGGTCATCTCAATCAAAATCTTTGGTAGTTCAGCGTTCACTTTGTTACCATCTCTACACCAACGGCTTAAAATGTATTTATTCGGTATCTGCGTACTACTTTTTGCAATCATATGTCTTATAATGTGTCTACAAAGCATACCAGAATGTTCAAATTTTTTACAATTACATTGTATATCTCCAGTTTGAACATTACTAACAACAGTAAAGTACCTGTTGGATTCTTCGCTGGCGTTTGTCTTGTACACTGTGTACAACTTCGTTTCCGATGTTACATGTTGAAGTTTCTTCATTATGTACTTTTGGGATTTTACAATCTCAATCTGAAAGCGTCTAAACATCTCCTTTGTATAAACAGCAGCTCCATGCGTTTCCAACGGTGATTCAAGAATCATAGTTCTAGTCCGATGACAGGTTGCGTAATCAGCTTGTCTCTCTCTCATTACCTGCTTCTCAATGGCTTTTTCTGAGTTTACGATGAATTCCTTTATACTCGTTGTCGCATTGACATACTCATCGAACAAACTATTCATCCCCTCACTCCTGGATGTAGTCGTCATTCCCGCTGCAAAAAAATTCTTTGTGTACGCCATGATCCATTTGTGCTTAACCTCATAGAGTGATTGTAGCCAATCATGGTCATGCAGTTCGTAATCTGTCATCAACTTTTCCCATCTCTCCTCAAATTCCGCAGCAGTCAATGATTTATAAACACACAAGTTAAAATCATGTTTAAATGTAGGATACGCGTCATACAATGTATGCAATTTCTCTGGAAATTTGTTACTAATATGCCATGTGCAAACTGCATGGTGTGTTTCAGGAAGAACCGTAGCAATCGCATTGTTCATGGCTTTGTCCTGATCAGTTATAATGGTAACCGGTGCCTTATTGTTCATTGCATTAAGCCAAGTCTCAAAGACCCAGACAAAAGTATCCTCCGTTTCATCCTGTATCAGTGCAAAACCAAACAAGACGGAATGGTAATGGTGATTTACCCCAGTGAATGGAACAAAAGGCATGGAATACTTGTTCGTCCGATAAGTTGTATCAAATGTCACTACATCCCCAAAATTTTTGTAAGCTATCATTGATCGGTAATCTATCCACAAAATGCATGCGATTCGATGATCTTCATCTCGTTTGATATCGTAAAAAAATAGCGGATTTTCAACTGAAAGTTTTTTGAGATATTGCAGGGCTGCTTGGGCATCGTTAGAATCTATCGTGTCACGTATTAAATCTCGCACAACATTCCGAATGTCCATATCACTGAAACCAACATTTTTCCTCCCTCCTCCTATTTCACTAAAAACATTCATCATTGTACTTGGCCCAACTCCAGCGCTGTTTAAAGTTTCGATTAAAGTTCGAGCAACAGGAGTTATATTTTTCCGTGTTTGAATGAAAATTTTCTTGCTCGGAGTAACCAAATCATGATTGTGAGTCAACTCAATTTTTGAAACTTTCCATGTATCTTCCTTTTGTAGATGAACAACAGACATTCTAGCTTTGCACATCGTGAGACCTATTGAATCCCTTTTTCTTTTGACCTTACTACCTTCAACATCATCAACATCCTGTTTCTTTCTTTCGATCGGTTTTCTGGCTTTGGTACACGTAAAAAGTCTATTGGACAAATTGTTGGAGCGGGCATGTTTATGACTTGCCCCAATTTTTATTTCAAAGCCATTACTTCGTGCATAATTTCTATAAAATTCTTCCGCCTCTTGGATAGTAGAAAAAATCTGACCCTCGTATGGACTTTTTGAATGGTTAATATGCGATTGGTTCATGTTATGAGCACCAATATTATCCATGTCAATATTATCACGAGAAGAATTTGAGGAACTAGAATTAAACATATCTTCTGCCATAATTATAAACTTACCACGACGATTTGATGTGCGAATACTAATCTCCTTAATTGTGTGATTTTCTTCCTTGACGATTTGAGGTGCGAATATTATCTCCTTAATTGTGTGGTTTTCTTCGTTGACGATTTGAGATGCGAATTCTAATCTCCTTAATTGTGTGGTTTTCTTTATTTGAATTTATCTTAATTGATGCAGGTATTTAATGGGATTTTCAGTACAGGAAGGAAATCTTCCAGTTTTTTAAGCAGTGTTGTAATTGAGTTGAAATAGAATGTTGGATTTTCTGATGTATACAATCTTGTTTAGTGTTGTAATTGAATTGAAATAACTACAGGGATTGTCTGTATTGGCTACAATCTTGTGTAATTTATTTTTATAACAGGAAAGAAATCGTTTTGTGTATGTTATTTGTATAACAGGTATGTTGTTTATAACAGGAAAGAAATCGTGTTGTTTATTTGTATAACAGGTATGTTGTTTATGCGTACAGGGACAGTGGGATTGCCACTGACTTATATCCGCTAGTAATACTAGCGGACGAGAGTCATACAGCAGATACGAGGGCTTAATTGTCCAGAAATAATAATAAGTACGTCCGCTAGTAATACTAGCGGACTGTGTTTTATAAACCTAGATCCCATCCGTTAATCACTAAATCGTGTGGTTTAGAGCCTATATGCCAATAATTGTCCCATAGCATATAGATGCTATGGATCGCTCCCCTATATATATATATATATATATATATATATATATATATATATATATATATATATAGGAAAATGATCCATAGCAAGTATTTGCAATGGATGAAAATTGGGCAAATATCATCATAACCATCCATTCTAATAATCAAGGGTGCAAATTAAATATGGAAATTGGTCGTCCGCCAAACGAAGTAGCGGAAGGCAAAAAAATTCAAAGACCATCCGCCAGACCAAGTAGCGGATGGTAAAATAAGGCAACATTCTTGTCAACTAGTGGAATCAGCCATGTAGTGGAATCTTGTCAACTAGTGGAATCAGCCATAGTGGAATCAGCCATGCAGTGGAATCTTGTCAACTAGTGGAATCAGCCATGCAACAGGTAGTGGAAAAATCTATTCTCTTCAAGCTCCAATGGTAAAATTTGTTCGCTTACGGGAGCATCAACTTCGCCGGTTGCTATTTTGTGTGATCGAAAACTGAAAACTTGTCATCCTACCGACAAGTTCGGCCTTAGTCACATCCATTCCAGGATGATAAACGCTCGTCTGACTACACAATGCGGCCACATCAAAGTCGGTCAACGGAGTGCCGGCCATCTCAAACGCGTCGAATATTTTTCGATCGTCGTGATTAAGAACCAGCAATGAACCAGGAGGAATATCGAGATTGCGATCACCATCACCGAAGAATAGAAAACTCTGGTTAGCGCGCTGGATTTTCAAGCCATCGTAACCGACGAGAGAAGTATCCGCTCTCAAATTATTGTCTCGCTTCTAGATCTTGTAAGTATCTAACGGAGCAATTTTGCCGACGAACGGAACAATAGAGCTCTCAAAGTGAAACGATATGTCCATGTAGAAGTCTCGCATCCGGCGTAGCACAGCGATGAGCCGTGGAAGGCGGCGGCGCCACTTTGACCAGACATAAATATAATAAGAAATGTTCCACTAGTTGACTATTGTGACTGTTGTCATATATTCCTACGCAAGAATGTTGCCTTATTTTACCATCCGCTACTTGGTCTGGCGGATGTTCTTTGAAATTTTTTGCCTTCCGCTACTTCGTCTGGGGGACGACCAATTTTCATATTTAATCTGCGCCCTTGATTATTGGAATGGATGATTATGATGCTATTTGCCCAATTTTCATCCATAACAAATACTTGCTATGGATCATTTCCAATATATATATATATATATATATATATATATATATATATATATATATATATATATATATATATAGAGAGTGAGAGAGAGAGAGAAATGATCCATAATATGTATTTGCTATGGATGAAAAATGAGCAAATAATATCATAATCATACATTACATAAATTAAGGGCTGAGATTAAAAAGGGAATTACGCCGTCCACTATTTCAATTAGCGGACACTGTTTTCAAAAATTATAGACCAAGTTGGCCACATCCGCTACTTGAACTAACGGATCTCTAATATCAAATTTACCAAAGCAGCAAGGCAATCCCATATTACCAGCAAGGCAATCCCATATTACAAAAGATGACATGTTACCATTTGCAATCTACCAAAGTAGCAGGAAGGCAATCTACAAATGTTAAGTAAATATTTTTTTTGTTTCAAGTTTATCCTGAACTTATTTGAGTGTTCTCTAAAAGAAGAAATTGGGATGCCATTGTTGCCCATGCTGCTCCAGCGATACCATAGCCTCAGAATGTGCATAAGACCACATCACCAATTCCATTTATAGCACTGGCGACTGTCATTGCCTTCAAAGGTCCCCATGAATCTTTCATGCCAAGACTGTACCAAAAGAACAACTGCTAAAAAGTTACCAAACTAAACTAGTAACTGAGTCCTGCAATTCAGAAGTAAAAATAGCACTGATGAAATAAACAAGGAGTTAAAAGCAGAAATTACATTTTAAAAATAACAGGGTCAAACTAGTATCATAATACATGAGTAGGGAGTCCTTGTTAATCTGGAAAACAAAACACCCAATTAAGAAATGTCAAGAACCATAGAAATAAATCCAGCCAACTTCAGTTAATAAAACTGAAGTGTAATCTCAGCCAACTTCAGTTAATAAAACTGAAGTGTTATAAACTGAAGTGTAATAAAACTGAAGTGTAATAAATGTAATACATTTATAGATTGCCTTGCTGCTGCTTTGGTAGGTTGCAGATGGTAATGTGTCCGATTTCTTCTTTTAGAGAACACTCGAATAAGTTGAGGAAAAACTTGAAACAAAAAAAATATTTACTTAACATTTGTAGATTGCCTTCCTGCTGCTTTGGAAGGTCGCAAATGGTAACGTGTCATCTTTGGTAATATGGGATTGCCTTGCTGCTTTGGTAAATTTGATATTAGAGATCCGCTAGTTCAACTAGCGGATGTAAGCAATTTGGTCTAAAATTTATGAAAACAGCGTCCGCTAGTTAAAATAGCGGACGACGTAATTCCCTTTTTAATCTCAGCCTTTAATTTATGTAATGTATGGTTATGATGCTATTTGCCCATTTTTCATCCATAGCAAATACATACTATGAATTATTTCCCATATATATATATTAATTCCATTTTAATTACACTTTATTATAAATATAATGTTGTAAGTTACACATTAGTCATAATGATGTAAGTTATAAACTATTAATAATAATATAATTTAAATAGAAAAATTGAAGTCACATTAAATGATTTAAATTAACTAGTTGTCAAATCCAAAATATATTATTTATTTTCTTTTGTTTCATATAATTAAATAAGATTACATCACTTATACTTATAAAGAAACTAGTAATTTTTTATTTAATCAATATGAAACCTAGACAAACTCGTTTTTACAAACAATTTGCACCTTATCAAATGTTTCACTTAAGTCGTCAATAAACAAAACTCGTATGATTCCAACTTGAACCAAATGAATTACTCTTATTCTCCACATAGAGGACACTAATTAAGTTACATACACCTTTTATAATTATTTCAATTATGTTCACAAATGAATTTTCATTCTATATATTAAAATAGTTTAATTATCTTCCATAATAATCAAATACATTATTTTTATTTCATTCTTTATTCTATTTCATTCCATCGAAACTCGGCATTACTTACCCGATAATGAGTTGTTGAAAGTTGGGAGTATTTTATTAAAAGAAGATTAATTTGCAAAGTAGGAGTGTATAAAGTAGAGATATATATTTTATGTATCAGGCTAGCTACCCTGAAGAACTAGCATTATGGGAGATGTATGTATTATAAATTAACAATAACATTAATTAAATCACACAGCAGAAAAACTCAAAAAAGTAACAACTAATTTCAGAATGTTTAGTAGTATTATTGCATAAAGAAGACATATATTAAATATAATGCCAAATGGGAACAAACCAGACGGAAGAAAGCATACATGCTAGGCTAGCCAGCCACTATGCCGAAATTAAGATGATGTAATGAGTTTTTAATTCATAGAAATGGAATATATAGGGCAATATGACTATACACAACTTTATATATTTTATTTGTGTATAATTTGTCAAAACTAAATCGTAAAACACACCCAATGTGTATGGCCATTATTCCCTAGAAATCGCAAGAAAGCAAAAGTAAAATCGACTCGGTAGTTCTTGAAATAGAATATTTAGCTATACATAATTTGTATTTTGTGCAAACAAAGTTAGTACAAAATTTAAATAATTAAAACATAATGAACAAAGAATAATCTGCAAAGCAAAATTACTAATTATTTCATTCGTTTCAAAATTAGAGATATAATTTGATTTTTGAGATCAAACGATGACTTATTAAACTTCAAATTAATGTGAATGTATTTAATTTTAGTTGATATAATTATTATAATTGTATAGTATATAATACAAACTATTAATCACAAAATTTATTCTCATTCAAAATTTTTATAAGTCATACTAATTTTAAAGTAATCACATGCAGTCATTGACCATAAAAATTGATTTGTATTTTTAATTTTGAAAAGGAAGGAATTCTTGGTAATCATAGACAGGTGATTCTAATTGTTCTTTGTTTAATCCACATTATATATATAGGACGATCCGGATCTTAAGCTCACCCCTTATCCAACTCACATGAGATCACTCCCCATTTAGCGACAGTTCCGGCGACGGTTCGGTCATACAACCGTCGTCTATACTTTTAGCGACACTATATGTTGTCCGTCGCTAAAAGTATAGACGACTGTTGTATGACCGAACCGTTTTTGGGTCCGTTGCTAAAGGGGGTGTGTGAGACCCCGAATTTTATGAAATAAAAGTATTCAATTTTTCTATTTTGGTAAATAGTTAAATTTATAAAAGTTTAAAGTTAAGGGTGACATTTGAAATTTTTTCAAAGTAAGCAAGTTGTCATAAAATAATCGGTGGTAAAATACGTGTGGTTGCATAGTAGCACACGGTATTGATTATTAATGCTTACGTGAGAAGTCACTCAGTTTGATTCAATTATTGTCGATATTTTATATATTATTAAATCAATAATTGAGACGATATAGTTATTCATATTATTATTTGCATAATTAACAATGTCTAGAAGTTCTGTCAAGGAGATGTTTGGTCACCTAATTGCGCGCCAATAAGGAGAAATCTTTATTGGAAAATCCCATCTTTCCTGGGAACGAATTGGTTGTTAATATTGCGAGTTATAATAATAGTGAATACATGTTATTAAAAATCGAATTTGAGTTTGGAGACGCGGGCGTGATATTTGAGTCTGAAACGATGAAATTAGTAAGAATAGACTATAAACACAAAATTTTTTGGGATTGACTTTTTGATCAAAAACTCAACAGTTGACTTTTTTGGAAAAAGTCAAACTTCAAAATTTCAAAAATGAAATTGTTGAAAAAAAATATTTCCATTGTGTTGGGATTATTGGTGTTAGTGGAAATCGACATTTATTTCGATAGTAATTGTTGTTTGGAAGTTATATTGACCAACTGAGTAATTAATCGGGTAAATGAGCAATTAATTACTATTAATTCATATGCTATTAACTATTTGTTCACATGTGTTTACTATTGATTCACATTCTGGTACTATTAGGGGAGGTGGTGCAAAATTTATAATACTTGCATGACTAAGTTTAAAATGGAGGTATAGTTGAAGGTTAGTTATTATAATTAATTCTTTCACATGTTTAGAACTATTGAGTCACATGATTTACTATTGAGTCACATGATTTTACTATTGATTCACATGATTTACTATTAGGGGAGTTGGTGCATGATTGATAATATTTGCAGGACTAGATTAAAAATGAATAAAAGAGGAAGGTATTATACTGTAATATTTCGAGCCCCAAAACGTACAATTATCGAAAATATATTTTTCTATAAATAAAAACTCATTCTTCCTTCATTTCTCACCAATTCACTAAAGCTATAGAGCAATTATTATAGAGAGAAATTATAGAGAGAAAGAAGAAGAGTAGTCTGCTACCTCACTATTCCAGTATCCAGTTTTTTCTAAGGTAAGGTGTGACGCCCCCAAAATAGGTATACATCACCTATTCTGAGTCGCCAAATACATGATACAGAATACAAATATAACTTTTTAATATACAACAAGAGTGCTGTGAGTTTTAATATAAATATTGTCTCCTAGACAATATCCACTCTCAGAATAAGTCCTCATTATATTTATTGTCACACTATTTAACAGAATAGTGAGGACTACTAATACTATCATCTGGACCGTCACTCCGTTTTTCGACTAGTCCCGGCTACGTTCTCATTTCCTGAAGAGAACAGTGAAAGAAAAGGTGAGCTCAACTAGCCCAATAAGAAATATTATGACTAAGATAATGCAGAATAAATTATCATTAGTCTTCAACAGTGTTAAACTGATAAAATACAATAGACATCAAGTTCAACTGCAGCGGAACATGCAATCCATTAAACAAGTCAAGTAGAAAATAAAATCTACTATCTTTTATGATTTAAAATGTTTTCATCACTTTTATTGTTGGAACTCAGCTTAATAAATAATCCACATCATCCCTGCACTACGACCAATGATATTCATTAGTATCACAACCACAATTTATCCATGCACTACGGGCCAAGGATATTTGTGTATTCATCAATGATAATGATCATGCCAACAACTATCCATCAATGCACTTCGGGCCAATGAGGACTTTTACCACATCATTTGTAACATTACGGTCATGATTATACCGAATAATCCCTGGTCATAATCATACCAAGTCCATCTATGCACTATAGGCCACATATGACTTTCAATAAAATATAAATATGAGGATGATGACAATGATATAAGAATTCAATAAAACAAGTTCAAGAATTAATTTATCAATGAACTAATAACGTCCAAATTGTCAACATGATACTTCTTTGTAGAGTAAAATTCAAGAATGCTCAGAAGAATATTTTCGTGAAAAGATACTGGATGAAGTGCAAATATCAAGGATATTCCACTAATTTCATGGAGTATAGAAGTCAAAACTTTAACCAACTGAGTTTAATAAAGAATGGAATAACAAAAGAAATTACCATGCATGCGGTACTTCGCATAGACAAGTTATTTTAACAGAATAATAAATAACGGAACCAGGTCAGGCGTAATACGCACCGACAGAATATTCCAACAGAATAATAAAGAATAGAATAACAACAGAAATCACCATGCATGCGGTACTTCGCATAGATAGATTATTCCAACAGAATAATAAATAACAGAATCAGGTCCGGCGTAAAATGCACAGACAAGATATTCCAAAAGAATAATAATGACGGAACCAGGTCCGGCGTAAAACGCACAGACATGATATTCCAACAGAATAATAAAGAATGTAATAATAACATAATTTCACCATGTATGCGGTACTTCGCATAGACATGTTATTCCAGCAGAATAATAAATAATTGAATTACAGAAGAATTTCACCAAGTATAGGGTAGACCGCGTATACAGGTTATTCCAACAGAATAATAAAGAATGAAATAACAGAAATTCTCTTCATGAATATGAAAAAAATAATACCCCCTTACCGTAAAAGAAACTTGATATAGAAGTGGTGAAGTAGTAGAACACTTTTCTTCTTTCTCTTTATAGTTTCTCTCTCTAAAGTTTCAGTAAATTCGTAAGAAATAATGAAAGAATGAGCTTCTATTTATAGAAGAATGGACTACATAATAACTAATTCATGAACAGTCCAGATTGATTTACTTTTAATCGGACGGTCCATATTTAAAACAAAATCTTTTAAATAAAATATATTATATATATATATATTAAATATATATAGCATATGTTACAAATCTCACGGGATACACTCCCGTGATCTGATTTTCCTTCCTGCCCCAATTGTCAACAAAGTTTGCATATATGTATAATATATCATATAACACTAATAATTCTAATAACACTAATAATGCTAACTCCCTCCTGATCCTTTTCTCCCACCATCTGAGACATCCCATTTTCTACCAACATGTGGGCAACACTAGCCCCACTCATGCCCCCTCCAATATTATATATATATATATATATATATATATATATATATATATATATATATATATATATATATACTGAATAACTTCCTACCGATTATTTTGAAAAATGGGTAAATGAGAGTCCAACTAATAAGAAAAATTGAGTGACTTCTCACGTAAGTATCAATAATCAATACTGTGTGCTACTATGCAACCACGCGTATTAATGTACTTTTAACACTAAGTGTTTCAACAGTTAACGGTAAATCTTCCTCCGTTATTTTTATAAAATATTTTTGTCGTTTTCTTAATCCGACAATAATTCTGTTGTGGGGTCCACCAATGATTGCACCGTCGTACAGATATTCCCTAACAAAAAGAATATTTCCCGACCAATCGAATATAATCTGACAACCTGCATATTTTGCAAAATTTATAAATATTACCCACAACTATAACATTATATCAATTTCACTCCATAATATTCAAAAATGATATTTATAGAAAATTCTTCTTTATTCAAAAAGTTGGGGTCTTACAACCTCCCCTTCTTATGAAATTTTGCCCTCAAAATTAGGGTACGTACCTGGTATATCGAAGAGGTAAGGATACCTTGATTTCATTTCAGATTCTAACTCCCAGGTCATTTCCTCAATATCGTGGTTCCTCCACAAAACTTTGACTTGAGGTATAACCTTGGAGCGTAGAATATGTTCCTTCTTATCCAAGATTTGAACAGGAACCTCTTCATACGTTAAATCTTCCGCTATTTCATCCGGTTCTAACTCAATAATGTGGTTCGGGTCTTCCACATATTTACATAACATGGATATGTGAAAAATGTTATGAACACGAGACATACTTGGTGGTAAAGCGAGTCTATAGGCCACAGTTCCTACTCGATCGAGGATTAAAAATGGGCCAATGAATCGAGGATTGAGCTTTCCTCTCTTTCCAAATCTCGTAACTCCTTTCCATGGAGCAACACGTAGCAACACATGATCTCCTATATTGAATTCCACGTCCTTTCGATGAAGATCAACATAACTCTTTTGTCGATCTTGTGAGGTTTTTATACGTTGTTGGATCGTTTGAATCTTTTCTGTAGTCATACGTACTAACTCCGGTCCCAACAATGTTGCTTCACCCACCTCATCTTAGCATACTGGAGAACGACACTTTCTTCCATATAACGCCTTAAATGGAGCCATGCCAATACTTACTTGATAACTGTTGTTGTAGGAAAACTCCACCAATGGTAAGAACTTATCCCAACTTCACTTGAAGTCAAGGACACAAAGTCTTAATAAATCTTCCAGAGTTTTAATATTCCTCTCTGATTGTCCGTCCGTCTGAGGATGATATGTTGAACTAAATCGTAAATCTGTGCCCATAGCTTTTTGCAAACTAACCCAAAATCGTGAAGTGAATCTTGGGTCTCGATCAGAAACTATGGATATTGGCATACCATGCAGTCTTACAATCTCGTTTATGTACATACGAGCAAGACGTTCAAGTGTATAAGTTTCTCGTATTGGTAAGAAATGAGCAGACTTGGTCAATCTATCAACAATGACCCAAATTTCATCTATGCCTTGAGAAACCTTGGGAAGACCAGTAACGAAATCCATGGTAATGTGCTCCCACTTCCATTCTGGAATTTCAAGTGGTTGCAATGGACCTTTTGGTACTTGATGCTCAGCCTTGACTCGTTGACACGTTAGACACCTTGAGATAAACAACGCTATTTCTCTCTTCATATTTCCCCACCAAAATGTATGTCAAAGATCATGATACATTTTAGTACTCCCAGGATGGATTACAAATGGTGTATTGTGCGCCTCCATCATGATTTTATACTTTAAATTAGGGCCGTTAGGAACACAAAGTCTGGAATTAACTCAAAGTATTCCTTCTTCATCGATTCTTGCTTCCGGCATAGCACCTTCTTGCACTTTCTTCCTCATACGCATTAGCTCCAGGTCTGTAGTTTGAGCAGCTTTAACTTTATCAATTAAAGTCGGTTCTACTCGTATGTTTGCCATCATCACATGGGTCCCTGGAGTCTTTAACTCTATCTCCATCCTTTGCAAGTCACATAAAATGGGTCTTTGCGTTGACAATATCGCACTTGTACCCGCATATGATCTTCTACTCAATGCGTCAGCTACCGCGTTCGTTTTTCCAGGATGGTATTGGATGGTATGATTATAATCTTTCAACAGTTCGAGCCAACGTCGTTGTCTCAAGTTGAGTTCCTTTTGAGTAAAGAAATATTTGAG
Source organism: Panax japonicus (assembly GCA_020205505.1). Lineage (NCBI taxonomy): Eukaryota > Viridiplantae > Streptophyta > Magnoliopsida > Apiales > Araliaceae > Panax > Panax japonicus. Next base: position 30,094,463 of record CM035093.1, on the reverse strand, counting down.
GCTTTTATGATCCGTAAAGATCTCCACTTTCTCTCCATACAAGTAATGCCTCCAAATCTTTAGTGCGAAGACAACAACTGCCAACTCAAGATCGTGAGTAGGATAATTCCTCTCATATTCTTTAAGTTGTCGAGAGGCATAGGCTATGACTTTCCCATGTTGCATGAGAACACATCCTAACCCTTTGCCCGAAGCATCACTGTAGATGACAAATCCCTTCGAGCCAGATGGTATTGTCAGAACATGTACTGAAATAAGTCTCCTCTTGAGTTCTTGAAAACTCTTCTCATATTCTTCGCTCCAACCGAATTTTGTATCTTTCCGAGTCAGCTGAGTTAATGGAGTAGCGATTCGAGAAAATCCTTCCACGAATCTTCGATAATAACCAGCTAAGCCGAGAAAGCTATGTACTTCGATCACTGATTTGGGTTGATCCCAGTTTTGAATAGCTTCAATCTTTGCTGGGTCAACAGATAATCCATGACTCGATACTACGTGCCCAAGGAATGCTACTTCCTCAAGCCAGAACTCGCATTTCTTCAACTTGGCATAAAGCTTATATTCACGAAGCTTTTAAAGTATCAGTCTCAAGTGTTGCTCATGATCTTCACGGCTTTTGGAATAAATAAAGATGTCATCAATAAAGACGACCACAAAGTGATCTAAATATTCCTTGAATACTCGGTTCATCATATCCATGAAGGCAGCAGGAGCATTAGTCAATTCAAAAGACATGACTAGGAATTCATAATGCCCGTAACGAGTTCTGAAAGCCGTCTTTGGAATGTCATCGGTTCTAATATTCAATTGGTGATATCCAGAACGAAGATCAATCTTTGAAAAGAATTTGGCGCCTTGCAACTGGTCAAACAGGTCATCAATACGTGGCAATGGGTACCTATTTTTGATGGTGACATGATTCAACTCCCAATAATCAATACAAAGTCGCATACTCCCATCCTTATTCTTCACGAATAGAACAGGAGCACCCCAAGGAGAAGTACTAGGACGAATAAAGCCAATGTCCAACAATTCCTGCAGTTGGGTCTTTAATTCCTGAAGTTCAATAGGAGCCATTCGATATGGGGCTTTGGAAATAGGTTTTGTACCGGGTTCAAGGTCGATACAAAATTCAATTTCACGCTCTAGGGTTAGGTCAGGAAGTTCTTCAGGGAATACGTCAGGAAATTTATTAACAATAGAAATATCATTCAAAACTGACGTATTTTTATTTAGATCTGTGACATGAGCTAAGAATGCTTGACATTAGTTTTTCAATAAACGAATAGCTTTATTGCTTGAGATGACAGTGATTGATTTTAATGGTTTGGTCGCTTGAATTCGCATAATAGGTTGGTTAGGAATATGAAAGCTAATAACCTTACGAAAACAATCAATTTTTACATGATGAGTAGTTAACCAATCAATCCCTATAATTACGTCAAATGCAAGTATTTTTAATGAAATAAATAAGATCGACAGGTAATGTGAGGGTACCAATTTGAACCAAACAAGACTTATAAACAGTGGATGTAATGAAGGTTTCTCCCAATGGAGTTTCAACAGATAAGTCAAAGTCCAATTTCTCCGGAGTCAAATTTAAACGTTGAGCGCAAGTAGGAGAAATAAAAGAATGGATAGAACCGGTATCAAATAAGGTATATACTTCGCTAGAGTTTATGATAAGCTTAACCGTGATGACCTCGTTCGGGTTCCTTGCTTTTTGGGAGGTCACAATAAATGTTCTCCCTTGCACTACTGGCTTTGACTTTTCTGGGACGTCCTTTGGTGCCTCCATCCTAGCTGAACTTATCTTCGGTGAACGACAAAATCGGGTCAGGTGACCTTTTCTTCAACAATTGTAACATGTTTTGGAGGGCATCGCGCAGTTTGGACTGATGTGTCCCTCCCCTTCACATTTGAAGCATACGATAGGTGGTCGTTCTCCTTCCTTAACGGCAGGTGCTGATGTTGCCGTTTTTCCATCATTGTTGAATCTCCTCTTCTTGAAATGTATATTCTTATTGTTTTGGCCATGATTACCACTGAAGTGGTTACCATTTCTGGCATGTTGATTCCTTCCACGCTTATTGTCACCGCTTCGATGACTGTTATCACTGGTATTATCATTTTTCCAGTTGCTCTCTTTAGGTTGGGTTGACTCATTATCGCGCTCCAATAATTGAGCCCTATTAACAACATCTGAATACAAACACAGTTTATGAGAGATAAGGTATTAACGTATCTTAGGTTTTAAACCTCTTAGAAACATTCGCGTCATTCTCTCCTCATTATCAACTAAATGGGACGCAACCCGGGAAAACTCGGCAAACTTGGCTTCGTACTGCGACACGGTCATGTTGTTTTGCTCCAGCTTGATGAACTCTACCTCTTTCATGTGATTAATACTTTCGGAAAAGTACTTGTCGTTTAACAATTCTTGAAATTTCTCCCAAGTCATCTTCAGTGCGGCAGGTTGAATACGTTTTACAGATTCCCACCAGTAATCTTCCTCTGCACGCAACATGAAGGTGGCAAAGAGAACCTTTTGCTCCTCGGAGCATCCCAAGTTATCAAATATCTTGCAGATCTACTTTATCCACGTCTCTTCCTTAAGTGGTTTTGGCTCTCCGAAAAACTCTGGTGGTCCTAGTTCCTTGAACTGCTTAGCGGTGACCGTCCGAGAGTTGTCAGTGTTTCCACCTATATTTTGTATAGGAGACGCTCTTGCCTGATGTTGCATGAATTGCATAAAGCCTCTAAACATTCCATCGTTCATCATTTGGTCAGTGTTGTTGTTTGCCTGAGGATTGTCGCCTTCCTGATGCACATTATCCTGAATATTGATCTGTGGAGACTCAACGGTCTCCTGTGCTCTATTGTTAATCTCAACATTCTCGGATGCCATTTTCAAATACTGCAACAAAAAAGGGTTAATTAACATATCACATATTATCCCTATATTCTGATCGACCAATTAAATACCAAATAAACTTAGGTAGGTCATACTAGTGAAGGAATTTCTCGTCTCTCCCCTCCTAGTTCTTATCTCACATCTTAGCCAGGGAGCATATCCCTAAGCTTTGATACCAACTGTGACGCCCCCAAAATAGGTATACATCACCTATTCTGAGTCACCAGATACATGGTACAGAATACAAATACAATCTTTATTATACAACAAGAGTGCTGTGAGTTTTAATACAAATATTATCTTCTAGACAATATCCACTCTCAGAATAAGCCCTCATTACATTTATTGTCACACTATTTAACAAAATAGTGAGGACTACTAATACTATTATCTGAAACGTCACTCCGTTCCCCGACTAGTCCCGGCTACGTTCTTATTTCCTGAAGAGAATAGTGAAAGAAAGGGTGAGCTCAACTATCCCAGTAAGAAATATTATGAGCTTAACTTTATCCCAGTAAGATATATATATATATATAGCATGTGTTACAAATATCACGGGATACACTCCCGTGATCTGATTCTTCTTCCTGCCCCAATTGTCAAAAAAGTTTTCATATATGTATAATATATCATATAACACTAATAATGCTAATAACACTAATAATCCTAACTCCCTCCTGACCCTTTTCTCCTACCATCCGAGACATCCCATTTTCTACCAACAAGCGGGTAACACTAGGCCCACTCATGCCCCCCACCAATATTATATATATATATATATATATATATATATATATATATATATATATATATATATATATATATATATATATATATATATATATATACTGAATAACTTCCTACCGCTTATTTTGAAAAATGGATAAATGGGGGTCCAACTAATAAGCAAAATTGAGTGACTTCTCACGTAAGCATCAATAATCAATACCGTGTGCTACTATGCAACCACGCGTATTACTGTACTTTTAACACCGAGTGTTTCAATAGTTAACTGTAAAACTTCCACCGTTATTTTCATAAAATATTTTTATCATTTTCTTAATTCGACAATAATTCTGTTGTGGGGTCCACCAATGATTGTACAGTCGTACGGATATTCCCTGATAAAAAGAATATTTCCCGACCAATCAAATATAATTTGACAACTTACATACTTTTCAAAATTTATAAATATTACCCACAACTATAACATTATATCAATTTCACTCCATAATATTCAAAAATGATATTTATAGAAAATTCATCTTTATTCAAAAAGTTGGGGTCTTACATAAGGGGTATTATTTCTTTTGTATTCATGAAGAGAGCTATTGTTATTCCATTCCTTATTATTATGTTGGAATAACCTGTATACGCGGACTACCGTATACATGGTGAAATTCATCTGTTATTCCATTCTTTATTATTATGTTGGAATAACCTGTCTATGCGAAGTACTGCATATATGGTGAAATTCTTCTATTTTTCCATTCTTTATTATTCTGTCGGAATATCCTGTCTATGCGTTTACGCATGACCTGGTTCCATTCTTTATTATTATGTTGGAATATCCTGTATGTGCGTTTACGCATGACCTGATTCCATTATTTATTATTCTGTTGGAATAACCTGTCTGTGCGATCTATCGCATGCATGATGAATTCTGTTGTTATTCCATTCTTTATTATTTTATTGGGAATATCCTGTTTGTGCGGTCTATCACATGCATGGTGAATTCTTCTGTTATTCTATTCTTTATTATTCTGTTGGAATAACCTGTCTATATGGATTACCACATGCATGGTGAATGATCCTTTGTATTCATTCCTTATTAAATTGTGAAACTGATATGTATACGCGGATTACTGCATGGCGGGTGAAAATCCATTTGCATTTTCGTATATTCTATTATACTCGGGTATTCGGGGCACTTTTTGTGTCAGAGTACTATTCACGGGTTACTATTCACCCAAATTACTATTCACTCTAGTATTATTCACTCGAGTATTTGGAGTACTTTTTGTGTCAGGGTACTATTCACGAGTTACTATTCACAGGTTACTATTCACCCAAATTACTATTCACTCTAGTATTATTCACTCGGGTATTTGGGGTACTTTTCATGTCTGGTTACTATTCATGACAAGTACTATTCACAGGGTACTATTCACCTGAAAAATATATTTCTTTTCTGTCCAAATTATTTTTGATACAGAAATATTATTCTTGAATTTTAATCTACAAAGCAATATCATGTTGACAATTTGGATATTTTTAAACTCTGGATAAATTTAAAGTCTTTAATATTTATCCTTGATTTCGTTTGATTAATGTTTATATCATTGTCATCATCCTCATGTTTATAGTGTGATAAAAGTCATCTTTGGCTTACGTTCATAGATGGACTGTTGATTATTGGTTTTATGGTTGTATATCTTTGGCTTACGTGCAAAGATGGACCGTTGATTATTGATTTTATAATTGTATATCTTTGTCTTACGTGCAAAGACAAACTGTTGATTGAAAGCTTTGGCCCGTAGTGCAAAGATTGACAGGTTTATGACATGATCATGACCACTGGTGATAATAACGAATATCCTTGGCCCGTAGTGCATCACTACAAGAAAATCGGCTAATTCCGACGGAATATTCCGTCGGCCATAATCCTGTTCCGTCGAAAAAAAACTATTCCCGACGAAAATATCCGTCCGAAATTCGGTTGTCAAATATTACTTATCTTCCACGAAATTATGTCCGACGAATTTGCGTCGAATATTAACTATTTTCGACAGAATATATAGGAAGAAACTTTCAATCGGATTAAATAGGCCCTATTTTCGACGGAATTGTTTCCTCGAACGTATCTTATTTTCGACTGAAAATTAAAATAACCCAATATTTATGAAAAATGACTACTTATTAAGTTCGACGGAACTTGCGTCGGACATAGTGTATTTACGACGGACACGTTGCGTCGAAGATAGCGTATTTACGACTAAATTTAGAATATTTTGTTATTTATTAAAAATTGGTTATTTGTTATTTTCGAGGGACATTCCGTCGCAAATACCCTATTCCGTCGGAACTAACAATTTTTTTTTAATAAAGATTTTAAAAGTTCAGTTTCCAGATGTTTAAACCCATTAATGTACCTGTAACCTGTCACAACCCAATACACAATAATATAAACCTGAATCTCACATTCAAATATGCAACATAGTACTAAAACATAATCTTCAACTCATTATCATTCACATTCACATTCAAATATCCACCAAAACGTATTATAAGCTAACCAATTACAAATATAAGCAAATATTCCATAAATGTTAAACAATATAATTTACAATAGTTGTACAGACGCAATTAGACAATACAATATATACAAAAGTTCTACAATATCATGAATATATACAAATGAACTATAAACTAGTAAAAGTATCATCATCGGGCGGAGGTGAACGACGCTGCTCTGGTGTATGGAAATCAGCCTCGTGCTCCTGCTCATCATCGCCAGCCTGCTCGCAATCGCCACCATGTTGATAGAATCAAAAATATAAATCATTAGCTCGTATATATATATATATATATATATATATATATATATATGTGTGTGTGTGTGTGTGTGTGTGTGTGTGTGTGTGTGTGAGAATTAACAAACTAGCATTAATTGAAAAACATAAACAATAAGAATACCTGAGTAGGTGGGGGCGGACGAAAAAGCCTCCTCCAAGAGGGTAATCACCATCCGGAGCATCTCGGCGCTCCAAGCGTCGAATTGCTCCCGAGGTAATCCCGTACTCTCTGCAGAGGCCCCTGCTATAATATCCTGAGCAATCTGGTGAAGACGAGAACTGGAAGGCAACTGCTGACGCCGAAAGACCGGATCAGTATGGACCCTATCCGACACGGCCCCTATCAGCCGCCGAAATTCGAGGTGATCGAGATGTTCTGTGAGAACTACCAATCTGAGGAATTCGGAGTGGTGAGAAGCTGTTTATATCATGAGTTGGACCCATATGAGGAGATGATTCAATCCTATAAAAGAAGTGATCGTTCGCTCATTTAGAGGGTTACTTAACCTAGAACTTTGTTTAACAACTTACTGACACTCCTTCCGGATGTTGCCATCTATTATGATGGAACAGTGAGGAATGTTTGCAGTAATTCAATTACCTTTATTATTCGAGTATAGGACACAAACAGGAACTATGACCCCTTTTTTTAATTGTTGCCGAGGAAACAGTTGGAGTACTATTAGCTGCAACTGCTATGTCGAAACTTGTATACAAGAAAGAGTACATATATGTAGGGAGAGCATTATTGCATTTATAAATTGAAAATTGTGGCAAACTAAGCAAATGCTATTTAGTTTATTTTGTCAATGATAATAAACTAAGCAAGTGGTACTTAGTTTATGAGAATTGTTATTTGGAATCTATAGAGACTACTGTTTGACATTCACTCCTACATAGTTTATTTTACCAATGATAAACTAAATAAGTGGTACTTAGTTTATGAGAATTGTTATTTGGAATCTATAAAGACTATTGTTCGACATTCACTCTTACTTATTTTATTTTGCCAATGATAAACTAAGTAAGTGGTACTTAGTTTATGAGAATTGTTATTTGGAATCTATAAAGACTACTGTTCGACATTCACTCCTACTTAGTTTATTATTATATTTTCTTTTATTTTAATTTGTAGTATATTATATTATAGTATATATTTGGTTTATTTATTTAAATCGAATTAAATTTATTATTATTATTTATTTTATATTGTATTATATTATATAAGTTCAAATGTAATTTAATTTAATTTAATTTAACCTTAATTTAATTTAATTTTTATTTATTTATTTATTTAAATTTAATTTAATTTATTTATATTATTTTAATTAAATTAAATTGAAATTATTTGATTATATTTTATTTTATTCTTTATTGAATTGAATTCTATTTGTATTATATTATATATTTATAAATATTTTTTATTAAATTTAATTTATTTATTAAATTAAATAAAAATTGTTTGATTTCATTTAATTTACTTCAAATTAATTTATATTTTAATATTGGGATTAATTACTAATATTATCAAAATAATTCTGATAAAATCTTGCAAATGCATACCTCTGACAGAATTTCTGTCACAAATTCAGTCGAAAATTGCAAATATATCAAAATTAAAAACAGTCCTAAAATCAGTTAAATTCTAGATTGAAAACTAATTAAATTACATAAACAATGCAAACAATATATACTGCATAATTATCCATTCTCAATCAAAATATATACCAAATTTTAGCCCCAAATTTCAGCCTCAAATCCAAATTTCAGTCAAATATATAACAAAATTTTAACTCTATACCAATTTTCAGCCTCAAATCCAATTGCCAAAGCCAAATTGATGCACATACAGTAACCAATTAAGGAATTTACCAATTTTTATACTCAAATCAATATATACATACAATATAAAAATTATTCAATCTACTGATTTTGTACATCATCATCAAAATGAAACAACATTTTAACTCATACCTTTTGGAGCTAATAAACTATCCAGCGTGTAGTGGTGGTGGTGGTCGGCGGCTAGAATCGGAAATGGGTGGCAGCTGGAGGTGGCTCTTGGTGGTGGCGGTGGTGGTCGGCGGCTGGAGGAAGGAGGCAAAGAATTAATTAAGATGGTGGTGGTCGGCGGCTAGAGGGGCTCCTGGTGGTGGGGGAGAAGGGACCGCACGGCTGGTCGGCGGTGGAGGTGTTGGTGGCAGGTGGGCGCCGGAGATGAGAGTGAGAGAGGAGAGACTGAGATGAGAGAGTGAGAGAGAAGAGACTGAGAGAGTGAGAGAGGAGAGACTGAGATGAGAGAGTGAGAAAGTGAGAGAGGAGATGTGACGCCCCCAAAATAGGTATACATCACCCATTTTGAGTCGTCAATAACATGGTACAGAAACAACTACAATTTTATTAATACAACATATAAACTGTGAGTTTAAATACAAATATTGCCATCGAGACAATATTCACACCCAAATAGTCCTCATTACAATTATTGATACATTATTTTATAAAAATGGTGAGGACTACTAAAACAACTCTCTTGAACCATTATTCCATACCCCGACTAGAACTCGCTACATTCTCGCCTCCTAAGAAGAAAAATGGAACAAAAAGGAAAATGGTGAGCTCAACTAGCCCAGTAAAGAATATTATGACTAAGATAATATAGAACAAATTATCGTTAGTCTTCAACAGGGAAAAAATCTGATAAAATAAAATAGACAACAAGTTTCAGATCAATATTCGCAGCGGAAATAATAATTCATAGAAGAGTTACGTAGAGAATGAAATCTACTATAATCTATGAATTTAAAAGTCCATCATCAATATTTTACCCCTGTAACATCAATCAATATTCATCTTGAATCAAATATTCATCTTTGCACTACAGGTCAAAGATATTCATCAGTTGGTTATGTTCATCTCAACACCTGTACATCTTTGCACTACGGGCCATAGATATTCACCAAAACTTCATTCATCTTTGCACTACAAGTCAAAGATATTCAGTAATACCATCATTTAGGACTGAAGATGATGAAAAATATTTTAAAGAAAACGAATCCAATGAAACAAAGGAACAAATATTAAGGATTCGTACTTTAAACAATCCGAGTTCAAAAATACTTCATAAATAAACATAGTGGAGTAAAATTTAAGAATGATCAAAATATGGATACAATCAAAGCTAGTATCCATAATAGATATTTTGGACAAAAAATAAAATTTTAATTTTTTTGTGAATAGTGTTGTATTCGTGAATAGTACCGTATACGTGAATAGTAACCCCGACACTAAAAGACAAGAATTTCATAAGAAAAACCTTACCAATATTCTGGCATAATGATATTAGAAGAAATAATATCATTTAAAAAATAATAATATCCCTTACCTTGAAAAGACTGTACTTCTAGCTGGAATACCGGATATAGTGCTGAAGGAACTTGCATCGTATAGCAACACTCAAAGTATCAAAATACTCACAAGAATACACTCGATAATATAGAGAGAGAAAGAGAGAGAAAACTTCAGTTTCTGATGTGATTTTCAATTCTAACCTAAGCACCCTATTTATAGAAAAATACTTAGAACACCAAAGCAAAAAAATTAATAAAATAATAATATAATTTAAAAAATTCAAGCCCACCTTAGACCAACTGAATTAAGCACATTTATATCACATGTGGGATTGTAAAAAAACGTTTTTCTTAAATAAAACAATTAAAACTTTCAAAAATTAATTATTTCGGAACTTCAGAGCTTCAATAATTCATAATAAATAGCTCTTTTATCAGAAAAATTTGAATCTTATGTCATTTCCATAGAAAATTTCATTCTCTACAGCTTTGTAAGTTTAAGTTTTTCCAAATTCCAAGCAGAAGTTGACCGAAATCCACAAACGAGCGATTTTACGGCTATAATCCAATTTCAATCACAAAGTGGGCCCACAAAAATGTTTAACATATTTTAAATATTTTTTTGTAATAAAAATACTCTTCCTTCTCATTTATTCATATATCCCACATTCATTATAAAACTATCACCATTATTATATTATTAAAATATAATAATATATTTAAATAAATTATTTTATCAAAAAAGATAAAATATCAATTTTCAATAATTGTCACATTAAAAATTTTCTCTATTTATATCCACATAAAATGAATATTTTTCTTATCATATAAATTAATAATTAATTATTCACAAATAATATTACATAATCACAATACTGACAACCAGGCTGTTCCCAGAAAAGAGGGGGCTTTCTAATAAAGATTTCTCTTTACTGGCGCGCAATTAGATGTCCAAACCTCTCCTTAGACAGAACTTTCTAGACATTGCCAATAATGTTATCTAATAATATTATTCAAATAATATGAATTATTGATCTGATAATAAAAATATTGTGCAGTGACAATTATTAAAACAATAATAATATAAAATATCAACGTATCTATTATTGAATCAATAAAATATAATATTGAACAGTAATTACCGTAAAAAGTATTGAGTAATGCCTTCTTACGTAAGAATCAATAATTGGTGCAATACCGTGTGCTACTATGTTTTAACCACCGGGTATTCCAACTGTATTAACGGTAACAACTACGCCGTTATTTATAAACAACTTATATTTGTCGTTTTCCTTCATCCAATCGATTTCCGTTATGTGGCCCACACAAGGCTGCGCCGTTGTACGAATATTCCCCGACAGTAAGAATATTTCACAACCAAACGAATATTTCCCCGACAACAATGAATATTTTATAACCACTTGCTTATTTAAGATATTTGCGCATTTGTACCCATAACTAACCACATTAATCAAATCAACCCTTACTATTTCAAAATAATAAATAGAAGAAATTAAATTTTATTTATAATAAGTTGGGGTCTTACAACATCCCCTCCTTATGAAATTTCATCCTCAAAATTGATGTACGTACCTGGTGTTTCGAAAAGGTGAGGATACCTCGCTTTCGTTTCTGTTTCCAACTCCCAGGTCATTTCCTCAATAGCATGGTTCCTCCACAAAACTTTAACTTGTGGTATGACCTTTGTGCGTAAGACATGCTCCTTCCTATCCAAGATCTTGACAGGTACCTCTTTGTACCTTAAGTCTTCGGCTATCTCGTCCGGTTCTAACTCGATAATGTGGTTCGGGTCTTTCACATATTTACAAAGCACAGATATATGAAAAACATTATGTACACGAGACATACTTGGAGGTAACGCGAGTCTATAGGCTACATTTCCTACTCGGTCAGGAATCTGAAATGGACCAATAAATCGTAGATTGAGCTTTTCTCGTTTCCCAAATCTTGTAACTCCCTTCCATGGAGCAACACACAACAATACATGATCCCCAATACTAAATTCCACGTCTTTTCGATGAAGATCCGCATAACTCTTTTGTCGATCCTTTGCCGTTTGTATACGTTGTCGAATCATTTGGATCTTTTCTGTAGTCATACGTACCAACTCTAGTCCCAATAATGTTGCTTCACCAACCTCATCCCAACATACTGGTGAGCGACACTTATGTCCATATAATGCTTCGAATGGAGCCACACCTATACTTGTTTGATAACTGTTGTTGTAGGAGCATTCCACCAAAGGTAAATATTTATCCCAACTCCCTTTGAAGTTTAGGACACAGAGTCTTAATAGATCTTCAAGAGTTTGAATAGTCCTTTCTGATTGTCCGTCCGTTTGAGGATGGTATACCGAACTGAATCGTAAATCCGTGCCCATAACTTTTTGCAAGCTAACCCAAAATCGTGAAGTGAATCTTGGGTCACGATCCAAAACTATGGATACTGGCATGCCGTGCAATCTCATAATCTCATTCACATACATACGAGCAAGACATTCAAGGGAATAAGTCTCCCGTATCGGCAAGAAATGAGCAGACTTGGTTAATCTATCAACAATAACCCAAATAGCATCGATGCCTTGAGAAACCGTAGGAAGACCCGTAACAAAATCCATGGTAATGTGTTCCCACTTCCATTTCAGAATCTCAAGTGGTTTCAATGGACCCTTAGGCACTTGATGCTCCGCCTTTACACATTGAAAATTTAAACACCTCGAGATAAACTCCGCGATCTCTCTCTTCATATTGTTCCACCAAAATGTATGTCGAAGATCATGATACATTTTGGTACTTCCAAGATGGATTGAAAACGGTGTATTGTGTGCCTTCATCATGATCTTGTTCTTCAAATCAGAATCGTTAGGAACACAAAGTCTGGAGTGGACTCGAAGTATTCATTCTTCATCGATTCTTGCCTTAGAGATAATACCTTCTTATAATTTCTTCTTCATACTCATCAGCTCCGGGTCTGTGGCTTGAGCAACTTTAACTTTATCGATTAAAGTTGGTTCTATACGTATACTTAACATTATCGCACTCGTTCATGCATATGATCTTCTACTCAATGCGTCAGCTACCACGTTCGCTTTTTCAGGATGATATTGAATAGTGTGGTTGTAATCTTTCAACAGCTCGAGCCAACGTCATTGCCGCATGTTGAGTTCCTTTTAGGTGAAGAAATATTTGAGGCTTTTATGGTCTGAATATATCTCCACTTTCTCTCCATATAGATAGTGCCTCCAAATCTTTAGCGCGAAAACGACTGCTGCCAACTCTAGATCATGATTAGGATAATTCCTCTCATATTCTTTAAATTTTCGCGAGGCATAGGTTATGAATTTCCCATGTTTCATGAGAACACATCCTAACCCTTTGCCCGAAGCATCGCTGTAGATAACAAATCCATCCGAACCAGATGGTATTGTCAGAATAGGTGCCAAAATGAGTCTCCTCTTGAGCTCTTGGAAACTCCTCTCGCATTCCTCGCTCCATACGATTTTTGTATCTTTTCAAGTCATCTGAGTTAACAGAGTAGAGATTAGAGAAAATCCTTCCATGAATCTCCGATAATAACCAACTAAGCCCAGAAAGCTACGTACTTCGGTCACCGTCTTCGGTTGCTCCCAACTTTGTATTGCTTCAATCTTCGCCGGGTCAACAGATACTCCACGTTTTGACACCACGTGCCCAAGGAATGCTACTTCCTCAAGCCAGAACTCGCATTTCTTCAACTTTGTATATAGTTTGTTTTCACGAAGCCTTTGGAGTACCAGCTTCAAATGGTGCTCATGATCTTCACGACTTTTGGAATATATGAGAATATCATCAATAAAGACAACAACGAACTGATCCAAATAGTCCTTGAATACTCGGTTCATCATATCCATGAAAGCCGCGGGAGCATTAGTCAATCCAAAAGACATGACTAAGAATTCATAATGCCCGTACCGAGTTCTAAAGGAAGTATTTGGAATATCCTCAATTCTAATCTTCAGCTGATAATATCCAGAATGAAGATCGATCTTTGAAATGAATTGTGTTCCTTGCAACTGGTCAAACAGGTCATCAATACGAGGTAATGAATACCTATTCTTGATGGTGGCATGGTTCAATTATTGGTAGTCAATACAAAGTCGCATACTCCCGTGTTTTTTCTTTACAAATAAAATAGGAGCACCCCAAGGAGATGTACTAAGACGAATGAAATCAATGTCCAACAACTCCTGTAGTTGGACCTTTAACTCCTGAAGTTCAATAGAAACCATTCGATATGGGATTTTAGAAATGGGCTTTGTACCAGGTTCAAGATCAACAAAGAATTTAACTTCACGTTCTGGGGGTAGACCAAGAAGTTCTTCAGGAAACACGTCAGGAAATTTACTAACAACAGGAATATTATTCAAATCTGACGTGTCTTTATTCAAATACATAACATGGGATAAGAAAGCTTGACATCCGTTTTTCAATAAACGAATAGCTTTATGACTTGATATGACTGTGATTTATTTTAATGGTTTAGTTGCTTGAATTCATATAACAGGTTGGTTAGGAATATGAAAACTAACAACCTTACGCAAATAATCAATTTTGGCATGATGAGTAGTTAACCAATCAATCCCTAAAATCACATCAAAAGCAAGTATCTTTAAAGAGATAAGGTCAACAGGTAATGTGATGGTGTCAATTTGGATCAAACAAGATTTAAAAACAGTGGATGTGATGAAAGTTTCTCCTAATGGAGTCTCCATAGATAAATCAAAGTCTAATTTCTCCGGAGTCATGTTTAAACGTTGAACACAAGCAGGATAGATAAATGAATGGGTAGCACTGGTATCTAGTAAGGTATAAACTTCGGAAGAATTTATGATTAGCTTACCCGTGATCACCTCGTTTGGGTTCCTCGAATTTTGACCAGTCACAACAAATGCTCTTCCAGGAACCGTTGACTTTGACTTTTTTGGGACAGCCTTTTGCGTCACTATCCCTGCTGGACTTGGTTTCGCTACTGTACAATCTCGAGCGATATGTCCTTTTTTCCATAATTATAACATACCTTGAACTGTTGTGGACAGTTTAGGCTGATATGTCCCTCTTTCCCGCATTTATAGCATATGACCGGTGGTCATTCTCCTCCCTTAGAACCAGTTACTGCTGGTGCTGACGTCTTCGTATTGTCATTGTTGAATCTCCTCTTTTTAAAATCTCCTCCCGACTCGCTTCTTCTATTTTCATGGCCATGATTACCACCAGAGTGGTTACCGCCTTTGTCCGTATTTTTCTTTCTCCTCTGGTTATCATTGTTCTGATGACTGCTGTCACCAGTATGATCCTGGTTGTGGTCCCTCAGTTGAACGTACTCGTTATCTCACTCTAATAATTGAGCCCTGTTGACAACATCTGAATAGAGAGAAAATTTATGAGAAATGAGATATTGACGTATGCCGGGTTTCAAACCTCTCAGAAACATTCGCGTCATACGTTCCTCATTCTCCACCAAATGAGGTGCAAAACTGGATAACTCTGCAAACTTCGCCTCATACTGGGACACCGTCATGTTGTTTTATTCCAGTCTAATGAACTCCACTTCCATCATATGACGAATATTTTCAGGAAAGTACTTGTCATTGAAAAGTTTCTAAAACGTCTCCTAAGACATGCTGAGTGCGGCTGGATGGGTACGTTTCATATATTCCCATTAGTAATCTGCCTCATTACGGAACATAAAGGTGGCGAATAGAACCTTCTATTCCTCCATGCATCCCAAGACATCGAATATTTTGGTAATTTGTTTGACCCACGTTTCTGCCTTAATCGGATCCGACTTTCCCTAAAATTCTGGTGGTCCCAACTCTTTAAACTGCTTGGCTGTGACAAACTGTGCGTTATTATCATTTCCTCCTGTATTTTGTGCACGAGTCTCCCTCGTCTGATTTTGCATGAACTGCAAAAATCTTTTAAACATTTCGTCATTCATCATCTGATCACTGGTGTTGTTTACAGGAGGAACATTGTCGGCCTGTTGCACGTTCTCCTCATTGGTGAGTAAAGGAGTCTCCACTGTCTCATTTACTCCACTGTTAACATTCTTAGTCGACATTCTCAAATACTTCCATAAAATAAGGGTTAATTAAAGAAATTAACATATCACATAATATCCCTATATACTGACCAACCAACAAATAAGCTTAGGTAAGACACACTAGCGAAGGTTTTACTCGTCTCTCCCCTCCTATTTCTATTTACCAATCTCCGCCAGAGATCATATCCCTAAGCTTTGATACCAACTGTGACGCCCCCAAAATAGGTATACATCACCCATTTTGAGTCGTTAATAACATGGTACAGAAACAACTACAACTTTATTAATACAACATATAAAATGTGAGTTTAAATACAAATATTGCCATCTAGACAATATTCACACCCAAATAGTCCTCATTACAATTATTGATACATTATTTTACAAAAATGGTGAGGACTACTAAAACAACTCTCTAGAACCATCATTCAATACCCCTACTAGAACTCGCTACATTCTCGTCTCCTAAGAAGAAAAATGGAACACAAAGGAAAATGGTGAGCTCAACTAGCCCAGTAAAGAATATTATGACTAAGATAATATAGAACAAATTATCGTTAGTCTTCAACAGGGAAAAAAATCTGATAAAATACAATAGACAACAAGTTTCAGATCAATATTCGCAGCGAAAATAATAATTCATAGAAGAGTTACGTAGAGAATGAAATCTACTATAATCTATGAATTTAAAAGTCCATTATCAATATTTTATCCCTTTAACATCAATAAATATTCATCTTGAATCAAATATTCATCTTTGCACTACAGGCCAAAGATATTCATCAGTTGGTCATGTTCATCTCAACACCTGTACATCTTTTCACTATGGGCCAAAGATATTCATCAAAAATTCATTCATCTTTGCACTACAGGCCAAAGATATTCATTAATATCATCATTTAGGACTGAGGATGATGAAAAATATTTTAAAGAAAACGAATCCAGTGAAACAAAAGAACAAATATTAAGGATTCGTACTTTAAACAATCCGAGTTCAAAAATACTTCATAAATAAACATAGTGGAGTAAAATTCAAGAATGATCAAAATATGGATACAATCAAAGCTAGTATCCATAATAGATATTTTGAACAAAAAATAAAATTTTAATTTTTCTGTGAATAGTGCTGTATTCGTGAATAGTACCGTATACGTGAATAGTGTCGTATACGTGAATAGTAACCCCGACACTAAAAGACAAGAATTTCACAAGAAAATCTTACCAATATTCCGGCATAATGATATTAGAAGAAATAATATCATTTTAAAAAAATAATATCCGTTACCTTGAAAAGACTGTACATCTAGCTGGAATACCGGATATAGTGCTGAAGGAACTTGCACCGTATAACAACACTCAAAGTATCAAAATACTCACAAGAATACGCTTGATAATATAGATAGAGAAAACTTCAGTTTCTGGTATGATTTTCAATTCTAACCTAAGCACCCTATTTATAGGAAAATGCTTAGAACACCAAAACAGAAAATTTAATAAAATAATAATATAATTAAAAAATTCATGCCCACCTTTGACCAACTGAATTCAAAACATTTATATCACATGTGGGATTGCAAAAAACATTTTTCTTAAATAAAACAATTAAAACTTCCAAAAATCAATTATTTCAGAACTTCAGAGCTTCAATAATTCATAATAAATAGCCCATTTTATTAGAAAAATTGGAATCTTATGTCCTTTTCATAGGAAATTTCATTCTTTACAACTTTGTAAGTTTAAGTTTTTCGAAATTTCAAGCAGAAGTTGACCGAAATCCACAAACGGACAATTTTAGGGACAATTTCAGTCACAAAGTGGGGCCCACAAACATGTTTAACATATTTTAAACATTTTTTATAACAAAAATACTCTTCCTCTTCATTTATTCATATATCCCACATTCATTGTAAAAATATCACCATTATTATATTATTAAAATATAATAATATATTTAAATGAATTATTTTATTAGAAAAGATAAAATATCAATTTTCAACAATTGTCATATTAAAAATTTTCTTCATCTATATCCACATAAAATGAATATTTTCCTTATCATATAAATCAATAATTAATTATTCACAAATAATATTACAGAATCACAATACTGGCAACCAGGCTGTTCCCAGGAAAGAGGGGGCTTTCCAATAAGGATTTTTCCTTTCTGGCGCGCAATTAGATGACCAAACCTCTCCTTAGACAGAATTTTCTAGACATTGCCAATAATGTTATCTAATAATATTATTCAAATAATATTAATTATTGATCTGATAATGAAAATATTGTGCAGTGATAATTATTAAAATAACAATAATATAAAATATCAACGTAGCAATTATTGAATCAATAAAATATAATATTGAACAGTAATTACTGTAACAATTATTGAGTAGTGCATTCTTACTTAAGAATCAATAATTGGTGCAATACCATATGCTACTGTGTTTTAACAACCGGGTATTCCAAAAGTATTAACGGTAAAAACTACGCCGTTATTTATAAACAACTTATATTTGTCGTTTTCCTTCATCCAATCGCTTTCCGTTATGGGGCCCACACAAGGATGCGCCGTCTTACGAATATTCCCCGACAGTAAGAATATTCCACAACCAAACGAATATTCCCCGATAATAATGAATATTTTATAACCACTTGCTTATTTAAGATATTTGCGCATTTGTACCCATAACTAACCACATTAATCAAATCAACCGTTACTATTTCAAAATAATAAATTGAAGAAATTAAATTTTATTTATAATAAGTTGGGGTCTTACAGGAGAGATATAATTAAAACTGAGAGAATACGGGGAGACGCTGGCCTGAGTCAGTCGAATAGGTTTTATAAGATATTTTTGACGTAATTTCCGTCGGATATAAGTCCCTCGGACTTAACTTATCTTCGACGCAATGTCCCTCGAAAATAACTATAATTTCGTCGAACTTAAGTTTCGCACTGACGGGAAATTTGGTGCCATATGAGGCCTTATATTCCCGACAGACTTTCCTCGACAATAAACTATTTTGGACGAACTTAATTTTGACCTAATATTTCGTCAAAATTATAATATGTACGACTGAATACAGTCCGTCGAACTTAGTTCCACCGAGATTAGCCTATTTTCTTGTAGTGCATGGATAATTCGATGATGTGATTGGCAGGATCATGACCATTAGTTAACAGTTGAATGTCTTTGGCCGTGGTGCACTGGCAGACAACTGATTGGTATGATCATGACCATTGGTTTTATAGTTGAATATCTTTGGCCCGTAGTGCAAAGGTAGACAACTGATTGGTATGATCATTGTTATTACATTTGAATATCTTTAGCCTTTGGGTAAGGATATTGAGTAAACGTTTTATTAAGCCTTTATGGCAAGGAGAAACTGTTGATTTACATGATTATAAATATGAATTGTGGATTTAACTATAATATTTGATAGTTCAGGTGAAGACAGGTGATGAGAGTTCTTTTGTCTTGGGTATAATTTATGGGTATGATTATGACCAGGGATTATTCGGTATAGTCATGACCATTGATGATTACATGAATATCCTTGGCCCGTAGTGTAGAGATGATTCGATGATGTGGCTTATTTATTAAGTTGAGTCTCAGCGATAGAAATTGATGAAAACATTTTAAATTATACAAGATAGTAGATTTTATGCTCTACTTGACTCTTCTAATGGATTGCTTATTTCTGCTGTAGTTGTTGTTCTAAAACTTGTTGTCTATTGTGTTCTATCAGTTGTTATACTGTTGAAGGCTAAAGATAATTTATTCTGCATTATCATAGTCATAATATTTCTTACTGAGCTAGTTGAGCTCACCCTTTCTTTCATTGTTCTCTTCAGGAAATGAGAATATAGCTGGGACGAGTTGGGGAATGGAGTGATGATCCAGTATAAGTGGCTTTAGTAGTCCTCACTATTCTGTGAAATAATGTGACAATAAAAATAATGAGGACTCCATTGAGTGTGGATATTGTCTAGATGACAATATTCTTATTAAAACTCTTAGATTATGTTATGTCGTATTTTACACGACTGTTGTATAATTAAGTTGTATTTGAATTTTGTACCATGTAACTGATGACTCAAGATGAGTGATGTATACATATTTTGGGGGCGTCACAGTGTGAGCTCGGGTGAGTTGGATAAGGGATGAGCTTAAGATTCAGACTCATATATAGGAATGAAAAACAAGATGAGAACTGTTTAGTCTTAAAACTAAACATAAATAAAGGTGGATTGTACAATACCATAAGGATTTGTGTAAATCCATAAATTAAATAATTTAATTTGTATCTGACTATGGTGAAGATGAAATTAACTTTATTATAGTAAATGAATATAGTTTTTTGATATAACAGTACGTTATATATATATATATATATATATATATATATATATATGAAAAATATATATTGTCGCCTATGATAACGATTTTTTTGGGCTATAGCGACGGTTCATCCGTCGCTATAGCTATTCTTGTCTATGACGACGGGTGAACGGTCACTATAACCCAAAAAAATCATCTCCATAGACGACTGTGTACTAGGGGTGACCATGGTGCGGTTTAAAGCCTAAACCGCACACAAAACCGCTTAGGTGCGGTTTAACAAATCCAAAACCGCACATGAAACCGCTTGTAATTGGTGCGGTTTGATTTTGAATCGTGCAATACGGTTTCATTTGGTGCGGTTTCGATTTCAAAATCAATTAAAGCAACAAAATTTTATGCCATTTAAATTAATAATTTAGCATCACACTTCACTTTCCGTTTGCGTCGGTCGGAGCTTTACGACGATCAATTCCTTATCAATTGCATCGGTCGCCTTGAGAGAGAAGGGGAGGGGGAGGGGGACGGGGACGGGGACGGGGAGGGAGGGGAAAGAGTTTGAGAGAGATTGGGATGGTTGCATCTAATCTTCAATTGGATTTTTTTTCTTAAATCTTTTAGCCAACCCACTTTACTCCGCGTGTTTTTTTTAAAGTTCGACTTTTATTCGTTCTCTTAGTTCACTTCTAAAGGATTCCGTATATATATATATATATATATAGTTCGGATCTTAAGCCCACCCTTTATCTAATTCACCTTACTCACCGCCCTTTACTGACGGATCGGACGACGATTCGGTCTGTCGCTATATGTTCGGTCCGTCGCTATATATTGTTCGTCGCTATATGTTGTTCGTCGTTAAAAACTAAGACGATGGTTCTACATATAGCGACGGACCGAATCGTCGCCCGATTCGTCGTTAAAGAAGATGAGTAAGATGAACTAGATAAAAAATGAGTTTAAGATCCGGACGGTATATATATATATATAGTAACCCCAAAAGCTGTTTAGTTTTCCTTTTGAAAACAAGTTACATGAATGATTCCGTTTGTACGTACGTACTGTAATAGTACTAGTACTAGTAATAGTAATAGCTAGGTACTCCTATAATATAGTCAGGGGAAGGAACAAACATGCATGCATGCTTGAGAGATTATCTTAATTCCTTTTCCCAAAATTAACAAACAATCATTCTCATTATCCTTTTTCCTCTTGGGTCAAAAATAAAAATTAAATTGTCCTCAAAAGAATATTTAACGATCATAAATCCATTATATAAAGTTTTACATCGAGACTAATTTACTCTTGCTATTTTACATCTCAGTCAAATATATAGTAAATCAAGAGTCGATTAAAATAATTCACACACACACACACACATATATATATATATATAAAAGGAAAAAAATATAAAATAAATTTATACTCTCTTTTGTAAAATTTGACTACGTACCTTAATTTATCTTGCAATTAAGTCATCATCCTTTTGGTGAAGTTTTAGAATTCAGTTTCCAAACAGAATGAATTTAACACAAAGCTACCCAACTTCCCCATGCACAAATATAATTAAACACATAATTAGTTAGTTAACCACTACAAGAAATTTTTTTATTTCCCATGAAAATATGGTCGACTAAACATATTCAGTTGATGTTTATTTAAGACCGATTGAATATTTAGTCGACATTAATTCAGTCGGCATTAATGTATCCTCGACGAACATCAATCGAATTTAAGTCCTCTTTGGCACGTGGATTTCCCAACGGCGCGAATATATTAACAAAAAAAAACTTCCATATTAATTAATACTCCGGCACTCCTCCTTGGCGCGAGGTTAACCTCCCAATTAATTCACCTACCTAGCTAGCTAAGACAAATTAATTAATACTCCAATAAATTAACAAAAAAAAAACTTCCATATTTTCTTTTTTCTAAACTCCACGCCAGATATCAATATATTATTGGAGTTAGTAACAAAATATTATATTGAAATGAAATGAAATGAAAAAGAAAAGTCCTAATAAAACAGTTATCCACTCACTTTCTTATCTGTTAAGATATTAAAAAGGTGGTCCCACCTACCTACCTTTGCCTCCCACTGGAACTTCCACCGCCGCCGCCTCCACCACCACCACCAAGACTGCCAGAACTGCCCTTTCCCGGCCCACCACCCATCCCCATTCCCATTTGATGAAACGAACCAGAACCGTACATCTGTCCCTGATTACCACCACTATTATAATGCTGCTGCGGATGGTGACCCCCCATCATCATCATGGACATCCCACCATCATCACCGTACATCGTCACACCGGAGCTAACTCCTCCGCCGGAATCATCCCTCTGTCCGCCGCCAATGGAGGTCTTATCCCCCTCCATCTCCCGGTACTTAGCGAGGTACACCTTCAAAGGCTCAACGTACTCCTCGAATCCAAGAGTAGTCATGGCCCAGAGCAGATCGTCACCGTTGATCGTTTTCCGCTTCTCCCGCTGGCACTTATCGGAAGCCTCGCCGGTAATAAAGCTAATAAACTCCGATACGCACTCCTGCACGGTCTCCTTAGCGTCTTTCGATATCTTGGCGTTCGCCGGCAGCGCTTTTTTCATGATACGGCTCACGTTCGCTATCGGGAGGAACCTGTCCTGCTCACGCGCCGACAGCAGCTCGTTCGCGTTTTGCCCACCCGATTCGTTATCCGAATCCGCCATGATACGTACTCCTATTGGCGGGAATTTCTTTTTGTTAATTCCCGGCTAGGGAAAAATCCGAAACGGATTGGAAGAGCTAATTGGTTAGGATTTGGGAGGGAGAGATCAGTGTGTTGGGTCCGTTGGATTGTTGGGGTGTAATATCGGATCGTGTGTGCCACGTGGAGGGATAATGGCCGTTTATTTGTTGATAAGCATATGTTACGTGGGAAATTCCAGGCTGTTGGATGTGGGTGTGGGGCATAGCAGTCTTGATGGTTCGATTATGAGACACGTTCTGATTGTTTGCCTTTGAAATTTTTTTTAAAAAAAAAAGTAATATGTAAAATATCAGACAGGATCAAGAGTAGACCTCTTAAGTAGTAGAACTCTCTTAAATAATAGAACTTTATCAAAACGACGTAGTTTTGATAAGACGCGGTGATATTTTTTGTAAATACCATGCCACCGCGTATTTACAAAAATGTCACCGCGTCTTATCAAAAGTACGTCGTTTTGATAAAATTCTATTATTTAAGGCATTCTGTTATTTAAGAATTCTACTCTTGATCATTTCTGAATAACATATATCTATATGTTTCTAGCTATCTATCTATCTAATACTAACTAATATAAAATTTTAAACGATAAAAAAATAATAATAATATGTTGGTTACTTTTTAATATTCTCCTAGTTTATATATTTATATTCATCGGTTTTTAATATAAAGTTTTGTTATACATTGTAATAAATTTACATCGAATTATAATTGTAAAACTTATCAATACATAAGATTGGTATAAATTATAAGAGTATACCACTTATTATATATCTAGATGTGCATAACAGGCCGACCTAATCTTGTTTGGCTTTGTTCTGTCAGGCCTTGATAGTTTACTAGGCCATACCAGGCCTTGACTTTAGACGTGTTAGCTCGGGCTTCTTCCACGAAAATATGACATGCTTGCAAAGTCAGACTTTGGGCTAGATCGATCTAACACCTTTCTTTAAAAAAAAAATTGTGTATGTCCAGCCCGTAATGTGAAGCTGATCGGTATGCAAGTGAAATTCTCTATTTTGGTTAGGTTCTTTATTCTACAAAGAAATTTACATAAATTACTAAATTACCGCGAGGAAAAAAAATAATCAAATAAAAATTAAAGAGAAAATATTTGTCCTTCCACCTTGTTCAAAAGGCCTAAACTTAAGACCTTAATGCCTCTTGCCTTTGCAATCTACATCTAGTATGACATTTTCTATTATAAGTTATTGATAGCTTTTCTTTGTCATTTAGAGAAATACTACAAAAATGAAATAAACCCAAAAATATCAACATCGGCCTGCCTTCAAATAGCTTAACAAATGGTACAATTAACATTATGTCTAACAACTAAATTTCAAGCTTCAAAATTGGAATTTAGCACCAAATTTAATTGGAAATGAAAATTATGCTGTCAGTTTCAATTCTGAAACTTGGTATTTATTACAAAAATAAATGGATATTGAATCTCGGGATTGCCCATGATTGGAGTTTGAGATCTTTGAATTTGTTCCTTTGCGTGACAATTTTATTGTTATAAATGGTTATGATCATGGACCACCATGTCATAGGTGACATTAACCTTACCATTTTGACTTCTCAGGTTGAGACGAGACATAGGCAAATCCTAATCGTAGATGATATATGGATTATACGATCATTAACTAATGACTCTACAATCGTTAAGTCATTATTCTATGATCGTTAAGTCACGATTAAACGATCGTAGAGTAATAACTTAATGATCGTAGAATAATGATTTAAATCGTAGAGTCATTACTTATATCGTAGAGTTTAGAATAATTTCAGCTTTTACTATAGCAGAGCTACTCTACTATCACAAAACTTTTCTACTATTGTAACATCTACTATCGTAGAGTTACTTTACTTTACTATCAATTTTTGTTAAAAAAAATTACTATCAATTTATGTTCTTAAAATGTTAAATATTAATAAAATTTTAATCAACTAATACTAACTTAATTAGTAATATTAAATAAACTAATTAGTATATTAATATTAAAATTTAATCAACTAATTTTAATGTGAAATATTAAATAAGCTAACTACTATATTAATTAAATGTATTTACAAGAAATTAAAAATGAGTAATTAAATTTATTGATATATTCATTAAAACTAATTATTACAACCACTACAAAAAACCATGTCATAGCCGACGGGACCATTGTCGACGGATGTCATGCCGTCAAGAATGACCTCACTGGCGATGACACATACGTCGTAAAAGACTTGTCGGCAGTGAGTCCCTAAACCTCATCCTTGCCAAGTTTACCATTACGCGCGCGCCAAGAGTGAGGGTCGACGGGGCAAAGGCCATTGGCGATGGTCGATGCCGCCGAGATTGAGTCATTCTCGACGGGCTCAATATCGACGGGCATCGCCGTCGAGAATACCGTTTTATTTAATCGCCAAATTATAGTTTCTCTTCTCTTCTCTCTCCTTTCCTTTTTTTCTCCCGCTTGACTTTTCCTTCCTTCTTTTCCTGTAGCCGTTGTCGTGCCACACCTCATCATCGCCATCTCCATCGTCGTCGATCTCCTCGTCGGCATCCATCCCCCTCTCTTTCCTCACCATCTGACCTTCTCTCCAACCGTCCGACCTTCCCTTTTCTTCCTCCCCTTTCCTGACCACTGTTCTATCCCAATTTCTTTCCTCTTTTTGCCCTCTCCTATCTGGTTCTCCATTTCTCAAGCTTCAATTAGTAGGTTAAACTTACATATTCTTAGGCTTTAATTTGTAATTAAGTTCCAATGTCGTTAGGTTAGGGTTTAATTTATGTTTTCTATAATATGTAAAATTTATTTTGTTTTAATTTAGGCTGCAATACATAGCAACAACTTCAGAGGGTGTTTCTCTCCTCCGCGTAATTAATCTCTTAATTTGTAAGTTTTGTGTGTGATTTTATATATGGTAATGGTGAGATACATTTGATTTTTATGTTCTTTTATGTTAATAGTTCCATTTTTATTGATAAGTTTTTATTAATAGTGAGTATAAATTTTATTTTATTTTTACTTTAGCTATATCATAAGTATTGTTCTGCTGGAATAGTGATATAAATTTGACAAATGTGACTTGGTGTGGAACAGATGGAATACTGATTTTTGTAGCAAATGTTGTTGATTATATTGTTGTGACGACCCAAAAATAGGTCCATTCCATCCAACCCATTTTGAGTCGCCAAATACATGGTACAGAAAACAACTACAACTTTATTACAATAATTTTCGTGCAAAATACAACAACACATATACTGTGAGTTTGGATACAAATATATATCAACTGTGACTCATGTCCCAACCGTGGACAGCACCTCATAATGACACCTTACATAAAGGTATAGTCGAAAACTATTTTAGAAATTAGAATCTTTGGGAAGTGCTCAAGGAAACCTTCGTACATGGGAGGCCATGCGTCTAGGTTATTATAGATATCATATGGCCACAGAATTATCCTTGGTTGACCCAATAGACCCCAAAGAAAAGCGAGAAGATTACTATCATATTCTTCCCAATGGCGAGTCTTCTCTTGACATATCATTATCTCCACTGTCTCTAATTGAGAGTTATATTTCAAATAGACTCCAAGATCATATGGATAGTGCTGGTAGATATACTCAGTAAGTGGATGAGCACATCCATGTCTTATGATGACATGAGGTGGTATGTCATTAGACATCTTGTATGACAGTGGCAAAACACCCTTCCAACATTGGGTTTGCTTCACCCTAGTTGATTCGCAAAATATAACTACTAAATGATGACCACCGTTCTATTCCCCTGTTATTTCCTGCTCGACCCAGCTACACTCGTATTACCTGAAAGGAATTGTGAAGCAAAAGGGTGAGCACAACTAGCTCAGTAAAGAATATCATGACTAAAGATAATTAAATTATCAATAGCCTTCATCAATAATAAATCAGAGATTTAGAACATATGGTAGATGATAAAAAATTTCAACCATAGTTGCAGCGGAACGAGCAATCCATTAGAAGAGTCAAATAGACCATAAAGTCTATTATCTTCTCCATGTTAAAAGTCCATCAACAATATTTTATCCCTGTAACATCAATCAACAATTCATGTCCACAATCATGTGAATAACTCATAATCATAATTGTAGTTCTAAATTCCTTTTCGCATTCAGGACGAAGATAATTTTCATCACTTGTCTTTACCTGAAATATCAAAGATCATGGTTATACCAAATCACAGTTCCTATTTATAATCATACTAATAAATTCATCTTTGCACTACGGGCCAAAGATATTCATCAACAGTTCATCTTTGCACTACATGCCAATGATATTCAACAACAGGTCATCTTTGCACTACGACCCAAAGATATTCATCAACAATTCATCTTTGCACTACAGGCCAAAGATCAACAGTTCATATTTGCATTACAGGCCAAATATATTAATATCTCAAAGAAATATATAATCATTTCAGAATTTATATAAACAATAATTATAACCATGTTGATCAATTCACCTTTGCACTTAAGCTAAAGATATTCAATTATAAATTCAATGGTCATGATCATACCAGTCACAATTCAACTTTTCACTACTGGCCAATGAGAACCTAGTCATGATCATACCAATAATCTACCTATCTTTACACTCCAGTAAAAGAGAATTTCAACATCAGGGTTATAAAAATGTTATATATAATAATAAAATCAATATAATCAATATATAGTATTAATCTCTAGAGTAATATTCATAAATCAACCATAATTTGGTTAGAAAAAGAAACCAATTTTGTCATGAATAGTAACTCATGAATAGTAACTTCGTGAATAGTAAATCATGAATAGTAACTCGTGAATAGTATCTCATGAATAGTAAATCCAACTCAAAAAGGTATAAATTCCACAATAAAATCCATACTAATATTTCGGTATAATGATATTGAAAGAATAATATTTTTTTAAGCTTATAAACAATTTATTTTAATTGTTTACACTTTACTAAATAATACATTTAATCATTCTAAAATGCCAAACTCATAAGATTTCATCACCAATAACCAAAATCCTCATCAAAAATCTGCATATACCTCATGTAGGATTCTCAAGCCATAAAATCCTATTTTCTAATTTTCTTACCTCACATAACATATTTAATTCATTTACTCATAACTAGTCCATTTTCATGAAAAATAACAAATCAGTTCCAAAAATATTTCTTTTCTGGAATTTAGTAGAATATAGTCATATATTGAACATATATTTTTCTCAGAATTTTTAAAAGTCATTTACTATTTTTAACATGGCCAAAACCACCGAATATTTAAATATTTATCATAAATTGTATTTTTATCCAAAAATTCCGAAATTCACAGGGTATACTGATATCATATAGATGTACTCCCAATAAAAATTTCATCAATTTTGGAGTTAACCACAAGGAGTTATAAGCGATTACTTTTAAAAGTCTTTCCTCATAAAATTCATAACTCTTAATCTATACATCCAAAAATTACCATTTTTGGACACAATCAACAAAACTCATCAATTTATCATTTCAAATTTTTACAGAATTTTTGAAGGTCCAGAAGAATTTCGAAATAATAACCCTTAAAATCCCTTATTATCTCTTACCTCAAAAGAGCAGTACCTCTGACTGGAATAACGATGAACGAACTTGCCTCGTATAGCAATACTCAAAGTATACTTAAAATACTCACAAGAATACGCTCGATAATATAGAGAGAGAAAAATTCAATTTCTGGTGTGATTTTCAATTATAACCTAAGCACTCTATTTATAGGAAAATGCTTAGAACACCAAAGCAAAAAATTTAATAAATTAATATTATTTATACAAATATTATACGCATCATTTGAAATCTGAATTTCTGCTCTCAACACATTTATATCACATGTTAAATGAGTCCTAACAATGTAAAAAAACGTTTTTCATATTAAAAATATTTTAAACTTCCAAAAATCAATGGCAAAAAGCACCTTTTGGCCACTGTGGTTATGGTGATTTAACGAATTAGCCACTGTGCTTTTAAAATATTCAATTAGCCCACTAAACTTTTTAAAATTTAACAATCAACCCATTCCGCCCAAAAAATTTGACGGACGTTAATAGCTGACTTTTAAAAAAAATTAAAATGATGTGGTAATTACGTGGCAACAGATTTTAAAAAAATTAATGCTGACGTGGCAAAAAAATTCATAATATTCATTTTAAAGTTTTAAAAATAACAAAAATATAATAAAATAAAACAGATTTTTTTAAAAAATATTATTTTTAATAAAAACAGATTTTTTTTAAAAACATAATTTTTTAAAACGGAACTTTTGTAAAAAACAGATTTTTTTTTAAAAAAATTTAAAAAACAGATTTTTTTTAAAAACATATTTTTTAAAAAAAACATATTTTTTTAAAAAAAATTTAAAAACAGATTTGACAAATTTTTTAAAAAACAGTTTTTTTTAAAAAACAAATTTATTTAAAAACAGATTTTTTTAAAAAACAAATTTTTTTAAAAACAGATTTTACAAAAGTATTTTTTTAAAAAAAAATTATGTTTTTTTAAAAAAAGCTGATTTTTTTTAAAAAAACGTACATTTTTTGAAAAACACATTTTTTTTAAAAAACAGTTTTTTTTTTAAAAACAAAAGTATTTTTTAAAAAAATACTTTTTTTAAAAAAAAATTTAAAAAACAAATTTTTTAAAATCTGTTTTTTAAAAAAATCTATTTTTTAAAAAATTTGTAAAAATCTGTTTTTAAAAAATTTGTTTTTTTAAAAAAATCTGTTTTTAAAAAATTTGTTTTTAAAAAAAAATCTGTTTTTAAAAAAATTGTTTTTTTTAAAAAATTGTTTTTTTAAAAAAAAATCTGTTTTTTAAAAAAAATTGTTTTTTTAAAAAAATCTATTTTTTAAAAAAAATATTTTTTTAAAAAAATCTATTTTTTAAAAAAAATATTTTTTTTAAAAAATCTTTTTTTAAAAAAAATTGTGTTTTTCAAAAAAAGTTCGCTTTTTAAAAAATCTGTACTTTAAAAATTTAAATTTGTTTTTAAAAAAAAATTTAAAAAAATTTTTTTTTAAAAAAATTGTTATTTTAAAAAAATCTGTTTTTAAAAAAAATGGTTTTTTAAAAAAATCTGTTTTTAAAATTTTTTTTTTTTAAAAAAAAACTATTTTTTAAAAAATTTGTAAAATCTGTTTTTAAAAAAATTTATTTTTTTAAAAAAATTATTTTTTAAAAAAATCTGTTTTTATTAAAAATAATATTTTTAAAAAAAATCAGTTTTATTTTATTATATTTTTGTTATTTTTAAAACTTTAAAATGAATATTATGTATTTTTTTGCCACATCGGCATTAATTTTTTTAAAATCTGTTGCCACGTAATTACCACATCATTTTATTTTTTTTTAAAAGCCAGATGTTAACGTCCGTCCAATTTTTTGGACGGAATGGGTGATTGATAATTTTTAAAAAGTTTAGTGGGCTAATTGAATATTTTAAAAGCACAGTGGCTAATTCTTTAAATCACTATAACCACAGTGGCCAAAAGGTGCTTTTTGCCAAAAATCAATTATTTCGGAGCTTCGGAACTTCAATAATTCATAATAAATAGTCCTTTTGTCCGAAAATTCGAATTTCGCGTGTTTTTATAGGAAATTCCATTATCTACAACTTTGAAGAAGAAAGTTTTTCCAAATTCCAAACAGAAATTGACCGAAATCCACAAACGGGCGATTTTACAGGCTATAATCAAATTTTCAGTCAAGAAATAGGTCTACCGACACACAAAATTTGTTTTTAATATTTATTGCAAAAAAAATACTCTTTCTCCTCATAAACTCATATATCCCACATTCATTGTAAAAATATCACTATTATTATATTATTAAAAATATAATAATATATTTAAATGAATTATTTTATCAGAAAAATATAAAATATTAATTTTCAACAATTATCACATTAAAATTTCCTCCATCTATATCTACATAAAATCAATATTTTTCTCATCATATAAATCAATAATTAATTATTCACAAATAATATTACAGAATCACAGTACTGGCAACCAGGCCGTTCCCAGGAAAGAGGGGGCTTTCCAATAAGAATTTCTCCTTACTGGCGCGCAATTAGGTGACCAAACCTCTCCTTAGACAAAACTTTCTAGACATTGCCAATAATATTTTCTAATAATATTATTCAGATAATAAGAATTATTGTTTCGATAATAAAAAATACTGTATAGTGACAATTATTGAAATAACAGTAATATAAAAAAATTAACGCAGCAATTATTGAATCAATAAAATAAAATACTGAAAAGTAATTACTGTAACAATTATTGATTAGTGCATTCTTACGTAAGAATCAATAATTGGTGCAATACCGTGTGCTACTATGTTTTAACCACCAAGTATTTTAACAGTATTAACGGTAACAACTACGCCGTCATTTATAAACACCTTATATTTGTCGTTTTCTTCATCCAATCGCTTTCCGTTATGGGGTCCACACAAGCCTGCGCCGTCGTACGGATATTCCCGACAAAAAGAATATTCTACGACCAAACGAATATTCTCCGATAACAATGAATATTTTATAGCCACTTGCGTATTTTGTAAAATTTGCATAATTCACCCATAACTTTAAACTTTTATCAATTTAACCATTTACTGAATAATAATTATAAGAAAAAATTGAATAATTTTATTTCATAAAATTCGGGGTCTTACAATTGTGATTTAATTTGCATCTATATCTGTGATAATCTTCAATGTTGAAGTTTACGTTGTAATGCTTTTCCCATGGTAGGATGTTGATTTATCACAATTTGCTTGATTAGACCATTATGTATGTTTAGATATAGGTCCACCAATTTAGTTTGATATGTTGATTTAGTTTGTTGATATTTTGCCCCTCTTATTTTATTACTGTGGTTATCATGCCTACTGGTATGGGTCTTAGCTTTTTGGGCCAATAAAGATTTATTTGGTCCTCAAGTCTAGAACACTTTCTTAAGTCCAACAAAATTAAACTCTTAAATAGTAAGCTACTTATTAAAATCACTCATTTGGAACAATTTCCCACCCATATTGCCTTGTTTTTCTACAAACTGTAATGTCAAACAAACACGTGTAAGAAGACAACTTCTTTTTTTTTAAATAACTTTAAGAGTAACTAAGGGTGAAAATAATCAAAACAATCACTTGTCGTTGCAGACATTACCTCAAGGTTTCACAAACAAAAAGGCACAAGACCATTTTGAATAGAAGCAAAACAATGTAATTAAGACAACTGTTCATAAAATCACGGTTCAATTCAAGAATCTACTGTTTGTAATGGAGGGGAATAAAAGAACAAATGAACATATGATAGAAACCAAAACTTTAGTTAGAACCCTAAGAACTTCATATTCAGAGAGTCAATTATATACACCCTTGCTGTATGGTTCTCAATAATCCCAACCTGGATAGTAAATAAACATAAGCCTATGTATTTAATTATATAGTATTTCCACTATCTACGCCAAAAACTGTTAAATAGAGTCATTTTATTGATCAAGATAAATCACAACTACTGTAATGTCATCATGTAAATGACGTTTATTTTTAATTTTCTTTGTCTTTGTATCTCATCTGTCTCTTCTTTACCGCTTTTCGAATGACAGTTGCTACCAATCTCTGAGTTATCCCCTGTGAGTATAACAAAGGGTGTGTGACGCCCCCAAAATAGGTATACATCACCCATTCTGAATCACCAAATACATGGTACATGATACAAATACAAACTTTGTGACACCCCCAAAATAGATATACATCACCCATTCCGAGTCGCTAAATACATGGTAAAGAATTTAAATACAAACTTCTTTTATACAATACGACAAAAGCGTAGCTAAGAGTTTTTACACGAATATTGTCTTCTAGAAAATATCCAAACTCAAATCGAGTCCTTATTATAATTATTATCACACTATTTCATAGAATAGTGAGAACTATTATAGCCACCATCTCGGACCATCACTCCGTTCCTCGAATAGTCTCAGCTACGTTCTCATTTCCTGAAGAGAACAATGAAAGCAAAATGGTGAGCTCAACTAACCCAGTAAGAAATATTATGACTAAGGTAATGCAGAATAAATTATCGTTAGCCTTCAAAAGTGTTAAACTAATAATAAACAACAAGTTTAACTGCAGCGGAACAAGCAATCCATTAGAAGAGTCAAGTAGAGCATGATATCTACTATCTTATATGATTTAAAAACTTTATCATCAATTTTATCGCGGAGTCTCAGCTCAATAAATAATCCACCTCACTGAATTATCCATGCACTACGGGCCAAGAATATTCATTAGTATCACGTCCACGAATTATTCATGCACTACGGGCCAAGGATATTCGTGTAATCACCAATGGTCATAATCATATCAACAACTGTCCATCAATCCACTACGGGCAAATGATGACTTTTACCACATCATTAGTAACATTACGGGTTATGATTATACCAAATAATCCCTGGTCATAATCATACCAATCAACAGTCCATCTATGCACTATAGGCCAAAGATGACTTTCATCACAATATAAGCACGGAGATGATGACAATGCTATAAGAATTCAATTATAAGAACGCAAAGGATAAATTTTTTAAGATTTATAATTAAATTTATCCAGAATTCAATAATGTCCAAATTATCAACATGATACTGCTTTGTGGAGTAAAATTCAAGAATAATATTTTATCAAAAATGATTTGGAGAGAAAAAAATTCAATTTTTGTCATAAATAGTACCCGAGTGAATTGTACCCCATGAATAGTACTTCGTAAATAGTACTTTGTGAATAGTACCCCGTGAATAGTACTTTGTGAATAGTATCCTATGAATAGTACTTTATAAATAGTACTCCGTGAATAGTACTTCGGCATGAAAAGCTTAAAATTTAACAAGAATGTTTTAAAAAATATCCTTTTGAATCGATAGTAGATGAAGCACAAATGTCAAGGATATTCTAATAATTTCTTGAGTATAGAAGCAATACTTTAACAAAATGAGTGTACAATTAGGAATACGAAATGAAATAATATTACTTGCATACTACAGAGTATGAAAAAAAAATATTATTTCATACGAATATTGAACAAATATAATATCCCTTACCTTAGTGGAAGATTGAATATTGCAATAGTGAATTAGAAGAATACTCTTCTTCTTCCTCACTATAGTTTCTCTCTCTATAGTTGCTCTTGTGAGTCATAGTGAATTGGTGAGAATGAAAGAAGAAACGAGCTTCTATTTATAATAAAACATAGTTTCGATAATTGCACGTTTAGGGGCTCAAATTATTACATTATAGTACCTTCATCTTTACCTCTATTTTTAATTTAGTCCTTCATGTATTATCAATCTTGCATAACCTCCCCTAATAGTACATGCATGTGGACCAATAGTTCCATGCATGTGAACCAACAGTAATTTGCATGTGAACCAATAATAATTAATTGCTCATTTATCTGATTAATTGCCCATTTGGTCAATTATAACAAAACTAGCCAATCACAAAATTACCTCCTTTGAGGTTAATTAAGTTACAGAAGAATTAAAGAAAACAAAGTGAACAAACATCTTTAATCAACACAAACTTATTCATCATTAATATTATAACTAATAATATTAACAACCAGATCATTCCTAGGAAAGAGGGGGCTTTCCGATAAGGATTTCTCCCTATTGGGGAGTAATTAGGTGACCAAACCCCTTTCCTCGACAGAGCTTTCTAGACATCGTTAATAATGCAAATAGTAATATGAATAACTTTATCTTCTCAATTATTGATTTAATAATATAAAATATTGTGTAGATGATACTGTGATAATAATTGAATCAATAATATGAGAGATACTATACAACAATTACTGTGGCAATAATTGAATAAAACTGAGTGACTTCTCATGTAAGCATCAATAATCAAATATACTGTACAATACCGTGTGCTACTATGCAACTACCCGTATTACTGTACTTTTACCACCGGGTATTTCAACAGTTTAACGGTAAAACTTTCGCTGTTATTTTTATAAAAAGATATTTATGTCGTTTTCTAACTCCAACAATACTTCCGTTATGGGGTCCACCAATAATTGTGCCGTCGTACGAGTATTCCCTGACTAATCGAATATTTTATAACTACTTGCTTACTTTTCAAAATTTATAAATATTACCCACAACTATAACATTATATCAAATTCACACCATAATATTCAAAAATAAATTTTGAGAAAAATTAATCTTTATTCATAAAAGTTGGGGTCTTACAACCTCCATTTCTTATGAAATTTTGTCCTCGAAATTGGGGTACGTACCTGGTATGTCGAAGAGGTGAGGATACATTGACTTCATTTCAGATTCTAACTCCCAGGTCATTTCCTCAACATCGTGGTTTCTCTAAAAAACTTTGACTTGAGGTATAACCTTGGAGCGTAAAATATGTTCCTTCTTATCCAAGATTTTAACATGTACCTCTTCATGTGTTAAATCTTCCGCTATCTCGTCCGGTTCTAATTTAATAATGTGGTTCGGGTCTTCCACATATTTACATAACATAGATATGTGAAAAATGTTATGAACACGAGACATACTTGGCGATAAAGCGAGTCTATAGGCCAAAGTTCCTACTCGATCGAGGATTTTGAATGGCCCAATGAATCGAGGATTAGCTTTCTCTCTTTCCAAATCTTGTAACTCCTTTCCATGGAGCAACACATAACAACACATGATCTCCAACATTGAATTCCACGTCTTTTCGATGAAGATCAGCATAACTCTTTTGTCAATCTTGTGAGGTTCTTATACATTGTCGGATCATTTGAATCTTTTTCGTTGTCATGCGTACCAATTTTGGATTCAACAACGT